>LR738710.1:856116914-856150129 GCA_902687465.1 Secale cereale | reverse complement strand
GCGCTGGAGGAGCAGAGGGCTCGGCGACGCTGGGGAATCGGGGGCAGAGGGCGATTGGTGGTGAGGCCGGAGGGAGGTGCAGGCCTGCGTCGCTGGAGGACCCGATGGCGAGAGGCCTCGGCGGTCGGGAGGAGAGATGAGGAGAGGGAGAGAGTGGCGGCGGGGTGCGGGAGAGAAGGAGGCGATGGCAGAGCGAGGGAACGAGGGTGAGGAGAGGGGATCGAGAGGGAGAGGCTCGGGGCGAGAGAGAGTGGCGGCGCCTGGAAGGAACGAAGGGAACGGTGAGTCGCCGCTAGGGTTAGCAAGCGAAAAGGGCCTGGCCAGATGGGCCTAAGGGGGCCGGCTGGAGTGGCGGCTGGGCCTGGAGGCCTGGCTGCTGGCCTCTCTTTTATTAGCAGAAAAAAAAACAAATAGGGAGAGACAAAAAAAAAAGTAAAGGGGCAAAGAAAGAAAGAATAAAATGATGGACATTTTTGTAAGGCTTTACGGAATAATTCCAACCTCACAAAAATAGTTCCAACAACAAAAGGGAAACAAACTAAAATAATTAGTTTGCCTTAAAGGAGTTTAGATTTTTGGAGAAGCCTCGAAACAACGGAAAGAATTATTTGGCAAGGTTTTTGAAGTAGAAACTCGAAGTGAAAAGACATGGAGAAAAATTGCAAGTGTGTTTGAGTAATTCCGAGGAATGGAATAATTAATAAATATAGCTCCATATTTATTAGGAGGCTTTTATATGTTATAAAGAGAAGACATCTTCCCTCGATTTAAATGGACCGAAGGTCCACACGATTTATTAGGTTGAGATGCAAAAATAAAAAAAAACATGATGGCATGATGACATGATGCAAAGCAAAAATAAATAACACAAGCTCAAAAGAAACCCACGGGCAACCCAGAACATCTGGAATCTTCTGGAACCTTCTGGAATCTTCTGGGACGTCAGTCTCGGGCGTCACATCCAAGAAGGGGTTCTTGCCGGTATTGCAAGGTACAAAGTTGAGTAAGACTCAATGCCCAGTGACTGCGGAAGATAGAGAAAAGATGAGTGTCGTCCCCTATGCTTCAGCCATAGGCTCTATCATGTATGCAATGCTGTGCACAAGACCAGATGTCAGCCTTGCCATAAGTATGGCCGGAAGGTTTCAAAGTAATCCTGGTGTGGATCACTGGACAGCGGTCAAGAATATCCTAAAGTACCTGAAAAGGACTAAGGAAATGTTTCTCGTTTATGGAGGTGATCAAGAGCTCGTCGTAAAGGGTTACGTCGATGCAAGCTTTGACACTGATCCGGATGACTCTAAGTCTCAAACCGGTTACGTATATATTCTCAACGGGGGAGCGGTAAGCTGGTGCAGTTCCAAGCAAAGCGTGGTAGCCGATTCTACATGCGAAGCGGAGTACATAGCTGCCTCGGAGGCGGCAAAGGAAGGTGTCTGGATGAAGGAGTTCATGACAGATCTTGGAGTTGTGCCTAGTGCACTAAACCCAATGACTCTGTTCTGTGACAACACTGGTGCCATTGCTCTAGCCAAGGAACCAAGGTTTCACAAGAGGACCAGACACATAAAGCGACGCTTCAATTCCATCCGCGATTCAGTCAAGGAGGAGGACATAAACATTTGCAAAGTACACACAGATTTGAATGTTGCAGATCCATTGACTAAGCCTCTTCCACGGGCTAAGCATGATCAACACCAAGACTCTATGGGTGTTAGATTCATTACCTTGTAATGCTAGATTATTGACTCTAGTGCAAGTAGGAGACTGTTGGAAATATGCCCTAGAGGCAATAATAAAAGAGTTATTATTATATTTACTTGTTCATGATAATCGTTTATTATCCATGCTATAATTGTATTGATTGGAAACTCATATACATGTGTGGATAAATAGACAAACTTTGTGTCCCTAGTAAGCCTCTTCAGGACTAGCTCGTTGATCAAAGATGACCGCGGTTTCCAGGTCATAGACATGAGTTGTCATTTGATAACGGGATCACATCATTAGGAGAATGATGTGATGGACGAGACCCAAATGTTAAACATAGCTTTTGATCGTATCAGTTATCGCTATAGTTTTCTGCATGTCAAGTATAAGTTTCTATGACCATGAGATCATGTAACTCACTGACACCGTAGGAGTGCTTTGTGTGTGCCAAACGTCGCAACGTAACTGGGTGACTATAAAGGTACTCTACAGGTATCTCCGAAGGTGTCTGTTGAGTTGACATGGATCGAGACTGGGATTTGTCACTCCGTGTGACGGAGAGGTATCTCCGGGCCCACTCGGTAATACGTCATCTCGATGAGCTCAAAGTGACTAAGTAGTTAGTCACGGGATTATGTATTACGGTAACGAGTAAAGAGACTTGCCGGTAACGAGATTGAACTAGGTATAGAGATACCGACGATCGAATCTCGGGCAAGTAACATACCGACGAGACAAAGGGAACTGTATACGGGATTGCCTGAATCCTTGACATCGTGGTTCATCCGATGAGATCATCGAGGAACGTGTGGGAACCAATATGGGTATCCAGATCCCGCTATTGGTTATTGGCCTGGGAGTGTCTCGGTCATGTCTGCATAGTTTCCGAACCCGCAGGGTCTACACACTTAAGGTTCGGTGACGCTAGGGTTGTTAGTGAGAACAGTGCATGGTTACCGAAGGTTGTTCGGAGTCCCGGATGAGATCCCGGACGTGACGAGGGTCTCCGGAATGGTCCGGGGACGAAGATTGATATATAGGATGAAAGGTTTCGGAGTCCGGAAGTGTTCCGGGGAGTATCGGGAAGACGGCGGATGACCGAAAGGGGTTTCGGGGTCCCGGAAGGAGTTTCGGGCCTAATGGGCCACAAAGGGGGACACAACAGCCCTCATAGGGCTGTGCGCCCCCCCTGGGCCCTCTCCTAATGCGCAAGGGGGGCTGGCCCCTCCTAGGGCTGCCGCACCCCCTAGCTTGGGGGGCAAGGCACCTGGGGGGGGAGCCCTAACCCTGGCGCAGCCCTGGCCGCCGCCCCCCCATCTCCACTTGGCCGCCGCCCCTAGGGGTAAACCCTAGGGCGCCCCCTCCCCTCTACTCCCCCTATATAAAGAGAGGCAGAGGGAGGGCAGCCACAGACGTTCGTGCCTCGGTGCTGCCCTCCCTCTCCCACATCCATCTTCGTTTTCCCGCGGTGCTTGGCGAAGCCCTGCAGGAATCCTCCACCACCATCTCCACCACGCCGTCGTGCTGCCGGTGTCTCCATCAACCTCTCCTTCCCCCTTGCTGGATCAAGAAGGAGGAGACATCCCCGAGCTGTACGTGTGAAGAACGCGGAGGCACCGTTGCTTCGGTGCTAGGATCTTCGGCGATCTGAATCGCGGCGAGTACGACTCCATCAACCGCGTTCTTGAACGCTTCCGCTTAGCGATCTACAAGGGTATGTGGATCCAACTCTCCCCTCATAGATGCATCTCCTAGATTGATCTTGGTGAACGTAGGAAATTTTTTTGTTTCCCATGCAACGTTCCCCAACAATTCGAACACTCTCATGCTCGGTCTTGCCAGCCGCTGAGGAGTACTGTAGCTTCCAGCGCTCCCGAGCCAAGAACTCAATAAAAACCGAAGTAGGAGTAGGGTTTTACGCATCCGTGCGGCCCGAACCTGGGTAAACTGCTCGTGTGCCTCGCCTCGATCTGCTCTTTGCGCGATCTCCGCCCCCTGCCGTACCGAAAAGGGGCTCCGTCCCCATAGGTGTTCGTGGGTGTATCAGTTTCCCCGACAATATGTAACATGTGCATGTAGACCACATGTTGTCATGAGGTTCTCGCAAGGCGTCGTCCTCTTTTCTCTGAATTTGCATGTGCGTATGTATCCATTCATAAGAGACAATTTCATATAATATAAAGTTTGCCACACAATGATTTCTTTACTTCTTGGTTTTGAGGTCCTACACATGTACATATGTATATACATATGTAACATGTGCATGTAGCCCATGTGTCGCTGTGCGGCTATGCCAAGTAATCATCATGTTTATATTAGTGGATATTGTTCTGCCATTTATATTTGCTGCTACATGCAGTGTTTTAACAACAAAAAGAAAGTGGTGATATCGTTACTCTTTTTTGTCTACATGCCATGCTAGTACTTTCTAGACATTTTAAACAAAACATTGCCATTTTCGTTATAATTTCTTTGTTTTAATGCCAGGTTTTGTTAACGAATCAAGGGATCCACTAACGGTGCACCATTTGAGATGAAACGGTCTAATTTTTTATATACAATGGGAAGTATGTATTGTGTCTATCTAAACTTCTTAAAATGTAATATATTACATGTAAGATTTATTTCTAAACATAATTAAGACTCCACACATTCGCCACCGTGCTCGACACCTCACGCGAATACAACACTGCGGCAAGGGCGTTGTACGGCTACTGAACACTCCTCAATCTTGCGGTAGTTCCCCATCTGCACATAACCGCAGCAGTTCCTCTCCTTCATGTGCAAGCGCAACAAACAACACCAGTGCACCATGCTGCTCCTCCTCCAACTCAACGGCGTTGACAACAGCCCCCACCAACTCGAGCACCTTGGACACTGACTAGTCTTCTTACAACACGACATGAGCATTGGAGTTGGAGTACATCGAGGAGTGTGTGGCACAACTTCCTAATCTGAAAGACTTTGGGCAGGGGGGTTGGGAAGTGATGGATGAATAAAGGAGAGGAGGGATCAACATTTGGGACCCAAGTGTCGCACCACATGCAATGAATGTCTAGCAGGCGCTTCTTCCCCCAACAATCCTACTTGTGGCGGTATGTAGATCTCGCGATCGCTATAGAAAGAAGAAAGGAGTGACACTACATAGAAAAGTATATATACCATGCATCACCACATCTTGGCATAAACAATGTCGCGTACATTCTCACATGCGTAGTACATTGCACATATATATCACCAGGTCATACATGTGTAATAAGTTCATGCATCCCACATGTCGTTGTGGCGAGGCAACATGTTGTTTTCTTACGTATGTATGTATTCACTCTCAAATGGAGGTAAGGGAATTTCCAATAGTTGTATGGGAATAAATCGTATGAACTTGAAGCAATAACCCTTGCACGAACTTTAAAGATGAAAAGATATATGAACATTATTTATTATCTTATTTTCTTAGGAGAATCCCAATGCTCTAAGATGTACTCTCTCTAAAGCATGCCACCTAGATAAAAATCCAATGTGACACTGTATTTACTGAGACACAAAATTTAAGATGCAAAGAGATGGCAAGACTACTCTATTTATTATCACATTTTCTTAGAAGAAATCCAATGCTGCAAGGTGTACTATGTCTAAAACACACCATATAAATCTATACCTACTAATAAAGTACAGAGCATTTCTGCCCGTCCGTCATACGTTTTATAGAAAAGCCCCTGGTTTTTCTTTAGGTAATTGCCAGTCTAACATTAAGTGCTCTATCTCGGTTGGGCTTCGGCCCAACTGAGGTGGCCACTATCTCGCGTGCCTCGGCACTGGTAAGTATTTCGTGCTCAGCTGTAATAGGCCTAGTTCACTTTGTTTTCAGCCCGTTTACGTCCCTGGTTTTTATTATTTACACAGAATATGTTAAACATGATCATGTTATAACTTTACAACCTAACTCGGATTAAAATAATTTTGATACGTAATTTTATCATAAAAATGTGTGGTTTGAATTGTGCTATTTTTTTTCTTGTGAACCACTTTAAAATTATGTTAGGGCATAACATTAATTAACCTAACTAATTGCTATGGTGTATATTTTGGGAAATGCTAACACACAATATAACTTTTATAACACACACACACACACACACACACACACACACACACACACACATAAATATATATAAACACTATTCTGATCACGGGATGAGAATACTATTCTGCTAACCATCTAACATGTCTTAACGGTAGTAGTTGAACTTCTCATAGTGCTAGGTTAAACTTCCGCAAACATTTCCCAAATGGGGCTTGCGATACACCGTTGGAAAGTTGTGGACAAAAGTATCATGATCTAAGTTAAATTTTGGGCAAAATATGAGGGTTTAAGAGCAGTTTTGAAAACCGTTTTTTCTTCATACAAAAAACATGAATCGTATTTTCGAGCCCATTTCTAAACCGCTTATCGGAATGAGGCAACTAATATGGCGTTGGAAAGCTGATGCAAATCCGCTCCTTCCACATGTAGAAATTTTCACTAATTCTCTATGGTTAAAGAGTTATTTGAAAGATCGTAAAATTTCACAAACCAAACAGCTGAGTACATATTTTCGATGTCATTTCTAAAGGGCTAATCCAAATGAGGCAAATGATATGGCGTTGGAAAGCATATGAAAATGATCTTATTTTTCATGTACGAAGTTATTTCTAATTTTAAATGCTTTAAGAGTAATTTAGAAAACGGTCAAAGCCCCACCGAGTTCGTATTATTTAGTTAATATTTTAACCATCCGTTGGAATGCACCAAATGATATGGCGTTGGAAAGGTTGGAGAAATCCGAAACTTTTTGGTATATAATGTTTCTCCCAATTATTTACGGTTTTAACTCAATTTTGAAAATGGTTAAAATGTTTTTTGGCCTTAATTTTTGCAAACTTTGTCACAATGGGGTAAATAATATACCGGTGGAAAGAAATTGAAAATGCACTTTTTGTGTATAAAGTTTTATTTAATTCTCTTCTGTTTTTAAGTAATTTAGAAAATGGCGAGATCATGATTCTGCATTCATCTCGAATGGAAATGCATCGCGTGAAGAACCTGAACTTCTGGGGCAAGTCTGTTTGAACTTCACTCTTTTTTTGGCGTGCTGTTTTTTGCCCGTAACTCGGAAACCACTTACCAGAATTGAACAAATGATATGCTGATGGAAAGCTGTTGAAAACACGCAACTTTCCCGTGTTGATCAGTTTTTGATGCTCGGGACAGTTCAAAAGAATTTTTTGAAATATATAATAACGTGTTTTAAACAGTATACATGAAAATTTTAAACCGTTCATCAAAATGTAGCATATAATATACGGTTGGAAAGCTTATGAATAGGAGCAACTTTTTAGGGCGACATGGGTTACAAGTTTGTTTTCATTTGAGAGCAGTTTAAAAAATGGCAAACACGATGTTGCTTTTGCCTCTCTTTTTTAACATGTAACTGAATGTCGGACTCTCGTAATATAACTTTTGAACCATGCAGGGTGGAGCATGTGAAAATCTCATCTGAAATGCCTTCCGTAAAGTAGTTGAACTGCTCGTTGTTTTCATATTGAACTTCGGCCGCGTATTTTTTATTTGTAATTCCTCACCCGTTCCTTGGAGTTCGAAAAATGATAAATCATTAGAAACTTTTTGAAAGGGTGTAACTTTTTTTAATACGGTTGAAATTTTCTTTTAGAACAACATACACCAACTTGTTTTAACCATTTATTTTGGAATAGAGCATACAATATACCCTTTGGAAAGATGTTATATAGGAGGGATGATTTTCATGTAGAGCATTTTGTTTCAAATTTTGTAATGCATTAAGATAATTGCATTAAAAGACCAAAGCAACATCTTTTTGTGTTTCGAACATATAAATACAAGGTGAACCTCTCTCACAAGAATTTTGAATTTCCTCGGCTGAGCACTTGAACTTCTAGCAACAAACTTTTTAGAATTTGCCTTCTTATTCTTTTTTTAGTGTAAACGTTGACCTTCTTCATCTTTCATATTTTAATATCGAACTTCATATTTTTTCCTTTAGTAGTGGGGAAAATATGAGTTTTTCTTGTAAATACTGAACCGCTTGATTATTTTAATTTGAAATTCTATATCTTTTACAAGAGGAAAATTCCTTTTTATATAAAATTTGAATTACTCCACTTTTTAAATATTGAACTTCTTGGTCTTATTCTTTAGCAGCCGTTAAAAATCGAGCCTTTAGTAAATGTTGTACCGCTTCGTCTATTTAATTTGAACTTCTCGGGGTCTTTTCACAAAATGGGAAAAATACATTTATTTATTTTTATAAATTTTGATTACTTTGAACTTCTCTGTTATTTTAATTCGAACTTCACATTGTTATTTTTTATTAAAAGAATTGTTTCTGATTTTTAAATAACCATCGAGTTTCATTGTTTTTTTAGTTTGAACTTCATGGTTGATTCTTTAATATTAAGGGATATATTAGTACTGTAATGATTGTAAATCCTAGTTTTGAAATAAGCATCAAACCACTTCGTTATTTTTCGTTAAACTTCTAGTTTTTTTAAATACATGGAACAAGTATTTTTTAACTTTTTTTGGTTGTTCCTTTTTTTAATTTGAAGTTCTTCATTTTATTCTTTAGTAACGAGAAAAAAATGATTTTTTTTCATAATCTTCGGACTTCTTTGTTACTTTAATTTGAACTTCTTTGTTCTGTCCTTAGGGAAACTATTTTTTTGATAAGCATTAAACTATTTTTAAAATTGAAATTCGTATTTTTATCATCAGATTTGTGTTACTCTATGTTTTAAATTTGGAATTCTAGGTTTTTTATTTTTACTAACGTTAAAATCCTAGTATTGTAATAAATATTGAACGAGCCCTTTATTTAAATATGAACTTTTGGAGTTTTTTCAATTTTAGAAACAACAAAAATCCCTTTTTATAAATTATAAACTATTCTATTTTTAAAATTTAACTTCTTGTTTTTTTTTTATTTTGGAACTTGTTATTTTCAGTATTAATAATAAGGAAAATCTGAATTTCGTACAAAACATTGAACTACTTATTTTATTATATTTGGACCTCCTTGTTTTATTTCTTTTAGTACTGAAAATAATCCTAGTTTTTTAATAAACATCAAGCTGCTCTGTTTTAAATTTTGAACTGCTGCTTTTTTAAAGTGGAGAAAATCCCTTTTTTATTTGACCTTCTTTTGGTTTTGTAATAAACATTGAACTTTTTCTCCTTTGACATTTGAACCTCTAGGTTTTTTTAGAATCGAGAGTGAGGGACCTTAACAAAATAAACTGCTTCAATGTATTGCTGCCTGATGAATGTTTTTTAAACTTGCGAGGTGCATGTCGTTGAACTTCTGAATTATCAAAAAATACATGTTTTTTGTTCTTAATCAATATGTACATCAAAAAATTATACACACAAGGTTCAACTTATTTTTTGTAGTAACACCTAATATCATCAAAAATGTCATACTTATGCATTAAGTTACTAACAAAACACATACATGAAGTTCTTCGTGTGGGAGTAAAAACTCATCATACTCGAAGAAAAAAATTCTTTACAATAATATAATTGTTCATTATGGAACAGCTTCTTCACTCATTTCGGATCTATTCTTCATTTAGTGCAAAAAATAATATGTTGCGCATTTAATTCAGGAGCAAAAGTGAGAGAAAGCAAGGATGAACAATTTTGACCGGGCACACGGTAGTTGATTTTTTTAGAATATATACGGAAGAATGATACTTTGGCAGAATGACAGTTCTAGCAAACACATATTCTGCAATAGCAAGTAGATAACTGTAGCTATTTGCGCGTACTTACATCCCTCACAACATCATGTGTCCTGTCATGAATACCTATTTGTTCACATTTTTCAAAGAACACAAATCGAATTAACAAAATGAACAATAACAAGATAGCAACTGACAAAACAGAGAACAAAACTGATCCAAAAACAATTTGAATCGCCCAAAAAAGGAAGTCTGGACTTCATGAGAGCATGATGGAAGTGGGGATCTCGGCGCTACGGCACAAGAAACGTGTAAATTTCGTTCCAGCTCCCTCGTTGGCATTTGCACAAACACCTAGTCGGAAGCAAAGGCACACTTCGCTTATGCTATTTGAAGAACATAACAAAGTGAGTGAATGAGTGCAATCGGGAACCGGGCAATTCTCTTCTTCTTAATTAATCGATGAGGCAAATCTTTTGCCTCCGTTTCGAAAAAAAAAATGAGTGCAATCGGGGGACAGAGCTTAGGTGGTGCAGGGCAGGAAGATGGCACCTGCTGCAGGGGCTTGTCAGTGAAAATGTTGCATGGGGAGTGGCAACGGGTGGTGCAGCTCGAGCTCCCTCCGCGCGGTCCTGATCTTGCGCCCACGTCCTAGTGGGCTGATGGACGTGGTTGCCCGCGGTGACAGCTGACGATGGTGCTGGGTGGGTTACTGCATCTGGAGTGGGGAGCAGCTTGAACGGATGGATGGAAGGACGGGATAACGTCGGAAACACACGTTGAAGATCGCGTACAAACGGGGGCAGGACACGCCGGAGTGGAGGGGGCAGGTTACGCCGGAGTGGTGGGGCAGGTCATCCCGGAGTGGGCGGCGGCAGAGGTGGTCGGGGCGGTGGGCGAAGGAGGTGGTTGTCGGCATTGATTGCGGAGGTGGTCGGGCTGGTGTGCGGTAACGACTTTGAAGGTGGTGGGCAGCAACGTCTCTGGTCGAGGCAGAGCCGGGCGGCGGCGACTCCGGTTGAGGGCATGACAGGGCAGCGGTTGGGGGCTGGGCAGCGACGGGTGTGGGGGTCAGGGGAATGTGGAGGGTGGTTCGGGGGTTGGGGGTGATTTCTTTTTTTCCTGCCGGTTCGGGCCTTCACGGAGTTCGAGAGGACCTCCGTCGCCCTATATAGGGTGCGCTAGAGAGAGAGTAGCTTGATTAATTTCTTGGTACGGACTTGATTACTTTCTAAAAAATCAGGGACCCAATTGTTTTTTTTTGCAAGGACCCGATTGCTTTAAAAAAAATTTGGACCCCACCTATCATAAATCGTAAATGACCAAAAGTAACGGTGTTGACTTTTATGCCATGTCAGACCTGACGGGTGGTCCTGATTTTTTATAATCACGATTAAAATTAACAAACACACTCATCAATGCGACGTGATAGTTTTTTGAAATAGCGAACCAAAAAGTGATAGGTATTAGGAAGTTTTCAAAAAGCGGTAGTTTTTCGGAACCCTTGCTCTAGTTGTGGTAGGTCATAGAATTTACTCTTGTTAGTGTTATGAATGAAACGTCCAAAGAGACCGATATGTGTGCGATGTGTTGTGCGAGCCAGCGGGCCATGTCATACGTACGCAACACATGGAGACACGTGTGAGTTGGGGAGGCACGACACTTGCATTCTTGCACACCTACACGCGCCACTTCACCTCAACGCATGGAGAACACATGTAGACGCTCGTCCAAATCCAAATATATCAAAGAGACCGGCTAGCTGACCAAGGTAGGTAGCGCAGCCCCTCCAGATGCCTCATCGTCACCACCACACGTTGCTCCGTCCCTACACGTACATACCTCACCTCACCTCACCGCAGTCTTCCATGCCATCACTTAATCTATAAGTATCAATGGTCATGGACCCTCTCCCCGAGCATAGTCAGCCGACATCCAACTTCCACAATCATATCAACAATGAAGCAAACGCCGGCGTCGACGAACCAGCAACAACACAGGAGGCAGTGCTACCCACTCCGACATTCGCGTAAGGGGTGCATGAAGGGAAAGGGCGGCCCGAAAACCAGCGATGCCCCTTCCGCGGTGTTCGCCAGCGCACCTGGGGCAGGTGGGTGGCCGAGATCTGTGAGCCCAATCGCGGCGCCCGCCTCTGGCTCGACACTTTCACCACCGCGCTCGACACCGCACACACATATGACGCCACGGCAAAGGCTCTCTACGGTGATTGTGCACGCCTCAATCAGGCAGCACCTCCCCTTCCGCCCATGACAGCGACAGTTCCTCTCCCTCATGCGCATGCGCAACAGCCTTCGGCTCATAGCACCGACGCCAACAACACCACTACATTGTGCTTCTCCTGCTCAACCTCAACAGCATCTATGATAACCCCCACCAACTCGGGCACCTTTGACATTGAGTGGTCTTATTACAATGCGGGGAGGGTGTTAGAGTTGGGGGACTTCGAGGAGTATGTGGAGGGGCTTCCCAAGCCGAAAGACTTCAGGTTGGAGGGGTTTCTGGAGGTGATGGATGAATAAGGCGAAGGAGGGATCAACATCTGGGCCCCACCATCGCACCGGAGTGACATACCATGCATGGCTGGCCGCCGCTTCTTCCTACAGCAACCCAGTTCATGGCGGTCTGTAGATCTCATCGTTGACATACAAATAAGATAAGTTTCATTATATATAAAAGTATATACTCCATCGGTGTTCTCTTGCTAGTTAGTGCGTATTGTATATGTAGGCAATGTAAATCTTGGAAGGACAATGTTGTGTTGTTGGTCGATGAACATGCATCACCACATTTTGATATAAAAAAGCTGGCGTACATTTTGGCTCGCATAGTACATTGCACACAAATATATCACATGCTCCTACATGTGTAACATGTGCATGCATCTCACATGTCAATGTACCAAGGTATCCTCCTATTTTCTCAGCTATGCATATATTCACTCGCAAATGGAGGTAAGGGCATTTCCATTAATTGTATGGGGATAAATTTTATGAACGATAGAACCAATTACCCCTACAAGAACTTTAAAGATGCAAAGAGATAGTAAAACTATTAACTATCTTATTTTCTTAGGACTATCCCAATGATCTAGCATGTGCTCTATCTAACGCATGCCACCTTAATAAAAATCCAACATGACACCATATTTAGTGACATCCGAACTTAAGATGCAAAGAGATAGAACTACTATTTTTATTATCTCATTTTCTTAGAGCAATCCCAATGCTTCAAGGTGTATTGTGTCTAAAACACGTCATCTCACTAGAAATCTAACGCGGCACCATATTAATGTGGAAATAGAGTATCACTCTATCTTAGTTCTTAGCACAAAAGCCAAGAATGCTAAGGAAATAGATTATTGCTATATCTTAGTTCTGCCCATAACCGCTGCAGTTCCTCTCCTTCATGCACAAGCGCAACAAACAACACCAGTGCACCGTGCTGCACCTCCTCCAACTCAACGGCATTGACAACAACCCCCACAAACTCGAGCACCTTGGACACTGACTAGTCTTCTTACAACGCTGTGGGGGCATTGGAGTTGGAGTACATCGAGGAGTGTGTGGTACAACTTCCTAATCTGAAAGACTTTGGGAGGTGGTCGGGAAGTGATGGATGAATAAAGCAGAGGAGGGATCAACATCGGGGACCCCAGTGTTGTAGAACATACAATGAATGTCTTGCAGCCGCTTCTTCCCCCAATAATCGAACTTGTGGCGGTCTGTACATCTCGCGATCGACATAGAAAGAAGAGAGGAGTGGCATTACATAGAAAAGTATATACACCACCGGTGCTGTCTTGCTACTTAGCACGTGTTGTATATGTTGGTCGATGTAAATCTAAGAAGGACAATGTTGTGTTGCTGGTCGATGAATGAAGTATGAATGCATCACCGCATCTTGGTACAAAGGATGCCGCATACATTCTAGCACGCATAGTACATTGCACATATATATCACCAGCTCCTACATGTGTAATAGGTTCATGCATCCCACATGTCATTGTGGCGAGGCATCATTTTGTTTTCTTAGGTATGTATGTATTCACTCGCAAATGGAGGTAAGGCATTTCCAATAGTTCTATGAGAATAAATCATATGAACTTGAAGCAATAACCCTTGCATGAACCTTTGGGAGTTACTTCTACATTTGCTGTTAGGACATGCCATGCTCGTAGACGTGGATTGGGTGAGTGAAATCCATGACAGATGTGAGTTTGTTAATTAATGGTTCAACTTAAGGTGGCAACATTAATACACATCTGGGTGGATTGAGGCACCTGGGTATTCCAGCGATTGCCTGTTTTTCTTTTGGACCGCCACCCAGGCTCAAAAGGATCATGAGATTATTCATACTAGAAACTTCCGTGTGCAGCCACAATGCTATTATGGGCTCTAGCATAGTATGAGTAAGTTGTGCGAACTCTTACAGTGGTGGACTAGCAGATGTAGGGGATGTAGGTTGGTACGGTCCACCCGATCGTAAGGTGCTAGCACTTCTGAAAGACTATGTCTCGATCATCCGTTTCTCAAACACCATGCAGTGCGAGAAACCAAACGGAGGCGATCGAGTCTTGTGGGAAAAGTGCACAAACCTCTGCAGAGTGTACAAACTGATCATGATTAGCCGTGTCCCCGGTTATGGATGTCTTGAGTATCTAGTACTTGGATTTTCATGTGCATCTCATCATGTTACTCTAATTTAATATTGTTGGGTTTAATGATGAACTTTAATTGGGGTTGAGATGATGTCTATCTTCTCAACAATGTTTCAACTACCATGATGGTTAATTAAAATGCATTCCTTTGAAGTAGGGAAAACTTGGCTTTACGCAAAAACTTTGACCTTACAGCCTCCACCAGCCAAATATGCATGTAGTTGTAGGCTTTGTTCATCATTATCACTACAGTGTGAATTTTCCAGTACATTCAATGTACTGACCCTCTATGGCTGCAACGTCTCATGTTGCAGGATTATCTTACGACGAGTAAGTGATACGTTAGGGGTTACGATTTCTACACTCAACTTTGCCGTTGGTGTTGATGGGAATCCACAACCTTTGTTGCTTCCGCTATGATCGATTGAGGTAATAGTATTTACATTACTTAATACATGTGATTTACCTCTGTTATAAATCATGTTTGTACTGTGTGTGTCAGCATACCGATCCAGGGATGACACAGAACACAGAGACTTCGGTCCATTCGGATCGTGGTCGCTACAAGATGGTATCAGAGCACATATTGACTGTAGGATGTGACCCTAGAAACTGGCAAGACCATAGGAAATTTTTTCTCTAAAACTATCTTTTTTAAAAGGATTCTTATCTCTCTTCTTTTCTGAGCCTTGTCAAATCTTCCCTTTGACCTTAAATAGTTAGACAATACCCTTTACCATTTGGACCACTTCAGAGTAAAGAGGATTTTACCATACATTGGAAGTGTTGAAGCTACAACAGTGGATACTCCGAAGATTTGAAGAGTTGAAAACTTTGAAGAGATGATGACCTTTAGAAGACCAAACCCCTGTTATGTACTTGTGTTAGATGCGACGATTTGTGAGCCCTCATTTGTTTGATGTTTTTCGATGGCCACAAAACAAAACCCGTCTTTTCAAAACTATTGTTTGTATTGAGTGTCCCTCTCTATCTCTTCTGTATCTCATCCCAAAACCCTTGGACCCAATAGAGGATGAATGAAGATAGCCTTGTATTCTCTGGACCGGTGACCCAACCGGAGGCAGAGCTATGGATACAAAACATGGAGGATCACTTCAGAGAGAATTTAGTTGAAAGGAAGTATGAAGTTCAATACGTTCTTCAGTACTTTACAAAAAGTGTTGCAACATGGTGGAAGATGCATCAAGGCATACAAGGATGTAATAGAGCAGAAAATTGGGAAGAATTCAAGAAAACCCTGTTAGGATCCCGTCTCATCCGCAAGCGTGGTGACAACCCGAAAAAGAAACGGTGTGCCTGCAGGATTTGTGGAGAAATAGGACACACCCAGGAGGAGCACAAGGATGAATGCCCAAATTGTGAAGGAAGTCACCTAGCTAAAGAATGCCCAACTAAGCAGATTACTTGTTTCTTGTGTGAAGGGACCACCCACTACCCTGCTCAGTGCCACATTTTCCCCATGGTGCAACGAACAATCCAGCAGAAGAAAGAAACAATGAAAGAAGTCCTCGAGGAAACCTTAAGGGAATCCGCGATGGAGGAATATATTGACGACCCTGATGGAGAAGGACTAGACAGATATTACTCCCGTGCTTGCTACTCATGTGGAGAGAAAGGACATCTTTCGCAGCAATGCACGAGGGAAAGTCAAGAGTATGTGGGAGATTTCTTGATAGAAGAAGTGGAGTTTGATCCACAAAAGATAGAAGGATTGGTAGGAACGAAGAAGTCAAGTAAGAGGAAGAACATGTGTCCCCAGAAGAACCCGATTCCTACGGAAAAGGAACTGAGTGACATCACATGTTATCGGTGCAAGGATTTAGTTCATTATGCTATCAACTGCCCAACCAGGAAGCGAAGAACCCAGTGAACTAAGATAGCCACCATGAAGTCCTTAGATTTGTCTGATGACATTAGTTTACACTACAAGGAAGTAGAGCATTTTACTAAGAGAAGTTTTAGACCGGAGGAAGATTGATCTGAGTAGTTGAGATTTTCATATTGGAATGAAGCATGTAGATTAATATGGGATACACTTTTATTACAATGTTGAGTTGAGTATGGAAATAACATTGTAATAGTTCGTGAAGCAAAAGAAGTTGAAATATCTTTGGAATCCAAGAAGGAAAAGTTGTGAGTTGTTGGATGAATGTTAGTGCCTCTCTTGCTATTCTCACCCTGACTAAAACCTAGAACCCTTGGAGTAGTTGACCCCAAACCTTTCTCAAAAAAACAACCACAAGGAAATACCTACATTGTCCTAAGTGCCTTTTTATCTTATGCCTACAGATGACAACCCTTTACGAGTCTTTTCTCAAAGGCCCGGAAACCATCATGACCCTGACTAGCGATCAAGATTATCCAAAGATCCTGAAAGACATGATGAAGCATATTCACCTGGAAGGAGATGCAGTGTACAAGGGTTATCCCTTCATGGAGAATAGAGTTGAACTTTGGTACGTGGAGGTACACCTCCACCGTGTGAAAGGAGTTTTCCCAAAGACTATGGGTCAATACTTTTTCATCTCCCGAGTACCGCGAACAACATTCTTTGATTCTGTTCGTGAAGCTGCTATGGAGGCCATACGTCAGATTGGAGAAATACTCGAAGCAAGACTTCGTTTTACCCAGGGATGCCTGAGTATGATGCATGCAGAGATGGTGGAGATGAAGCACACAACCAATAGTATGAAGCAAAAGATTGATGGATATAAGAATCACATTGCACAATTCCAGTGGGATTGAAGCATCCTTAGCTAGGACGAATGGATATAAATGGAAGGAATCCTTGACCCTACCAGACCATCAGGATAGTAGCAATTGTAGTGATGCACGCTTGGAAATTGGAGTATTGAAAATTGGTTCAAGTAGTAATACAAGATTTGATATGAGGAGAATATGGATTATGGATGAACCAGTGCATCTTGTTTAGTTGAACCTTACCGAGTGAACCCTGAACCAATAGAAAGGAAAGTGTTGCTCCGAGGAGTAGAGTTTGCACAAATAAGTTATGGTTTATTTTGATATGAGGCTTACCTCAAGAGTATGAAGGAAAGAAGTACAACTGGATTTTTAAGAGGGTGTAAGGCTGGAGTATGAAACTATAGTGACCCCAAGGATTGAGTTAAGGATATACAAGTTCTGAAGTGGATCCACAAACAGAGGACCTAAAGGAGGCTACGTAATTATAAGGGAACCACGAGACTTGTCAGAAGTGTTATGTTTCTGCTGTAGTAAAGCAGTGCATTTTGCTATAGATTGAACCAAGAAGAAGGAGTTTTGTGCTAAGTATTGGAGTAGAAGCCTGCAATGGAAATGCAGTTGTCGGTGTACTAAGTACCCCAACTTGTGCACGGGCAGTAGCAGCTTCCCGTGGCAGGGCTTACCACGTGGGCGCCGGGAACCTTTCTGGTCCCTATGAAGCCTTTCAAGAACAAAGTATACAAGACAGAAGATCAAGGCCCCGGCAAGAGGAGCTTGCCGGGAAGGCCGCACCAGGCTCAATGTTATCACTTTAGCACAAGACCCTGGCAAGAAGAGCTTGCCAGGAAGGCCAAGGAATACGTACCTCAAGAAATGCCTCGGCGCATCATGCGCCCCGGCAGGGCCCGGAGAGCGACAAGCTTCTGGGCCCGGCAAGATCATGACCCCGGCAAGGTGCTTGTCGGGGGAACCTACGCTGTGTGCCCGCGCTCCAGCTCGTCCGCCCACGCGTCGCCCTGGGGCCCTTCCAGGGACGCGTGGCAGACGGCTGTGCAGCCTGGGGCACACGGTGGCAAGCCACGGTGACGAGGCTACCGCCGTGGCGAACGGAGAAGCATGGACGGACACTTTTGGGGTCGACGGTGATGGGCATTTAATGCCCTTGTCCCCCACTGTCAAAGTTAGGTGAAGACCACTGTTCACGCACTGTTCATGCACTGTTACAACTACCACCAAAATTACACTTTTACCCTCCTCTACGTTGACACCTGTCGGTGACCCCTTGAGCTATAAAAGGAGGCCCATGCACGACGTAGAAAGGGTTCGGAACCTAGACAACTCTCTCGCTCGGTGTAGCTAGCACTGTAGCTCTTCAAGCTCCCGAGCTCAAGAACTCAATACAGCC
The DNA here is from genome assembly GCA_902687465.1 of Secale cereale. Taxonomy (NCBI): domain Eukaryota; kingdom Viridiplantae; phylum Streptophyta; class Magnoliopsida; order Poales; family Poaceae; genus Secale; species Secale cereale. The sequence continues at coordinate 856,131,854 of LR738710.1, read as the reverse complement.
AAAGCAGGAGTAGGGTTTTACGCATCCGCGCGGCCCGAACCTGGGTAAACTGCCCGCGTGCGCTCCTCGATCCGCTCTTCGTGCTCCCTCCGCTCCCTTACCGCAACGTAGAAGGGGCTCCGGTCCCATAGGTGCTCGTGGGAGGACAGTTTCCCCCGACATCTTTGGCGCGCCAGGTAGGGGGCATCCAGGTTGTGCGAACCTGATCCGGCGCTCACGCGGGCGCATTCTTCATCAACCTCTCCAGCTTCATCAATTTCATCAGCTACAACAACATGCCTCCGAAGAAGAAGGCTTCGGAGGTCGGAGGCCCGTCTGCGTCGATCCCACCGCCACCAGAACCAACGGTTGGTGGAGGAGACGCCGGCGGAAGGGTGGTCGCCGGTGAGGAAACTCACGGCGCCACCAAGTCCAAGGACAAGACCGACGACCGGGCAAACTCCAAGGCCTCGGCGTCGGTACACGCCTCATGTCCCTCCCAGGAGGTGCAAGACCCGCAGCGGCGTGGTACAGGAGGTACCATACGCTTGCTGGGGCGTAGCCAAGTCGGAGGATCGCGGGACGCTCAAGGCCAGCAAGCTGGTACGAGCAAGGCGCGGTCGCCGGGGCGAGAAACTGCTCCTTCTAACCCTGTTAGGAGTCCGAGCATATCTCGCTCCTCGCACCGCTCGCCGCCGTTCCCCTCTTCTCCAGCAGAAGCTCTAGCAAGAGCACAGCTGCTCCTCGACTTCCCTCCAGCGGCAGATAAAGCCGAAGACTGGAGGGCGACGATCCAGAGCCTCATCACCTTTGCCAACAACGACACGCCGTAGCAGCCGACGACGTCGCGGCCGCGGCAAGTCGACCAGACGAAGGCCGATGGCGACAAGACCGCCGGGGGTGCAACTACCGTGCACTCCCCGCCGCGGAAGCAGAAGACGCCACCCCGCCGGATCAACGTCGACGACGACTCCACGGCGTCGTCGGATCCGCGGGCTCGTCGTGACCAGCGCCAGGTCCTCGACGATAGGCGGCAAGAAGACGCTCGGACGCGCATCGAGCGCCAATGAGAAGCCCGAAGGCAATCAGATCAGCGCGCTGGGACCGCTGTCGACACGCACGCGCCCGGTGAACCAGGCGACTTGCCGTACGCGGCAGGTTGCCCTACGTTCACCCGTGAGCTGCGGCGAGTCCAGTGGCCCAGCATGAAGAATTTTAAGCCCGACGTACCCGAGAAGTACGACGGCAAGACACACCCCTCGGAGTTCCTCAGCATCTACACCATCGCGGTGCAGGCTGCCCGGGGGGCGCGACGAGAAGATACTCGCCAACTACTTCCCGCTAGTGCTTAAGCCAAATGTCCGTTCTTGGCTTATGCACTTTCCGAAGAACTCCATTTCTTCGTGGGCGGATCTGTGCCACCAGTTTGTTGGCGCCTTCACGGGCGGCCACAAACCCCACGGCCAGGAGAGAGATCTACACATCCTAGCCCAGAAGGAGGGAGAATCCCTGCGCAAGTACATCCAGAGGTTCAGCCGCGTGCAACACAACATTCCCGACGTCCACACTGCCGCGGTTATCAGCGCGTTCCACCAGAACGTGCGTAACCGCCGCATGAGGGAAGAGATGGCCATGACCAAGATCCGGGATGTCAGCGAGCTCTACGCTCTGGCTGACAAGTGCGCGCGCGCAGAAGAGGGGAGGAGACTCCCCGGAGAGGATGCTGGCGCAGGAGGAAGCGACAGCGAGGATGCCGCCCCGGCAAAGAAGAGCCGGCCGCGGAACACCAGAAAGAAGAAGAGCAAGGAGGTGCTGGTTGTCGAGCAGTCCGGCAAGGAGGCTCCCGCCAAAAAGACACAGGCTGGTGGTTCCGGCAAGGAACCCGCCCCTGTAGCGGCAGCCGACAAACAGGACGGCTCCGACAAGCAGTACTGCAAGATCCACCGCACCAAGGGCCACGATCTTCAGAACTGCAAACGAGTCGAGTACCTCGTAGAACAGCAGTACTGCTTGTCGGAGGAGAGCCAAGGAGAAGGCCCAAGGTGGCGGAGGAGAGCCAAGCAAGAAGCGTCCATTCAATGGCCGGGGAGGACGCCGCGGCAAGGCCAAGCAGCGGCAAGGTGACAGACCTCCCCGGGGCCGCGACAAGGATGAGGAAGAAGACGACGACGACATGGAAGAAGGAGATAACAGCGAGCAGGAGTTCCAGAAGGCCACGGAAGTTCTGTGTGTCGACGGAGGCGCCTCTCTGCACACTTCCCACCGCCAACTCAAGCAGTGGGTGCGGGAAGAAAATGCGGCAGAGCCGCCCGTCGAGTCACGCAGGCTACTGAAGTGGTCCAGCACGCCCATCATCTTTGACCTTGAGGACCACCCTGACCGCACAACTGCGGTCGGGTGCTTGCCGATGTTGGTCTCACCAACTATCCACAACCTCAAGGTCACCAAGATGTTGGTTGACGGCGGGGCCGGCCTGAACTTGATCTCCTCAGCTGTGATCAAGAAGCTACAGATCCCCGACAGCGAGCTCGAGGAAACCGGGTCGTTCCAAGGAATTAACCCGGGAAGGAGCAAGCCGAAGGGGAAGATTACGCTGCCCGTGACCTTTGGCGGGGAGCTCAACTTCAGGACGGAGAGGATAACCTTTGACGTTGCCGATATCCCATTGCCATACAGTGGGATACTTGGCCGTCCTGCCCTCGCCAAGTTCATGGCAGCTTCCCACTTTGCCTACAACGTACTCAAGATGCCGGGGCCGATAAGCGTCATCTCTGTCCCCGGCGACAAGAAAGACGCGCTTATCTGCGCCGACAAGATCTACCGGGATGCAGCAGCCGCAGCAGAGAGCAACACACTTGCCGCTGAAGCTCCCGGGGGGAAGACCAAGACCAAGTCCGGCAAGAGCTCTGGGGCCCACTCCGGCAAACGCACCTCCTCGGAATGCTGTGCTGCCGTCGAGGACGCACCATCGAGCTCCACCGGCAAGTGGAAGAAAGGAATGGCAGCTCCACCGGCAACCAAGAAGGTGCCCGCCAAGGAGGACGGCACTGGTGGCACCTTCACCATCAGTGCTACACTCGACCCCAAATTGGAAAGCGCGCTCATTGCCTTCCTGCGGGCGAATGTCGATGTGTTTGCATGGCAACCATCTGACATCCCCGGCGTTCCCAGGAAGGTAATTGAGCACAAGCTTGTTGTTTGTCCTCATGCGCGGCCCGTCAAGCAGAAGGTCAGGAAGCAAGCCGTGGAGCGCCAAGAATTCATCGCCGAAGAGATAAAGAAATTGGAAGCAGCATGCCTGGTTAGAGGCGTGATCCATCCCACGTGGTTAGCAAATCCAGTTGTCGTACGCAAGGCCAATGGGAAGTGGAGACTTTGTATAGACTTCACTGATGTGAATAAAGCATGTCCCAAGGATCCATTTCCCTTGCCGCGTATTGACCAGATTGTTGACTCCACGGCCGGATGTGAGCTGCTTTCCTTCCTTGATGCATACTCAGGCTACCACCAGATATTCATGGCCAAGGAAGAAGAAGAGAAGACTGCATTCATTACTCCATGTGGCACATATTGCTTCATACGCATGCCCTTTGGATTTAAGAATGCAGGTTCAACATTTGCAAGGGTGGTGCACACTGCTTTTGAGCCATAGATCCACAGAAATGTAGAAGCCTACATGGATGATATAGTGGTCAAGAGCAAGAGCAAAGATACCCTGATCCAAGACTTGGACAAAACCTTTGAGAATCTGCGCAAGATCCAACTCAAGTTGAACCCCAAGAAGTGCGTCTTCGGAGTCCCCTCCGGCAAGCTTCTCGGGTTCTTTGTGTCCCAGAGGGGGATTGAAGCCCATCCCGACAAGATAAAAGCCATCGAGCAAATTGAAGCCCCGAAGCGCGTCAAGGACGTAAGGAGACTTGCTGGTTGTGTGGCTGCCCTCAGCATGTTCATTTCAAAGTCTGCAGAGCACGCCCTACCTTTCTTCAAGATTTTGAAGAAGGCGGGTCCTATGAAATGGACTCCAGAAGCGGAGGCAGCGCTGCAGGACTTGAAAGGATACCTGTCCTCTACTTCGATACTTGTCGCACCTAGGCCACAAGAGAAGTTGCTGCTGTACCTAGCGGCAACTAATCAAGTGGTTAGTGCTGCATTAGTAGTGGAGAGGGAGGCTGATGAGGAACCCACAGCCCCGGCAAGCGAATCCAGCGACAAGCAGGGGGTTTCCCCGACAAGCTCTGGCCCCGACAAGGACAAGTCTGCGCAGGAACAAGGAGAAGTGCGAAGGAAGATGGTGCAGCGCCCAGTGTATTTTGTAAGTTCCCTCTTGCAGGGGGCTAGGTCAAGATACTCTGGGGTGCAGAAGTTGCTGTTCGGCCTCCTCATGGCCTCAAGGAAGCTGCGCCATTACTTCCAAGCACACGAGATAACAGTGGTCACTCGCTTTCCGTTGAAGAGGATATTGCAAAACCCAGAAGCAACAGGCAGGATCGTCGAGTGGGCGCTAGAACTGTCAAGCTTTGGTCTCAAGTTTGAGAGTACTTCAACCATACAGAGCAGAGCTTTGGCAGAATTCATAGCAGAGTGGACCCCAACACCAGATGAAGAAGTCCCTGAGACAAGCGTCCCCGTCCAAGAAGCAAGAAACGAATGGATGATGTACTTTGATGGTGCTTTCTCGCTGCAAGGCGCCGGTGCCGGCGTGGTACTCATAGCGCCCACCGGAGAGCACCTCAAGTATGTTATCCAGATGCACTTTCCCAAGGAACAAGCGACAAACAATACTGCTGAGTATGAAGGTTTGCTTGCCGGCCTCAGAATTGCGGCCGAGCTTGGGATCAAGAAGTTGATTGTGCGGGGAGATTCACAGTTGGTGGTCCGACAAGTGAACAAGAGTTATCAGAGCCCTTTGATGGAAGCTTATGTTGATGAAGTGAGGAAGCTTGAAGAGCACTTTGAAGGTCTGCAAATGGAGCACGTCCCAAGAGCTCAAAATGATATTGCAGATGGCCTTTCAAAGTGTGCTGCAATGAAGTTACCTGTGGAACCAGGGACCTTCGTGCTCAGGTTAACTCAGCCATCCGTTACACCATCAATTGGGCAGGACAAAAAGAGAAAGTTGGCCTCCGGCGACTACTTGCCGGCGGATCTTCCCGAAGCCGCCGCCAAGGTCCCCAGGATCAACAGACAAGATGCTGAGGAACAGTTTGCAACTGCAGACCCAAGGGTCTGTACAGTTGAAGAAAACGTTCCCGACAAGCTCTGCCCCGGCAGGCTTGCCGGGGGACCATCAGCTCCGGCAGAGCCGCAGGTTCTTGCCGTGGAAGCTGAGGTTCCCGCGGCAGCCCTCATGCCTTTAGTCCTTGTTGTTGAGCCTCAGGCTCCAGCATGGGCACAGCAAATCGTCCGCTTTCTGCAAACTGGAGAACTTCCCGACGAGCCAGAAGAGATAGAGAAAATAACAAGGCAGTCAAGTATGTACCAGTTCGTCGGCAACGAATTGTACAGAAGAAGACTCAATGGTGTCAGGTTGAAGTGCATTTCCAGGGAAGATGGACAGAAGCTGTTGGCAGAAATACACGGAGGCATATGTGGCCACCACATTGGCACAAGGGCACTTGCCGGGAAGGCGTTCCGGCAAGGGTTCTTCTGGCCAAAAGCCCGACAAGATGCAACTGCACAAGTAACCAAGTGTGAAGCGTGCCAGTTCCATGCCAAGCAAATTCACCAGCCAGCTCAAGCTCTCCAGACGATCCCTTTGTCCTGGCCCTTCTCGGTCTGGGGGCTCGATATCCTCGGCCCCTTCCCCCGCGCAGTCGGGGGCTTTGAGTACTTGTACGTAGTAATCGACAACTTCACAAAGTGGCCAGAAGTGGAACCAGTGAGAAAGGTGACAGCACAGTCAGCAGTCAGGTTCTTCAGAGCGATTGTTTGCCATTTCGGAATCCCTAACAGGATTATCACCGACAACGGCACACAGTTCACAAGTCGCACCTTCATGCAGTATGTCCAAGACCTTGGCGCCAAGGTCTGCTTCGCTTCTATTGCTCACCCGAGGAGCAATGGTCAAGCGGAGAGGGCCAATGCTGAAGTGCTGCGCGGGCTCAAGACAAGAACCTTCGACTGGCTGCGCAAGTGCGGAAGAAACTGGATAGAGGAGTTGCCGGTGGCTCTTTGGTCAATCAGGACGACACCAAATCGAGCCACCGGACAGACACCCTTTGCTCTTGTCTATGGAGCAGAGGCAGTTCTCCCCACGGAACTCGTATACGGATCTCCTCGAGTGCTCGCTTATGATGAGCTCGAGCAAGAGCAACTGCGACACGATGATGCATTGCTCCTTGAGGAGGAACGTCTCCAGGCTGCTGTACGAGCTGCTCGATATCAGCAAGCCTTGCGTCGCTATCATAGCCGCAAGGTCAGGGCCAGGAGTCTCGAGGAAGGCGACCTTGTTCTTCGGCGTGTTCAGTCCGCCAAGAATTCCAACAAGTTGACGCCGAAGTGGGAAGGCCCTTATCGGGTGAGACGAGTCACAAGGCCCGGCGCTGTCCGCCTTGAGACCGAAGAAGGCTTACCGGTGAGCAATTCCTGGAACATCGAGCATCTTCGCAAGTTTCACCCATAAGGCGCGGTTGCCGTGATCCGCTCCGGCAACCACCTTTTGTACAAGTCTTGCCGCTGTTGCATGTAAACATTTGTACAAAGCCGGGCGCAGACCCCGTGCATCAGTAAAGCTTTTGTGCTTCGCGCTATTTGTCGTTTCCATGCTTTTCTTTGTTATTTGCATGCATTGTTTGGCATCTTGTGCAACGCACATCCCCGGTAAGCGCTAGTAAGCCGAGAGGTACCATGCTTGTTTTCCCTCCTATTTTTCTTTCCCTCTTAAGCAGAAGGAATGTTCCTCGCGCACAAGTTTGCCGGGGGGAAGGAGGTGGAGGATGAACCAAGTGCTGATGAACCAAGTGCTGTTCAAGAAAAAGAAGCCTTGTCGGGGAACAAGCAATTTATGAAAGCTAAGTCACCAAAGTTTGAGCAGTTCAAATTTTTTAAATTTTGGTTACCTTCCTTGAACAACCACACTTTGTATGGAAAACCTGAGCGCGGAGGAACCTACCCGTGGCTAGCCGCGCCCTTACTCTGTTTCGAGCACGCTCAACGGCTTAAGTGAGCTGCGACAAGTGTCGCGCCCTTACTTCGTTTTCGAGTTCGCTCAGCAGTTTAAGTGTGCTGCGACTAGCTGCGGCAAGGTTACTTGTCGACAAGGTCTTTTGCCAGCAGGCTGCTAAGAGTCCAGCACTCAGCGCTCGCGGCAAGGGCCCCTTGCCGACAAGTCCCCTAAAAGCGTAGGGTAAAAATCATACAAAGTGGAGGACCAAAAGCAAGGGAGATAACACTGCATTGACTGATCAAAATAAGATTGTATATTACAAAGATAACTTGCCGTAATACTAATAGATTCTTGTCCATAACATGCCTTGCAGCGGCAAGGGAAACAAAAAGAAAGAAATCTAATCTACGCGGTCGCCTTCACGCCTTGTGATCTTGTTCACCTTGGCGACGATGTGGGCAACCTGCGCTTTCAACGCCTCCTGATCAGCTTCGGCCGGCAAGGTGCGGAGGACGTTGACGAGGTTGATGCCGGGGTTGCGGTAGACGATCTTCGTCAAGATACGCTCCAAGGTGCCCATGCAGAGCCGACGCGCCTCGTCGGCCAGCTGCACGGGGATCTTCTCCTGCAGCCGCGCAAGTGCCGGCGCTATTCCCCTGAAGAACAAACTTAACTTGGCGCTGTGGGGGAGATTCTCGTCCGGGGAGTACGCGAGATGCTCCGCCCTCAGCGCCACCATCTCCTTGTCAATATTGGCAGCGGAGGTGACCAGATCGTCAGTCCACTGCTCCACCGCCCGGCTGAAGTTGTTCGCTGAGACGGCGGCGCTCTCCACCAGGCCCCGTTCCTTGCAGAGTTCGTCCTTCAGCTTCGTCTCGCGGTCCTGGGCGGCGTCGAGCGAATCAGTAAGAGTGGAGACCTTCAACTCTAAGTCAGCAATGGAATCCTTGGCGGCAGCAAGCTCTGTGCCCTTCTCGAAGAGACGTACCTGCAGCTCAGAGTTGGTGTGGGCATCTTTTTCCCGCTCCACATTGAGCGCAGTGACCCTGTCCTCGCTCGCCTTCAGGAACAACTCCAGCTGCTGCACCTTGGCATCCAGTTCCTTCTTGGCGGTTTCTGCGGCGGCTGCAGCGCTCCTCGCCTCCTTCAGAGCCCCGCCAATAGCTTGCTCCCGGGCGGTGAGGTCGTCCTCATGGGCGTCGAGGTCGACCTTCCGCTGGTTGAGTACTCCTTCTCGCCGGGACAGCTCCTCGCCAACCAACTGCTGCTGCTCCTCGGCCTCAGCTTTCTCAAGGAGGAAGGCTTGATGCGCCCCGGCAAGCTCCTCGCGCTCCTCCGCCAAGTTGCGGAGGGCCGCCTGGTTGGCGGCACGGTGCTCCGTGGCGCGCTTCTCCAAGTCTGCTCCAGCCTTGGCGGCAAGAGCCTCCCGAGACTCCAACTTCGCCTGCCTGGCCCGGTACAAGGCCAGGAGCCGATGAAGGAGCTTCTCCTCTTCGGGCTCGTCGCCGCCGCCAGGCGCTTCAACAACCTTCAACCCCGCGGAGGCGAGGACCTCTCCGTCGAAGGTCTCTCCCTCCTCGGGTGCTCGAGACGAGGACGCCCACGGGACTTGTATAAAGACCCCGTTGGGGGCCTCAAGATAGACACCCGACCGCTCAATGGAGGCGGAGGGGTCGGCGGCCGGTGCAGCGTCCGACGCTCCTACGGCCTCCGGGCCAGCAGTGTGGTCGCCGGCCTCTTCCCCAGCCGCAGCGTCGGCGGTCGGGGCGGTCTCTTCGGCGGCTGGCTCGTCAGCAGCAGTGGCGTTGCCGCCGTCGCCTTGCACGCCCTCCTCCTCGGCGGTGGCCTCCGTCTCCATCGGCTCCGGGGCGGGAGGATCTAGTAGAAGAAAAAGAAAAGAAAAAGTGAAGCAAATATCCAAAAAGACAAGTTCAAGAAGAAGAAATTACAAGAATTACCTTCGCGGACTTCTTCAACAACAGGCTCCCTCGCCAGGGAGTTCTCCCTTGGCTGCGGAGTGGTGGCCCCTGCTGGCGGAGGGCCGCCTGCGCCCTCCCTTGGCGGGGTGCTTACCCTTGTCGGGCTGCTCACCCTTGGCGGGGTACTCGCCCTTGGCGGAGTACCGGTCCTTGGCGGAGCGTTCTCCCTCGCCGGGGAGTTCACCCTTGGCGGGGAGGGTGGAGCAAGTAGCTCGTCGGGGGCGACCTCCGGGCGCTCCTGCGGCTGCGGCTCCACTTCTGCACAAAACAACAAAATATCAATACAAGCAACTACCTCGAGCGCGCCCATCCAGCAGAAACATAAAAACCAGACTTACGTTGGGGGCTGCGCTGGGGGCTGCTCCTCGGAGCAGCAGGCTGATCCGGCAAGTTCGTCGCCGGCGCGTCGCTTGTCGCCGCGGCGGGCGAGTCGTCTTCGATAGTGACCACAGGGATCTTGGCTCTCTTCGCCATCCTCTGGGCCAAGGTCCTGTGGAGCAAAACAAAAGCAAGATTAGAACTAAACAAGGAAAATCAAGACAAAATCGAAGAAATTTAAAGAATTACAAGCACTTACTCCTCTTCCTCTTCGTCGGAGCTGAGGGCGGAGAAGTCAAAATCCGCCTCAGGTGCTCCCTCGCGAGGAGCTGGAGGAGAAGGTTCCCTCGGGCGCTTGGCGGTCTCCGGGGCTGTGGGCTGCGAAGACCCAGCCCCCTTCGTCGTCGAGGACCGAGGGGCAGAAGGAGCACCAGTCCTGCTCCGGGAAGATCCCCCTCCGCTTGGCGCTTGGGCGCGGGGCGCCTCCTTGATGACTTCGCTCGTCCTGGTGGCGCGCGTCGCGCGGCGCGCTGGCTGCTGACGAGGCGCCTGCGGCCTCGCCGTCTCAGTTGCCTTGCGGAGGCGCTTCTTCGGTTGCTGCGGGGGGCTTGCCGGCGGCAGAGAGTTCTCCGAGGATGAGCAGGCGTCATCGTCAAGACCCAGAGATCCACCGGAGTCTTCATCGGGACCTCCAGCCTCGGCTCCCTCCTCCTCCTCGGCAGGCCCGCTGGACTCAGCATCGTGCCCGGCGGCCCCGCTCCCCTCGGCAACCTCGCTCGCTCCGGCAAACCTTACGGAAGGCTCCCCGGCAAACTCCTCGGGCGGAAGCTTGAGCAGCTTGAGGATTTCCGCCTCCTCTGCTTGGCTCACCGCATCCGCGGCCTGTGCCTCGTCCACAGTGTACCCGAAGTCACCTGCCGCTGCAGCTGCGGCGGCCTCCTCCATTCTGGAGGCGATGTAGGCTATGTCCCGTTCGGTGGTGGCCCGAGTGAGGCCTTTGTTCTCCTCGACGTTGCGGGGCGTCTCGACCAAGTTGTCGAAGAAGGACAGCACAGTATCCGGCGGAGGCTCTATCCAAGTGGGGGCGACGCCATGGGAGTCGCACGCAGGCATCATCGCGCGCAAGGAATCACGGGCAGTGCTGTTGCACAGCGGCACCACTCCCCGGGAAGGTTTGAACCACTCCGGATGGGCCGGGTCATGCTTGAAGAGCTCTCGGACCATCCCCTTCAACTCCAAGGCCGTGAAGTTATAGTTTGAACCAGGGCGCAGCCTCATGATATCTGCCGCATTGCCAAATTCCCAGGCGGCCCTTTTCCTTTCTTGTAAAGGGGCGATGCGGCGGCGGAGGAAATCTGCTCCAACTTCTCCGATAGTCAAATTGGCGACCCGGAGACGAATGATCCTGATGAGGGCGATGCTAAGCTTGTTGTCCTCCGGGGCAAACTCGCTCCAATCTTTGCCGCGCACTATGGCAGTTGTGCGCGGCGATGTAAAGGGCTCAGGCTTATCTTCCACTACCCAACACCAATCGGCTCTCCACTCCTCCCACTTGCCGCGAAGCTCACCCTTCAGGTACGAGTCCTTCTTGTTCAGCCTAAAGATCCAGGAGATGCCGCCGGAGAGGGGGGCACCTGACTCTACTCTAGGCATAAAGAAGTGCCGGAAGAGGGCTACATTTGGATGAACCCCAACATAGTTTTCGCACAGATGTGCGAAAACGGCCATCGTAAGGATGGCGTTGGGGGTGAAATCTAGGAGGTGGAGGCCATATGTGTTCATTATATCACAAAAGAACTCCGAGAACGGAGGACACAGTCCATAGTAGAAAAATGCAGCGAAGAAGAAGTACCCGCCGGGGAACATATCTTTGGCGATGGCGGGGAAGACTTGGGTGCGGGGATGAGCTTTGGTCTCCCTCGCCCAGAACAAATAATATTTGTCCTGCAGCTCCCTCGGACCAAGCCTTGGCGCGAAGACCACGCACCTCTTCCGCAGGGCGGCCAGCTTCGCCGCCTGCTCGGACTTCTCCTTCTTGGCCTTGTCGCTCTTCGGAGCCATGGCGGAGGCGGCGAGGGAAGAGGCGAGGAGCTCGACGGCGCCGCGGATGCGGAAGACGGCGGAGGAGGGGCGGAGGCAAGAAGCAGCGGAGGTTTCTGGAGAATCAAGACGCAATGAAGACGATGGAGGGAACTGCCCCTGCTTCCTCTGCTTTTAAGGGGGAAGTGGGGGACGTTCTGCATTTCCCATTAAAGAACAGGCCACGATCTCTCCCACGACGCCGCAATCAACGCGTGCCGTTAGGGAGGGATGCGGCGGATACGAGAGGGGATACGGCTTGCCGTGGGCCGCGCGTGCCCGTGCACTGTCTTGGGCCTGGCCCAACAGCGCTCGGCACCGTGTGTGGCCCAGGCCCGGGGGCTCCTGTCGGTGTACTAAGTACCCCAACTTGTGCACGGGCAGTAGCAGCTTCCCGTGGCAGGGCTTACCACGTGCGCGCCGGGAACCTTTCTGGTCCCTATGAAGCCATTCAAGAACAAAGTATACAAGACAGAAGATCAAGGCCCCGGCAAGAGGAGCTTGCCGGGAAGGCCGCACCAGGCTCAATGTTATCACTTTAGCACAAGACCCTGGCAAGAAGAGCTTGCCAGGAAGGCCAAGGAATATGTACCTCAAGAAATGCCTCGGCGCATCATGCGCCCCGGCAGGGCCCGGAGAGCGACAAGCTTCCGGGCCCGGCAAGATCATGACCCCGGCAAGGTGCTTGCCGGGGGAACCTACGCTCTGTGCCCGCGCTCCAGCTCGTCCGCCCACGCGTCGCCCTGGGGCCCTTCCAGGGACGCTTGGCGGACGGCTGTGCAGCCTGGGGCACACGGTGGCAAGCCACGGTGACGAGGCTACCGCCGTGGCGAACGGAGAAGCATGGACGGACACTTTTGGGGTCGACGGTGATGGGCATTTAATGCCCTTGTCCCCCACTGTCAAAGTTAGGTGAAGACCACTGTTCACGCACTGTTCATGCACTGTTACAACTACAACCAAAATTACACTTTTACCCTCCTCTACGTTGACACCTGTCGGTGACCCCTTGAGCTATAAAAGGAGGCACATGCACGACGTAGAAAGGGTTCGGAACATAGACAACTCTCTCGCTCGGTGTAGCTAGCACTGTAGCTCTTCAAGCTCCCGAGCTCAAGAACTCAATACAACCAAAGCAGGAGTAGGGTTTTACGCGTCCGCGCGGCCCGAACCTGGGTAAACTGCCCGCGTGCGCTCCTCGATCCGCTCTTCGTGCTCCCTCCGCTCCCTTACCGCAACGTAGAAGGGGCTCCGGTCCCATAGGTGCTCGTGGGAGGATAGTTTCCCCCGACAGCAGTAGATCGTAGTAAGATGAGAATCAATACAGTTGGCATCATGGTATTGATTTTGGATATTACAAGTGGGTACTATAAAAGGTGACGAGTGAAGACATGATGCATGGAAGGAGATTTTGAAGAAACTAGTGTTATTCATTTTAAGTGTGGTAGAATCCAACACCGTTACCCGAATACACTAGCTAGTGGTTAGTTACGTCAGACTTGGAGTGGATTGCCCAAAGGCGAGTCTGAGTAATTACATCGTAGTTTTACCCACCGAGAAGTAAAGTGTAATTGGATGGATTTAAGAAAAAACAAGGTAGTTGGATGTTGGAAGTATGATCAGTTGCGACCCGATGATGAGACCAAGTGTTGCTAGTGATGAGATGAGCCATAACCCACAGGCCCAGGACCTGTCAAGAATGCAAGCACACTCTTGCTGAAGGAAAAACCCCTGGTAGAAGTTACGACCTTTGCCAATAGACGATCTTATAGGTGGTTACGTTAAACCCGAGGGTTGAGAAACGTTAGATGTTTTGTTTGGCTTGTAGAATCAATGGATATGTTCGAACTAAGTTCGTCAACAAGAGAAATTCTGCAATGCTCGTGAGGATGACCGAGTGTTAGAATGCGAGATTCACTAAACCATATACAAGGTAATGATTTGGGTGCGAGATGGATTGATCACCATACCGACTTACTCTTATCATTCGCCTCTGCTATACGGGATGGTAAATCTGAGTGACTTACCTATAGTAGAGAGACGACGATGTCAAAACTTTGTTTAAACCTTAGAATGGGGTAGAATTTTTCCCTTGTACACGGCATGTTGTTGCCAACCGTAGGATATACGGTGAGGATGAAGCCGAGACCCGTTTTCTGCAGGGACCCAACAAATTGTTTGATGACCCCCATGAGATATCGATATTTGTTTAGTATTGGCGCCAGACTTGTCAGTTAAGAAGAACCAGTCCCGAAAGAGCCTTACCAAGATGAAAGGACCCAAGAATTGAGGACAAAGATTTTGCCATTACCGACAGAACTAGAGAAGGAAATACCCTGAAGAATTGAGAAGACCGACACCGTCAACCCAAAGAATGGACTGCCCGAGTTTTGATGGAACTGTATCCATGTTCCTAAGTGTGGTAGCACACTAGGCCACACCAATCATTGGATTTGTTAGGAGACCCCCAAACCCTAACCTATTTCTTGCTAGCCTCTCCGAATCTCGAGGACGAGATTCATTTTAAGTGTGGTAGGTTTGTAACATCCCAAAATTCTAAATTTTGGAATGTTATAATAAATAGATAGAATTGATTTCTTGTTGTTGTGCTGAGTGAAATTGAGTGAAATTTGAAACTTTTGAAAGTTAAATGAGAGGGAATAAAATGACTTTCCCAAAACTTTAACTTTGCTTTTTGATCTCCGAGGGAATTCAAATTCTTTTCAACACAAAACCCTAGAGTGAAGATAATATGACTTCTTCCATTTATTTTAAATGATAAAGGGCTTTGAAAGGATTTTGAATTTCATCCTCGAAATCTTTTCAATTTAGAAACTTTAAGCAACTCAATGATTTTCCCGAGAGAAGATAAAATGACTTCTTAAAATTATAGGAATTATGAGTTGGAAGTTTTTCTGAAATTTTCTGGAACTCAATTTCCAATATTGAGTTATTTGGGTTTTATTCAAATTATTTTTCTCCAAAAACAAATTACATGGAAAATAGGGTAACATGATTCCCTACAGCTGAAAATTGGAGAAAAATAAATTTGAAGTCATTTTGGTATTTTAAAGTAAATTTTTATTGGTTTTTATGGCAGCAGTAAGACCTTTTTATTTATTAGGATTTTTGTGGATTTTATTTGGCAGTAGAAAAATGTTCATCTTGTAGGATTTATTCTTCTGCAAATTTTGATATATTATATGCCTATAGGATATTTTTTATTTATTTTGCTTTTATTCATTTTTCTGTCTGTTAAAAAAAATGTTTAAAGAAAAGAAAAAATATATATACCCTCCTCCGAAACTGGGCCGGCCCAGCTTCCGCCAGGCCAAGGCCCAGCTTGCCCTTCCTCCTCCCGCACGACGAACATCGCCGCCGCCGGGCGTGTCCGCCCCAGACACTCCTCCGTCTGGCCCCTCCCCCAAGCAAGGCCGACCCCCCCCCCCGCCCTCCTATAAAGCCGCCGCCGCCCCTCCC
>LR738710.1:856066577-856115648 GCA_902687465.1 Secale cereale | reverse complement strand
GCCGCCGTCGCCCGCGATTTCGCCACCGCCGCCGCTCAACCGCCGCTGCCGCGACTTGCCGCCGCCGCCGCTGTGTAGCTGAGCCGCCGCCTCCGCCCCCTCCCCCCCTCTCACTCTGCCGCGCGCCACGCCGCACCGCCTGCCACCCACGCCACCCCGCCGAGCCCCTCGCAGATCGGAGTTCACCGCCGGTCGACATCTCACCGGAGCCCCGATCCACTGCCGTTTTTTCGGCGAAAACCGTCAAGACGGTAAAACCCGCCGAACCGCCCCGTTTTATTTCGGTAGATTGGTTTTCCCTTTAGATCGGTTTATTTTTTTAGGTTTTATCTATTTAGTGAACGTTCTTTAGTTAGAGTTAGAAAACGAGCGTTCGCTCGATAGTTTTTTTTTCTTTTTTTTTCTTTTTCTTTTAGATTTCTGGCCAGGGACATGTCTGTAATTATTATTTTTACAGATTAGCCCCTACACTTCAAACGGCCCTAACTTTTTGCTCGTTGGTCCAATCCAACAAAACCAACGCCCACGTCTTCGTTACGAAGCCCTCTTTCCAGTAATAAAACTTCAACATGTTTTTGAATGTTTTAAAATTTGAATTCAACTAGTTTTAGATTCAAACTTGTTTTGAGCATAACTTGAGTTCCGTAACTCCGTTTTAGTTGAATCTTTTTGCAAATCGAAGCACTTGACCTAAACTTTCTGATAAGGCCAAATTCACATAATTTTGGTACTGTTTGAAATATTTTTATGTTTCAAGAGTCATTCGTTTGTTTTCGAAGTTTTCCGAGGTGTTTATTCGTTCTGTCTGATCTTTCTAAGTGATTGCTTATGTGTGGTTACCATTGCTTGCTTACGATAGATTGACCGGAGTGTGACGAGTAGATCTATCAAGAGTTTTGAGTGCGAATCACCTTCATCAACATTGCAGGCAAGTTCACACTTTGATCATACTTTTTCCAATAGCCAGTTTTCATTTCATTAGTTATATCCTTAAACACATTGCATCAGTAGGATCAATTAACTTGTGGGACTGGGAAGTAGATTGAGGTAGTACCTATTACCTGTATTACATTCAAACCTTTGGGAGTTACTTCTACGTTTGCTGTTAGGACATGCCATGCTCGTAGACGTGGATTGGGTGAGTGAAATCCATGACAGATGTGAGTTTGTTAATTAATGGTTCAACTTAAGGTGGCAACATTAATACACATCTGGGTGGATTGAGGCACCTGGGTATTCCAGCGATTGCCTGTTTTTCTTTTGGACCGCCACCCAGGCACAAAGGGATCATGAGATTATTCATACTAGAAACTTCCGTGTGCAGCCACAATGCTATTATGGGCTCTAGCATAGTATGAGTAAGTTGTGCGAACTCTTACAGTGGTGGACTAGCAGATGTAGGGGATGTAGGTTGGTACGGTCCGCCCGATCGTAAGGTGCTAGCGCTTCTGAAAGACTATGTCTCGATCATCCGTTTCTCAAACACCATGCAGTGCGAGAAACCAAACGGAGGCGATCGAGTCTTGTGGGAAAAGTGCACAAACCTCTGCAGAGTGTACAAACTGATCATGATTAGCCGTGTCCCCGGTTATGGACGTCTTGAGTATCTAGTACTTGGATTTTCATGTGCATCTCATCATGTTACTCTAATTTAATATTGTTGGGTTTAATGATGAACTTTAATTGGGGTTGAGAGGATGTCTATCTTCTCAACAATGTTTCAACTACCATGATAGTTAATTAAAATGCATTCCTTTGAAGTAGGGAAAATTTGGCTTTACGCAAAAACTTTGACCTTACAGCCTCCACCAGCCAAATATGCATGTAGTTGTAGGCTTTGTTCATCATTATCATTATAGTGTGAATTTGCCAGTACATTCAATGTACTGACCCTCTGTGGCTGCAACGTCTCATGTTGCAGGATTATCTTACGACGAGTAAGTGATACGTTAGGGGTTACGATTTCTACACTCAACTTTGCCGTTGGTGTTGATGGGAATCCACAACCTTTGTTGCTTCCGCTATGATCGATTGAGGTAATAGTATTTACGTTACTTAATACATGTGATTTACCTCTGTTATAAATATGTGACATGTCTCAGCACTAGTTGTGAACACAATTCTGGTCATAGGATGAGAATAATATTCTGATAACTATGTGACATGTCTCAGCAGTAGTTGTGAACACTATTAGCAAAATGCTCTTCGTTTTCATGTACAAAGTTATTTCTAATTTTAATTGGTTTAAGAGTAATTTAGAAAACGGTTAAAGCCCCACCGAGTTTGTATTTTTGAGTTAATTTTTTAATTGTCTGTTGGAATGCACCAAATGATATGGCAATGGAAACTTGGAGAAATGCGAAACTTTTTGGTATATAATTTTTCTCCCAATTATTTACGATTTTAACTCAGTTTTGAAAATTGTTAAAAACGTTTTTTGGCCTTCATTTTTGCAAACTTTGTTAGAATGGGGTAAATAATATACGGTTGGAAAGCAATTTAAAATGCAAAACTTTTTCATGTATAAAGTTTTCTCTAATTCCTTACCTTTTTAAGTAATTTAGAAAATGGCGAGATCATGATTTTTGCCTTCATCGCGAAAGGAAATGCACCGTGTGAATAACCTGAACTTCTGGGGCATAGCTGTTTGAACTTCACTCTATTTTTGGCGTGCTGTTTTTTGCCCGTAACTTCCAAACCACTTATCGGAATTGAACAAATGATATACCGATGGAAAGTTGTTGAAAACACGCAACTTTCCCCTTTTGATCAGTTTTTGATGCTCGGGACGTTTCAAAAGAATTTTTTTTAAATGCATAATAACGTGTTTTAAATGGTATACATGAAAATATTAAACCGTTCGTCAAAATGTAGCATATAATATACAGTTGGAAAGCTTATGAATAGGAGCAACTTTTTATGTCGACATGTGTTACAAGTTCATTCTCGTTTGAGAGCAGTTTTAAAAATGGCAAACACGATGTTGTTTTTACCTCTCTTTTTAACATGTAATTGAAGGTCCAAGTCTCGTAATATAATTTTTGAACCGTGCAGGGTGGAGCACGTGAAATTCTCATCTGAAACGCATTATGTATAGTAGTTGAACTGCTCACTATTTTCATATTGAACTTCGGTCACGTATTTTTGTTTGTAATTCCTCACCCGTTCCTCGGAGTTCCACAAATGATAAATCATTAGAAACTTGTTGAAAATACACAATTTTTTTAATACGGTTAAACTTTTCTTTTTGAACAACATATACCAACTTGCTTTAACCATTTATGTATGAATAGAGCATACAATATACCCTTTGAAAAGATGTTGAATAGGAGGAACGATTTTCATGGAGAGCATTTTGTTTCAAATTATGTAATGCATTGAGATAATTGCATTAAAAGACCAAATCAACATCTTTTTGTGTTTCGAACGTATAAATACAAGGTGAACCTCTCTCACAAGAATTTTGAATTTCCTCGGCTGAGCACTTGAACTTCTAGCAACAAACTTCTTAGACTTTGCCTTATTATTGTTTTTTAATGTAAGCATTGAACTGCTTCATCTTTCATATTTTAAATTTGAACTTCAGATATTTTATTTCTTTAGTAATGGGGAAAATACGAGTTTTTCTTGTAAATAGTGTACCCCTTGGTTATTTCAATTTGAACTTCTACATCTTTTACAAAGTGGAAAATTACTTTTTATATAAATTTTGAATTACTCCACATTTTAAATATTGAAATTCTTGGTTCTATTCTTTAGAAGCCTTTAAAATATCGAGCTTTTAGTAAACGTTGAACCGCTTCGTTGGTTTAATTTGAACTTCTGGGGGTCTTTTCACACAATGTGGAAAATACATTTCTTTTTTGAATATAAATTTTGATTGCTTTGAACTTCTCTGTTATTTGAATTCGAAATTCACATTGTTATTTTTGATTAAATAGTTATTTTTAATTTTAAATAACCATCGAGTTTCATTGTTTTTTTAGTTTGAACTTCATGGTTGAGTCTTCAATATTAATGGGTATCTAAGTATTTTAATTATTGTAAAATCCTACTTTTTAAATGAACATCAAACCACTTTGTTATTTTTGGTTGAACTTCTAGTTTTCTGGATACATGGAGAAACTATTTTTAAACAATTTTTGGTTGTTCCTTTGTTTTAATTTGAAGTTCTTCCTTTTATTCTTTAGTAACGATTTGAAGTTCTTCCTTTTATTCTTTAGTAACGAGGAAAATCTGAGTTTTTTTAATCTTCAGACTTCTTTGTTACTTTAATTTGAATTTCTTTGTTTTGTTCTTAGGGAAAGCATTAAACTTTTTTTTAATTGAAATTCATATTTTTATGATCAGATTTGTGTTATTCTATATTTGTAGTTTGGACTTCTAGGTTTTTTTATTTTTACTAACGTAAAAATCCTAGTTTTGTTATAAATATTGAACCGGTCCTTTATTTAAATATGAACTTCTGGAGTTTTTTAAATTTTAGAAACAGCAAAAATCCCTTTTTGTAAATTTTAAACTGTTCTATTTTAAAATTTTAACTTCATGTTTTTTAGTTTTGAACTTGTTATATTCATTATTCATAATAAGGAAAATCTGAATTTTGTACAAACATTGAACTGCTCAATTTATTAAATTTGGACTTCCGGGTTTTATTTCTCTTAGTAACTAAAATAATCTAGTATTATTTTATAAACAACAAGCCCCTCCGTCTTTACAATTTGAACTGCTAGGTTTTATAAATGGAGAAAATCCCTTTTTTGTTTGACCTTCTTTCGGTTTTGTAATAAACATTAAACTTTTTCGCATTTGAATTTTGAACCTCTAGGGTTTTTTAGAAACAGGTCGGAGTGACCATAACAAAATAAGCCGCATCTCTGTACTTCCGCTTGATGAATATTTTTTAAACTTGCGAGGTGGGGGTCGTTGAACTTCCGAATTATCAAAAAGCATGTTTTTGTCCTCAACCAATATGTACACCAAAAAATTGTACACATAAAGTTCATCTCGTTTTTTAGTAACACCTAATATCATCAAAAACGTCATACTCATGCATTAAGTTACTGAAAAAACACATACATGAAGTTCTTCGCACAGGAGGAAAAACTCATCATTCTCGAAGAAAAGATTTCTTTACAAATAGTATAATTGTTCATTATGGAACAACTTTTTCACTCATTTCGGATATATTCTTCATTTAGTGCGAAAATCAATATGTTGCCTTTAATTCAGGAGAAAAAGTGAGAGAAAGCAAGGACGAACGATTTAGACTGGGCACGCGATAGTTGAATTTTTTTAGAATATATACGGAAGAATGGTACTTTGGCAGAATGACAGGTCTAACAAGAACATATTATGCAATATCAAGTACAAAATAGATAACTATAGCTATTCGTGCATACTTACATCCCTCACAACATCTTGTGTTCCTGCCGTGAATACCTATTTGTTCACATTTTTCAAAAAACACAAATCGAATTAACAAAATGAACACGAACAAGATAGCAACTGGCAAAACAAAGAATAAACTAAACTAAAAACAATTTGAACCGCCAAAAAAAGGAAGCCTGGACTTCGTCGGAGCATGGTGGAAGTGGGGATCTCGGCGTTGCGGCAGTGATTGTCGTGGGAATTTCAAAAATGGTGTCTACAACTCTCTCATTGGCGCAAGAAACATGTAAATTTTGTTCTAGCTCCCTCATTGGCATTTGCACAAACACCTAGTGGACAGCAAAGAAGCAGTTAGCTAATGTTATTTGAAGAACATAACAAAGAGAGAGTGCAATCGCGGGACAGAGCTCAAGTGGAGTAGGGTAGGAAGATGGCACCCGATGCAGGGGCTCGTCGGTGAAAAGTTTGCATGGGGAGCGGCAATGGGTGGTGCTTCTTGAGCTCCCTCCGCGCGGTCCTGACCCTGCGCCCACGTCCTACTGGGCTAATGGACGTGGTTGCCCGCGGTGACAGGCGACGATGGTGGTGGGTGGGTTACTGCATCTAGAGTGGGGAGGAGCTCGAACGGATGGATGGATGGAAGGACGGGGCCATGCCGGAGCACACGTGGAAGATCACGTAGGAAGGGGGCAGGTCACGCCGGAGTGGTGGGGCAGGTCATGTCAGAGTGGGCGGCGACATAGGTGGTCGGGGCGGTGGGCGAAGGAGGTGGTTGCCAGCGGTGGTTGCGGAGGTGGTCGGGATGGTGAGCGGCGGCGACTTTGAAGGTGGTGGGCGGCGGCATCTCTGGTCGGGGCAGGGCCGGGTGGAGGCGGCTCCAGTTGAGGGCATGGCAGGGCAGCGGTTGAGAGCGGGGCAGCGACAGGAGTGGGGATCGAGGGAAGGTGGTTTGGGGGTTGGGGTGATTTCTTTTTTTTCCTCCCGGTTGGGCCTTCGGGGAGTTCGAGAGGACCTCCGTCGCCCTATATATATGAAGTATGTTAGGAGGGCCTATATGGATCGGAGGGAGTATGAACGGTCAGTTTAAATGGGCATATAGGAGTAATAAATAAAGGAGGTAATAAAGGGTGTGATCAGTGGGGATAATAAAAGAACAGGAGATTCAAAAAATATGAAGGGAATAACGCAAAGGAATTGGTATTAATACCAAGGGTGTGGCAAGCATGCAATGCAATGATGAAAATGAATTGATACTGGGGAACATCGGAGGGGTACCAGAAAGGTGAGAGGTGTTGTGTGAGCATCGAGTTGCATGCAATGAACTCGTTTAGCTCAAACATAGACAATGTTTTTAACAATCTTCAAGTGTATCCAGAGATGACCTAAAACATATTTAATAGAATCCTTTTATTGTGGTGTCCACTGAAACAACTGAGAGATATTTCAGTTGACACGTCAATTATCTCTCTCATTGCAACACACGGGCATACGTGCTAGTAAAAATCTAATGGGATAGCATATTTAATGAGGAAATAGAGTATTACTATATCTTATTTCTTAGCACAAAACCCAAATATGTTAAGAAAATAGAGTATTGCTATATCTTAGTTCTTAGCACCAAAATAAACAAAGCTAATTGTCGTGTTTTTGTAACGGCAGATGCCCTTGTGAAAGAACTTAGGTGTGGACCATCGTAACGTAGGTTAGATCGAAGGGGTTGGTCGGTGATACGTCCAAAACGTATCTATAATTTCTGCTTGCTCCATGTCACTTTTGGGTGATATTGCTATGATATTCATACACTTCCATACACTTTTGAACATATTTGGACTAACTTACTAATCCAGTGCACCCCAGTGCCAGTTTCTGTTTTCGGCTGTTTTTGTATTTCAGGTTTTCACGTTTCGAGAACTGCCCAGAAAAATCCAGAAAAATTATATAAAAAATCAGCGTTCCGGAAACAACACTGCGTCCGAAGGGCAGCCTGGGGGGGGGGCCACCAGGGCTCCAGGCGCCCTGGCGGCGCGCCCCCCCTGGGCCGCGCCGGGGGGGCGCCTGGGCCCCCCCGAAGCCCGTCTGGTGCCCCCCTTTGGCATATATTTAGAGGGTCCTCCGAAACCCTCAGGACAGAAACTCTTTTCGTGATCCCATCTCTGTTCCGCCGCCGCCGCCGCTTCCAAGATCGGGAGCGCCAGGAGAACTCTTCCCGGCACCCTGCCGGAGGGGAGGATCACCACCGGGAGCTTCTCCACCAACATGGACGCCTCCCGGATGACTCGTGAGTAGTCTCCCTTGGACAATGAGTCCATGACCAGTAGCTATGTGATGTTCTCCTCCCGTTCTTGGGCTTCACTAATTAGTCCTCGTGAGCTGCCCTACATGATCGAGGCACATATGTAATCCTTATGCTGTTGCTATGTTGAGTTTGCTGGGATCCGATGGATTATGAGATTATGTTCAGATTGATCTTGAGTAATATATTTGATTCACCTCTTTTAGATTTATGTTCGTAAGTAATTCTTGCATGTTCTCCGTTGTTATTTATTGCTTTGGCCGAGTAGTAGGTAGTGACTCCAAGAGGGAACGTTATGCTTGATTGTGGGTTCATGCCCCTCGATGACTAGCTTGAGTGGCAGAAACATGAGTCTAGGGGATGTGCTGTTGCCACAAGGGGGAAAACAACGGTGCTTGTGCCCGCGGGTGCAAGGATTGTTTACTTTACGCAAAGTTCTTGTAATGCAGTTGTCTGTTGCTTTGAGTTTACACTATGGGTGGGGCTTGCAACTTAATACCACCGAGATGTTCTGGATAGATATCTCAAGTTGGATGATTATTAGTAGGCATTGATGGATTTCGGTCTACTTACTTTGGCGTACCGACCATGCTTTGAACCTCAACCTTTCTTGCAATGTAGTCAGCATTGGTTTGCGTTCGTGGTCCTGTCAATTGCCCAGCTGTAATTTGTTTACCTCACATAGTTGTTTTATCGTCTTTTGGGAGAGAGACATCACTAGTGAACATCATGAGACTCCGGTCCTTATTACTATCATTGATCACACCCGCTATTTACTTTTCGTTATTACTTACTATTGCAAACACTATCTATCACTACTATCATTGCTTTTAATCCTTTGTGAACTACAAGGTCGGAGGGATTGACAACCTCTCTATACTCGTTGGGAGCAAAGTTATTTGTATCTGTGTGCAGGTCCGCTTTGATTGCTAATTGCGCTGTTAGCAGTTGACACCTACTTGTTGAACCTAGGAGTCTCTGGGGATTCGATCCTTGGCATCTTTGCTAGGGGAAAACACTTCTACAATACTGCATCTTACACCTTCCACTTGGGGTAACCAACGAGGGGTTCGAGGCCCATCAAGGAGTATTTTCTGGTGCCGTTGCCGGGGACTCCACTCTTCAGGATAGGGGAGTTGCACGCTATCTTTTACCTTTGCTTTTTAGTCTTGTTAGTTTACCTTTCAGTTTTTGCTTTCAGTACCTTTTATCGAAAATCACAAAAATAGTTATCTTGCTTGCTTGCTACTATGGGTTCCACCGAGAACACCAAGTTGTGTGACTTCACTAGTCACAACAACGATGACTTTATCAGCACACCTATCACTACACCTGCCACTTCAGCACCTTCATATGAAATTAAACCTGCTTTACTGAACTTAGTCATGAAAGAACAATTCTCCGGTGCTGGAGATGATGCTGCTTTACACTCGAACAACTTTGTGATATGCAAAAGTACCAAGAAATAGATGGTAATATTGTTAAGCTTAAGCTTTTTCCTTTCTCCTTGAGAGGAGGAGCTAAAATTTGGTTTCAGTCTTTGCCTAGAAATAGCATAGATTCATGGGACAAGTGCAAAGATGCTTTTATTGGAAAATACTATCCAACTGCTAAAATTATCCAACTTAGAAGTAACATAATGAATTTTAAGCAATTGGATAATGAACACGTTGCCCAAGCTTGGGAACGTATGAAATCTCTTATCAAGAACTGCCCTACTCATGGTTTGACTACTTGGATGGTTATCCAAACTTCTTATGCGGGCTTGAACTTTACCTCGTGGAACTTGTTAGATTCGGCCGCAGGAGGAACTTTTATGTCAACTACACTTGGTGCTGCCACAAAGCTTCTCGATGAGATGATGACCAACTATTCCCAATGGCACACCGAACGCGCTCCAACAGGTAGGAAGGTAAACTCTGTCGAGGAGATTTCCTCCCTTAATGAAAAAGTTGACTTGATCATGTCTCTACTTTCGAAGCAATCTACTGTTGATCCTCGTGATGTTCCTTTAAATTCTTTGATTGCTCAAGAACAAGTAGATGTGAACTTTATCTCTAGAAACAATTTTAACAACAATGCTTATAGGAGTAACTTTGGTAACAATCCTAGACCGTTCCCCTCTAACTCTTATGGGAACACTAATGCTTATCCTAGTACCAAGAACTCCAATACTGAACTAGAGATCATGCTTAAAGATTTCATCACTACCCAAAAAGCCTTTAATAAGAGTGTAGAAGAAAAGCTACATAAACTAGATGATCTTTCTTTTAAGGTAGACCACTTAGCCAATGAGGTAAAATTGCTAAAAATTAAAACTTCTCCTCTTGAGGAGAGGGAAGTCACTCCTATCAATGCTATTCAAGTGCAAATTAATGAAAACATTAGGATGATGGCTAAACTTAAAGAAAGATGGGCTAGAGAAAGGGAGGAAGAGGATAGAATTAAGAGCCTTCCTACCCACCACACTGTTGCTACTATCCAAGTTGTTGAGGATGTTCAAACTCTTAGCACCCAATGTACTCCTGGTCCCAATGGACCTATTAATGGTGATGCTATGACTATAGAAGCTACCAAACAAGTGAACCTAAAGGACACCACTACCACTTTACTTGATGCTCGTGACCTTGATTTTGATAATTGCACTCTTACCGAAGTTATTGATTTCCTTCACAAGATGTCTAGAGATCCCCGTACTAGCACGCTTAACCTTGCCTTCATAGATCATATCACTAATGCTCTCATCAAAGCTAGGGAGGAAAAACTTAGAGTAGAAGCCTCCATACCTAGAAAGCTAGAAGATGGTTGGGATCCTATGATAAAAATTAATTTGAATGACTTCTCTTGTTATGCATTATGTGATGTTGGTGCTAGTACCTCTGTTATGCCCAAAAGAATATATGATATGCTTAAATTGAAACCTTATGATTCTTGTTCTTTTGGTGTTCGTCTCGTTGATTCTTCCATAAAGAAACCTTTATGGAGGATCGACGATGTTCTTAATGTTGTCAATGATAATTATGTGCCCGTTGATTTTACTATTATGGATATTGAATGTGATCCTTCATGTCCAATTATTTTGGGACGTCCCTTTTTGCGCACCATTGGTGCGATCATTGACATGAAAGAGGGTAATATAAAATTTCAGTTTCCTCTCAAGAAAGGGATGGAACACTTCCCTCGAAAGAAGATCAAGTTACCTTTTGAGTCCGTTGTACGGGCTAGCTATTCTTTTACTCTTGATAAAACTTGATCTATATGCATTATGCCTAGCTTAAAGGCATAAAAGAAAGCGCTTTTGGGAGGCAGCCCACATTAATAATTTTTTTTGCTTTTGTTGTGTCTTGATGTTGTTTACTGCTGTAGCATCATCATTGTATCTTTTCTTTTCATATTTGTGCCAAGTATAGCCTCTGATTGCTAGAAAGTTCAAAAGTTGTGAGGTGTTGTCCAGGAAACAGATTCTGTCCTTGGATAGAAAAATTTGTATAAAATCACCAGTTCATCTTTTTGGTCTGAATTTTTTCGACAGAGTTCTCTATATAATTGTCTTTCGTGCGTATGTTCTGAGTTTTTTGATTTGAGTTGCAGAAGTATCCCGAACAGATCAATTCCTACCTGCTGTTCTGTTTTTCACAGATTCTGTCCTGTTTTGCCTTTCCTTCACTTTGCAAATCAAGAACTTGCTTTTTATTTGCAAAAGCCTTTTGGAAATCTAGAGAAACAGTAGAACTTCAAGAATATCTTTATTTCCAGCAAGGTATAATTATTTTATTAAGGGTACTAACCTCGCTAATCAGATTATGATGAGTTATGTATGAAGGGAGTTTTCAAGTGTGCGAGGGAAGATGATAAAAAAGATTCAGGAGTGTCAAGCGCTCAAGCTTGGGGATGCCCCGTGCACCCCCAAGAAATATTCAAGGAGACTCAAGCATCTAAGCTTGGGGATGCCCCCATGCATCCCCTTCTCCATCAACATTATCAGTTCGTCTTGATAAAGGACACCACTACCACTTTACTTGATGCTCGTGACCTTGATTTTGATAATTGCACTCTTACCGAAGTTATTGATTTCCTTCACAAGATGTCTAGAGATCCCCGTACTAGCACGCTTAACCTTGCCTTCATAGATCATATCACTAATGCTCTCATCAAATCTAGGGAGGAAAAACTTAGAGTAGAAGCCTCCATACCTAGAAAGCTAGAAGATGGTTGGGATCCTATGATAAAAATTAATTTGAATGACTTCTCTTGTTATGCATTATGTGATGTTGGTGCTAGTACCTCTGTTATGCCCAAAAGAATATATGATATGCTTAAATTGAAACCTTATGATTCTTGTTCTTTTGGTGTTCGTCTCGTTGATTCTTCCATAAAGAAACCTTTATGGAGGATCGACGATGTTCTTAATGTTGTCAATGATAATTATGTGCCCGTTGATTTTACTATTATGGATATTGAATGTGATCCTTCATGTCCAATTATTTTGGGACGTCCCTTTTTGCGCACCATTGGTGCGATCATTGACATGAAAGAGGGTAATATAAAATTTCAGTTTCCTCTCAAGAAAGGGATGGAACACTTCCCTCGAAAGAAGATCAAGTTACCTTTTGAGTCCGTTGTACGGGCTAGCTATTCTTTTACTCTTGATAAAACTTGATCTATATGCATTATGCCTAGCTTAAAGGCATAAAAGAAAGCGCTTTTGGGAGGCAGCCCACATTAATATTTTTTTTTGCTTTTGTTGTGTCTTGATGTTGTTTACTGCTGTAGCATCATCATTGTATCTTTTCTTTTCATATTTGAGCCAAGTATAGCCTCTGATTGCTAGAAAGTTCAAAAGTTGTGAGGTGTTGTCCAGGAAACAGATTCTGTCCTTGGATAGAAAAATTCGTATAAAATCACCAGTTCATCTTTTCGGTCTGAATTTTTTCGACAGCGTTCTCTATATAATTGTCTTTCATGCGTATGTTCTGAGTTTTTTGATTTGAGTTGCATAAGTATCCCGAACAGATCAATTCCTACCTGCTGTTCTGTTTTTCACAGATTCTGTCCTGTTTTGCCTTTCCTTCACTTTGCAAATCAAGAACTTGCTTTTTATTTGCAAAAACCTTTTGGAAATCTAGATAAACAGTAGAACTTCAAGAATATCTTTATTTCCAGCAAGGTATAATTATTTTATTAAGGGTACTAACCTCGCTAATCAGATTATGATGAGTTATGTATGAAGGGAGTTTTCAAGTGTGCGAGGGAAGATGATAAAAAAGATTCAGGAGTGTCAAGCGCTCAAGCTTGGGGATGCCCCCGTGCACCCCCAAGAAATATTCAAGGAGACTCAAGCATCTAAGCTTGGGGATGCCCCCATGCATCCCCTTCTCCATCAACATTATCAGTTCGTCCTTCGTTCCACTATATTTTTATCACTCCATGTGTTATGTGCTATGCTTGGAGCGTCTTGCTTTTAGTTTTCTTTTTAGTTTTTCATAACGAGTCGGAACTCAGCATTCTTTATGTGGGAGAGAAACACGCTCCACTTCTACCTAGAACATAACATAGAATTTTCATGTCTATCTATGCTGTGTGTGTTCTTTGTCTTTTAATAGCTACTATCATGCTCTGCTCTTAGTATTCATGCTTATCTTTTCAAAGAGCTTTTGTTTAGTTGGTTGCTTGAACTCTCTTTAATTACCATGCTTACCTTATTAAAAGAGTTTGCTTCTGTTGCATTGGTTAATGTTTCTATGATAAAGATGCTACTTGCATAATGATGCTTAGTAGTTCAGGTTTTCTTATGGTTAATCTCAAATAGCTGGGGGGGTCCCAATGTGTTATTGGAGTACCGACTTGATTTGTTTGCCTATGATGTGGTATGGTTTAGTAATATCTTCCTTCGAGAATTTATTTTGACTGACTTGGCGTATGCTCACGCATATTTAAGACTGTAAAGAAAGTCTGTCAAGCCTTGATGATCTTTTATTTCTGAGTAGCGATATAACTACCATGCCTGATTCAATGTTGCTTTGTCGCTCTGCATGATTATGACCGTCATTGCTCTCTTAGTTGGTCGCTCCCAGTCTTTTGCTAACCTCCACCTGTACTAAGCAAACTAACTTTGCAATATATAGCTCATGGGAAAGTAGTTTAAAAACTATTGTGGTAAAGAATATGTTGCTTATGTATCTTATTTCTTATAAGTTGCTTGCTGAGCGGTAACCATGTTTCTGGGGACGCCATCAACTGTCACACTTTTGTTGAATATCATGTGAGTTGCTATGCATGTTCGTCTTGTCTGAAGTAAGGGTGATTTGCCGTGGGTTGAATGAATATGCATATTGTTAGAGAAGAACATTGGGCCGCCAACCAAAGCCATGTATCATGGTGGAAGTTTTAGCTTGGACGTTGATCCTCAATCTCTTATGAGAACATGCTTATGCATTAAAGAGGAGTCCATCATCTATTTTCTATGTTGTCCCGGTATGGATGTCCTCAAGTTGAGATCTATCAAAAATGAGAAATCAAATGCGATTTATCTCCTTGGACCTTTGTACAGGTGGCATAGAGGTACCCCTTTGTGACACTTGGTTGAAACATATGTAATGCAATGATAACCCATGGAAATCCGAGCTAATTAGGACAAGGTGCGAGCACTATTGGTATTCGATGCATGAGGCTTGCAACTTATAGGATGTCTTATGCATGACACATATGAAGTACTACTACCGTTGACAAAATTGCTTCCATGTTTTCAAAATAAAAAGCTCTAGCACTTAACCTTTCTTTTACTTTCATATTGAAGCACCAACTACTGAGAGCATGATTGTCATTCTGAGTGTAATGTGCATTGTCCCAAAGTAGCATTGTCTTTTGCATGATTGTGATATCGTTTATTCTGAAATCATTGTATCTAGTCATCACTTAAACCTTGAAGGTGCCCCTGCATTTATGTTTTGCATCACTAAACGGGGCAAGCTAGATATCACCTTTTCATATTTGCACATCATGTTCATTGCAAATCTTTTTGATGTTTCAGTTTCATGTTGTAAAACTTTCAGTCATTTGTGATTTTCTCATGAAGCAACTTAATTACTATAGATTCATTGTCTTAGTAAGCTTTTGTCATATGACTATGAAAAGTCCTATATGGTTAATAGCATGTCACCACAGAAATTATTCTTGTTATCATTTACCTACTCGAGGACGAGCAGGAATTAAGCTTGGGGATGTTGATACGTCCAAAACGTATCTATAATTTCTGCTTGCTCCATGCCACTTTTGGGTGATATTGCTATGATATTCATACACTTCCATACACTTTTGATCATATTTGGACTAACTTACTAATCCAGTGCACCCCAGTGCCCGTTTCTGTTTACGGCTGTTTTTGTATTTCAGGTTTTCACGTTTCGAGAACTGCCCAGAAAAATCCAGAAAAATTATATAAAAAATTAGCGTTCCGGAAACAACACTGCGTCCGAAGGGCAGCCTGGGGGGGCCACCAGGGCTCCAGGCGCCCTGGCGGTGCGCCCCCCCCCCCGGGCCGCGCCGGGGGGGCGCCTGGGCCCCCCGAAGCCCGTCCGGTGCCCCCCTTTGGCATATATTTAGAGGGTCCTCCGAAACCCTCAGGACAGAAACTCTTTTCGCGATCCCATCTCTGTTCCGCTGCCGCCGCCGCTTCCAAGATCGGGAGCGCCAGGAGAACTCTTCCCGGCAACCTGCCGGAGGGGAGGATCACCACCGGGAGCTTCTCCACCACCATGGACGCCTCCCGGATGACTCGTGAGTAGTCTCCCTTGGACCATGAGTCCATGACCAGTAGCTATGTGATGTTCTCCTCCCGTTCTTGTGCTTCACTAATTAGTCCTCGTGAGCTGCCCTACATGATCGAGGCACATATGTAATCCTAATGCTGTTGCTATGTTGAGTTTGCTGGGATCCGATGGATTATGAGATTATGTTCAGATTGATCTTGAGTAATATATTTGATTCACCTCTTTTATATTTATGTTCATAAGTAATTCTTGCATGTTCTCCGTTGTTATTTATTGCTTTGGCCGAGTAGTAGGTAGTGACTCCAAGAGGGAACGTTATGCTTGATTGTGGGTTCATGCCCCTCGATGACTAGCTTGAGTGACAGAAACATGAGTCTAGGGGATGTGCTGTTGCCACAAGGGGGAAAACAACGGTGCTTGTGCCCGCGGGTGCAAGGATTGTTTACTTTACGCAAAGTTCTTTTAATGCAGTTGTCTGTTGCTTTGAGTTTACACTATGGGTGGGGCTCGCAACTTAATACCACCGAGATGTTCTGGATAGATATCTCAAGGTGGATGATTAGTAGTAGGCATTGATGGATTTCGGTCTACTTACTTTGCCGTACCGCCCATGCTTTGAACCTCAACCTTTCTTGCAATGTAGTCAGCATTGGTTTGCGTTCGTGGTCCTGTCAATTGCCCAGCTGTAATTTGTTTACCTCACATAGCTGTTTTATCGTCTTTTGGGAGAGAGACATCACTAGTGAACATCATGAGACTCCGGTCCTTATTACTATCATTGATCACACCCGCTATTTACTTTTCGTTATTACTTACTATTGCAAACACTATCTATCACTACTATCATTGCTTTTAATCCTTTGTGAACTACAAGGCCGGAGGGATTGACAACCTCTCTGTACTCGTTGGGAGCAAAGTTATTTGTATCTGTGTGCAGGTCCGCGTTGATTGCTAATTGCGCCGTTAGCAGTTGACACCTACTTGTTGAACCTAGGAGTCTCTAGGGATTCGATCCTTGGCATCTTTGCTAGGGGAAAACACTTCTACAATACTGCATCTTACACCTTCCACTTGGGGTAACAGACGAGGGGTTCGAGGCCCATCAGTCGGGTCGAGAGACACGGGTTTACCCAAGTTCCGCCCCTCGCAACAAGGTGGCGGTAAATTGCAAGGGTCAAATCTCGTAGTGATAGATAGATAACAAAAACACAAAATGAAATCAAAGGGAAATAAATTGTAGCAAAGTCTTTTTGGATTTAAATATATGATAAAGATAGACCCGAGGGCCATAGTTTTCACTAGAGGCTTCTCTCTCTAATATAAAGCATATGGTGGGTAAACAAATTACTATTGGGCAATTGATAGAAAAGTGAATAATCATTACGATATCCAAGGTAGTGATCGTATATATAGGCATCACGTCCGACACAAGTAGACCGACTCTTGCGTGCATCTACTACTATTACTCCACACATTGACCTCTATCCAGCATGCATCTAGAGTATTAAGTTCATAAAGAACGGAGTAACGCCTTAAGTAAACTGACATGATGTAGACAAGATAAACTCAAACAATATGAATAGACCCTATCATTTTATCCTTAATGGAACCAACACAAATATGTTTCTTGTCCCTTTATGTCACTCGGATATAGAGCACCGCAAGATTGAACCCATCACAAAGCACCTCTCCCATTGCAAGATAAATCAATCTAGCTGGCCAAACCAAATGGCTAGATCGGAGAGAAATACAAAGCTATTACAATCATGCATAGAAGAGTTCAGAGAAGACTCAAATAATATTCATAGATAATTTGTTCATAATCTCACAATTCATTGGATCCCAACAAACACACCGCAAAAATAAAGATTACATCGAATATCGAGGAGAACATTGTATTGCAGATCAAAGAGAGAGAAGAAGACATCTAGCTACTAGCTATGGACTCGTAGGTCTGTGGTAAACTACTCACACATCATCGGAAGGGAAACAAGGTTGATGTAGATGCCCTCCATGATCGATCCCCCCTCCGGCAAAGTACTAGAAAAGGTCTCCATATGGGACTCTCGAGAACAAAAACTTGCGGCAGCTGAAACATTATTTCGGGTGGCTCTGTGATGTTAGGGGTATATTTGAGAATTTATAGAGGTGTAATTAGGTCAAGATGTGCCACAAGGGCCCCACAAGCCTGGGGGCACGCCTCCTGAGCTTGTCGCTCCCTCGTGGCTCTTCAGGTCTTCTCTAGAATCTTCTAGGGTCTCTCCTAGTCCAGAAAAAATTAATCCAAAGTTTTTTCTCTATTTGGACTCTATTTGATATTGATTTTCTGAAAAGCCAAACACAAGCGAAAACAACAACTGGCAGGGGGCACTATGTTAATAGGTTAGTCCCCAAAAATTATATATAATTGCATAATAAACATCCAAGATTGATACTATAATAGCATGGAACAATAAAAAAATATAGATACGTTGGAGACATATTAGTGATCCAAGATGGCGAAGAAGAAGGTGGAGAATGGCGGCACCAGGCCGGCCGTGATGAAGGTGGTGAAGAACAAGGCCTCAGTGACGTCCGTCATCTCCGCACCCGCCACCTTCATCTTGGTCGAGCCCCACTCGTTCATCACCCCACTAACTAGGGGTCGGACCTTGTGCAGACCCTCATGGTTGAATACCACAAACTTGTGTAGAGCCTGCAATGGCTCCTCTGGCGCCACTTTTGTTTTGCATTTTTGTCGGGGAAACTGATCCACCCACGAACACCTATGGGGACGGAGCCCCTTTTCGGTACGGCAGGGGGTGGAGATAACACAAAGAGCAGATCGAGGCGAGGCACACGAGCAGTTTACCCAGGTTCGGGCCGCACGGATGCGTAAAACCCTACTCCTGCTTTGGTTTGTATTGAGTTCTTGCTTGGGAGCGTTGAGAGCTACAGTACACTTCAGCAGCTAACGAGACCGAGCGTGAGAGTGTTCGAATGTCTAACCCCCCCCCCCCCTCTACGTTGCACATGGGCCTCCTTTTATATGCTCAAGGGGTCACCGACAGGTGGTAACACAGTTGAGGGTAAAAATGGAAAGGTGTTGTAGTTGGTACACCTACTTGTACAGTGTTCCATACCTAACCCTGACGGCAGGGGACAAGGGCATTAAATGCCCATCGACGTCGCCCAAACAGTGCAAAAAGGGGGTCGTCAGGGGCGCCACCGTTCGCCACGATGGCAACCTTGTCAGCGCCGTTTGCCACCGCGTACCCCTGGCTGCACAGCCTCCCGCCACATACGCCTGGAAGGGTCCCGGAGCGACACGTGGGTGGATGTGCTGGAGCGTGGGTACTGAGTGGAAGCTTTCCGCGGCAAGCGCTTTGCCGCAGTCGCTATCTTGTCGCTTCTGGGAGCTTGTCGCTCACCGGGCCTTGCCGGGACGCGTGGCGCATCACGGCAAGTTTCTTGAGATGCCTTGGTTGGCCTTCCCGGCAAGCTCCTCTTGCCAGGGTCTTGCGTCTTGAGTGGTCTTGTGCCTTGAGTGGCCTTCCCGGCAAGCTCCTCTTGCCGGGGCCTTGTCTCCTTAGCTTGAATACTTTGTTATTTGGATGGCTCCAAAGGAACCACGGAGGGCCTTGGCGGTCACCTGGCAAGCCTTGCCGCGGGACGCTGTGACTGCCCGTGCACAAGTTCGGGATACTAAGGGTACCCCTACTTTAGTACACCGACAGGAGCCCCCGGGCCTGGGCCATACACGGTGCCGAGCGCTATTGGGCCAGGCCCAAAACAGTGTACGGGCAAGCGCAGCCCAGGTGACGCCGTATCTTACTCCGTATCCACCGCGCCCTCCCCTAACGGCACGCGTCGATTGCGGCATCGTGGGAGAGATCGTGGGTGGCTTCTTTAATCGGAAATACGGAACATCCGCCCCCTCCCTCCTTATAAGCAGGGGAAACAGTGGCAGTTCGTCCATCCGCCTGTTGCTACTTCAACCTCGAAAGCCTCCGCCGCTCCCCTTCTTCCCAAAGCCGAAAGAGAGCAGCGCTCCGCCCCCCCATCGTTACCAGCATCACCAGCGCCGTCGACCTCCCTCACCGCTTCCGCCATGGCTCCGAAAACCGACAAGGGGAAGGGCGTGAAGTCGGCCGAGGCGCTGCGGCTCGCGGCACTGCGAAAGGACCGGGCTGTCTTCCCCCCCCCCAAGCTTGTCGCGAGGAAGCTGAGGGAGAACTACTACCTCTTCTGGTCGGGGGAGACGCGGGCGCATCCGCGCACCAAGGTACTCCCAGCCGTTGCTTGTAAGATGGCTCTGAACGGATATGCGTTCTTCGCCTTGTTCTTTTACTGCGGGATCTGCCCGCCCTTCTCTGAATTCTTCTGCGACATTATGAACACCTACTGGTTCCACCTCCTTGACTTCACCCCCAACGCCGTTCTGACCATGGCAGTTTTCGCACATCTCTGCGAAAACTTTGTCGGAGTCCATCCCAATGTAGCCCTTTTCCGCCACTTCTTTATGCCTCGAGTCGAGAGAGGAGAGCCTTTATCCGGCGGAGTCTCCTGGATCTCGAGAGCCCACAAGAAGGAAGCTTATTTGGAGGGAGAGCTCCACAGCAAATGGGAGGAATGGAGAGCCAATTGGTGTTGGATTGTAGAGGAGAACCCGCAGCCATTCACCGCCCGGCGCCAAGCCCCAGTAGTGCGCGGTAACGATTGGAGCGACCTGGCCCCGGAAGACGGTAGACTGAGGATTGCCACTGCCCGGATCTGACGCCTCAGGCTTGCCGGGCTCACTGTAGGCGCAGTTGGCGCAGATTTCCTTCGCCGCCGCATCGCCCCCTTGCAAGAGAGGAAGAGGCCCGCCTGGGAGTTCGAGAATGCGGCGGATATCATGAGGCTGCACCCGGGCCTCAACTACAACTTCACTGTCCTGGAGCTCAACGCGATGCTTCAGGAGCTGTTCAAGTATGACCCCGATCATCCCGAGGTGTTCAGGTTGCCGAGGGGGGTCGTCCCGCTGTGCAACAACTCCGCGCTCAGCCGCATCCGCGCAATGATGCCGCTGTGCGACTCCCACGGGATTGACCCAACCTGGCAAGAGCCTGCCGAGGACGCCGTGCAGGCATTCTTCGACGGCTTGGAAGAAGTGCCAATCCGCTCCGACGAGAAGAAGAGCCTCACCCGCGACACCACCGATATGGAGATGGCGTACATCGCCACCAGGCTGGAAGAGGCGGCGGCAGCCGTAGGCGAGTTCGGTTTCACCCCGGAGGAGGCAGATGCAGCAAAGGCGGCAAGCCTTGCCGAGCGAGGGGAGTTTGTCGGCGAGGGAGAGCCCGCCGGGCAAGACGCCGAGTCGAGCGAGCACGCCGAGCAGGGCGTCGGGTCGAGCGAGCCCGCCGAGCAGGGCGACGAGTCGAGCGAGCCCGCCGAGCAGGGCGTCGGGTCGAGCGAGCCCGCCGAGCCGGGCGATGAGTCGAGCGAATCCGTCGAGGATACGAGCGGCTTGCTGGAGATCGGCTCCTCTTCCTCCTCATCTTCAGGCAGCTCGCCACCAGCAGAGCCTCCAGCTCCACCGAGAAGGCGTCTCCGCAAGGCCGGGGACGTAACGGAGCGGCAGACGGGTCAACAGCCGCCGCGCCGCGCGACACGCTCCACCGCGGCAAGCAAGGTTGCTGCGGGAGCTCCTCGCGCATCTGCTGCAACTGGAGCGGGGTCTTCCCGGACCGCCGCTTCTGCCCCTGCCGCTCCCACGCCACGGCGGCAGCTGGAGCGGGGTCGTCTCAGACCACCGCCACTGCTCCCGCCAAGCGGCCAAGGGAGCCCACTCCTCCGCTTCCTTGCGCCGGGACGCGTGAGCCAGACTTCGACTTCTCCACGCTCACCTCCGACGAGGAAGAAGAAGAGTAAGATCCTTATTGTTCTTATATTTCTTCAATTCTTGTTGTTTGCTCTTGTATCTCTTTTGCATCACTCTGAACCTGTTCCTTTTTTCAGAACTCTGGCCCAGAGGGCGGCAAAGAGAGCCAAGGTCCCGGTGATTGTCATTGAGGACGAGCCCGCCGTGGTAGTAGGGGGTGCGCCTGCGACAAACTTGCCGGACCCGGCAACTGATCTTCAGAGCAGCCCCCAGCGCAGCCCCCAGCATAAGTGTATGGTTCACTTTCTGTTGTTAGGTGCGCGTGAGCGTTCTTTCTTTGCTGATGTCTTGTTTGTTGATTTGTGTAGGAGCAGAGCAGCCAGACCAGGGGCGTCCGGAGACCGCCCCCGACGTGCCATCTGCATCAACTACGCCACCAAGGGGAAGTTCCCCGGCAAGGGTCTCCCCGGCAAGGGAGAGTCCTCCGGCAAGGGGGAGCTCTCCGGCGAGGGACAGTACCAGCGGCCCTCCGCCGGCGGGGACTACAACGACACCGCCAAGGGAGAGTTCCCCGGCAAGGAACCCCACCGAGGAGCCGGCTCGCGCAGGTAATCCCCTTGCTTCAAACTTCCCTTGGGCTTTTCTTCTTTTGATTCTTCTTCTTTTTTTGGATATTTGCTTGACTGTTTTTCTCCCCTTTCCTATCGTCAGATCCATCCGATGTAGAGTCGATGGAGACGGAGGTCGCTGTCGAGGAGAATGCGCGCGGTGACACCGGCGACGCCGCTGCTACCGAAGAGGTGGCCGGTGCTGACGATCCCGCAGTCGACGAGGCCGCCAAGGCTGCCGCCGTAGCAGCTGGCGAGGGGTCCGGCGATCGCACTGACGGCCCTGAGGCCGCAGGAGCGTCAGGCGCTACGCCGACCGCTGATCCCTCCGCCGCTGCTGCAGCGCCAGGCTCCGAAGAACCCGAGCCAGGCGCCTACTTGAAGGCCGGCGACGGCGTCTTCATCAAACTCCCCTGGGCGTCAAGTTCCAGGGCGCCGGTCGAGGGAGAAGTCTTTGACGGGGAAGTGCTCGCCTCTGCCAGGCTGACGCTTGTCGACGCGACGAGCAGCAGCAGCGGAGAATCCCAAAGCAGCTGGCTGACGAGTCGCGCAAGCTCTGCGCGGGAGCCCTGCAAAAGGTGTTGATGAAGGTGGCCTTCCGCAATCCAGGCCTCAACCTCACCAACGTCCTCAGGTCCCTGCCGGAGGATGCTGATCTGGAGGCGCTCAAGGCCCTTGTCGCACCCATTGTGGACAAGGTGAGCGGCATCAAGAGGGTCGAGGGCGATCGCGCGGACTAGGCTCGCCCATTTTCTTCTTTCCTTGTCGCTGCTTGTCATGTTATGAGAACAATCTGTTAGAGCTGCGGCAAGCCACTTGTAATATAACTCTATTTTGGGTAGTAATTGCAATGTTATTTCCTTTACTTGACTCCTTTGCTTTGTATGTTTTTGCCCTACGCTTTTAGGGAACTTGCCGGCGGAGGCACCTTAGCCGCGAGCGCTGAGTGCGGAACGTCAGCAGCCTGCTGGCGATGCCGTTACCGACAAGAAACCTTGTCGCAACTAGTCGCAGCACACTTAAGTTGTTGAGCGTGCTCGAAAACAAAGTAATGGCGCGACACTAGTCGCAGCACCCTTAAGTCGTTGAGCAGGCTCAAAACAAAGTAAGGGCGCAACTAGCTACGAGTTGGTTCCTCCGCGCACAGGTTTTCCATACAAAGTGCGGTCGTTCAAGGAAGATAACTTAAAAATTTAAAAATTTGATTGCTCAAACTTTGGCAACTTAGCTTTTGTGTTGTTTGCTTCCCGGCTTTCTTGAACGGCGCTTGGTCCATACCACTATCTTCTCCTCCCCCCGGCAAACTTGTGCGCGAGGGAACCTTCCTTTCCTTGAGAAAAAGAAAGAGGAGAAAATAACGATATGGAGCCTTACGGCTCGTTATGGCTTACCGGGGGTAAGTGCTGCACAAAGTGTCAGATAACACATGCAAAATATAGAAAGCATGAAATTGACAAGGTGTGCGGAGCACATGAGCTT
Source organism: Secale cereale (assembly GCA_902687465.1). Taxonomy (NCBI): domain Eukaryota; kingdom Viridiplantae; phylum Streptophyta; class Magnoliopsida; order Poales; family Poaceae; genus Secale; species Secale cereale. The sequence goes on along the minus strand of LR738710.1, from coordinate 856,092,263 downwards.
TACTTATGCACGGGGTCTGCGCCCGGCTTTGTACAGAGGATTACATGCAACAGCGACAAGACTTGTACAAAAGGTGGTTGCCGGAGCGGGTCGCGGCAACCGCGCCTTACGGGTAAAACTTACGAAGATGCTCAATGTTCCAGGAGTTGCTCACCGGAAAGCCATCTTCGGTCTCAAGGCGGACAGCGCCAGGCCTAGTGACTCGTTTCACCCGATAAGGGCCTTCCCACTTCGGCGTCAACTTGTTGGAATTCTTGGCGGACTGAACGCGCCGAAGAACAAGGTCGCCTTCCTCGAGACTTCTGGCATTAACTTTGCGGCTATGGTAGCGACACAAAGCTTGCTGGTAGTGAGCAGCTCGTACAGCAGCCTGAAGACGGTCTTCCTCGAGGAGCAGCGCGTCATCTTGTCGCAGCTGCTCTTGCTCAAGCTCATCATAAGCGAGCACTCGAGGTGACCCGTATACGAGTTCCGTGGGGAGAACTGCCTCTGCTCCATAGACTAGAGCGAAAGGTGTCTGTCCAGTGGCTCGATTTGGCGTCGTCCTGATCGACCAAAGAACCACCGGCAGCTCCTCGATCCAGTTTCTTCCGCACTTGTGCAGCCTGTCGAAAGTTTTGGTCTTGAGGCCACGCAGCACTTCAGCATTTGCCCTCTCCGCTTGACCGTTGCTTCTCGGGTGAGCAACAGAAGCGAAGCAGACCTTGGCGCCAAGATCTTGGACGTACTGCATGAATGTGCGGCTCGTGAATTGCGTATCGTTGTCGGTGATGATCCTGTTAGGGATCCCGAAGCGGCAAACAATCGACCTGAAGAACTTGACTGCTGACTGTGCGGTCACCTTCCTCACTGGTTCCACTACTGGCCACTTTGTGAACTTGTCGATTGCAACGTACAAGTACTCAAAGCCCCCGGCTGCGCGGGGAAAGGGGCCGAGGATGTCGAGCCCCCAGACCGAAAATGACCAGGATAAAGGGATCGTCTGGAGAGCTTGAGCTGGCTGGTGTATCTGCTTGGAATGGAACTGGCACGCTTCACACTTGGTTACTTGTGCAGTTGCACCCTGGAGGGCTTCCGGCCAAAAGAAACCTTGCCGGAATGCCTTGCCGGCAAGTGATCTTGCGCCAATGTGGTGACCACATATGCCTCCATGTATCTCTGCCAACAGCTTTTGTCCATCTTCCCGGGGAATACACTTCAATTTCACACCGTTGAGTCTTCTTCTGTACAGTTTGTTGTCGACAAACTGATACATACTTGACTGCCGGGCTACTCTTTCCGCTTCTTCTTGCTCTTCGAGAAGTTCTCCTGTCTGAAGGAAACGGACAATCAGTTGTGCCCATGCTGGAGCCTGTGGCTCGACAACAAGGACTAAAGGCACATCTGCTGTTGCGGGAACATCCGCTTCTACGGGGAGAACCTGCGGCTCAGCCGAAGCTTGATGTTCCCCGGCAAGCTTGCCGGAGCAAAACTTGTCGGGAGTGTTTGCTTCAACGGAACAAACCCTAGGGCTCGCCGGAGCAGACTGCTCCTCAGCACTATTGGTGTTGATCTTGGGGACCTTCTTGGCGGCGGCTTCGGGAAGCTCTGCCGGAAAATAGTGGCCAGAAATCAACTTCCTCTTCTTGCTCTGTCCAGTTGATGGTGTTACGGATGGTTGAGTTAGCTTGAGCACAAAGATCCCTGTTTCCACAGGTAACTTTGACAGGCCATCAGCAATGTCATTCTGAGCTCTTGGGACGTGCTCCATCTGTAGGCCGTCAAAGTGCTCTTCATGCTTTCTCACTTCATCGACATAAGCTTCCATCAACGGGCTCTGGTAATTCTTGTTCACTTGGCGGACGACAAGCTGCGAGTCACCCCTGACAATGAGCTTCTTGATCCCAAGGTCTGCCGCGATCCTGAGACCGGCAAGCAAACCTTCATACTCTGCAGTATTGTTTGTTGCTTGCTCCTTGGGAAAGTGCATCTGGACTACGTACTTGAGGTGCTCTCCGGTGGGTGCTACAAATAGCACGCCAGCACCGGCGCCTTGCAGCGAGAAGGCACCATCAAAGTACATCAGCCACTCTTTGCTTGCCTCCTTGACGGGGATGCTCGTCTCTGGAATTTCTTCATCTGGTGTTGGCGTCCACTCCGCTATGAATTATGCCAATGCTCTGCTTTGGATAGTTGAAGTGCTTTCAAACTTGAGGCCAAAGCTTGACAGTTCCAGTGCCCACTCAACAATCCTGCCTGTTTCTTCTGGATTCTGCAGTATCCTTTTCAGCGGAAAGCGAGTGACAACTGTGATCTCATGTGCTTGGAAGTAATGGCGCAGCTTTCTCGAGGCCATGAGAAGGCCGAAAAGCAATTTCTGCACACCAGAGTACCTTGATCTAGCCCCCTGCAGAAGGGAGCTGACAAAGTAAACTGGGCGCTGCACCATTTTCTTCCGTATCTCCTCGCACGCCTGCGCAGATGCATCTTTGTCGGGACCAGAGCTCGTCGGGGAAGCCCCCTGCTTGTCGCTGGATGTGCTTGCTGCGGTTGCTGGCTCACCATCTGCCTCCCTCTCCGCTACTAATGCAGCACTAACCACTTGATTGGTTGCCGCTAGATACAGCAGTAACTTTTCTTGTAGGTGCGACAAGTATTGGAGTGGAGGACAGGTATCTCTTCAAGTCTTGCAGCGCAACCTCCGCTTCTGGAGTCCATTTCATTGGACCTGCCTTTTTCAAAATTTTGAAAAACGGCTAGGCGCGTTCATCAGACTTAGAGATAAACCTGCTGAGAGAAGCCACGCAACCGGCAAGTCTTCGCACATCCTTGACGCGCTTTGGTGCTTCAATCTGCTCAATGGCCTTGATCTTGTCGTGATTGGCTTCAATTCCCTCTGAGACACGAAGAACCCGAGAAGCTTACCGGAAGGGACTCCAAACACACACTTCTCAGGGTTGAGCTTGAGCTGCATCTTGCGCAGATTTGCAAAGGTCTCGTCTAAATCTTGAATCAGGGTTGCCCTGTCTTTGCTCTTGACCACTATGTCATCCATGTATGCTTCTACATTTCTGTGTATTTGTGGCTCAAAAGCTGTATGGACTACCCTTGCAAATGTTGAACCGGCATTCTTCAAACCAAAAGGCATCCGTATGAAACAGTACGTGCCACATGGAGTAATGAATGCGGTCTTCTCCTCATCCTCTTCTGCCATGAAGATTTGATGGTATCCTGAGTATGCGTCAAGAAATGAAAGCAGGTCACATCCGGCCGTGGAGACAACAATCTGGTCAATGCGCGGCAAGGGAAATGGGTCTTTGGGACAAGCTTTATTCACATCGGTGAAGTCGATACAAAGCCTCCATTTCCCGTTTGCCTTACGCACGACTACAGGATTGGCCAACCACGTAGGATGGAGCACTCCTCTGACAAGGCCTGCTGCTTCCAACTTCTTGATTTCTTCTGCGATGAATTCTTGGCGCTCCACTGCTTGTTTCCCGACTTTCTGCTTGACGGGTCGCGCATGAGGACAGATGGCAAGGTGGTGCTCAATTACTTTCCTGGGAACACTGGGGATGTCAGACGGTTTCCATGCAAACACGTCGACGTTCGCCCGCAGGAAAGCAACGAGCGCGCTTTCCTATTTAGGGTAAAGTGTGGCACTGATGGTGAAGGTACCACCAGTGCCGTCCTCCTTGGCGGACACCTTCTTAGTCTCTGGCGGAGCTGCCATCGTCTTCTTACACTTGCCGGTGGAGCTCGATGGTGCGTCCTCAACGGTAGCGCAGCACTCCGAAGAGGTGCGCTTGCCGGAGTGGGCCCCAGAGCTCTTGCCGGACTTGGTCTTCTTCTTCCCCCCGGGAGCTTCAGCGGCAAGTGACTTGCGATCTGTTGCGGCTGCTGCTTCCCGGTAGATCTTGTCGGCGCAGATAAGAGCATCCTTCTTGTCGCCAGGGACAGAGATGACACTTATCGGGCCTGGCATCTTTAGCATGTTATATGTGTAGTGAAAGGCCGCCATGAACTTGGTGAGTGCTGGACGGCCGAGTATCCCATTGTAAGGCAATGGAAAATCAGCAACGTCGAACGTGACCCTCTCAGTCCTGAAGTTCAGCTCGCCGCCAAATGTCAGTGGCAATGTAATCTTCCCTTTCGGCTTACTCCTTCCCGGGTTGATTCCTTGGAATGTGCCGGTCTCTTCGAGCTCGCTGTCAGGGATCTGGAGTCTCTAGAGTACAGCGGAGGAGATCAGGTTCAAGCCGGCCCCGCCGTCAACTAACATCTTAGTGACCTTGAGGTTGCGGATAGTTGGTGAAACCAACATCGGCAAGCACCCGACCGCAGTTGTGCGATCAGGGTGGTCCTCAATATCAAAGATGATAGGCGTGCTGGACCATTTCAGAAGCTTGAGCGATTCGATAGGTGGTTCTGCCGCATTAACTTCCCGCACCCACTGTTTGAGTTGGCGGTGTGAAGTGTGCAGAGAAGCACCGCCGTCAACGCACAAGACTTCTGTGGCTTTCTGGAACTCCTGCTCACTGGTCTCAACATCGTCCATGTCTTTGTCGTCGTCGTCATCTTCATCCTTGTCGCGGCCGCGGGGAGGTCTATCTCCTTGCCGCTGCTTGGCCTTGCCGCGGCGTCCTCCCCGGCCGTTGAATGACCGCTTCTTGCCGGATCCTCCATCACCTCCTTGGGCCTTCTCCTTGTCGCACCGCTCGTATTCAGCCTTCTGCTGCTCAACAAGCTGCTCGACCCTCTTGCAGTTCTGGAGGTCGTGGCCCTTGGTATGGTGGATCTTGCAGTACTGCTTGTCGGTGCCGTCCTGCTTGTCGGCGGCCGCCACAGCCTGGCAGTTGGTGCATGCGGCAGTCTCCTTGCCGGAGCTACCAACTTTGGCTTTCTCGGCGCCACCTCCGTTGCCGGACTTCTCAACAACTAGCACTTCTTTGTTTTTCTTCTTCCTGTTGTTCCGCCGCCGGTTCTTCTTTGCCAGGGCAGCATCCTCATTGTCAGATCCTCCTGCTCCTGTATCCTCTCCGGGGAGTTTCCTCCCTTCCTCAGCACGTGCACACTTGTCGGCCAGGGCGTACAGCTCACTGACGTCCCTGATCTTGCACATCGCCATCTCCTCCCTCATCCTGCGGTTACGCACGTTCTGATGGAACACGCTGATAACAGCGGCAGGGTGGACATCTGGGATGTTGTGTTGTACACGGTTGAATCTCTGGATATACTTGCGCAGGGGTTCTCCTTCCTTCTGGGCGAGCAGGTGAAGGTCACTCTCTTGGCCATGAGGTTTGTGGCCGCCTGTAAAGGCGCCGCCAAATTGATGGCACAGGTCTGCCTAGGAGGATATGGAGTTGTCCGGCAAGTGCATGAGCCAGGATCTGACGTTGGGTTTTAGTACCGGTGGGAAGTAGTTGGCAAGGATCTTGTCGTCTCACCCCCCAGCAGCTTGCACCGCAATGGTGTAGATGCTGAGGAACTCCGACGGATGCGTCTTGCCGTCGTACTTCTCCGGTACGTCTGGCTTGAAATTCTTCATGCTGGGCCACTGGACTTGCCGCAGCTCACGAGTGAACGTAGGACAACCTACCGCGTACGGCTAGTCACCTGGTCCCCCTGGCGCATGCATGTCGACAGCAGGCCCAGCGCGCTGGTCTGATTGACGCCGCGCTTCTCTTCGGCGCTCGATGCGAGTACGAGCGTTTTCTTGCTGTCGTTCGTGGAGAACTTGGCGCTGATCGCGACGAGCTCATGGATCTGACGACGCGGTGGAGTCGCTGTCGAGGTTGACCCGGCGAGTCGGCGATTTTGGCCTTCGGGGCGGAGAGTGCACGGTGGTTGCACCCCCACCGGTCTTGTCGCCATCGGCCCGTGCCTGGCTGACTTGCCACGGCTGCGATGTACTCGGCTGCCGCGGAGTGTCGCCGTTGGCGAAGGCGATGAGACTCTGGATGGTGGCCCTCCAGTCGTCGGCCTTGTCTGCCGCTGGAGGGAAGTCTAGGAGCAGTTGAGCTCGTGCCAGAGCTTCTGCTGGAGTGGTGGGTAGCGGTGGCGAACGGTGCGAGGAGCGGGATGTGCTCGGACTTCTAACTTTATTAGAAGGAGCAGTATCCCGTCCAGGCGATCGTGCCTTGCTCGTGCCAGCATGTTGGCGTGCATGCTGGTCTTGAGCATCCCGAGATCCACCAGCTCGATCTTGGTCCAGCAAACGTATGGTACCGTGAGTACCACGACGCTGCCGGTCCCGTGCCTCCTGAGATAGGCGCGGTGCATGCACGGACGCCGAGGTCTTGGAGTGCGACCGGTCGTCGTGGGAGCCGGCTACGCCGCCGATGGGCAGCGCAGCTTTGTCCTTGGACTTGGCGGCACCGTGAGCTCCCTCGTCGACGTCCGTTCTCCCGCCGGCGTCTACCCCACCAGCCGTTGGCTCCGGCATTGACGCGGACGGACCAGCTGCCTTCGAAGCCTTCTTCTTCGGCGGCATGTTGATGAAGATGATGAAGATCTAGCTCTTGTGGACGCCGGATCAGGTTCACACAACCTCTACGCCCCCTACCTGGCGCGCCAAAGATGTCGGAGAAACTGATCCACCCACGAACACCTATGGGGACGGAGCCACTTTTCGGTACGGCAGGGGGCGGAGATCGCACAAAGAGGAGATCGAGGCGAGGCACACGAGCAGTTTACCCAGGTTCGGGCCGCACGGATGCGTAAAACCCTACTCCTACTTTGGTTTGTATTGAGTTCTTGTTCGGGAGCGCTGAGAGCTACAATACACTTCAGCAGCTAACGAGACCGAGCGTGAGAGTGTTCGAATGTCTAACCCCCCTCTACGTTGCGCATGGGCCTCCTTTTATATGCTCAAGGGGTCACCGACAGGTGGCAACACAGTTGAGGGTAAAAATGGAAAGGTGTTGTAGTTGGTACACCTACTTGTACAGTGTTCCATACCTAAGCCTGACGGCAGGGGACAAGGGCATTAAATGCCCATCGACGTCGCCCAAACAGTGCAAAAAGAGGCCGTCTGGGGTGCCACCGTTCGCCACGATGGCAACCTTGTCAGCGCCGCTTGCCACCGCGTACCCCTGGCTGCACAGCCTCCCGCCACGTACGCCTGGAAGGGTCCCGGAGCGACACGTGGGTGGATGTGCTGGAGCGCGGGTACTGAGTGGAAGCTTGCCGCGGCAAGCGCCTTGCCGCGATCTCTATCTTGTCGCTTCCGGGAGCTTGTCGCTCACCGGGCCTTGCCGGGACGCGTGGTGCGTCGCGGCAAGTTTCTTGAGATGCCTTGGTTGGCCTTCCCGGCAAGCTCCTCTTGCCAGGGTCTTGCGTCTTGAGTGGTCTTGTGCCTTGAGTGGCCTTCCCGGCAAGCTCCTCTTGCTGGGGCCTTGTCTCCTTGGCTTGAATACTTTGTTCTTTGGATGGCTCCAAAGGAACCACGGAGGGCCTTGGCGGTCACCTAGCAAGCCTTGCCGCGGGACGCTGCGACTGCCCGTGCACTAGTTCGGGATACTAAGGGTACCCCTACTTTAGTACACCGACAATTTTCCCTTCTCGGTGTTGTCTATTGTCTTGCGAGGTGCCATGAGAGCAGGGAAAGGAGGTGCTCTGCCTCTTGAGTGTGGTTGCAAGAGCGTACGTGTGAGGAGCTAAGCAACAAGAACGAGAGAAAGAAGTCGATGTGATGGAAGGGACGGGCCGGTGCGCCTTCCCCCTTTCATAAACAAAGGAGGCGGGGTGGAAAATGCATGCCGGCTTGGGCGCATATCCCACTTCTCCCACTACCGAGGCATAGCAGCAGTTGTGGTGCGGGGATCGAGGATTCATTTACCATTTTTCACCACGAGCATCCTTACTGTGGTAAATGCAACCAGCGTGTACTACAAAAAAAAACACATCCGTGACATTTTGGTCCGAATGAAACTTTTTTCTGTCATACTTATGACACTTCTATGACAATAATTGTGACAAAACACGGTATCATCATAGATGTGGTGGGGTCCTACTTCTATGACAAAAAATAATGTCAGAAAATGGGCTTTTCGTCCTGGGCATGCCGGAGACGCAGCTGCATGACATTCTTTGGGCCGTCCATGACAAAAAAAACGTGGTAGAAGCGAGGGCGAGGAAAATATCAGGGTGTTCCCGGTTATGGTGGGTGGTCGGGGCCAAGCGATGCGCGTTTCTCTTGTACACGCACGCGCGTGGGTGCGAGGCATTGGGCTCTAACTGAACCCGAGCGAGGCGTTGGGCTCTAAATAAACCCGAGCGATTGCACTGCAGGCTCCGCGTTACTGAACCCGAGCGATCGATCGATGGCTGTTAACTGAACTCGATCGAGCGATTCCTTCGCTACTGCTGCTAACTGAAGCCGATCGATGCTGCCTCTGCATGAACAGTGAGCATTGCTAGGGGGGTCTGGATGAATAGTTCCCGGTGGGGGTGGCTGAACAGGACCCCGTGGTGTTGCCTTTGCATGAACAGGACCCCGTTCGATCGAGCCGGTTGGGGCTGCATGAACAGGACCCCATGGAGGGCTGCATGAACAGGACCACCCCGTGGAGGGCTGCATGAATAGTAGACGGTGGAGGGCTGGATGAACAGTAGCCCGTGGAGGGGTGGTTGAACAGTAGCCCGTGGAGAGGGCTGGTTGAACAGTAGCCGGTGGAGTAGCGCGCGGTGGAGGCTGAACAGTCGCAGGTGGAGGCTGGAGGAGGTCGACGGTGGATGAACAGTAGCCCGTGGAGGCTGGAGGGGGTCGATGGTGATGATGAACAGTATCTCGTGGAGTCCCGTTTTGTGGTACGCCATACCCCTCCCGATGAACAGGACCCCCGTTTCGACCGTAGTGCTCCAACACAAGTCTGTTTCCTCCGTTTTGCGGTACGCCACACCCCTCCCAATTAACAGGACCCCCGTTTCGACTGTAGCGCTCCAACACAAGTCTGTTTCCTCCGTTTTGCGGTACGCCACACCCCTCCCGATCAACAGGACCCCCGTTTCAACTGTAGGAGGTCCGTTTCCTCAATTTTGCGGTACGCCAGACCCCTCCTGATGAACGGGATCCTGTTTTGAACGTGGTCGGTCGAACACAAGGCCGTTTCCTCCGTTCTGTGGTATGCCAGGCCTCATTTCCATCGGTTGTTCCGTCCAAGACCTCCCGATGAACACGACGACGCATTCCGTTCCGACCCAGCCGGTTGGCTCCCCATGAACACGACGATGATGTTATTTCTCCGTTCTGACCCAGCCATGTACACGAGCCCTGGCCATACGTACGCGCGAGTAGGCGTTCGAGACCCCGCCCGTATGTACGTACGTGGCCATATTTACTTTCTTGCACCATGGCCGTTGTACGTACGTGTACATGCTACGTGCGCGCCTCTCCTACGACACGTGCGCGCCTCTACATCGACCAGTATGTACGTACACGTTCGCGACCAGAATGACAACGCTACGTATGCTTCGACTAGGTGGGTCCCGACTGTCAGGCACTTCCTTGCCTGCGAAGATATAGCTGGTGGGTCCCAGCAGTCACGGGGGCGAATCATTTTTTTTGCCCGGACGCACTTCCTTGTGTGCGAAGATGTAGCTGGTGGGTCCCAGCAGTCAGGGGGGGCGAATTGTTTTTTTTTTTGCCCGGACGCACTTCCTTGCGTGCGAAGATGTAGCTGGTGGGTCCAAGCAGTCAGGGGTGAATCATTTTTTTGCCCGGACGCACTTCCTTGCGTGCAAAGATGTAGCTGGTGGGTCCCAGCAGTCAGGGGGAAACGTTTTTATCGCGAAATACGGTGGCCCGTCCGGTGGGTCCCCGCTGTCAGGTGGATGAATAATTATTTTGCGCGTAATAAGGAGGCACTTCCTTGCTGCGTCCGTGGACCCAGCTGTCAGCCTCTCCACGTACAGTACTCTTCCGATGGAAGTTGTTCCTTGACCACGTTGACCACGCCGCACCGAGAGCACCAGGGCGATGGACGACAGCGAGGCCTACGAAGAGGACGACGCGGAGCCGGGGAAGACGCGGCAGTGGATGCCCACGCATAGAGGAGTACGAGGGTTCACTGGTTCGCTGCGGTGTGAGGCTGCCGTCGCCGCAGAATAACATGGGGTGTGGGTGAGTAGAGGGATGGCCTGCCCAGCGGTGGGAATAGAAGGGGGCGGTGAGGCCCTGCGGCAGCACAGCCGGCCAAGGAAGGCAGGAGCATGCGGCACGACCGGCGCTGCTTTGGGCGGCTGGAGCAACAAGACCAGAGGTTGAAGAAGCACTATGGCGGTTGGATGGACATTGTACGGTCACTGGAGCTAGAGTCGTTCATATTGACTAAGTTGACAAAGCAAACCGTCCCCGTCAACTTAGTAGGCCCACATGTCAGCCTCCCACCAAGGTGGGTCCCAACCAGCAGGGGGAGTATTCATTTTTTTGTGCGTAATAAGGAGGCACTTCCGATGGCCCGTCCGGTGGGTCCCAACAGTCAGGGGGGAAACGTTTTTTCGTGAAATATGGTGGACCGTTTGGTGGGTCCCCGCTGTCAGGTGGAGGAATCATTATTTTCCGCGTAATAAAGAGGCACTTCCTTGCTGTCGTCGTGGACCCAGCTGTCACCCTCTCCACCTACAGTCCATGTCCGATGGAAGCCGTTCCTTGACCACGTTGACCACGCCGCGCCGAGAGCACCAGGGCGGTGGACGACGGCGAGGCCTAGGAAGGGGACGACGCGGAGCCGGGGAAGATGCGGTAGTGGAAGCCCGCGAGGAGAGGAGTACGAGGGTTCACTGGTTCGGCTGCGGTGTGAGGCTGTCGTCGCCGCGGAATAACAAGGGGTGTGGGTGAGCAGAGGGATGGCCTGGCCAGCGGTGGGAGTAGTAGGGGGCGGTGAGGCCTGCATGGTAGCACAGCCGGCCACGGGAGGCAGGAGCAGGCGGCACGACCGGCGGTGCTTTGGGCGGCTGGAGCAAGAAGACCAGAGGTTGAAGAAGCACGACGGCTGTTGGATGGACATCGTACGGTCACTGCAGCGAGAATCCTTTATATTGACTAAGTTGACAAAGCCTACGCGTCAACTTAGTAGGCCCACAGGTCAGCTCCTAAAACGGTGCGCCCCAGATGTCAGGGGGAGGAATCATTATTTGGGCGGGTGAAGCTAGAATATCCGAGATTGAAGAAGAAGCACGGCATCCGTTGGATGGACATCCAATGACCACTGCTGCTAGAACCGCGTGTTGACTATAAGTTGACAAAGCCTTGCATACAGGTCAACTCTCTTTTTTTTAGGGGACGCATCAACTTAGTAAGGCCACAAGTGTGTGGCAGAGAACTTATAGCCCATTTGAGATTTGTAAGAATGTGCAGCCAATTTTTCAATTCTAATGGAATTTACTACAACCCATTTATAGTTTGTTAAAAGTACAGCCCATTTCAACCAACCGTTCAAAACAGAATTCAATAAAATTTCCCACATTTTGAGAAGATCCGAAATATTTCTATCCCGAAATTCCTAGTCAGATTAAATTCAATTTCAATATAAATTTATATTACATAAAAATCCAACGAAACATTACGCTCGCAACAATTAATGAAATTAAAATTTTCAATATCCAAAAATAATATTTTATAAAGTAATTACGTGTTTGGTGCATTTTTTATAGTTACTGCTCAGTTTTTATAATTACATCCCATTTATTATTTCTTAAAGCCCATTTTCTTGTTAAGCCTAATGCATCCCTCCTAGGAAAGATTTGCAGCCCAGCGGGGCGGAGAATAACAACTTGACCTTGCCTGGGTATTCCTAAAAAAATTATAGCTGGGCTAGCCATTTTCAGCTTGAAAAATAATAATATCTGGGCTGGATATCTGGCCTGGGCTAGACGGGCCACATCCCGCCCAGTTAATAGCTGCAGCGATGTTTTCATTGTTGTTCAGAGAAGGAAAATTAATATCTGGACTAAACATCGCTCAAGAAAAACTCTGTAGTGCTCACACCTCAAAAACACAAATACTGCTCGAGCTGCTTGGTCCCAGCTGTCGACCGCTTCTTGTGCAATTCTCTCGTTTATTGACTACATAGGTTGACAATGGTGTGGGACCGTGATGACTGGAAACCAGGAGGAACCAAAAAAATGTTTTATATACTAATAAGGAGGCACTTTCGTGCGTGCGGCTATGGCCCTGGTGGGTCCCCACTGTCATCCTCTCCAAGTAAAGTCATCTCCTCATCCTCATGTCCGTTGACCATGTTGAGAACGCGAGACGGCGGCGCCACGGCGAGCGCAACAACTCGAAGGACGACGGAGAGGGCCTCGAGGGATACAGCGCCCGCTGCTCATTCGGGAAGCCAGTATCATAGGGCGACATGTCCGTGACGGCATTGTCGTTCGCTTGTTGTTCACCGGTGCTCGTTGAGGAGACGGAGGTTGCAGCACAGGTCCTCCTATGCTGGTAGCTCTTCCGCCATTAGGGCGTCGAAGTGCGGCCGCACCTGCTCTATGGTGAACACAGCATTAACCGGCTTGGAAGCTACGTCCATCGTCTGATTGTCGTCGCTCAGCTCGGCGAGGTAGCTGGCGAGCAAGCATGTCCGGCTGCTGGACCGACCCGCTGCCAAGTACGAGCCTGACTGCCCTGGCCCACCCAGACCGCCTCCCTCGCCCGCGCGCGCTTTCCGCCTGAAACGGTCAGCGCCGCCCGCCCCGCTTCCCGGTGCATGCGATTGTTCCGCCTTCAAACGACACAAGTGCCGTCCGTCCGTCCTTCTGCCGCCCACATTAATGATACGCGGTTGCCGAGGCGGCTACTCCGGTGCCACACGTCCGTCCCTTCGCCGCTCACCATTGCTATATAAGCTGCTGCACCGGCCATTGCCGCAGTCGTCCGCATCCGTTCCTATTCTCCTGTCCACACCACTACTGCCCACCATGGCTTCCTCGCGCTCCAGCGCTCTTCGGGACGGGCAGACGACGGACCACAAGGAGATGGCAGCCATTGCTGCCGACTGGTTGGCCAGCAGGCAGCCGGAGGACGACGACGTCCCAATGGAGAACATGGTAATCGACATTCCGGCGCCAACCCCCTCCTCCACTCCATCCTCGCCGGTGCATTGCACCATGACCATCGGCGAGGCCCATGCCCAATATATGGACATAGTGAGGCAGAAGCGTGAGGAGCAGTTCCAGGAGGCGCAGGCCGACGCCGCCTACAACCACCATCTCCTCCAGGAGCACCTGCAGGCCGAGGAGCAGATCGCCGCCGAGCGGGCGGAGCAAGAGGCGCTGCTCGACTCGTACCGCTGGCGGTACCGCATGCGGGTGGCGGGGGCTGTGGCCGCCTACAAAGAGGGCGATGAAGCGGGTGAGGCGCTGTTTGGCGAGACCGAGGACGAGGCAGAGGACAATGCCGGATCCGACGAGTCCCCGCTCCGATGGCGTCGACGAGGCCCTGCTCCGCCGAGACCCTGCGGCGCCAACAACGAGGCAGAGGACACCGCCGGCTTCGCCCAGGCCCCACCCTGCCGGCAACGAGGGGGAGGATTTCCCCCACTCCGCCGAGGCGCTGCCCGTCGGCAACTAGACAGAGGACATCGCCGGCTCCGCCCCGCTGCCAACGAGGCCGCGCCACACAGAAAACAAGGATGAGTAGAACACGGTAGGTCGCCGCCGCTCGGGTCCAAGTAAGGCCACCGCTGCCCTAATCGCTATGACAAGCTTGGCGGGTTGACCACTGGCGGCCGGTTAGCTTCTTGGCGGCGACGTGGAGTCGGAGAGCTATGTTGGAGAAGGACGCTGCTTCTACTTAACTGCTAGTGCAGTTGGCTGACTGACACATGGGCCCAACAGGCATCTGGGCCACATGTCAGTTACGCAACTGCACCTGCAGTTAAGTCACCAAAGCTTCTGTTTGGCTCAGCCGGACACAGGTGGGTAGCTTCGGTTAATTAATTATACCTCCAGCGCACCCCTTTTTAGTTGAAGAATGTATGAAATATAATGAAATCTGGCATGTTTATATGAAATCCGACCGTGTATGAATGAATTTATTTCTATTAGTTTGAATTCTTGTATCACTGGCATTGGATGAACATGCAAAACAATACGTACAAGTTTCACATGTACTCCCAGGGTGATCACCTCATTTGCAGCAGTTTCACATGTACTCCCTCCGGTCCTTTCTAGTCTGCATACAAGTTTTGTCCGCAGTCAAAGTATCTCTACTTTGACCAATCTTATAGAAAAAAGTATGCACTTTCACAATGTGCGAAGTAAAAAGGAACAGAAGGAGTACAAAGAGTTTGAGCAGCTTTTTAGCGTTCCTATACATTGTAGTCAAACACACAGGCCTGGCAATTCATAGAGAACATTCAAAACAATCGATGGTTATGCATCTCAGCGATTCACATGTCAGAGCCAATATTTACTTCACCTAAAGAATAAAGAAAAAATGGATCGACACTGCTGACAGCAAAGGGTGTCCCATTAGAAAATATCAAACACATGTCTTCTTGCTAAAATCAATGAGCAAAATTTGACAAGGTTTTCCCATTCCAACATATCAAATGCCTACGATTGTGGAATGGGCAGGGTTTGCCATCAGTTCGGACATTGACATGGCACCTTGTGCTAAATAAACCAGCTGACCAGTTGTTCTTTTTGTGCAGTTCCACCAAAATCAACCAAGTTTGCGCATAGCTTGTATGATTTCGCCCTTATATGTTGCAATGCCTTGAACTTATCGGCACCTCCTTTCTAGTGGTGGAATCAAGCTGAGCACCCCTGTTTGCACAAATACAAAAAAAGTGATTAGTATAAAGCAAACTGTACTATGAATTGACAGTTTAAACAGGCACCTACATGGTCGATGTAGAGCACACTTTTAGAAAAATGGAACTCACCGGAAAGAATCCTAGAACAACATTGTACTCGCGCATCACAGCAAGAAAATAAAGATTTGTCAGTCCTTCTGAGCTGAAGTTAGTTTGGTCTTGTGGGGGGGTAATGTAACCATCCTTCAACTGCTCCTTCTAATGAGAAGACAAACATGGCTTCTTCATCCTGACATAATCAGAACTAGTCACTTCACGTACTTCATATTCTTCTTCAGGCCTTGTTCGTTTAATCCTCCTCCCAAGGGGATTGGAGTGGATTGGAGAGGATTTTGGCTTGTAGGGGATCTAACCCCCCTTCCAAAACCACCTCAACCGAACATGGCCTCAGAGGAGGATGATCATGTTGTGCAAAGACAAGAAGATAATTAAATGCTAGCATCCCTGTTTGCTCGAAAAAAAAGAAAGGAAATATTTAAAACAACACAGATGAAGCACTTCTCAAGGACAATACCACTTTGTGATGACAGTATCTAAACAGTAGCACAACACCAATAGAGATGACAAAGCTCAATCATATGAATGAAATCAGTGGGCGAGTACCAACCTTTGTCAGGAGGCTTATTGTGTAGAGCATATAGATGAAGCACTTCTCCCGAACCATCTGTTGCTATCTACTGTGGTGTCCATGCTTACTATATACTCCTCGATTAGATTAACTAGTCATCAACCCGTGCTGCTACACGGGCTAGTAAAATTTTAAATAAAATCATTGATTATTGGGAGATTTATATAATACTTGTTTTCAATGAATCATTTTGCTATTTGAATGTCGTAAAATATGTTTTTCCTGAAAGATAATTGTGCATCACCAAGTCGTGGTGTATAATTTTCTTGGGATTGTCATAAGATGAAAATATTTCTTTAGTTATGTTTAGATAAGAGGTTTGAGTTCTATTAACACTCTTGTGATATGTACTATAGAAATACTTTTGTTTTGACGAATAGCCAATGCTTGTTCTAAATGATAGATTGATAAGCAATCTCATATCTATTCTTAATGTATCGATGAGAAAGTTCTAGCTACAAATGTCAATGATTGAAAAATAAGCAGGCATTACTTAATCACTATCATGAAATTTGATTAATAAGAAAATATAAGATGCTTTTATTGCAGCTGTGTGTCCTGAATGCGCCTTTTGTTAGAGTGTATGATGGACATTCCATGTAGAAGTGTGGACCTTCGCATGGACCAATCCGGTTGACTGAATTATATAAGATCTATCTATCTACTATTCCACTACTGCATGCATTGTACCTATGTGACTCATTATCATTCTTTAGTTCCAATCAAATATGTCAGAAATTAATAGTTATATATTGGAATAGGTGCGCAAGGATTTCCATAAACAATTTGTGTTATATTGTGATTATGTGCCATCATATGGACCTTGAACATTTTCTTTATTAGTTCAGTGGATTGGCACATTGTTTCTCTATTTCCTAACGTATCTTATTAGAACTCTTACAAGGATGAAAGGGCAAATTTTCATACCATTCAATCAATGGGTATATTTTTGATATAGCTCTTAACATTACTTGAAATTCATAAGTCGCCTTTACTTGACGGGATCTATCTTATGATTTATCCGATATAGTGGTCAAATTAATTTTTGATTAGTTGGTAAAATGTGGTACATAGAAAGGACTTGAGAAGAAAAATTATAAACCTCTTAACAATGGTACGAAAATGAGCAACCGAAATGAATATGGAGAAAATTGTTAATACCAATTAGTCTAACTATGTGAACATGCTAAAAAATAACTAACATAATGCTCTAAGAGAAACTGAAATCCTTCCAATAATAACCTCGCATTTCAAATAAAAAAGTACACAATTCAGTACATCTGTTCATAGCCTCCATAGTGTACCTAGCTTGTAAACTCACATCAATAAGGTATTATGAATGAAATCCAATAAATAGTAGAGGACAATAACCTTGCTTTTCAGCCCTGCCGAGTGTCATAATTGATGATGTGACCTTCAAGCATAGCACACACCTTAGTCTATTTTTGGAAAAAACATGTAAAACTATTCTTGAAAACAAAATAACATGGTGCACACCATATCTCTATTACGATCGTCTAGGTTAGAAATCTTATTTAGAGGCAACATATATGAAAGACAATACAGACTTTAGTACATCTGCACCTAGAACAAAAAATACTCACAGTCCAAGTGTGCGACACATTACTAATTAAAAGGCTAGCTCCAAGCCGAAAGTCCAAAACAACACAATAGATTATTTAGATGGTCATTCCAAGGTAAGGATTAATAATATTCAAATAAGCTATTAAGGCAGTGTACGATTTATTTACACAGCTATTGAAAATTAAAGATGAATAATACACAAATAATAAGCTATTAAGGCACGGTAGGATTATTTAGACAACTATTGAACGTAAGGATTGAAAATAATCAAATGAGCTATTAAGGCACGGCAGGATATTTTGACAGCTTTTCAAAAGTAAGGATTAGATTCTTTAAATAAGCTATTAAGGCTGTTTAATTCTCTAGGCAGGTACCTACTAGGAGAACTATCGTGTTAGATATTTGGTTCTAAACTTCTAATGCATGCAGCGGAATAGTGATGCAAGCAGCACTATACTGTGCACAAACTACTATAGTGCTGTTGTTTTGTCCATGTAGCAGTGTCCTGTAGGTACGTGTTGTACCCATTTGATCTGAGCTGTTGTTGTCAGAACTAATGGCTCACATAGAACAAACTCAGTGGTACAGTAGCTTGGCTGATTTTGCTTCACCAAGTCAGCCAATCCCGAGGCAAGGGTACTGGATGCAGGGAATAGTGAGTCCATACTACAATCTCAATAAGTTTGGCAGCCATTGTGCGTGAGGCAGCTGACTGGAGAAACGCTCGAAACTAACATCACCATGATTCACCTCCCCAATTTGGTCCAGTTTTAGAAGTGAACATTGTTGGAGGTTGCAGATTGGACAAACTACCCCAGACCGTCCTTTCATTTAGCGATCCTAGCGCCAGCCATCGGCGTCCTACTATCCTGCCTTGATGCTTCCTCTCTACATATACGTCATAGTCAAATCCAACCTCTCCCGGATCCCCCTTCCAGTGAAGCCTCGAAGACCCCGACGTCTTAGCAAAATCAGGCCATGTCCGGCTGTAAAAAGCAAGTCAATGGTATTTGTTTTGGATCCCACCAATCGAGTAGCGTCTGCCATCAGGTTGCTTGCATCCCTGAAAAAATAAACACTATCGATGATTCAAGGAGAAGCACCACAGCAATACCGAGTGATGGAAAAAGTAAACTGACCTGAATCTAACCTGCTCTGTGCAAGCCCTAATGTGATCTCTTTTCCGGTGCATCCACAATCATTCTTTTCAGCTGTGACGTACGTTGGCAGAGAATGGCAATTTATAGCCATCATCCATCCATCATTAGTTGAACCTGCGAGGTTCTTGCCTGTGGCTTTCTGGACGGCTGATGCATGACACTGCAAATATGGAAAAGTCTGTAAAGGATCTGCTGGTGTCTGCTTAGCTCATTTAGGTAATGCTCAACCATGTTGTAGGCATTGCAAGGTGCCGCTGGAGGACATGCAGTCCACCCCTACAGAACACTTAGACCTGCACCTTTCGTCAAACTTAGAGCCATGTGAAGCTGAAAGAAAGTATGAACTATCGTATTGTAACTGAACAACTCAGTAAAAACTATAAAAAAACTTAGGACAACGATAAAACAGTATCTTTCTTCGAGAGCAAACTCATTGAACAACCTCAAGCTTTCAGGAACCTCCATGAAGATCTCCCTAAATTCCGCTTGAATCAACCACGTATTTGTTGAATCCGGCCATGGCACAGTACCCTACTTTGCTTGGTATTCTTCAAGATCCTACAAAACATGAATTTTATGTTATTATTCCCTCTTTTAGAAATCTTTCGTGAGTAGTACAGAGAGATGAACATCTAAGGTGCCAAATTTTCATGATCGGATATTCAGAATTAATCTAATTTGTCGGCAATTTAATGAGCGTTACTTTCCTACATCATAGATTTGTGGGGATAAGGAGTAATGATTGACGAACTCCAACAATATAGAGGAGCTGCACGGAGCCAAAAATCTGTCGTAGACCGTAGTTCCTACACTGCATCCAGACCAACAACGGCGGCTGACCGATCTAATTTGAATTGCCGTCAGTACACATCCTTCACAACATCGCCAATTGCAGTCTGATCGGGACATGGAAACTGAGATAGAAAGAACCTCCTCAACTTCATCAGCCAACATGGATGGCAACATGGTTGGAACTGAGAGGAAATTCAATGGCTGGAGAGAAAGAGATCGGGGATATTTGTTAGATGGATTACAGACCTGAAGGTTTAGACGACATGGAAATTTCATAGGGGATAGGCGAGGTGGAATATGAGGAGAAATGACGCCAGGGTTCTCTCGTGGACGGGCATGGTGATGCGTCGGTGGGTTGGGATTGGACATGAGTCATGTATTGAGAGAGACTTTTTTTGGCAGGCCGTGGAAGAGTTTCTTTTCTACACGTGAAGAGTTTTTTTTTTAAATCTCCCCGTGAAGAGTATGCCAACATGACCACGTGGGACATAGGGCGTGGACTCCTCAAGTACTTCATCCTACGGCCATAGACAGGCAACAGAGAGATCTTGCGGTTAATTAACTTAGTACTAGTAAGATTGCACGTGCAACGCACGTCTTCGACTAATGCTTTTTTCGAAGATACATCTATTCTCAATCAAAAACACTTTGTCTATAATTATAGTTCTTAATGGCAGTGTAATAAAATAACAACAACGAAAAACAGCCAAGGTAACAATTCATATGACATGGTAACTTACTTTCCAGCCGAAAGTCAACATGGTTTGAGCCAAATGAAAATGCAAACCTCTTGCAGTAATTGTTGGTCCCTTTTTTTGCGAGCATAATTGCTGGTCACTTAATTTGCCTAGTTTTCTTTGGCATCCAGGATGTTGAAAAGAACCCTCGAAGGTTTCCTAGAAGTGTCTCACTGTGAGAAGAAAAAACAAGAGGTTAAACCTCAGTACGAATAATAGAAACTACCGGCTTCGAGCTTACCACTAGTAGATAAAGGGTCATCAGACCCGGTTCATTTGGACCTTTAGCCCCGGTTCCAGAACCGGGACAAGAGGGTCGGTACTAATGCTCTGACCCTTTAGTCCCGGTTCAATCCAGAACCGGGGCAGAAGGGTGTCCACGTGGCCTGTGCACCGAGCCCAGGCAGGAGGGGCTTTAGTCCCGGTTGGTGGTACCAACCGGGACCAAAAGGCATCCACGCGTCAGCATTTCTGTGGCTGTGGTTTTTGTTTTTTTTTTTGAAAGGGGAGGGGGGGTTGGAGGTTTTGGGGGGTTAATTTAGATGTTTCATATTGTGTTAGCTAGCTAATTAATAGAGAGAAGTGTCCTCTCTTATGTCCGTGCTTGCTACGTACTACACATACGTATAGAGATGACTAGACACGGTAGCTAGCTAGCTAGCTAGTAAAGCAAACGAAGGAAACAGAAGATCGTATAATCAACATATATATATATATATATATATATATATATATATATATATATATATATATATATATATATATATATATATATATATATATATATATATATATGCATACAGAGAGAAGTAATATCGACCACCTCTCCTTCTCCGAGAGATTGGTCGAACAACAAGTTCTCGTATATCTATCCGACACTACCGGGTACATATATACAATTATCTATTACAAAAATAATCTCCTACAGGATGGACGCATGGTCCACATGGTATTCTCCGGCTGGCGCGATCACGTGTTCAAGGAAGAATGCCGCCAATTCCTCTTGAATTGCTCGCAGACGATCTGTTGTTAGGAGTTCATCCCGCATCCGAAACATCTAATTTGAAGTAGGGGGTCAATACATGAAATGATGCTATAAAATTGTGAATATTATAATTAATTGCTTACGCACTTCAAATTGTGCTTCAGAGTAGCCCCGCTCACAGGTCGTGTGGCGGATGGACTCGCAAATGTAGTATCCACAGTAATTATTCCCGGGTTCCTGCCACAACCACTTTACAAGAAATAGAGGTCAATCAAACTGATAAGCAAGAATGCCAACAAATGGTATTGATGAAACTAGCGCTTGAATCAAGATATAGGAGATGCGCGGAACATGCTACTATATAGTACTTACTTTCGGGTGTCTAAATTCTAGCTTCTTCGGCAGTCCCGGAGCTTTTTTGGTGAATTTTCTCCAAACCCTGCCAGACAAAGAAAACAATTACTTGATATATATCAAAAATGAACAAAGTTGCTGATATGCATGGTGGATAATATTGATCGATTTAACTTACCTCTCGAGCATTTGAGTCATGTCTGCATACTCCTCGGGATCTTTACGTCTAGAGTCCAAGACAGTTACTACTCCCTTCTCAAGCTTAATCTCTAAGAGAATATAGTGGAAGCTGCGCACGCATGCATGAACTCATCAATTACATCACTATAACCTTAACTGATATATAAGGGAAACCAAATATGCACAAGACAGTAACACTCACTTGAAGTTGTAAGGAAAGAGTATTATATCTTTGTTTTCATTTACCACCAACGATCGTAACAAGTTGGTCTCGGTATCGTCGGGACGCAATTTAACCTCGGTTGCATCTATGAGGTATGTGTTAACGAACCCAATATCACCTACTTGTCTTTTCTTCAATTCGACGATCTTCAATCTGCATAATATAGTGAGGATAACCATAAATACATGCAATGAAGATCAGCTATATAATGACAGAAGTAGTACTACTTACAGACAGTAGCAGGTGACCGTTGTTTTATCGAGGGCCAATTGATTGAAAAACTGATAGAACTCCTCAAATGGAACAGGCAACAGGTCAATTCCAACGAGGTCATGCTCCGGTTTAACTCTCAAATACAAGTTATCCCTCCCCCCAGACTCTCTGCAGATTTTCAAGTACCAATCATGCAATCTTCGCATATTCGTTGATAGAGATCTTTCATTTTTGACGAGAGGCTTCCCGTACTCGTATCTTTGTATCTGCACTTCCAAGAAATCATAGTGTACATCGTCGGACGCGTAATCTGCAAGATTGGTATAACCGGGCACCATCCTCGGATCATTAGCGACCATGTCGCTAGACACCTTGAGCGGGGGGCACGATTGGTTCGCTTGTTCGCCGAGCTGGGCAATTTGTTTCCCAGCTCGTCCTTCTGCTAACCTCTAATCACTTTTTGTACTTCCCGACCGCTTGGCATCTTGAAATGTCTTTTGAATCATGCGGTCATAGTTGCCCTTCGGCTTACTTTTCGCTGGTTGCTTCAGGGCAGCAAGAGTGCGGTTTGCTTTCACCGCATCTATCTTCTCCTCCGGAGGTGGATGTCTCTGTGATTTCAACCCTTCAAAAAAGTCCTTCACTTCGCCTTCAGCGATCTTCGTGTTTTCCTCGTCGGACCTCTCGTACGGTAACTTCTCTAGAGGCGTGAGAGAAGGACCGAATCTGCATCGCCTCCCGCCTCTGGCTGTACTGGTAGACGTCGCCGGACCAGACGAAGCGGCTGTCTTTTTTACTTGCTTAGGCGCCGGAGCAGGAGCAACCGGAGCGGCGGCAGGTCTCTTCCGCCCTTGCTGATTAGGCGGAGAAGGAGGAGCAGGCTGGCTGCTCGGGCGCGCCGGCGGCGAAGGAGGCGGAGTGCCGCCACGCGCCGGCGGCGAAGGAGGCGGAGTGCCGCCACGCGCCGGCGGCGAAGGAGGCGGAGTGCCGCCACGCGCCGGAGAAGGAGCCGGAGTGCCCTGATGGTCACTCGCCGGAGGAGGAGGCGGTGGAGGAGGCGGAGTGCCCTGACTCGTCGGAGGAGGAGGAGGAGGCGGAGGCGTCCAGTTGAGAATGTTGATTAGGTCCTTCCGCCATAGGCATGGAGTCTTCAGTGAAGAACCCAGCCGAGTCTCCCCTTCACCGGTAGGGTGGTCAAGCTGGAGCTCCTCAAATCCCTCCGTTATTTCGTTGACCATCACCCTAGCATATCCTTCTGGAATCGGCCGGCAGTGAAAAGTGTCGTCGGGTCCAGAAGGATAAACAGAGCCAGCAGCCGCCTTGACCTTCAGATTCATCCACTATGCCATAAGGTGGCAATTTTGTGCCTGCGTGATAGCATCCACAGGATTCCTGGCAGTAGCCGTCAAGGCAGGCTCTGGCTGAAGCAGCTCGGTGGAAGCCACGCTGCTTCTCCGCTGAGATGGCGGGGTAGCTTCGGGGGAAGCTTCGGCAATTCTTTTCTCCCGATTTGCTTCCCGTTCCTCTATCGCTTGTATTCTGGCCCGCAGCGCCTGGATTTCGGTCTGCTCCATTTTCTTCCTCCTGTCGTGGCATTTGTAGCCTTCTGCGTCCGGAAACCCAGCACGCCACGGAAGGGAGCCTGGCGTGCCTCGTGTCCGTCCAGGGTGCTCAGGATTCCCGAGGGCCATTGTCAGCTCGTCGTTCTCTCTGTCGGGGAAGAACGTCCCTTCATGCGCTGCTTTGATATACTGCCGCATCTTCCGGAGTGGTGTTTCCAATTGCTTGTCCGTCCAAATGCACGACCCTCTTACAGGGTCCAAGGTTCCGCCAGCCCCGAAGAACCAAGTCCGGCAACGTTCTGGCCAGTGCATTGTCTCTGGTTCGATCCCTTTCTGAAGCAGATCATTCTCAGCCTTGTCCCACTTAGGCCGGGCTACGAGGTAGCCGCCCGACCCCGTGCGATGGTGATGCTTCTTCTTCGCAGCATTTATCCGGTTTGTCTCCGACATCTTCTGACTCTTTTCCGACTTCTTATGGGCCACAAATGCGGGCCAGTCATCTTTGATCTTCTCATATATGCCCACGAATTCTGGAGTCTTTTTATCGTGGACAAACTTATTCAGTTTTTTCTTCCATGCCCTGAATTGATCTGCCATCTTCGAAAGTGCAGCAGACTTTATTAACTCCTATTTAACTGGGTTCGCCGGATCAACCTCTCGCGGTAGGACGAAATTTGACTTCAGCTCAGTCCAAAGATCTTCTTTCTGCATATCAGTGACATAAGTCACCTGAGCGTCGTTTGCAGCCGGCTTTAACCATTGATGGATGCTGATCGGGATCTTGTCCCTAACCAGAACCCCGCACTGATTAACAAATGCTTTCTTTGTCCGGATGGGTGCAATCGGCTCGTCGGATTGCGAGATTTCTGAGATCTCAAACTTTTCATCCGGCCTCAACTTCTTCTTCGCTCCTCGTCTCTTTACCGAAGATTTGCTCGATCCGGAGGGCTAGAAAAAGGAACAAAGACTAGAGTTAATGAATGCATCAATTAACTAGTCAGCACATGCTTAACTAACATATATACCTCCTGGCCGGACTCGGTTCGGTCACCGGAGCCAGCATCACGGTCTCCTTCTTGCACCGGCATTGGGTCACCGGAGCCGTCCTCACGGTCTACTAATTCTTCCTTGTGCATTGGGTCACCGGATCCATCAATATCATAGCCTAGATCTTCCAGCTGCAGCTCTTTTTCGACCTGGTCATCGGTGTCGTTGAGAAACAACAAGACGGCATTTTGTCCGTCTGCGATTAGGTCCATCAACATCGCTTCTTGTGCTAGGTCTCGGGTGTTGTGGTCCATTGTTTCTACAAATATTTACAACATGCCAATTATTATTCAAACATGACAGATGGATATATTAATGGCAAACGTAGAACTAGCTTCGACCCTCGACTGCTCGGCGATCCACAAACCCTAGACCCCTCATGTCACATTTTGTCTAGAGTGTCAAAGATTTCAACAAAACCAATACTTCATCATTAGGCGAAAGTAACAGTAGCATGATGGTACGAAGCTCTCCAAAGTTGTTTTGGAACGGAGTCCCCGGATAAGATAATTCGTAACAAAAGACGGATTATCCTATCAGGGACTTCGTTCCAGAACAACTTTGCATAACTTCGTACCAAAATGCCCCGGTTACTTCTGGCAAATGATGAAGTCATGGAATTCTTTAATACTTTGACACTAGCTAGGCAACCTCTCTCGACCCCTCGACCCCCGACTTCTCGGCGATCCATAACCCTAGACACCCTCATGTCACATTTTGTCTAGTGTCAAAGGATTCAACAAACCAATACTTCATCATTAGGCGAAAGTAACAGTAGCATGATGGTACGAAGCTCTCCAAAGTTGTTTTGGAACGGAGTCCCAGATAAGATAATCCGTAACAAAAGACGGATTATCCTATCAGGACTCTGTTCCAAAACATCTTTGCATAACTTCGTACCAACATGCCCCGGTTACTTCTGGCAAATGATGAATTCATGGAATTCTTCAATACTTTGACACTAGCTAGGCAACCTCTCGACCCCCCCGACTTCTCGGCAATCCACAACCCTAGACACCCTCATGTCACATTTTGTCTAGTGTCAAAGGATTCAACAAACCAATACTTCATCATTAGGCGAAAGTAACAGTAGCATGATGGTACGAAGCTCTCCAAAGTTGTTTTGGAACGGAGTCCCAGATAAGATAATCTGTAACTAAAGACGGATTACCCTATCAGGAACTCCGTTCCAAAACATCTTTGCATAACTTCGTACCAACATGCCCCGATTACTTCTGGCAAATGATGAAGTCATGGAATTCTTCAATACTTTGACACTAGCTAGGCAACCTCTCTCGACCCCCCCGACTTCTCGGTGATCCACAACCCTAGACCCCCTCATGTCACATTTTGTCTAGTGTCAAAGGATTCAACAAACCAATACTTCATCATTAGGCGAAAGTAACAGTAGCATGATGGT
>LR738710.1:856019440-856062774 GCA_902687465.1 Secale cereale | reverse complement strand
TATCAGGATGCTTGGGTCAGCCTTGACTTTGAAGGGAGGAATTTCATGAAACTTTTCATAATCTTCAGACATGTCTGTCTTGCCCTCCACTCCCAGGATGTCCCTTTTTCCTGAAAGAACTATGTGGCGCTTTGGCTCATCGTATGATGTATTCGCTTCCTTATCTTTTCTTTTTCTCGGTCTGGTAGACATGTCCTTCACATAGATAACCTGTGCCACATCATTGGCTAGGACGAACGGTTCGTCAGTGTATCCAAGATTTTTCAGATCCACTGTTGTCATTCCGTACTGTGGGTCTACCTATACCCCGCCTCCTGACAGATTGACCCATTTGCACTTAAACAAAGGGACCTTAAAATCATGTCCGTAGTCAAGTTCCCATATGTCCACTATGTAACCATAATATGTGTCCTTTCCCCTCTCGGTTGTTGCATCAAAGCGGACACCGCTGTTTTGGTTGGTGCTCTTTTGATCTTGAACAATCGTGTAAAATGTATTCCCATTTATCTCGTATCCTTTGTAAATCAATACAGTCGAAGATGGTCCTCTGGACAACAAGTACAACTCATCACAAACAGTGTTGTCACCTCTAAGACGTGTTTCCAACCAACTGCTGAAAGTCCTGATGTGTTCACGTGTAATCCAGTCGTCGCACTGCTCCGGGTGTTTGGAGCGCAGACTGTTCTTGTGTTCATCGACATACGGGGTCACCAATGTAGAGTTCTGTAGAACTGTGTAGTGTGCTTGAGACCAAGAATATACGTCCCTGCATATTATTGAGTCCCTTCCAAGCGTGCCTTTTCCAGTCAGTCTGCCCTCGTACCGCGATTTAGGGAGACCTATCTTATTAAGGCCAGGAATGAAGTCAACACAAAACCCGATGACATCCTCTGTTTGATGGCCCATGGAGATGCTTCCTTCTGGCCTGGCGCGGTTACAGACATATTTCTTTAGGACTCCCATGAACCTCTCAAAGGGGAACATATTGTGTAGAAATACGGGCCCCAGAATGACAATCTCGTCGACTAGATGAACTAGGACGTGTGTCATGATATTGAAGAAGGATGGTGGGAACACAAGCTCGAAACTGACAAGACATTGCGCCACATCACTCCTTAGCCTTGGTACGATTTCTGGATTGATCACCTTCTGAGAGATTGCATTGAGGAATGCACATAGCTTCACAATGGCTAATCGGACGTTTTCCGGTAGAAGCCCCCTCAATGCAACAGGAAGCAGTTGCGTCATAATCACATGGCAGTCATGAGACTTTAGGTTCTGTAACTTTTTCTCTGCCATATTTATTATTCCCTTTATATTCGACGAGAAGCCAGTCGGGACCTTCATACTGAGGAGGCATTCGAAGAAGATTTCTTTCTCTTCTTTCGTAAGAGCATAGCTGGCAGGACCTTCATACTGCTTCGGAGGGATCCCGTCTTTTTCGTGCAAACGTTGCAGGTCCTCCCGTGCCTCAGCTGTATCTTTTGTCTTTCCATACACGCCCAAGAAGCCTAGCAGGTTCACGCAAAGGTTCTTCGTCACGTGCATCACGTCGATTGAAGAGCGGACCTCTAGGTCTTTCCAGTAGGGTAGGTCCCAAAATATAGATTTCTTCTTCCACATGGGTGCGTGTCCCTCATCGTCATTCGGAACAGCTAGTGCGCCGGGGCCCTTTCCAAAGATTACGTGTAAATCATTGACCATAGCAAGTACGTGATCACCGGTACGCATGGCGGGCTTCTTCCGGTGATCTGCCTCGCCTTTGAAATGCTTGCCTTTCTTTCGACATTGATGGTTGGTCGGATGAAATCGACGATGGCCTAGGTACACATTCTTCCTGCACTTGTCCAGGTATATACTTTCAGTGTCATCTAAACAGTGCGTGCATGCGTGGTATCCTTTGTTTGTCTGTCCTGAAAGGTTACTGAGAGCGGGCCAATCGTTGATGGTCACGAACAGCAACGCCTTTAGGTTAAATTCCTCCTGTTTTTGCTCATCCCACGCACGTACACCGTTTCCATTCCACAGCTGTAAAAGTTCTTCAACTAATGGCCTTAGGTACACATCAATGTCGTTGCCGGGTTTCTTAGGGCCTTGGATGAGAACTGGCATCATAATGAACTTCCGCTTCATGCACATCCAAGGAGGAAGGTTATACATACATAGAGTCACGGGCCAGGTGCTGTGATTGCTGCTCTGCTCCCCGAAAGGATTAATGCCATCCGCGCTTAAAGCAAACCATACGTTCCTTGCGTCTTTTGCAAACTCCTCCCAGTACTTTCTCTCGATTTTTCTCCATTGTGACCCGTCAGCGGGTGCTCTCAACTTCCCGTCTTTCTTACGGTCCTCACTGTGCCATCGCATCAACTTGGCATGCTCTCTGTTTCTAAACAAACGTTTCAACCGTGGTATTATAGGAGCATACCACATCACCTTCGCAGGAACCCTCTTCCTGGCGGGCTCGCCATCAACATCACCAGGGTCATCTCGTCTGATCTTATACCGCAATGCACCGCATACCGGGCATGCGTTCAAATCGTTGTATGCACCGCGGTAGAGGATGCAGTCATTAGGGCATGCATGTATCTTCTGCACCTCCAATCCTAGAGGGCATACGACCTTCTTTGCTGCGTATGTACTGTCGGGCAATTCGTTATCCTTCGGAAGCTTCTTCTTCAATATTTTCAGTAGCTTCTCAAATCCTTTGTCAGCCACAGCATTCTCTGCCTTCCACTGCAGCAATTCCAGTACGGTACCGAGCTTTGTGTTGCCATCTTCGCAATTGGGGTACAACCCATTTTTGTGATCCTCTAACATGCGATCGAACTTCAGCTTCTCCTTTTGACTTTCGCATTGTGTCCTTGCATTGACAATGACCCGGCGAAGATCATCATTTGGTTCCTCTTGATCTTCAGCAGCTTCACCCGTTGCAGCATCATTGGGCACATCGTCTGGTTCCTCTTGATCTTCACCAGCTCCCCCCATTGCAGCATCACCGTATTCAGGGGGCACATAGTTGTCATCGTACTCTTCTTCTTCGCCGTCTTCCATCATAACCCCTATTTCTCCGTGCCTCGTCCAAACATTATAGTGTGGCATGAAACCCTTGTAAAGCAGGTGGGAGTGAAGGATTTTCCGGTTAGAGTAAGACATCGTATTCACACATTTAGTGCATGGACAACACATAAAACCATTCTGCTTGTTTGCCTCAGCCGCATTTAGAAACTCACGCACGCCCTTAATGTACTCGGAGGTGTGTCTGTCACCGTACATCCATTGCCGGTTCATCTGCGTGCATTTATATATAATTAAGTGTGTCAAAAACCATTACAGAACATCATAAATAGATAATTAAGTGACCAAATGGATAAAAGTTCATCATCACATTAAAACCAAAGTACATACATATATAGTTCTCATCTAACAACATATAGCTCTCCATACACATCGAAACTATGTAAAACATTTCAACGCGAAAACAAATGCTATCATAATCGCAACCAAGGTAACAATTGATCCAACGGCATAATGATACCAAGCCTCGGCATGAATGGCATATTTTCTAATCTTTTAAATCTTCAACCGCATTGCATCCATCTTGATCTTGTGATCATCGACGACATCCGCAACATGCAACTCCAATATCATCTTCTCGTCCACAATTTTTTTTATTTTTTCCTTCAAGAATTTGTTTTCTTCTTCAACTAAATTTAACCTCTCGACAATAGGGTCCATCTTGATCTTGTGATCATCGATAACTTCCGCAACATGCAACTCCAATTCCATCTTCTCCTCCTCCATTTTTCCAATTTTTTCTTTAACGAAATGTTTTCCTCTTCAACTAAATTTAACCTCTCCACAAGAGGGTCGGTTCGAATTTCCGGTTCAACTACCTCCTAGACATAATAAAACATCTATGCATGTCAGGTTGGTCGGCATAACTATCATAAGCACTAAAACAAATAGTTATAAATTATAGATAATATACCACATCCGAATCGTAGACCGGACGAGGGCCCACGTGGGCGGATATCAAAACCATCGCACTATATAATAACAAGCAATAATAAACGTAAGAAAATTAGACAAATATCTATCTAAAGCAATAATAAAAGTAAGAAAAGCATGGACATAACAAGAGGCTCACCACGGTGGTGCCGGTGACGAGATCGGCGGGGGCGATCGACGGCGGCGAAGACGGGGACGGGACGTGACGGACCGCTAAACCTAGACAAATCTCGGAGAAAATAGAGCTTCGAGAGGAGAAAAGCTTAACTAGTGTGGCTCGGGCATTCCACCGAACACGTTGTGTGCATAGGAGGTGAGCTAGAGCACCACTAACCCCTCTCCCCCTCGGCCAGAAAAAAACAGAGCAGTGAGCTCTGCTCTCGAGTGAGGGGGTATATATAGGCAACTCACTGGTCCCGGTTGGTACTACAAATCGGGACTAAAGGGGTGCCTTTGGTCCCGGTTCATAATACCAACCGGGACCAATAGTGGTGGGCCAGGAGCAAGAGCCATTGGTCTCGGTTTTTAGCTCCAATCGGGACCAATAGGTCCAGACGAACCAGGACCAATGGCCCACGTGGCCCGGCCGGCCCCCTGGGCACACAAACCGGGTCCAGTACCCCCATTGGACCCGGTTCTAGATTGAACCGGGGCTAATGGGCTGGACCAATGCCCTGTTTTCTACTAGTGTACCCTGCTAACTTGATGCCTCATGTTCGCAGCTGCTTCATGTGTCCTATATATCATGTGCACTCTGTTTGTGGAAGGTGATCAGAGTTTCTGTAGCATCTTACTTGATGGTTTCAGGAAGCCTCACTTTCTGAGTGATGAACACCACATGTATTCATAATTAATGTGAGCAGTAGAAAACTGAAAACCTGGAACTATGAAAGATCAGTGGATGAAATTTATGGAACCACAAAAATGCAGGAAATTTAAATATATCTAAATATTTGGATTTTTAGGACATTTAAAAGAATGATTTTAATCAGAGAAAACAATATTGGATGTCAGTCGATGTGCTATATATCTGAAAAAGTTTTCTAATCAAAATTAGTTGCATATATGGAACACGAAATGATAAACGCATGGTCATAACAGTTAAAACTCATGATCCTGTTCTAATAAAAAATATTAACAATTCACAAGAACAACTTGGCTGGATGCATAGTTGTTTGATCAAGATAGTTAGATCATTACATTGTGAAATAGAATTGTAAATGACGTGTATGTTTGTTCCTTGTCTGCGTACCTCCAATATATATAACGGTCATGAACATTAAGCACCTGAATATGAGCTTTGATAAGTGAAGCACATGTACACAAATGAAGAATTATGTGTTTTTGTCTTATACACGACAAATCTGTTGCACAGTTGGAATGGAGAACGTGCATACAAAATATAAGAACAATAAGCACCTGGACATCCTCAACGGTGCCGCTTGAGTGAGGTTGGAGACAAGCAGTTGCATCCCCATAAAGGTTAGACGCTTCGTTGCATAAGTCATTATGCTGCAAACATTCAAAACATATCAGTATAAGGACATGCATAATCAAATTAAAGAAAAATAACAATTAGGATTGCACCATTTTGTCTTGGTCAGATGGCTTCCCAGCGAAATATCTGTCACTTATTATTTTATTGCAACATCAGAGCTGACTTCATGGGGCTCTTCAGGTCATCATTGAACTTATAAAGGATGAAGCCGCTCGCCCTACTAGCGGTTGTGGCCACGTCTCCTTTTTTGCGTCCATCAGCAGTGCGCAGCGAAGGGAAAAAACAGCGAGCGAGCGAAGGGATTTCTATCATATCACGCATCCTCTCCTCTTCCTTTCCCCTCACTCACTTCCTCCTCCCTCACCCGCAGAACCCTAGCCCCCTTCTCCCGCGGCACCTCCCGCCTCCTCTCCCCCTCCACCCAGCCGCCCCTCCCTGACGGCCTCCGCCTTCTCCCTCTCGCCCAGAGCAGGGTGGCCGGCGTGCCCCTCTCTTCTCCCCACCCGACGCTGGTGCCGACCGCCCGAGCACCTCCCCGTCTGCCCGCGCCTCGAGCCGCCGCCGGTGCTCGGTGAGAAAATCCTTCAGCCGCCTCCACTCCCTCTCCACCCAGCAGCCCCTCCCTGACGGCCTCCACCTTTTCCCTCCCGCCCAGAGCAGGGCGGCCGGCGCGCCCCCTCTCTTCTCCCCACCCAGAGCAAGGCGCGCCCCCTCTCTTCTCCCCATCCAGAGCAATACACGAACTAGGCAGGCCACGGGACGACAGCTGCTCAAGCTGTGAGGAAGGGTTGAGTACAGCTCCCAGTTCATGGAGGAGATGCCGGCACAGGTGAGCTCTGTCTTTCTACTTTCCCCATCTTCCCATGATGCCCTGAGCTCTTCCTAATTTTTTTAGGGTTTGGTGGCAGAAGTCACTGGATGCATGCCCAAGAAGCCCAGCACGACCAGGTGAGTGTATTTTAGATACCTGATATATATAACGACACAAGTTGTTATCCAATATGCGAAGAATCATATGTATTTTTTTGTACATTTTATGGTTACATTGATACTGTTCTCCTGCAATTATTAATAGCCTTAGATAGTATTGGCCAACTGGAAATTTAAAAGTCAAAAATTCTCTGTCGAAATTGAACTGGTGTATTTTACAACTCCAGCGTTGCAGCATGCCATCTTCCCCTAGCTATTACAACTTACTGGAAGGCCTTGACAAAAATATTCTCTGTCCAAATTGGACTGGTGTGATTTACAACTCCAGCATTGCAACATGCCATCTTCCACTAGCTATTACAACTTATTGGAAGGCCTTGACAAAAATATTCTCTGTCCAAATTGGACTGGTGTGATTTACAACTCCAGCATTGCAACATGCCATCTTCCACTA
Organism: Secale cereale; assembly: GCA_902687465.1. NCBI lineage: Eukaryota > Viridiplantae > Streptophyta > Magnoliopsida > Poales > Poaceae > Secale > Secale cereale. The sequence goes on along the minus strand of LR738710.1, from coordinate 856,055,884 downwards.
GCTATTACAACTTACTGGAAGGCCTTGACAATGAACAGAGATAACTAAGATGGATAGTAAGTGGAGTACAATATAGAGAATGTGCAGATGAGAAATAGCTAATACCTTCGACATATTTATCATATGATTATTGTTTTCTTTAACCCGAAACAGTCGAGCATGGCTCCACTGCATTTTTATGAAATTGTGACAATATGATTACTATTTGAACACTTTTAGTCTGATGCCATTCTTTTCTGTAAAAGAGTGATCTTTTTTGTTTACTATTTACTTTGTCTGAATTTAGTATCTACTCTGTCCAGCTATATCATTTCAATGTCATCAGATTTAGGTTCGCATGGTAGCTAAAGAAAATGAAAAGTCAGCCACCATATGCCAATGCCACTCCTATTCCCAGTGATACAACATCTAATATTATCAGCTAATCAATTTCATGAGTGATATGGTACTATATTTCTAAAACAGAGAGGTCTGATTCTGATGTGGTGTGAGGCAAATTTCAGTTTAGTACAATTCTAGAAGTGTTCTACTTGACTGTCCTGGGTCCTGAAGTACAGAGCAGTGACACTTCATAGATCATGGGAACCAACATAGTTTTTTATGTTTCCTAGTTGGAAAAATGCACTACTACGTACACGTCTAGCTTGCTTCTCACATACTGAAATTATTGATATTCAATAGTTGGACCTACCAAGTAGTAATTTGCAATTTTCTTCTTATATACAACACTTATGTTCTGTAGGATTTTCCAATTTGTCATTGTAACCAAGACAACCCACTTTTCAGGTTGACATTGTTGGAGTAAGTTGCTATTCTTCAAAGGACATGTGGTCTTGGAGAAACGAAGGAGTTGTGCTCCATGGTGGAAAATAATTTGTCACGTGACCTCCACAAATCCAATATCCTGGAGATACCCAAGGTGGTCTGTAACAACCGGACCAGCAAATACGTGATGTGGATGCACATACATGATGCGAACTACACCAAATCCTCAATCAGCGTGGCGACGAGTGATTCTCTCATGGGACCATTCACTTATCTCTACAGCACGCCCACATAACTACGAAAGCAGAGACATGACCATTTTCAAGGATGATGACGGGAAGGCCTACCTGATATATTTATCCAAGGGCAACAACGAGCTCCACATTGCATAGCTAACCGATGACTACCTCGACGTGACCGACGGCATACGAAGAATTTTCGTCGCATGGTATCGAGAAGCCCTCGCGCTCTTCAAGTTCCGCGACACCTACTACATGATAACCTCGGGTTACACCGGCTGGGCACCGAACACTGCAAGGTGAAGAAAAATTCAGATGGGAAACTACACATATATACTGTATGCTATACAAATATTGCAACATACATGGGTGCCAATGCGGATGCCGATGCTGCCTATCGTATGTTGATGTTAACATGGAGGAGGCAAATATGTTTGTTGATTATGTTTCTGGGTTGGCCTTTGAGGGGGAGAGGGAAGCAAACTTCAGCATGCTTTAGGTGCATATCCTCTGTTCCTTGTGCTTGTCTCCCTAGATAATTTGGAGCATTGTACGTTTTGTTAAATATGATTAATTACTTAGTTTAATGGCAGTTGTGAAAGGTAGAGCACATCCGTGCTTGGTTTTACTTCATTAGTAGCTGGCATTTGGTAATTAATATGAAATTATTTGTGAAAGTTAGGCCCAGAGAAAGTGTGCCCTGTTTTTCGCAGATAACTACTTGTTATATACTATGACCAAATTAAGCAGGCTTGTACAATAAGCTTCATTGATTCACTTACAGAAACTGAACTTCTGTTGTGTTAATGCATTATAGTCATCCTTAAAGACCTTGTGGTTGGTTGCCATATATGCCAAATAATTGCTTGCTGAAGCACTGGTCCTAAACCTATAGTTAGGCTCATGACCTGTTCATTCATCCGTCTGGCTGACAATATTTATCTGCCATTGGCAGATTTCTACTCTTTGGCTGGCAATGGTCCAAATGGAGGTCAAACTAGCATTACCCCAGGACAGACCGCCACTTTCCGTCATTTCGGCTGCAAAGATTGCAGGTATTTCTTGATCCGACCCTTGCGTCAGGTTCAGTGCCCACACTACATTTCAGTTCTGGCTAAGTGATCAATGTTCAATTATACCTTTTAGGTTCCCTCCCTCTCTCTGATTAACTACCACATTTCCTTTACTTTATACAAGAACCATGGGCACTTTATTACAGTGATATATGTTTGAATATTTTTTTGAAGAGCTATATATGTTTGAATAGTTACTGTAGTTGACTCTGAAGATTGGCTCTTATTTTAATCTCCTCATCCTAATATTCCTGGTTCCAGAAAATTGTGTTGATGGCACTGACGACTGTTAGAACATCATGTGTCAACCAAAAGAGTTTTATTTGTGAGATATGACAGTATTTATGTATGGTATTTTGTAGTGTCTCAGTGAAGCTATCATGATTCTGCACAGGGATCTTATACATGGTGTCAACACAATTCTCCGGTACATTGCACGTGTTGCATCTGTTTCCAGCTTCTATGGCCAGGACGATATTCAGGCAGCACAAGTATGTTCTGGTTTTACGGTGTTTGTCATTGATTTTCACTATGATCTCACTGTGTCCTGAGTTGCTATTGTTTGCAAATCTGTAGGTTGACCAATGGCTCAAGTACGCACCACTCATTCTCTCAGGCTCTGAATTTGAAGCTGCTTGCTCATTTCTTGATGGATACTTGACAACTCGAACCTTTTTGGTTGGTTATGGTCTATCAATTGCTGACATTGTCGTGTGGTCAAATCTCACAGGTAATTTACCTGGCTTCTTTCATCATTGAGTAATTTATTGGTCTCTCCCTCTCTTTTTGTCTTGCCTTAAGAGGTCGCAACTCTTTTCTTCAGGAACCAGTTTTTCTTGTATCACCATGCAGTACTGTACCGTTCAATATGACTAATTTACTTGAACTAATGCCTTAGTATGTATGTTAACAATTTGTGCAGGTCACCATGGTCCCATTGTCATATCATTCCTCATATGTTGCTGTTTAGCATCAGAAAAGAAGAAGGCCAGAGTTATTTCTTCCTTTTGGATATTTTCCATCATAACTAGCAGCCAATCTGAGCCGAATATCTGAAGCAATTTCCGTAAGTTAAGTTCCGGTGCTCCTATCTTTGAACTAGAATCTTAGCGCTTATTTTATCAACGTCAAGGTTTCTTTGTGTGCAATTGAATATTATGTGAGAACTGGGTTTTTACTCCAATACCCCAATTTCAGCAGATATTGAAAACCTCGAGAGTTTGGTGCCATTTGTCACGCTTGTATACTTAATGCTATTCTTTGTGTCTTTAATAATGTCTCACTATTTGTACAACTCAAAAGAGGATTTCCCATGAACATTTTAGCACTGCTCTTACCTATCGATCAAAAAATGCTATTCTCTACAGGTTAAATTTGTTTGAAGATGATACTATGCAAGATGCGTAAGCTGGGGATGGCATGACAGTGCATGCTGATGCTGTCGGTCGAGAAGTACCATACCGGTGAGTACTCCCTCTAGGCCGTTTCTTCGATTTGCTCTTGTTGGTTGAATGACAAGTTTATGCTGGACTAGGATCAGATTCATGGCGTTTGGTGCATCCGCACTGAACTTCTTGCTGGATTTGGTAGGGAGAGATATCCTTTCGTTTCTAAGTAAACCTGAACAATGATGTAGCTTCCCAAATTTCTCTACACCCCAATCATTCAAGGCAAATTTTAGCATGGTCCCTCTCTCATCATTCAAATATTTTGTGATGCCTATGCCTCCGTTCTTATCTTGTTTAATAATTTAAGATCAACAGTGATTTGAAAATGCAAACAAGCACAACCGGATGTTCCATGTCGATTGGTATATTTATTTCTCTCTTTTAGATTCCCCTAAATGAAAGTTGCAATGACGCTTGATTATTGTATATACTAATATGGTGGGTTTGTTAGGTTCAATTTGTGGTGGCATTCGGTTCTTTGTACAGTTCTGCTGAACGCTAAAAGAACTAGCTTATTTAATTTCTTCCATTTGTTGTGCCTGCCACTGATATTCTCTACGGTTCCCTTGGTTGCAGCTCTTGCCTTCCCTGCCAATCCTTCCACCTGCCATGCTAGCCATGTGTGCCCTCACCTTTGTTCATCAATTCGTGCGCAGGTATGGATCGGTGATGTTGTCAATACCTCATGCATGATGTGTGCTTTGTGTGTGCCAGTTTGCCGGTTAGTGAGTGATAATATTCGGATGAATGTTTCATCAGTGTAGCAAGTGATCAGCAATAGACAGCTCTTACTTTCGGATTGAAGTGCAGATCTTGCTAAAGAGTTGACTATGGACTCATTTATGTATTCTGATGCCCAAATGCTTCATTAAGTATTCTTATTTCTGCAACATAAAATTATTTCTTACCATCTTCTGTTGTTTCCTCTGTTTTTATCAGTTATTCAGTGAACACCACATGTCACATGAATTTTAGACAGCTTGTCTACAGGTAATTGGTTAGAATCAGTTTCTTGAGTTTGCTTGCTTAGCATGTAATATTTCCTGCTCACTAATTGTATTATTTCACGGCTGGCAATTGTTAGAATCGGGTCTTGAGTTTGCTTGCTTAACCGTGTCCCTGTGTAATATTTCCTGCTCACCAAACTCGCCAATTGTGAGTTTGTCCCACACAATGGAGTTTCTATGAATTTTGTTAGTCCAGAAATTCTTGGAAATTCTCTTGTTGCTGTTATAATGTGGGTGTGTTCGGCTTCCATCTTCATTATAGGTGAGTCCTTTCTTTCAGGTTGGCCAACATGATGAGCAGAGACAAACGGCGCATTCCGTCTTGCATGTGTGTGGATTTGTATCATCCTACCTACTACTGTGTTGCTTTGGTTTACAGTAATAAATAAAGAGATGAATCAGATTTTCTTTCGTTCGTTAGCAAAATTTTACACATCAAGTATTTTATCTCAGATCTTCTATTTCGGTTTGGTATATGAGCCTTTTGCCCATAGACTAACATGTCCCTTAACCTGTCTGCTTGGTGATACTTTTCTGTATCAGCAAGTAGTTACGGATTGAACAACCAGTTACTGATTACGCCTTATCTCAATGCATACTAACTTTCTATGAGTACCTGGTTTGCTGCAGCCCTTTGCGCCATTGGCGCAACGGGTCATCTAGTCCTTTCTAATAGGAGTATGAAACATGAACACGTGGGTGATTAAAAACATTACTTTGCATTCCATATATGCATGATCATACCAAAAATTATGATTGTAACCTGAAGGTGTCCAATCGCATTTGTGACTTGTAATCCTGAATTTTGAATCTAGTGGTTTGCCATTGATAACCTGCACATTCTCTTGTTAAGTTGGTAAGCACTAAAGATGACTTGAAACAGAACATATATGAACTTCTAAGCAACCACATCCCAACCTCGTTGTTCTGAGCTTGCCAATCCTAAATTCCTGCTTAGTGACATTCCCAAGCCCTTCATTTAGCACAAGACGTACTTATTACCTTTCTTTTTATGTCGCCCAGATGTTGGACTTTAGTGGCTAGTAAATTGTTCAAAACACCGGCAGTTAGTTGGTCTTGCTCCTACGCAAGTAAAAAATCAGCCCATACTTAGTTGAGACTTCATGATGGAAGTAAGAAGGTATACATTCTATGAAGATTACAGAGATTTGCTAAATGCTGGAATCAGTTATAGCTCAGCAGAGACACCAAACAAATATAGAGGTGAAGGGGAGAATGTCGGTTGCAGGTAGTTCAGAGGTCTCACCGTTGCCATGGAGAAGGGCGACCAGCTGAGCGCTAATTAGCGGAAGCTAGCCGCTGAGTCGTTCCTCCATGCCCCCAGTGAAGCAAGAGATCATCGCGCATCAATCGACCGGAGAAGGGGCGCAATGGTGGCGGAGCGCGGCTTGCGGAGGGAGATCTCCGTCAAGATACATGAACGTGCTCCATTGCCCCATCTGGCGGCTGCTGCTCAGGAAGGAGGACGACCGCGCGTTCCGCCTGGTCGGCGGTGCGCTCGGCCCCGACGCAGCCGCGGTCGTGGTGTGGGTCAGGGCGGAGGCATCACAATTTCCACGGGACACGTTCAAGATGTGGACTAACGGACTGCTGCCGCCGCCAGTGGCGGATACCAACCGCAAGGCTGACACAGTCGTCCTGGCGGAAATCAAGGTGAAAAGCAGCACGGCGCCTGGCGATGTCGTCGTCGAGGAGCTGACGTGCCTGGCAATAGATGGGAACCGTGGGAACGCTGGATAGGCGGGGCGCGTGAGAGAGCACGCGGATTCGGAGCGGAGCACCTGGCCGCGAGCATGGGTGCAGCCCATGGCGTTTGCTTCTGGCGGCTGGGGAGTCTTGGGAGAGACGGAGATTTGCGAGAGCGAAGGACGCGGTGTTGATTTTGGGTTAGCACGCCGAGATTGGTGGGCGGGCTTAGCGGGCGAGGGTGTCTGTGCCTCTGGGCAGAGTTTTCGTCCGCCAGTTGAAATTGCTATATGTACTTTCAGCGAGGGTTAATGTTATGTTGATGGTTAGATCTAAAAGAGCAGACTAAATCTTATGGCTCTAATTAATTTGGATTGTTGCGTGTACATTAGATGGGGTACGCTTAAAAAAGATAATGTTTGCTTGTTTAATAGTAGTAGAGAAGTAGAGAAGTAGAGATTATGAGGATTAACGTGAAGGCTTGATTGGTGCCTCCAATTAGTAAATATAAGATGTTTCCAACATCTTCTTATGCAGTTCCACTAAAATATATGGTATCTTCAAAGAAGATCCCTGTTTGCACAAGTAAAGATAATTACGTATTACATTAAGAGTGGCATCAAATCAGTGGCAAAACAATTGCTCGTTCCAGCCATAGCAATAAATTAAGATGCAAAACTATATCATTACTTGTGTCATCATAGTTCCAATGCTTCTTTACAGCACCAGGAGTTGATTTTTCTTCCCCTTCATCACTTGGTTCAGTAACAGACAAGCTTCGCCTTCAATGTGAAAGAAGGCTAGTACTGACCTCTCATGACGCGGAATTCAAACAACTCACAAGAAGAAGATCTGAACCAAATTTGCCGACACAGATAGGAAGTAAGATCTCCACTTGTGCAGTTCCACTAAGATAAAGCAATTAAGCAACGTTGTCGGTGTGACATTTTGGTTGAACTGCACAAAACACTCTTAAAACAAAAGTGGTTTGTGCAGTGCAACAAAAGGTCACAATGGCAATGAGGTGAAGTAGATAACCATGTTTACATAGAGGTGCAAATGAAACAACTAGTGATCAATAACGGTGGATGACACATAAGCCAACAAAAAGAAGCATCTACCTTATCTCAATGGAAAAGAAAGCAAGACAGTAGCATTTCTCAGACGGTGGCATTGATTAATATTAACAGAGATTATATTAACAATAAAATTCATTAAACACGTAATTTGCTTTTAACTGTGGCATTGCATCAATTTTCCAGCGGCATTATTAGAGGGTGCTTGTTTACAGGGACATTTTGGTGGAGGGACTAACAAAACTCCGTGTCAGTGCCATCTAAACCAAACAGGAGGGACATTTATGGACTAAAACTGGGCATTTGAGACTAAAGAAAGAAGACCCCGAGGGAGAGTCTTTTTGGGACTTTTTCCAACAGTTGCCCCTGCCACGCATGGCACCTTGTCTCTATTAGTTCATTACTAGGGGTAACATGGTCTTTTAGCATGTCATTTAATAACCTCTAGTCCATGTTTAGTCCCTGGAACCAAGCAAGTAGGGACTAGGGAGTTTTTAACCAAACAGGGCCTTAGATTAACAACAGCTAATGAGTTGCACGGGACAATGGACGCACCAGGACCATGTGCATCTACCAATGTACTGAAGTGATGCACAGTCTGTTGCAACAAAGAACAAACAACCAAGGAGCATATTTGTGTTGGTCCCAGTTTTGTTATCTTTAGACACCTTTCCCTATGTGAGCGCAGCAAATCTAGTTCTGCTCAAACTCTACAGCCTTGTCCCCCAAAACAAAAGATCAGTTCGTTACATATGTGTGTACTGCGTTTGTCATTGTTTTCCCTTTTCGACCAACGTAGGTGTTGGATAGCCAGTCTGTACTAGTACTTTCCCCACTTCGTTTCCTCTGTGAACCACGTCCTAGATTTATGCTATACAACTTTCCCCACTACTTTCTCCCATTCATGTCCTCTTTGAACCACGTCTTAGATTCATGCGATACAGCTTTCCCCACTACTTTCGCCCTTCCTTTCCTTTTTGAACCACGCCCTAGATTCATACTATACAACTTTTCCCACTACTTTCCCCCATTCATTTCCTCTTTGAACCACGTCCTAGATTCATGGTATACAACTTTACCCACTACTTTCCTGTTTGATCCAACACCTAGATTCGAGTGTAGAAGCGGAAAAGGACCACATGCAGCTAGGGCAATGCATGTGGAATAAGTAAATTATACCTTAAGGTTCTTGGGGTGTGGTTCGGTGGGCGACCGAAGGCCGTTCGACCCACACTATGTACGGCGGAGAAGAAGAAGGGGTCGGAGGCCCTCCCGCTCCGCCGCTGGGTGAAAGTGAATAGCTACGCCGGTAGTGGATTCCCTCCCTCGCCGACGGTGACAGCGTTAAGCCTCCTTCCCTTCCCGGCGGATGGATCCAGCCGGCTGAGAGAGTGTGAAGAGAGCAACTACAAGCAGACCAGCAGTGAGGGGAGAGAGAGAGGCCAAGAAATCTTGTTTAGATCTCGAGAGGGTGAGAGAGTGTGAAGAGAACAACTACAAGTGTTGAGGTTGCAGCGTGTATATATATACTGGAGAGAATGTGAAGAGTGCAAACCCTAGAAAACAAGCGCCGAGGCTGCAGCTTATACGTGATGAAGTGATTATACGGTCACTACGAGATTATGCCGAGGCCATCCATTTTGACCAGTCAAAGAATCCTCCTGGCACGAATTATGCTCAAGTGTAGTTATCGAACCCGAGACCTCAAGTTTGATGAGCGAATAGGCTAACCAGCTACACAACCCTCCCATTATGTTCAACGAGAGGAAAATAACCTTTTATACATTTTTTTGTGTGTGTGGGAGTCATTGGGATTTAAATCATAATCGTGTCATGTGGCTTTGGTGGTAAGTGAAGGAAATATGCCCTAGAGGCAATAATAAAGATGTTATTTGTATTTCCTTATATCATGATAAATGTCTTTTATTCATGCTAGAATTGTATTAACCAGAAACTTGATACATGTGTGAATACATAGACAAAATAGTATGTCCCTAGTATGCCTCTACTAGACTAGCTCATTGATCAAAGATGGCTATGTTTCCTAGCCATAGACATGAGTTGTCATTTGATCAACGGGATCACATCATTAGGAGAATGATGTGATGGACTAGACCCATCCGTTAGCATAGCACTATGATCGTTTAGTTTTACTGCTATTGCTTTCTTCATGACTTATACATGTTCCTATGACTATGAGATTATGCAACTCCCGAATACCGTAGGAACACCTTGTGTGCTATCAAACGTCACAACATAACTGGGTGATCATAAAGATGCTATACAGGTGTCTCCGAAAGTATTCGTGGTGTTGGCATAGATCAAGATTAGGATTTGTCACTCCGAAGTGTCGGAGAGGTATCTCTGGGCCCTCTCGGTAACACACATCATAATAAGCCTTGCAAGCAAAAGACTAATGTGTTAGTCACGAGATAATGTGTTACGGAACGAGTAAAGAGACTTGCCGGTAACGAGATTGAACTAGGTATAGAGATACCGACGATCGAATCTCGGGCAAGTAACATAACGATGACAAAAGGAACAACGTATGTTGTTATGCGGTTTGAACGATAAAAGATCTTCGTAGAATATGTAGGAGCCAATATGAAATCCAGGTTCCGCTATTGGTTATTGACCGGAGATGAGTCTCGGTCATGTCTACATAGTTCTCGAACCCGTAGGGTCCGCACGATTAACGTTTGATGACGATCGGTATTATGAGTTTATGAGTTTTGATGTACCGAAGGTAGTTCGGAGTCCCGGATGAGATCACAGACATGATGAGGAGTCTCGGAATGTCCGAGACATAAAGATTGATATATTGGACGACTATATTCGGACACCGGAAGTGTTCCGGAAAAGTTTCGGATTTAACTGGATTGCCGGAGGGGGTTACCGAAACCCCCTACGAGGGGGGATGGTCCATAGTGGGCCTTATGGAAAAGAGAGAGGCAGCCCATAGGGGCTGGCCGGCGCCCCACCTAGGGTTCCTAGTTGGACTAGGATTGGGGGGCGCCACCTCTCCTTCTTTTCCTTTCCCTCTCTTCCTTCTTTGGTAGTTCCTACTAGGAATAGGATTGCAATCCTATTCCTAGTAGGATTGCACCCTAGCCGCACCATAGGAAGGGCCGGCCGGCCTCCCCCTTGCTCCTTTATATACGGGGGCAGGGGGGCACCCAAAGACACACAAGTTGAATTGTTCCAGCCGTGTGCGGTGCCCCCCTCCACAGAAACACACCTCGGTCATACCGTCGCGGTGCTTAGGCGAAGCCCTGCGCCGGTGAATACATCATATCCGTCACCACGCCGTCGTGCTGACGAAACTCTCCCGTGAAGCTCAACTGGATCAAGAGCTCGTGGGACGTCATCAAGCTGAACGTGTGCTGAACGCGGAGGTGCCGTACCTTCGGTGCTTGATCGGTTGAATCGCGAAGAAGTTCGACTACATCAACCGCGTCACTTGACGCTTCCGCTTCCGGTCTACGAGGGTACGTAGACACACTCTTCCCTCTCGTTGCTATACATCTGGTAGATAGATCTTGCGTGATCGTAGGAAAATTTTAAAATACTACGTTCCCCAACAGTGGTATCAGAGCCAGGTCTATGCGTAGATGATATGCACGAGTAGAACACAATGAGTTGTGGGCGATACTAGTCATACTGCTTACCAGCATGTCATACTTTGCTTCAGCGGTATTGTGAGATGAAGCGGCCCGGACCGACATTACGCGTACGCTTACGCGAGACTGGTTTCACCGTTAAGAGCACTCGTTGCTTAAAGGTGACTGGCGGGTGTCTTTCTCTCTCAGTTTAGCTGAATCAAGTGTGGCTATGCCCGGTCCTTGTGAAGGTTAAAACAGCACATACTTGACGAAACATCGTTGTGGTTTTGTATGCGTAGGTAAGAACGGTTCTTGCTAAGCCCGTAGCAGCCACGTAAAACTTGCAACAACAAAGTAGAGGACGTCTAACTTGTTTTTGCAGGGCATGTTGTGATGTGATATGGTCAAGACATGATGAGTTATACGGTTTGGTATGAGATGATCATGTTTTGTAATGTTATCGGCAACTGGCAGGAGCCATATGGTTGTCGCTTTATTGTATGAAATGCAATCGCCATGTAATTGCTTTACTTTATCACTAAGCGGTAGCGATAGTCGTAGAAGCAATAGTTGGCGAGACGACAACGATGCTACGATGGAGATCAAGGTGTCGCGCCGGTGACGAAGGTGATCATGACGGTGCTTTGGAGATGGAGATCAAAAGCACAAGATGATGATGGCCATATCATGTCACATATTTTGATTGCATGTGATGTTTATCTTATTATGCTTCTTATTTTGCTTAGAGCGACGGTAGCATTATAAGATGATCCCTTACTAAATTTCAAGGTATAAGTGTTCTCCCTGAGTATGCACCGTTGCGAAAGTTCGTCGTGCCGAGACACCACGTGGTGATCGGGTGTGATAAGCTCTACGTTCAAATACAACGGGTGTAAGCCAGTTTTGCACACGCAGAATACTCGGGTTAAACTTGACGAGCCTGGCATATGCAGATATGGCCTCGGAACACTGGAGACCGAAAGGTCGAGCGTGAATCATATAGTAGATATGATCAACATAAGATGTTCACCATTGAAACTACTCCATCTCACGTGATGATCGGACATGGTTTAGTTGATTTGGATCACGTGATCATTTGGATGACCGGAGGGATGTCTATCTAAGTGGGAGTTCTTTAAATAATATGATTATATTGAACTTTAATTTATCGTGAACTTAGTCCTGGTAGTATTAGCATATCTATGTTGTAGATCAATAGATCGCGATGTTGCTCCCCGTTTATTTTTTATATGTTCCTAGAGAAAACTAAGTTGAAAGATGTTAGTAGCAATGATGCGGAATTGTTCCGTGATCTGAGGATTATCCTCATTGCTGCACAGAGAATTATGTCCTTGATGCACTGCTAGGTGACAGACCTATTGCAGGAGCAGATGTAGACGTTATGAACGTTTTGACAAAAGCTCGGTATGATGACTACTTGATAGTTTAAGTGCACCATGCTTTACGGCTTAGAATCGGGACGTCAAAAACGTTTTGAACGCCACGGAGCATATAAGATGTTCCAAGAGTTGAAGTTAGTATTTCATACTCATGCCCGTGTCGAGAGGTATAAGACTTCTGACAGTACTTTGCCTACAAGATGGAGGAGAATAGCTCAACCAGTGAGCATGTGCTCAGATTGTCTGGGTAGTACAATTGCTTGAATCAAGTGGGAGTTAATCTTCCAGATAAGATAGTAATTGACAAAGTTCTCTAGACACTATCACCAAGTTAGTAGAACTTCGTGATGAACTATAATATGCAAGGGATGACGAAAGTAATTCCCGAGCTCTTCACGATGCTGAAATCGGCGAAGGTAGAAATCAAGAAAGAGCATCAAGTGTTGATGGTTAACCAGACCACTTGTTTCAAGTAAAGGGCAAAGGGATAGAAGGGGAACTTCAAGAAGAATGACAAGCAAGTTGTCACTCCCGTGAAGAAACCCCAAGCTAAACTCAAGCCTGAAACAAGTGCTTCTACTGCAAAGGAAATGGTCACTAGAAGTGGAACTGCCCTAGATATTTGGCGGATAAGAAGGATAGCAAAGTGAACAAAGGTATATTTGATATACAGATTATTAATGTGTATTTTACTAGTGTTCATAGCAACCCCTCGGTATTTGATATTGGTTCAGTTGCTAAAGAGTAGTAACTCGAAATGGGAGTTGCATAATGAACAGAAACTAGTTAAAGGATGAAGTGACGATGTGTATTGGAAGTAGTTCCAAGATTGATATGATCATCATCGCACACTCCCTATACTTTCGGGATTAGTATTGAACCTAAATAAGTGTTATTTGGTGTTTGTATTGAGCATGAATATGATTTGATCATGTTTATTGCAATACGGTTATTCATGTAAGTTAGAGAATAATTGTTGTTCTGTTTACATGAATAAAACCTTCTATGGTCATACACCCAATGAAAATGGTTTGTTGGATCTCGATCGTGTGATACACATATTCATAATATTGAAGCCAAAAGATGCAAGGTTAATAATGATAGTGCAACTTATTTGTGGCACTGCCGTTTAGGTCATATTGGTGTAAAGCGCATGAAGAAACTCCACAGTGATGGACTTTTTGAATCACTTGATTATGAATCACTTGGTGCTTGCGAACCATGCCTCATGGGCAAGATGACTAAAACTCCGTTCTCCGGAACCGTGGAGCGAGCAACAGAGTTGTTGGAAATCATACATACTGATGTATGCGGACCAATGAGTGTTGAAGCTCGCGGCAGGTATCGTTATTTTCTGACCTTCACTGATGATTTGAGCAGATATGGGTATATCTACTTAATGAAGCACAAGTCTGAAACATTTGAAAAGTTCCAAGAATTTCATAGTGAAGTGGAGAATCATCGTAACAAGAAAATAAGAGTTTCTACGATATGATCGTAGAGGTAAAATATTTGAGTTAGTGAGTTTGGCCTTCAGTAAAAACAATGTGAAATAGATTCACTACTCACGCCACCTGGAATACCATAGTGTAATGGTGTGTCCGAACGTCATAACCGTACTTTATTAGATATGGTGCGATCGATGATGTCTCTTACCGATCTACCACTATCGCTTTTGGGGTTATGCATTAGAGACATCTACATTCACGTTAAATAGGGCACCATCTAAATCTATGGAGATGACATCGTATGAACTGTGGTTTGACAAGAAACCTAAGCTGTCATTTCTTTAAGTCTGGGACTACGATGCTTATGTGAAAAAGTTTCAACATGATAAGCTCGAACCCAAATCGGAGAAGTAAATCTTCATAGGATACCCAAAAGAAACTGTTGGGTACACCTTCTATCACAGATCCGAAAGGCAAGGTCTTTGTTGCTAAGAGTGGATCCTTTCTAGAGAAGGAGTTTCTCTCGAAAGAAGTGAGTGGGAGGAAAGTGGAACTTGATGAGGTAATTGTACCTTCTCCCGAATTGGATAGTAGTACATCACAGAAACTGGTTCCAGTGATTCCTACACCAATTAGTGAGGAAGCTAATGATGATGATCATGAAACTTCGGATCAAGTTACTGCTGAACTTCGTAGATCAACCAGAGTACGTTCCGCACCAGAGTGCTACGGCAACCCAGTTCTGGAAGTCATGTTACTGGACCATGATGAACCTACGAACTATGAGGAAGCGATGATGAGCCCAGATTCCGCAAAATGGCTTGAGACCATGAAATCTGAGATGGGATCCATGTATGAGAACAAAGTATGGACTTTGGTTGACTTGCCCGATGATCGACAAGCCATCGAAAATAAATGGATCTTCAAGAGGAAGACTGACGCTGACGGTAATGTTAGTGTTTACAAAGCTCGGCTTGTTGCGAAAGGTTTTCGACAAGTTCAAGGAGTTGACTACGATGAGACTTTCTCACCCGTAGCGATGCTTAAGTCTGTCCGAATCATGTTAGCAATTGCCGCATTTTATGAAATCTGGCAAATGGATAACAAAACTGCATTCTTTAATGGATTTATTAAAGAAGAATTGTATATGATGCAACCAGAAGGTTTTGTCAATACTAAAGGTGCTAACAAAATGTGCAAGCTCCAGCGATCCATCTATGGACTGGTGCAAGCATCTCGGAGTTGGAATATACGCTTTGATAAATTGATCAAAGCATATAGATTTATACAGACTTGCGGTGAAGCCTGTATTTACAAGAAAGTGAGTGGGAGCACTACAACCTTTCTGATAAGTATATGTGAATGACATATTGTCGATCGGAAATGATGTAGAATTTTTCTGGAAAGCATAAAGGAGTGTTTGAAAGGAGTTTTTCAAAGAAAGACCTTGGTGAAGCTGCTTACATATTGGGCATCAAGATCTATAGAGATAGATCAAGACGCTTGATAAGACTTTCGATGAGTACATACCTTGATAAGATTTTGAAGTAGTTCAAAATGGATCAGCCAAAGAAGGAGTTCTTGCCTGACTTGTAAGGTGTGAAGTTGAGTAAGACTCAAAGCCAGACCACGGCAGAAAAATATAGAGAGAATGAAAGTCATTCCCTATGCCTCAGCCATAGGTTCTATAAAGTATGCCATGCTGTGTACCAAACATGTTGTGTACCTTGCCATGAGTTTGTCAAGGGGGTACAATAGTGATCCAGGAGTAGATCACTGTACAGCGGTCAAAATTATCCTTAGTAACTGGATGACTAAGGAAATGTTTCTCGATTATGGAGGTGATAAAGAGTTTGTCGTAAAGGGTTACGCCGATGCAAGCTTTGACACTAAATCCAGATGACTATAAGTATCAATCTGGATGCGTATTGAAAGTGGGAGCAATTAGCTAGAGTAGCTCTATGCAGAGCATTGTAGACATAGAAATTTGCAAAATACATACGGATCTGAATGTGACAGACCCGTTGACTAAACTTCTCTCACAAGCAAAACATGATCGCACCTTATTACTCTTGGGTATTAATCACATAGCGATGTGAACTAGATTATTGACTCTAGTAAACCCTTTGGGTGTTGGTCACATGACGATGTGAACTATGGGTGTTATTCACATAACGATGTGAACTATCGGTATTAAATCACATGGCGATGTGAGCTAGATTATTGACTCTAGTGCAAGTGGGAGACTGAAGGAAATATGCCCTAGAGGCAATAATAAAGATGTTATTTGTATTTCCTTATATCATGATAAATGTCTTTTATTCATGCTAGAATTGTATTAACCGGAAACTTGATACATGTGTGAATACATAGACAAAATAGTATGTCCCTAGTATGCCTCTACTAGACTAGCTCATTGATCAAAGATGGCTATGTTTCCTAGCCATAGACATGAGTTGTCATTTGATCAACGGGATCACATCATTAGGAGAATGATGTGATGGACTAGACCCATCCGTTAGCATAGCACTATGATCGTTTAGTTTTACTGCTATTGCTTTCTTCATGACTTATACATGTTCCTATGACTATGAGATTATGCAACTCCCGAATACCGTAGGAACACCTTGTGTGCTATCAAACGTCACAACGTAACTGGGTGATCATAAAGATGCTATACAGGTGTCTCCGAAAGTATTCGTGGTGTTGGCATAGATCAAGATTAGGATTTGTCACTCCGAAGTGTCGGAGAGGTATCTCTGGGCCCTCTCGGTAACACACATCATAATAAGCCTTGCAAGCAAAAGACTAATGTGTTAGTCACGAGATAATGTGTTACGGAACGAGTAAAGAGACTTGCCGGTAACGAGATTGAACTAGGTATAGAGATACCGACGATCGAATCTCGGGCAAGTAACATACCGATGAGAAAAGGAACAACGTATGTTGTTATGCGGTTTGACCGATAAAAGATCTTCGTAGAATATGTAGGAGCCAACATGAACATCCAGGTTCCGCTATTGGTTATTGACCGGAGATGAGTCTCGGTCATGTCTACATAGTTCTCGAACCCGTAGGGTCCGCACGCTTAACGTTTGATGACGATCGGTACTATGAGTTTATGAGTTTTGATGTACCGAAGGTAGTTCGGAGTCCCGGATGAGATCACAGACATGACGAGGAGTCTCGGAATGTCCGAGACATAAAGATTGATATATTGGACGACTATATTCGGACACCGGAAGTGTTCCGGAAAAGTTTCGGATTTAACTGGATTGCCGGAGGGGGTTACCGGAACCCCCTACGAGGGGGGATGGTCCATAGTGGGCCTTATGGAAAAGAGAGAGGCAGCCCATAGGGGCTGGCCGGCGCCCCACCTAGGGTTCCTAGTTGGACTAGGATTGGGGGGCGCCACCTCTCCTTCTTTTCCTTTCCCTCTCTTCCTTCTTTGGTAGTTCCTACTAGGAATAGGATTGCAATCCTGTTCCTAGTAGGATTGCACCCTAGCCGCACCATAGGAAGGGCCGACCGGCCTCCCCCTTGCTCCTTTATATACGGGGGCAGGGGGCACCCAAAGACACACAAGTTGAATTGTTCCAGCCGTGTGCGGTGCCCCCCTCCACAGAAACACACCTCGGTCATACCGTCGCGGTGCTTAGGCGAAGCCCTGCGCCGGTGAATACATCATATCCGTCACCACGCCGTCGTGCTGACGAAACTCTCCCGTGAAGCTCAACTGGATCAAGAGCTCGTGGGACGTCATCAAGCTGAACGTGTGCTGAACGCGAAGGTGCCGTACGTTCGGTGCTTGATCGGTTGAATCGCGAAGAAGTTCGACTACATCAACCGCGTCACTTGACGCTTCCGCTTCCGGTCTACGAGGGCACGTAGACACACTCTTCCCTCTCGTTGCTATGCATCTGGTAGATAGATCTTGCGTGATCGTAGGAAAATTTTAAAATACTATGTTCCCCAACAGTAAGACTATCCAGAGTGGTGCAAAAATAATGCAGCCTTAGTCACCTTACCTCTCTCCACGTAGTACGTTGGGTCCCACTAGTCAGAGGGTGAAACAAACAAATTAATAAGAAAAAATGAAAGTGTCAGCGGTGTATCTTACCTCACACATCTCGCTACTGCTCGGGAACACTGTCTAATTGATCGCACTGTTCGCTCATGTACAATTTTAAGTGAATCCTTATTATAACATGCACACAATTTTGGGCACTTGTATTCGACCTAAGTCAGTGTGCCGCCGTATCTTGTACGACTCCCTTCGTCTAGGTGTAAATAAGTCACGTTAGAAGGTGCAGCGGGACCAAGGTGCAAGCAGATTGGAAAAGAAAGAGAAACTTGATCGGTCATTCCTCCAATCAAAGCCCCGATTTCTGTCTCTAAACGCAACAATTGATCCAAACAACTAAGAGATGCCGTTTTAGCTACCATGTAGGGCCACGTATTAACTCGCATGCAAGCCGACTTTGATTTCTTGACTGATCAACGCGTAGTTGCGCTCCATGCATTGGGTTTCCGGGGGAGATAACAAGGCAGAGTAAGGAGCGTTTGGTTACATTGCTTAGGCTGGTCATAGTTTGTACGTACTCCATTTGTATCTCACTTCCCGTGGCTTCGCACTCGCACGATTTTCCTATTCTATGAACCTGTGTGTGCGTGTGCGTGTGCGTGTGTGTGTTTAACAGCATGTGTGTGTTAGAGAGAGCGACAGATCGACCTACTCCTACAGAGAGATGGTGTGTAGTGTACGATTTTAGCCGCGAGAGTCGGTGCATCCTCTCGTTTCCGCGCGTCCGGTAGGGATAGGCGGACAGCTGCCACACCTGCTCCTGACCAGCCTGGCCCACCCAAAGCCCCTCCATCGCCCGCGCGCGCTTCCCGCCCGAAACGGTCAGCGTCGCTACAAAGAATCGGTGCCGCATTCATGCCCGGGCAGAGCGGACGCGAGCTCTCACTGGCGCCTGCGTTGAAGGAAGAAGCGGATTCAAGAGTGATGGTTGCTTCGTCTGTCCAACTTACTGCTGGGTCTATATGATTTGACGGCTCATTGGTCATTATTACTGAGGTGGTAGGACTGCTGGATGTCCCACGCTTTCGGCGAAAGGAGGTATTACTATTTTACAATTCACTTCATTCTTACGGTGGAGGAGTGCGAGAGCAGCGAAAACACGCAGGCTCGGTGATTACATGGCCCACCTCACACTATCACCATATTTTCTGGACACCGTGCGACACCTAACTCTTTACATAGTACAATCGCAAAAAAAAACTCTTTACATAGTAATAGTACTTCCTCCATTCCTAAATATAAGTCTTTGTAGAGATTTCACCATGAACCACATACAGATGTATATAGATGCATTTTAAGTGTAGATTCATTCATTTTGTTCCGTATGTAGTCCACCTAGTGGAATCTCTACAAAGACTTATATTTAGGAACGGAGGGAGTACGTACTGTAATTTATCAGCGAGATAGTACAATGCTATGAAGCTTCCAGCTTCTGTTACATGTATCTTGCGTCCAAGGTTGCCCGTTGCAACATTTCATCAAATACAAAGGAGACTAACATGCATGCTATTGCATCTCGATGATTGACATATCATAGCAAATATGTACTCCCTCTGTTCCAAACTAAGTGTCTCAACTTTATGCTACATATGGGGCAAAATGAGTGAATCTACACTCTAAAATACGTCTATATACATCAGTGTTTGGAGTATGTACTAATAGTTCATATTGAAATCTACTAAAGTACATATATATTCCAAACAATATAATAATCTCTATAACCAAGGTAGTAGGGATAAGGAGTAAACGGAGGGAGTAGTAAAAATTTCTCCTCGTCCTACGAGCCACCGCGCGCATGGGCGAGGGAGCGGGCGTACTAAGCAAGCTTCTCCTCGTTCTGCGAGTTGACGGGACACATCAAAAGTACTCCAGTGTATAGAGCCTTGTCTCTAAGGTAGGCCCCACATGGTTTGCCTCTTTTTTAACATAACGCGTCAAGCCGCAATTTGTTTGTTCACCCGTGGTAGATGATCCTCCCTCCATCTAACGGACAACCAGTACACGTGTCAAGTTACCACGTGGGCTGCCTTTTCGTACAGAAATGAGCTCCACCGTGTACCTGCGCGGGTGTGGTTGGGAAAGAGACGGGAGTACGTGCGCCGTGCGTGCACCTCTTCTCTTCGTGCACGTCCCCCACCTACGTGGGTGTGTGTGTGAGATACAAACCTAGACAAATGGCTTGTGTGCGCTCGTGAGTGTTTTTTGTATTGGGGGAGGTTGATTTCGTGAATGTATTTGTGGGAATATGTGTCGATGACATCTCAAACAAAAGTTTGCATGCAATGTGTGTGAAATGGAGGCATATCCATATCATATATAGAGGGTCGGGCGATCCACGAGAAGAGAGGGAGGGTTCATAGATATCGATAGAGTCGAAGAGAGGATCAAGTGGGTGGGTGCGAGATCGATGAAGAGAGCAATCGAAATTGTGTGTGTGTGCAAGTCAAAGATATAGGGCGACTGACCTAGCTACCGGAACGTCAGAGAGCACATGTCAAGTTTGTGTGTGGCAGGGAGACATGACTAGAGCGCTCAATGTATCAGTGTGTGTGTGTGCGGGAGGGGGTTTGGGGAGGGGTAGTGTCGGTGTACTAAAGTAGGGGTACCTTAGTATCCCGACTTGTGCACGGGCAGTAGCGGCGCCCCGTGGTCTGGCTCACCACTAGCCCGCCAAAGCCCACTCTGGCCCCTTTTGAAGCCATTGAAGAACAAAGTATACAAGTCAGAAGATCAAGGCCCCGGCAAGAGGAGCTTGCCGGGAAGGCTGCTCCAAGCCCAAGACCACTCTATTCCCACAAGACCCTGGCAAGAGGAGCTTGCCAGGAAGGCCAAAGAATAACGCTTCAGAAGATATATCGTGGCGCATCGTGCGCCCCGGCAGGACCCGGAGAGCGACAAGCTTCCGGGCCCGGCAAGATAGCAGCCCCAACAAGGTGCTTGCCGGGGGTGGCTTACGCTGTGTGTCTGCGCTCCAGCTCATCTGGCCACGCGTCGCCCTGGGGCCCTTCCAGGGGCACGTGGCAGACGGCTGTGCAGCCTGGGGTACACGGTGGCGAGCCGCGGTGACGAGGCCGTCGTCGTGGCGGACGGAGACGCCCGGGCGGGCGCTTTTGGGGTGACGGCGACGGGCATTCAATGCCTTTGTCCCCCACCGTCTGGGTTAGGTATAGATCACTATGCACGCAATGTACATACACTGTTCATGCACTGTTCCATCTACCAACGAATTTACACTTTTACCCTCCTTTACGTTGACACCTGTCGGGAACCCCTTTGAGCTATAAAAGGAGGCCCATGCACAACGTAGAGAAGGTTCGATCCCAGAAACTCGATCACTCCTACGCTCGGTGTAGCTAGCACTGTAGATCTTCAAGCTCCCGAGCCCGAGAACTCAATACAACCAAAGCAGGAGTAGGGTTTTACGCGTCCGCGCGGCCCGAACCTGGGTAAACTGCCCGCGTGTGCCCCTCGATCCGCTCTTCGTGCTCCCTCCGCTCCCTTGCCGTACCGTAGAAGGGGCTCCGGTCCCATAGGTGTTCGTGGGAGGTCAGTTTCCCCGAAATCTTTGGAGCGCCAGGTAGGGGAGCGTCGAGGTTGTGCGAACCTGATCCGACGCTCACGCGGGCGCAGTCTTCATCAACCGCTCTAGTTTCATCAACCTCATCGACTACGTCAATATGCCTCCGAAGAAGAAGGCTTCGGAGGTCGGAGGCCCGTCTGCGTCGATCCCACCACCACCAGAACCAACGGTTGGTGGAGTAGACGCTGGCGGAGGGGTGGACGCCGGCGAGGACACTCGCGGCGCCGCCAAGTCCAAAGACAAGACGGACGACCGGGCGAACTCCAAGACCTCGGCGTCCATGCACGCTCCACGTCCCTCTCAGGAGGTGCCGGACCAGCAGCGACGTGGTATCGGGGGTACCATACGCTTGCTGGGACGAGGACAAGCCGGCGGGTTGCGGGATGCTCAAGGCCAGCGCACTGGTACGAGCAAGGCGCGGTCGCCGGGGCGAGACCCTGCTCCTTCTAACCCTGTTAGAAGTCCGAGCATATCTCGCTCCTCGCACCGTTCGCCACCGCTTCCCTCCTCTCCAGCAGAAGCTCTAGCCAGAGCTCAACTGCTTCTCGACTTCCCTCCAGCAGCGGACAAGGCCGAAGACTGGAGGGCGACGATCCAGAGCCTCATCGCCTTCGCCAACAACGACACACCGCAGCAGCCAGCGACATCACGGCCGCGGCAAGTCGACCAAGCGAAGGCGGATGGAGACAAGACCGCCGGGGGCGCAACTACCGTGCATTCCCCGTCGCGGAAGCAGAAATCGCCACCCCGTCGGATCAACGTCGACGACTACTCCATAGCGTCATCGAATCCGCGGGCTCGCCGCGATCAGCGCCAAGTCCTAGACCACAGGCGACAAGAGGACGCTCGAACTCGTATCGAGCGTCGACGAGAAGCCCGAAGACAGTCTGATCAGTGCGCTGGGACCGCTGTCGACATGCACGCACCCGGTGAACCAGGCGACTTGCCGTACGCTGCAGGCTGCCCTGCGTTCACCCGAGAGTTGCGGCAAGTCCAGTGGCCCAGCATGAAGAACTTTAAGCCCGACGTACCCGAGAAGTACGACGGCAAGACACACCCCTCCGAGTTCCTGAGCATCTACACCATTGCGGTGCAGGCTGCCGGGGGGCGCGACGAGAAGATCTTAGCGAACTACTTCCCGCTCGTGCTTAAGCCAAACGTCAGGTCTTGGCTTATGCACTTGCCGGAGAACTCCATCTCCTCTTGGGCAGATCTGTGCCATCAGTTTGTCGGCGCCTTCACAGGCGGCCACAAACCCCACGGCCAGGAGAGCGATCTCCACATTCTTTCCCAGAAGGAGGGAGAGTCCCTGCGCAAGTACATCCAAAGGTTCAGCCGTGTTCAGCACAACATTCCCGATGTCCACCCTGCCGCGGTTATCAGCGCGTTCCACCAGAACGTGCATAATCGCCGGATGAGGGAGGAGATGGCGATGACCAAGATCCGGGACGTCAGCGAGCTTTACGCTCTTGGTGACAAGTGTGCGCGTGCCAAAGAGGGGAGGAGGCTCCCCGGAGAGGATACTGGAGCAGGAGGAACGAATAGCGAGGATGCCGCCCCGGCAAGGAAAAGCCGGCGGCGGAACAACAAGAAGAAGAAGAACAAGGAGGTACTAGTTGTCGAGCAGTCCGGCAAGGAGGCTGCCGCAAAGAAGACACAGGCTGGTGGCTCCGGCAAGGAGACCGCCCTTGTAGCGGCAGCCGACAAGCAGGACGGCTTCGACAAGCAGTACTGTAAGATCCACCGTGCCAAGGGCCACGATCTCCAGAACTGCAAAAGGGTAGAGTACCTCGTAGAACAGCAGAAGGCTGAATACGAGTGTTGCGACAAGGAGAAGGCCCAAGGAGGCGGGGGAGAGCCCAGCAAGAAGCGGCCGTTCAATGGCCGGGGAGGACGCCGCGGCAAGGCCAAGCAGCGGCAAGGAGACAGACCTCCCCGGGGCCGCGACAAGGATGAAGACGAAAACGATGACGAGGACATGGATGAAGGAGCCAACAGCGAGCAGGAATTCCAGAAGGCCACAGAAGTTCTGTGCGTCGATGGAGGTGCTTCTCTGCACACTTCCCACCGCCAACTCAAGCAATGGGTGCGGGAAGTGAATGCAGCTGAGCCACCTGTCAAATCGCGCAGGCTGCTGAAATGGTCCGGCACGCCCATCATCTTCGACCTTGAGGACCACCCTGACCGCACAACTGCGGTCGGGTGCTTGCCGATGTTGGTTTCACCAACTATCCGCAACCTCAGGGTCACCAAGATGTTGGTTGACGGCGGGGCCGGCCTCAACTTGATCTCCTCCGCTGTGATCA
Organism: Secale cereale; assembly: GCA_902687465.1. Taxonomy (NCBI): domain Eukaryota; kingdom Viridiplantae; phylum Streptophyta; class Magnoliopsida; order Poales; family Poaceae; genus Secale; species Secale cereale. The sequence goes on along the minus strand of LR738710.1, from coordinate 856,032,149 downwards.
AGAAGCTGCAAATCCCCGACAGCGAGCTCGAGGAAACCGGGACGTTCCAAGGGATCAACCCGGGAAGGAGCAAGCCGAAGGGGAAGATCACGCTGCCGGTGACCTTTGGCGGAGAGATTAATTTCAGGACGGAGAGGATCACCTTCGACGTCGCCGATATCCCGTTGCCATACAATGGGATACTTGGCCGTCCTGCGCTCGCCAAGTTCATGGCGGCCTCCCACTATGCTTACAACATGCTCAAGATGCTGGGGCCAATAAGCATCATCTCTGTCCCCGGCGACAAGAAGGACGCGCTTATTTGCGCCGACAAGATTTACCGGGACGCAGCAGCCGCGGCAGATAGCAACACACTTGCCGCTGAAGCTCCCGGGAGGAAGACCAAGACCAAGTCCGGCAAGAGCTCTGGGACCCACTCCGGCAAACGCACCTCTTCGGAGTGCTGCGCTGTCGTCGAGGACGCACCATCGAGCTCAACCGGCAAGTGCAAGAAAGGAATGGCAGCTCCACCGGTAACCAAGAAGGTGTCCGCCAAGGAGGACAGCACTGGTGGTACTTTCACCATCAGTGCTACGCTCGACCCCAAATAGGAAAGCGCGCTCGTTGCCTTCCTGCGGGCGAATGTCGATGTGTTTGCATGGCAACCATCTGACATCCCCGGCGTTCCCAGGAAGGTAATTGAGCACAAGCTTGCTGTTTGTCCACACACGCGGCCCATCAAACAGAAGGTTAGGAAGCAAGCAGTGGAGCGCCAAGAATTCATAGCCGAAGAAATCAAGAAGTTGGAAGCACCAGGCCTTGTTAGAGGTGTACTACATCCCACGTGGTTGGCTAATCCAGTTCTCGTGCGTAAGGCTAATGGGAAATGGAGACTTTGTATAGACTTCACGGATGTGAATAAGCTTGTCCCAAGGACCCATTTCCCTTGCCGCGCATTGACCAGATCGTTGACTCCACGGCCGGGTGTGAGTTGCTTTCATTTCTTGATGCATACTCCGGATACCACCAGATATTCATGGCTGAGGAAGATGAAGAGAAGACCGCGTTTATTACTCCATGTGGCACATATTGCTTTGTACGCATGCCCTTTGGATTGAAGAATGCGGGCTCAACATTTGCAAGGGTGGTCCACACTGCTTTTGAACCACAGATGCACAGGAATGTAGAAGCCTACATGGATGATATAGTGGTCAAGAGCAAGAGCAAGGATACCCTGGTTCAAGATCTAGAAGAAACCTTTGAGAATCTGCGCAAGATACAACTCAAGCTGAACCCCGAGAAGTGCGTCTTCGGAGTCCCCTCCGGCAAGCTTCTCGGGATCTTTGTGTCCCAGAGGGGGATTGAAGCCAATCCCGACAAGATTAAAGCCATCGAGCAGATCGAAGCCCCGAAGCGCGTCAAGGATGTACGGAGGCTCGCGGGTTAGGTGGCTGCTCTCAGCAGGTTCATTTCAAAATCTGCAAAACGCGCCCTGCCTTTCTTCAAAATCTTGAAAAAGGCAGGTCCTATGAAATGGACTGCGGAAGCGGAGGCAGCGTTGCGTGACTTGAAAGGGTACCTATCCTCCACTCCGATACTTGTCGCACCTAGGCCACAAGAGAAGTTGCTGCTGTACCTAGCGGCAACCAATCAAGTGGTTAGTGCTGCGTTAGTAGCGGAGAGGGAGGCAGATGAGGAAACCACATCCCCAGCAAGCGCATCCAGCGACAAGCAGGGGGCTTCCCCGACAAGCTCTGGCCCCGACAAGGACAAGCCTGCGCAGGAACAAGGAGAAGGGCGGAAGAAGATGGTACAACGCCCAGTGTATTTTGTAAGCTCCCTCTTGCAGGGAGCTAGGTCAAGATACTCTGGGGTGCAGAAGTTGCTTTTCGGCCTCCTCATGGCCTCAAGGAAGCTGCGCCATTACTTCCAAGCGCACGAGATAACAGTGGTCACTCGCTTTCCGTTAAAGAGGATACTGCAAAATCCAGAAGCAACAGGCAGGATCGTCGAGTGGGCACTAGAGCTGTCAAGCTTTGGTCTCAAGTTTGAGAGTACCTCAACTATCCAGAGCAGAGCTTTGGCAGAATTCATAGCAGAATGGACTCCAACACCAGATGAAAAAGTTCCAGAGACAAGCATCCCCGTCCAAGAAGCGAACAAAGAGTGGATAATGTACTTTGATGGTGCCTTCTCGCTGCAAGGCGCCGGCGCCGGCGTGTTACTCATAGCGCCCACCGGAGAGCACCTCAAGTACGTTGTTCAAATGCACTTTCCCAAGGAGCAAGCAACAAACAATACTGCTGAGTATGAAGGTTTGCTTGCCGGTCTCAGAATTGCGGCCGAACTTGGGATCAAGAAGCTGATTGTGCGGGGAGATTCGCAATTAGTAGTCCGACAAGTAAACAAGAGTTACCAGAGCCCTTTGATGGAAGCTTATGTCGATGAAGTGAGGAAGCTTGAAGAACACTTTGAAGGCCTACAAATGGAGCACGTTCCAAGATCTCAAAATGATATCGCAGATGGCCTCTCAAAGTGTGCTGCGATGAAGTTACCTATGGAACCAGGGACCTTCATGCTCAAGCTAACTCAACCATCCGTTACACCGTCAGTCGGGCAAAGCAAGAAGAGGAAGTTGGTCTCCGACGACTACTTGTCGGCGGATCTTCCTGAAGCCGCCGCCAAGGTCCCCAAGATCAACGACCAAGTTGCTGAGGAACGGTCTGCTCCTGCGGACCCCAGGGTTCGTACAGTTGAAGCAGGCGTTCCCGAAAAGTCTTGCCCCGGCAGGCTTGCCGGGGAACACTCAGCTCCGGCAGAGCCACAGGTTCTTGTCGTAGAAGCTGAGGTTCCCGCAGCAGCCCTGATGCCTTTAGTCCTTGTTGTTGAGCCTCAGGCTCCAGCATGGGCGCAGCAAATCGTCCGTTTTCTTCAAACTGGAGAACTTCCCGAAGAACCAGAAGAGATAGAGAGGATTACCAGGCAGTCAAGTATGTACCAGTTCGTCGGCAATGAACTGTACAGAAGAAGACTCAATGGTGTCAGATTGAAGTGCATTTCCCGGAAGATGGACAGGAGCTGTTGGCAGAGATACACGGAGGCATATGTGGCCACCACGTTGGCGCAAGAGCACTTGCCGGGAAGGCGTTCCGGCAAGGTTTCTTTTGGCCAGAAGCCCTCCAAGATGCAACTGCACAAGTAACCAAGTGTGAAGCGTGCCAGTTCCATGCCAAGCAGATTCACCAACCAGCTCAAGCTCTCCAGACGATCCCTTTGTCCTGGCCCTTCTCGGTCTGGGGGCTCGACATCCTCGGCCCCTTTCCCCGCGCAGTCGGGGGCTTTGAGTACTTGTACGTTGCAATCGACAAGTTCACAAAGTGGCCAGAAGTGGAACCAGTGAGAAAGGTGACAGCACAGTCAGCAGTGAAGTTCTTCAGGTCAATCGTTTGCCGTTTCGGAATCTTTAACAGGATCATCACCGACAACGGCACACAGTTCACAAGTCGCACCTTCATGCAGTACGTCCAAGACCTTGGCGCTAAGGTTTGCTTTGCTTCTGTTGCTCACCCGAGGAGTAACGGTCAAGCGGAGAGGGCCAATGCTGAAGTGCTGCGCGGGCTCAAGACAAGAACCTTCGACAGGCTGCATAAGTGCGGAAGAAACTGGATAGAAGAGTTGCCAGCGGCTCTTTGGTCAATCAGAACGACACCAAATCAAGCCACCGGACAGACACCCTTTGCTCTTGTCTATGAAGCAGAGGCAGTTCTCCCCACGGAACTCGTATACGGGTCTCCTCGAGTGCTCGCTTACGACGAGCTCGAGCAAGAGCAACTCCGGCAAGATGATGCATTGTTCCTCGAGGAGGACCGTCTCCAGGCTGCTGTACGAGCTGCTCGATACCAGCAAGCCTTGCGTCGCTATCATAGCCGCAAGGTCAAGGCCAGGAGTCTCGAGGAATGCGACCTTGTTCTTCAGCGCGTTCAGTCCGCCAAGAATTCCAACAAGTTGACGCCGAAGTGGGAAGGCCCTTATCGGGTGAGACAAGTCACAAGGCCTGGCGATGTCCGCCTTGAGACCGAAGAAGGCTTACCGGTGAGCAACTCCTGGAACATCGAGCATCTTCGCAAGTTTCACCCGTGAGGCGCGGTTGCCGTGATCCGCTCCGACAACCACCTTTTGTACAAGTCTTGCCGCTATTGCATGTAAACCTTTGTACAAAACCGGGCGCAGACCCCGTGCATCAGTAAAACTTTTATGCTTCGCACCATTTGTCATTTCATGCTTTTCTTTTTACTTGCATGTATCATCTAACATTTTGTGCAGCACACATCCCCGGTAAGCAGCAACAAGCCGCAAGGCTCCATACTTGTGTTTTCTCCTCCTTTCCTTTCTCTCTTAAACAGAAGAAGTGTTCCTCGCGCACAAGTTTGCCGGGGGGGGAAGGAGATAGTGGTATGGACCAAGTGATGTTCAAGGAAGGAAAGCCTTTGCCGAGAAGCAGACAGAACACAAAAGATAAGTTGCCAAAGTTTGAGCAATTTAAAAAATTTCAAATTCTTAGTTGTCTTCCTTGAACAACCACACTTTGTATGGAAAACCTGTGCGCGGAGGAACCTACCCGAGGCTAGCCGCACCCTTACTTTGTTTCGAGCACACTCAACGGCTTAAGTGCGCTGCGACAAGTGTCGCGTCCTTACTTCGTTTCCGAGTACGCTCAACAATCTAAGTGTGTTGCGACTAGCTGCGGCAAGGTTTCTTGCCGGCAAGGGCATTGCTAGCAGGCTGCTAAGAGTCCCGCACTCAGCGCTCGCGGCGAGGGTCCCTTTGCCGGCAAGTTCCCGAAAAGCGTAGGGTGGAGAGCATACAAAGTGAGGGGACTAAACAAGGGAGATAACACGGCGTTGATTATCCAAAATAAAGTTATATCACAAGATAACTTGCCGCTGATTCTAACCAACTACTACCTATGACTTAATTGACAGCGGCAAGGGAAGTGGAAAGAAAGAAGCCTAGTCCCTACGGTCTCCATCGACCCTCTGGATCCTGCCCGCCTTCGCCACGATGTGGGCAACTTGCGCCTTCAGGGCCTCCTGGTCAGCTTCGGGTGGCAGGGTCCGGAGGACGTTGACGAGGTTGATCCCGGGGTTGCGGTAGACAATCTTCGACAACACCCGCTCCATAGTACCCATGCAAAGCCGGCGCGCCTCGTCAGCCAGCTGCGTAGGGATCCTCTCCCGTAGCCGCGCGAGAGCCGGCGCCACCCCTCTGAAGAACAGGCTCAGCTTGGCGCTGTGGGGGAGGCTCTCGTCGGGGGAGTACACGAGGTGCTCCGCCCTCAACGCCACCATCTCCCTGTCGATGTTGGCGCCGGAGGCGACGAGCTCTTCGGTCCATTGCTCCACCGTCCGCTGGAAGTTGTTTTGCGAGACGGCGGCGCTTTCCAGCAAGGCCCTCTCAGACCGGAGGTCTTCCTTCAGCTTCGTTTCGCGGTCCCGGGCGGCGTCTAACGAGTCGGTGAGAGTGGAAACTTTCAGCTCCAAGTCGGCGATGGAGTCCTTGGCGTCGTTGAGCTCTTTGCCCTTCTCGGAGAGGCGGACTTGCAGCTCCGAGTTGGTGTGGGCGTCCTTCTCCCGCGCCACATTAAGCGCAGCGACCCTGTCCTCACTCGCCTTCAAGTTCGACTCCATCTACGCCACCCTGGCCTCCAGATCCCTCTTGGCGGTCTCTGCGGCAGCGGCGGCATCCCTCGCCTCCTGCAGAGCCCCGCCAATGGTCTGCTCACGAGCGGTGAGGTCGTCCTCGTGGCTGTCGAGGTCGACCTTCCGCTGGTTGAGCGCTCCCTCCCGCGGAGACAGTTCCTCGGCGGCTAGTCGTTGCTGCTCTTCCACCTCGGCCTTCTCGAGGAGGAACGCTTGATGTGCTCCGGCAAGCTCTTCGCGCTCCTCCGCCAAGTTTCGGAGGGCCACCTGGTTGGCGGCACGGAGCTCCGCGGCACGCTTCTCCAGATCAGCGCCGGCCTTGGCAGCCAGAGCCTCTCGGGATTCCAGCTTGGCTTGCCTGGCCCGGTACAAACCCAGGAGTCGACGCAGGAGTCGCTCCTCTTCGGGCTCGTTGCTGCTGCCGGGCGCGTCGACAACCTTCAACCCGGCGGAGGCGAGAACTTCTCCATCGAAGGTCTCCCCCTCCGCAGGTGCCCTTGATGAGGACGCCCACGGGACTTGGATAAAGACCCCGTTGGCGGCCTCCAGATAGACCCCCGACCCAGCCGCAGGGGCGGAAGAGTCGGCGGCCGGCGCAGCGTCCGGCGCTCCTGCAGCCTCAGGGCCAGCAGTACGGTCGCTGGACTCTTCCCCAGCTGCCACGTCAGCGGTCGGGGCACTCTCCTCGGCGGCTGGCTCATCGGCACCAGCCATTCCTTCCGCAGCGGTGCCGTCGCCAGCGTCGCCGCGCACCTCCTCCTCGGTGATGGTTTCCGTCTCCATCAGCTCTGGGACGGGCGGGTCTGACAACAGAAGAAAAAGAAAGGAAAAATCATCAAGCAAATATCCAAAAAAAAAAGATGAATCCAAGAAGAAGAAATTACAAGAGTTACCTTCGCGGGCCTCTTCAACAACGGGGTCCCTCGCCGGGGAGTTCTCCCTTGGCGGCGTAGAAGAAGCCCCCGCCGGCGGAGGGCCGCTGGCGCCTTCCCTTGGCGGGGAGTCCACCCTTGTCGGGGTGCTCGCCCTTGGCGGGGTGCTCGCCCTTGGCGGAGTACCCATCCTTGGCGGAGCACTGTCCCTTGCCAGGGAGCTCATCCTTGGCGGGGAGGGTGGAACAAGAGGTTCGTCGGGGGCGACCTCTTGGTGCTCCTGCGGCTGCGGCTCCACTTCTGCGCAAAACAACAAAACATCAATAAGGATAACTACCTCAAGCGCGCCCGACAAACAGAAAAGTGAACAAGGGACTTACGCTGGGGGCTGCTCTCCGGAGCAACGGGCTGGTCCGGCAAGTTTGTCGCTGGCGCATCCCCCGTCGCTGCGGCAGGCTCGTCGTCCTCGAGGTCAACCACAGGGATCTTGGCCCTCTTCGCCATCCTTTGGGTCAAGGTCCTGGAAGACAAACAAGATCAGAGTTAGGCGAAAAGAAATCAAGACAAAAGCAACAAAAATCAAGGAAATTAAAATTGCAAGTACTTACTCTTCTTCCTCTTCATCGGAGCTGAGGGCGGAGAAGTCAAACTGCGCCTCACGCGCTCCGGCGCGAGGAGCTGGAGGAGAAGGCTCCCTCGGGCGCTTGGCGGGCTCCGGAGCTGTGGGTTGTGAAGACCCCGCGCCGGTCGTCGCCGAAGACCGAGGGGCGGAAGGAACCCCAGAGCCACTCCGGGAAGATCCCCCTCCGCTTGTCACTCGGGCACGGGGTGCCTCCTTGACGACCTTGCTCGTCGTGGTGGCGCGCATCGCCCGGCGCTTCGGCTGCTGTCGGGGCGCCTGTGGCCTCACCGTCTCAGCGGCCTTGCGGAGGCGCTTCTTCTGTTGTGGCGGAGGACTTGGTGGTGACGGAGAATTCTATGATGACGAGGAGGCGTCGTCGTCCAGGTTCAGTGACCCGCCCGAGTCTTCGCCGGAATCGCCCGATTCGGCGTCCTCCTCGGCGGGCTCACTGGACTCGGGGCCTTGCCCGGCAGCCTCGCTCGTCCCGGCAGACTCCCCGGCGGGCTCCCCGGCAAAATCCTCGGGCGCAATCTTCAGGAGCTTGAGGATTTCCTCCTCCTCGGCCTGGCTCACTGCGTCCGCTGCCTCTGCTTCATCCACAGTGTACCCAAATTCACCTGCGGCCGCAGCCGCGGCGGCCTCTTCCATCCTGTTGGCTATGTATGCCACATCCCGTTCGGTGGTCTCCCGGGTGAGGCCCTTTTTCTCCTCGGGGTTGCGTGGCCGTTCAACCAGGCTGTCGAAGAAGGCCTGCACGGTCTCCTCTGAAGGCATCAGCCAAGTGGGAACAACCCCGTGGGAATCACACTCAGGCATCACTGCTCGGATGGCACTAAGGGCAGTACTGTTGCACAACGGAACTACTCCCCGGGACGGGGTGAACCACTCCTTGTGCCTGGGGTCATGTTTGAACAGCTCCCGGACCATCCCCTTCAGTTCCAAGACAGTGAAGTTATAGTTCAGCCCGGGGCGCAGCCTCATGCGGTCTGCCGCGTTGCCGAACTCCCAAGCGGGTCTCTTCCTTTCCTGCAGAGGGGCAATGCGGCGGCGGAGGAAGTCAGCCCCAACTTCACCCACAGTCAGCTTGGCAGCCCGGAGGCGAAGGATCCTAGTAAGGGCAATCTGCAGCTTGTCATCCTCCAGGGCCAAGTCGCTCCAATCCTTGCCGCGCACTATTGCAGTCTGGCGCGGCGAGGTAAACTGCTTGGGTGCATCTTCCAGAACCCAGCACCAATCAGCTCTCCACTCTTCCCACTTGCCGCGTATCTCCAATCAAGTACGCCTCCTTCTTGCCGAGCCTGAAGATCCAGGAGATACCGCCGGAGAGTGGGGATCCAGATTCTATTCTAGGCGTGAAGAAGTGGCGGAAGAGAGCTACGTTTGGGTGGACCCCGACATAGTTTTCGCACAGATGTGCGAAAACGGCCAAAGTGAGGACGGCATTCGGGGTAAAATCTAAGAGGTGGAGTCCATATGTGTTCATCACATCGCAGAAAAATTCTGAATACGGAGGACAGAGACCGCAATGGAAGAATGAGGCGAAATAGTAGTAACCTCCCGGGAACATGTCGACGGCTACGGCGGGGAGGACTCTGGTGCGGGGATGAGCCTTCGTCTCCCTCGCCCAGAACAAGTAATACTTGTCCCGTAGCTCCCTCGCGCCAAGCCTCGGCGGGAAGACCACCATCCTCCTCCACATGGATGCCAGCTTCGCCGCCTTGTCGGACTTCTCCTTCTTCGCCTGGTCGCTCTTCGCCTTGTCGCTCTTCGGGGCCATGGCGGGGATGGCGGGGGAGGTCGACGGCGCTGAGGATGTTGAAGACGGCGGAGGAGATCGTGAACCTCATCTCTCTGTCGACCTTTGCGGAGGCGGAGAGCGGCGGGGGTTTCTGGAGATTCAAGACGCAATGAAGGCAATGGAGGGAAACTGCCCCTGCTTCCTCTGCTTTTAAGGTGGAAGTGGGGGACGTCTCGCATTTTTTCATTAAAGAAGCAGGCCACGATCTCTCCCACGACGCTGCAATCGACGCGTGCCGTTAGGGAGAGATGCGGCAGATACGAAGTGGGAAACGGCGCGCCGTGGGCCGCGTGTGCCTGTGCACTGTTTTGGGCCTGGCCCAACAGCGCTCGGCATCGTGTATGGCCCAGGCCCGGGGGCTCCTGTCGGTGTACTAAAGTAGGGGTACCTTAGTATCCCGACTTGTGCACGGGCAGTAGCAGCGCCCCGTGGTCTGGCTCACCACGCGCCCGCCAAAGCCCACTCTGGCCCCTTTTGAAGCCATTCAAGAACAAAGTATACAAGTCAGAAGATCAAGGCCCCGGCAAGAGAATCTTGCCGGGAAGGCTGCTCCAAGCCCAAGACCACTCTATTCCCACAAGACCCTGGCAAGAGGAGCTTGCCAGGAAGCCCAAAGAATAACGCTTCAGAAGATATATCGTGGCGCATCGTGCGCCCCGGCAGGACCCGGAGAGCGACAAGCTTCCGGGCCCGGCAAGATAGCAGCCCCGACAAGGTGCTTGCCGGGGGTGGCTTACGTTGTGTGCCTGCGCTCCAGCTCATCTGGCCACGCGTCGCCCTGGGGCCCTTCCAGGGGCACGTGGCAGACGGCTGCGCAGCCTGGGGTACACGGTGGCGAGCCGCGGTGACGAGGCCGTCGTCGTGGCGGACGGAGACGCCCGGGCGGGCGCTTTTGGGGTGATGGCGACGGGCATTCAATGCCTTTGTCCCCCACCGTCTGGGTTAGGTATAGATCACTATGCGCGCACTGTACATACACTGTTCATGCACTGTTCCATCTACCACCGAATTTACACTTTTACCCTCCTTTACGTTGACACCTGTCGGGAACCCCTTTGAGCTATAAAAGGAGGCCCATGCACAACGTAGAGAAGGTTCGATCCCAGAAACTCGATCACTCCTACGCTCGGTGTAGCTAGCACTGTAGATCTTCAAGCTCCCGAGCCCGAGAACTCAATACAACCAAAGCAGGAGTAGGGTTTTACGCGTCCGCGCGGCCCGAACCTGGGTAAACTGCCCGCGTGTGCCCCTCGATCCGCTCTTCGTGCTCCCTCCGCTCCCTTGCCGTACCGTAGAAGGGGCTCCGGTCCCATAGGTGTTCGTGGGAGGTCAGTTTCCCCGACAGGTAGGCAGAGGCCTAACTATAGAGGTAGAACGACTTGTATATGTGTTGAGAAGGAGAGACCCAGCTATGTCTTGAGGGAGATCGGTCGACATCCATACATAACTGAAGGACGGGAAATAGGATGGGACAGAGAGAGAGAGACAAGAGAGAGGGGGAGGGAGAGGGGTAGAGTGTTGGCTGGGTGATGGAGTTGCTTCTCGAAGATGGTGGTAGAGGCCTACTAGACAAACTAAGGGTGGAATTGTAATATTATCAATAAGAGTGGGGATGTGTTTCTGTGTGTGCCTGTGTGTGATAGATCTGTCGGGACACATCCATGGATGATGAAGGGGAACCATGTGTTTGGTAAGCAAACCTAACTAGATCGGTAGATCAATTGTTGTTTGTCGGAGGAAGGGAGAGACATAACTAATGAGGTAGATCGATCGACGCGTGGGGAAAACGAGTTATAAGGACCTAGCTAGCTATATGTATAGTGGGAGATCGGTCGATGTACGTCCATTTGTTAGAGGCAAATAAGGCCCGGCGAGACGGATAGATAGAGAGAATGGAGCTAGGAGGTGGTGCGAGAGGCCCAGCTACTAGCTAGATAGGGGAGGAGTGTGCGGTTGTGAGATCGATGAAAAGAGGGGGCGAGAGTTTACACGGGTGTGGGACCGTATGAGAGACACGCGGCAAGGACACATAAAGGAGGAGATTGAAGGTGCATGTGTATGTTGTAGGCAGACATCGTTGGAGAGGTTTATCGATCGGTGTGTGTCGGAAAGGAGTTGTGGAGACTGTGAGAGAACGACCTAAAGAAAACAAAATGAATGTGCGCGATGGATATAATGCTGAGGGAGGGGGAGGGCGAGGAAGGCATGTCCATGCACGAGAGAAAGTTAGTGGTAGCTACAAAGGTTAGAGGATTGTGTGGGTGTAAGAGACTAACAAAGATCATAATTTGATATGAAAGTGGATTCATATATTTGAATAGGAGATCATAGTGCTTTAAACATATGCAAATCAACATAATGTGGATTCAAAAAATCGAGTTCGAGTTCATATAGTACACATAGTTCATATGTAACTCGAGACTAATCATGTGGTGTGCTGTGAAGATAATACACAAACGATGGTTTAACTTGACAACAATGACGATTGTAGATCTTATTAAAACAGAGAAACAAATTCAAATGCTTTGACTTCACAACAATCATTATTGTAGATCTTATTCAAATGGAGAAACGAATTTAAATTTAGTTCATATTGAAGTGGTGGTATATACATTTGGAATGCACTAAAACGTTCATTTGAGTACTACGTTGGATGCATTATACACGTAGCAAAATATTTTAATTGAACATAACATGAATTCAAAGTTTTGAATGACATTTGTAGTGCGAATTGATTTGGTACAGTACATGTTAGGCTTGTCCAGAAATTTCAACCCGTGCCTTGTTAGCCCGAAATATTTAAGATATATCTTTGTCTCGTTGTGCTCCAACAACTCCCTCCATCTCAACCCGCGCCTTGTTATTCCAAAATTTCAACGCGCGCAAAAACTCCCACTTCCTGTGAAATCCCGACACGTGAAATGCCAGTGATACCCCTGGACCGAAAGAACCGCCTCAAATCGGTGGGGGTACTTTCCTAACTTACCCCACATTTTGGACAAACGCGTCCCTGAGCCATGGTTCCCCATTCCCATCCCATCCGCCCACCCATTCGTACCCCGAGGCCGGCAAAACCCGCGAAGCCCCACACCCTCCTCCGTCCGCCACCCAGCCGGAGCCTCTTCCCCGACGACGTCGTCCACAGCAACACCTCGACGTCCCTCATCCACTGTACCGGATGAGGATCCGTCGTCGATCTGGTCGTCTCGCCGGTTCAGCCACCCCGTCCTCCACCTCCAAGGAGCTGCCCCGACATTCCCCTCGTCTTTCGCGCCACCTCCATTTCCACACCGCCGTATTCACCTGCACCACCGGAAGAGGATCATCATCACCGCTTCCTCGGATGAAGCTGCGGCCTAATCGGCGCCACCAAAGAGGTTGTACATTAATCGCCGTATTTTCTTCTTGATTCGATCTCACGGTGCTGCCGGCGCTCTGTCCCGAGCCGACACGGCGCGGCTCCATCCACGCCAGCGGCGCCGGCCACTTCCTCCACGGTGTCGCTCCCTCGACGGCGACGTCCATCAGTCGACTGAATCGACTTCTGGGTCAGTCAATTTTTAAGGGGTGGGGGGGCTCGCCAGAGTTAAGGAAGAACCAGCCGCAACGGGGAGGGGGGCTCACCGGAGAGGTACCCAACTATCTATATTAGGGTTCAGGGTGGGGGCGGTGGTCGCCGGTGGTGGTGGGGCGGTGGCGTGGGGATCGCCGGAGAAAAAGCTCGACACGGGGGGGGGGG
>LR738710.1:855954473-856017476 GCA_902687465.1 Secale cereale | reverse complement strand
CCCCCCTCCACCCATTTCGGATCGTAATCAAGAGGAAGATAACTCCTCAGATGAGGATTCAGAGACAGATGACGAGTCCTATCCCCCCCCCCGAGGTGCATGCTCTAACTTGGCAGGGTTAGGTTAGCTCATATCGTGCACATGGTATCTTGCATTGCTATGTCATTTGCTTAGTTTAGACATGATTTGTGTGAATGCCACCTGTTTAGTGTCTAATTACCATATATGTGAAATATGCAATGCCATCTTTTTGCAAGACTTTATATATGTGAATTATGCAATGCTATCTTGTTGCAAGGCATTATATATTTGACTTATGCAATGCCATGCTGTTTAGCCAAGCGTCATATATGTGAATTATATCATGCCATCCCTTTTTTTGTATTTCTCATTGCTTTTTTCGACAATGTTTGTATATTCAACTGCTCTTCCTGTGCATCAGCCATTTGAATTGGTGATGGAGAAATCTGGAGTGAAAACAAGGTCTTCAGAGCAGACAATGCTACTTGGTGAAGCAGATATCTTGCTGGTTACAGATAGCTCTTCAAAGGAGGATTCAGAGGCAGATGACTAGTCCTATTATCCTCCTGAGGTGTATGCTCAAACTTGGCAGGGTTATATTACTCATATCATGCATATGTTGTATTGCAATGCTTAGTTTTTACATCATATACACGATATTGAATGCCATCTCCTTAGTTGACACATCATATATGCGATTGCCCTCTGCTCACTTCCTTAGTATATAAATCATATATTTGAATTATATCATGCCATGATGTTTACATAGACAACATGTATCTGAATTATGGCATGCCAACCCATTTTCTAAAGACATAATATAGTTATGTCATCTCATCATGTTCACATAGTCATCATATTTTTGAATTGTGTCATTCTATCCGTGAATTATATCATGCCATCATGTTTCCATCGACGGCATGTTTGTGATTTATGGCATGCCAACCACTTTAATAGACACATCGTATAGCTATATCATGTCATCCAGTTTACATAGTCATCATATTTTGAAGTATGTCATTCTATCCTGTTTAGTTAGCCATCATACTTGTGAAATTGTGTCATGCTATCCTGTTTAATTAGCCATCATATATGTGAAATTATGTCCTGCTATTCTGTTTGGTTAGACAACATAAATGTGAATTATTTCATGCCCTGTTTTCTTCCCTACTATCCATTGGACCTGCCTATCTTACAATGTTTGTACATTCAATTACTTTTCTTGTTTATCAGCCATTCCAATTGGAGGGGGTGATGGCAGTATCTGTGGGAGTAAAAACATGGTCTTCAGAAAAGATCGTGCTACCTGTCGATGGAGATAGAACCACGGTTGTACTTGCCCAAGAACCAGCCCCACCACCCATAACCCATACTCACACAGATTGTACCCCTACCCAGTTGGACAGAGAACCAGCTACACCCCTTCTAACCCCAACCCCGGCAGATAGTAACCCAGTTCACGTTGACACAGCACCGTCTCCACCACAGAGCACCCAAACACGAGCAGTTAGTAAGGCAACTACAGTGCCCAAAGCACGAGGACCACCACTCCAAACCCCAAGTCAACGCTTAAAGCAGAAGAAGAATTGTTCTCAGGTCAGGTTCCGTAGCTATGGTTCATACTACTTTGCTCTTGCATCACTGTATTTACTCATACCAACTAATTTCAAATTTGAAGGATGCAATTGAAACTCCAATGGCGCAACAGGTATGTTTTAAACCTGGTTCTTTAACGTGTTTGCTGTTGTAACTTGCTCTATTTTGATTTCAGTTTCAATTGAATAAACAGTTATGTTCTCATGCCATGCACATTACAAGTGTTGTTATTGTTGTGTAGTTTCCCACACTTATATTCTTTCTGTGCTGCTTTGTCTTAAATAGATATGATTCGAACTGTATCTATCTTCATTTGGCAACATAAACTAGAATGATATAGACCATACAGTGACCATACTACATAGATATATGTTTGTTTCATGTTGTTATCATGTCCACCTTACTACTGAACTGGTTTACCAAAACGAGTTTCATATACTACGTTGTAAATCTGTGATGTGTTTGTTTGTTTCTCCTTTAGAATGTGGATAAAATATTAGAGAAGAGTACCCCGTTATGAAATGGTAAAGGAAGTAATGCAGATCAGGTTCAAGATAGTGAGACATCACTGTTGTTCTCCAAGAAAGCTGATAAAAACTATATTGAAGACACTGAGACAACCCCAAAGTCCTGTCTTGATGTAGTGTTTGAGTTACTGGCTACTACTGCTGGCACCAGCTCTTCAAACTCGCTGCCTGAATCAGTTCGGCCTCTTGAGTCTCAACTTCAAATTGAAAGACATCGATCAGATGTTATGCGACAGGAAGCCGAAGGACTGAGGAAGTCCCTCCAGAATTTAGATGCATACTTTCTGGTGAAACAGCAAGTGCTGGAGGATTTAAGCGCCAAACAAGAGAAAGTTAATAAGCTTGCTAAGCATCTTGCCAGCATTCTGGGTACCTAGGATATTGTTTCTTGAGCTCTTCTGAAGTGGTTTCAGTTCTGGACTTGTTTTGCCGCGGCGTTTATAAGCTGCTTTGTTCCATATATTTGCACTGGTGGCGAACTTTGATGCCAAGTGGATGTAATATATGTAATAGCCGTGATAGCCTAGTGTAAGTTGCTTGCCTATTTATTTCCTTATTGTCTTGTTTATTTGTTTTCTTGTAGTCAGTGCAGTTCTTTTTCCATGGTTTGCTAGTGGCCGCAGTAGCCTATTTTTTAAAACTAGGCCACATTAATCATGGGCTACATATTTATTGTAGTTAACATGGGCATGTTACGGGCCGTAGAAACAATGGGCCTTCTAAGGCCGTAGAAACAACGGGCCTTCTAGAGGGCATAAAAACAATGGTCCTTCTATGACTCGTAGACATAATGGGCCTTCTACGGGTCGTATGATCGGTTGGCCAAACATGGGCCAATAACAGACCGCATTATGGTCGTAAATGGGCTAGAGTTGAAATCGTCCGTTCATGGGCCGACCATAACGGGCCGACCATAACGGGCCGACCATAATGGGTCGTTGTTAATCGACCATATTTGATGACGCTATGAAAACGGGCCAACGTATTAACGGGCCACAAACGGGCCGACTGTAACCGCGGGCTGAATTTGGCCCACGGGCAGAAAATGACAGTAGCGGGCCTAAAGTAAACGAATGTTGGAAATAAGCCCAAGAATACATGGGACCTGAGAAGGCCGAAAGATAAAATGGGCTCGGAACGGCCCAACGGAATAATGGGTCGTAAATGTGTATAAAGTGAAACACTGTTCAATATGGGCCAGTTTTATCACGGGTCGTTAATGGGCCGAGGGTTACTAAGGACCTCATATGGGCCGAAAGACGTCATGGGCCATACCTGGGCCGGAAGTTAAAACGGGTTGGAATTATATTGGACGGCCCAGATGACGCTACTCGGCCTAATTCGGAAAGGCCATAAATGGGCCCTGGGTTGGCGGGTTGTAAATGGGATATATGCGAACAGGCCGTTAACAGGCTTGCCGTGGGCCGGCCCGTCACCTTTTGACCAAGTCAAACAGGTCGGCCTTTTCACAGGAATGGGCCTCTATTGGGCCATGCCACGTGTCGACGTATCATAGGCGCTTTGTGTCCAATGAGTGGATGACATATGTCCCAACGGTGAGCCGACATGTGTTTCCTACAGCCAATGATTATTTTACACGTGGAAAATCCCCATTGGTCGGGCCTTTTAACGGGTTATCGGATCCAAAATTGGACCCGATAGCTTAACGGCGTTCCATTACGGTGGATGCCACGTGTCGTTCACCCTTGACGAAAGCACTTCGGTGACGAGCGATTTATCGTCATGGAAGTGGACACTTCCGTGATGATAATTTTGGTAATGTCATGGAACACTTCTACGACAGCACAGGTATGACTATCTTGATTCTGTCATAAAATCGTCATGGATGTACATGCATGACAGAAAACGTGACCTACTATGACAAACATGTATCATCACGGAAGTGTATTTTTTTGTAGTGGTGGAGATCTGGGTGCGTGTTCCCACCTCCCGCATCACGCACCACGTGTCAAGCCCCTTGCGACTCTGGGCCCCATCTCACTCTGCACCTCTTCGATGGCCGCGTGCAGACATGGGCCCGGGCTAGTGTCGGCCCAACGAAAACTAGGGTACCATGGGCCACTGAGGCTTGGGCCCTGACAGTGGCACCCGACAAGCCGTGGCCCGTCGATTTTCACCGAGAGGAGCCACACTCCAGGGCAAAGCCACCACGCAAGGAGGAAAGTGCCATGCTGGTGGGACAGCTACTCCCTGCTTGATGTGAGCTTGTGACTCCTGCCCCTGATAAGCCCTTGCCGGGAATTCACCAGGGAAGCACCGCATCCCGCGAAGTAGTTCCCTTCGACGCGAAGGAAATGGGTGATACGTCCATTTTGCATCATGCTTTTATATTGGTATTTATTTCATTATGGCTATTACTTCACATTATGTCAGAATAATTATGCCTTTTCTCTCTTATTTTACAAGGTTTACATGAAGAGGGAGAATGTCGGCAGCTGGAATTCTGGGCTGGAAAAGGAGCAAATATTAGAGACCTATTCTGCACAACTCCAAAAGTCCTGAAACTCCACGAAAGTCAGTTTTGGAATATATTAAAAATATTGGGTGAAGAAAGCACCAGAGGGGGGCCACCCACTGTCCACGAGGGTGGAGGGCGTGCCCTACCTCCCTGCCTCGTGGGCCCCCTAGAAGCCCCCCGATGCCCATCTTCTGGTATAAGGTGTCTTTTGCCCTGGAAAAAATTAGAAGGAAGCTTTCGGGGCGAAGCGCCGCCATCTCGAGGCGGAACCTTGGCGGAACCAATCTAGGGCTCCGGCGAAGCTGTTCTGCCGGGGGAACATCCCTTCGGGGAGGGTAAATTGTCACCATCGTCATCACCATGGATCCTCTCATCGGGAGGGGGTTAATCTCCATCAACATCTTCACCAGCAACATCTCCTCTCAAACCCTAGTTCATCTCTTGTATTCGATCTTTGTCTCAAAACCTCAGATTGGTACTTGTGGGTTGCTAGTAGTGTTGATTACTCCTTGTAGTTAATGCTAGTTGGTTTATTCAGTGGAATATTATATGTTCAGATCATTTATGCACAATAATACCCTTCTGATTATGAACATGAATATGATTTGTGAGTAGTTACGGTTGTTCCTGGTGACATGGGAGAAGTCTTGTTATAAGTAGTCATGTGAATTTGGTATTTGTTTGATATTTTGATGAGATGTATGTTGTCTTTCCTCTAGTGGTGTTATGAGAACGTCGACTACATGAAACTTCGCCATTGTTTGGGCCTAGGGGAAGGCATTGGGAAGTACTCCCTCCGTCCGGAAATACTTGTCATCAAAATGAATAAAAGGGGATGTATCTAGATGTATTTTAGTTTTAGATACATTCCTTTGTTATCCATTTTGATGACGATTATTTTCGGACGGAGGGAGTAATAAGTAGATGATGGGTTGCTAGAGTGACAGATGCTTAAACCCTAATTTATGAGTTGCTTCGTAAGGGGCTGATTTGGATCTATATGTTTCATGCTATGGTTAAGTTTACCTTAATTCTTCTTTCGTAGTTGCGGATGCTTGCGAGGGGCGTTAATCATAAGTGGGATGTTTGTCCAAGGAAGGGCAGTACCCAAGCGTCGGTCCACACACATATCAAATTATCAAAGTAACGAACACGAATCATATGAGCATGATGAAAACTAGCTTCATGATAATTCCCATGTGTCCTCGGGAGCGATTTCCTTTATATACGAGTTTGTCCAGGCTTGTACTTTGCTACAAAAAGGATTGGCCCACCTTGCTGCACCTTGTTTACTTTTGTTACTTGTTACAAATTACATTATCACAAAACTATTTGTTATCGATAATTTCAGTACTTGCACATAATACCTTACTGAAAAATGCTTGTCATTTCCTTCTACTCCTCGTTGGGTTCGACACTCTTACTTATCGAAAGGACTACAATAGATCCCCTATACTTGTGGGTCATCAAGACTCTTTTCTAGCATCGTTGCCGGGGAGTGAAGCGCCTTTGGTAGGAGGAATTTGGTAAGGAAAAATTTATACAGTGTGCTGAAATTTACTATCACTTGTTACTATGGAAAATAATCCTTTCATGGGCTTGTTCGGGGTATCTTCACCCCAACCAGTAGAGCAAAGAGTTGCTACTGAACCTACTGAACCTACTGAAAGTGTTTACTTTGAAATTCCTTCGGGTATGATAGAGAAACTGCTAGCTAATCCTTTTACAGGAGATGGAACATTACATCCCGATATGCACCTAATCTATGTGGATGAATTTTGTGGATTATTTAATCTTGCAGGTATGCCCGAGGATGTTATCAAGAAGAAGGTCTTCCCTTTATCTTTGAAGGGAAAGGCATTGACATGGTTTAGGCTATGTGACGATATTGGATCATGGAACTACAACCGATTGAAATTGGAATTTAATCAGAAGTTTTATCGTATGCATCTGGTTCACCGTGATCGTAATTATATATATAATTTTTGGCCTCGCGAAGGAGAAAGTATCGCTCAACCTTGGGGGATGCTTCAGTCTGTTGTATTCATGCCCCAATCATGAGCTCTCAAGAGAAAATATTATTCAAAAAAATTATGCTCGGCTTTCTCTCAATAATCGGTCCATGCTTGATACTTCTTGTACTGGTTCTTTTATGATGAAGACTATTGAATTCAGATGCGATTTATTGGAAAGAATTGAACACAACTCTGAAGATTGGGACCCTGACGAAGGTAAGGAGTCAGGTATAACACCTAAGTTTGATTGTGTTAAATCTTTTATGGATACCGATGCTTTTCATGAATTTAGCACTAAATATGGACTTGACTCTGAGATAGTAGCTTCTTTCTGTGAATCATTTTCTACTCATGATGATCTCCCTAAGGAGAAGTGGTTTAAATACCATCCTCCCATTTAAGTAAAATTAGTTGAACCGATTAAAGTTGAAGAAAAGACTATCACTTATAATGTTGATCCTATTGTTCCTACCGCTTATATTGAGAAACCACATTTCCCTGTTAGAATAAAGGATCATGCTAAAGCTTCAACTGTGGTTCGTAAGAGTAATGCTAAAACACCTACACCCTCTGATCAATTTAAAGTTGAACCCAATATTGCTATGGTTAACGATCTCTTGGTCGATAATATTGATGGGCATGTTATTTACTTCTGTGATGAAGCTGCTAGAATTGCTAGACCCAATACTAAAAATAAACATAGACCTGTTGTTGGCATGCCTGTTGTTTCTGTTAAAATAGGAGATCACTGTTATCATGCCTTATGTGATATGGGTGCTAGTGTCAGCGCAATACCTTATAGATATAAAGAAATTATGCAAGATATTGCACCTGCTAAGATAGAATATTGATGTTACTATTAAGCTTGCCAATAGAGATATTATTTCACCAGTTGGGATTGTTAGAGATGTTGAAGTCTTGTGTGGGAAAATTAAATATCCTACTGATTTTCTTGTTCTTGCTTCCCCACAAGATGACTTTTGTCCCATTATATTTGGTAGACCCTTCTTGAATACTGTTAATGCTAAGATAGACTGCGAAAGGGATATTGTTACTGTTGGTTCAGGGGATATGTCTCATGATTTTAATTTTGCTAAATTTCGTAGACAACCCCATGATAAAGAATTGCCTAGTAAATATGAAATTATTGGTCTTGCTTCTATTGCCGTGCCTCCTAATGATCCATTAGAACAATATTTTCTAGACCATGAGAATGATATGTTTATGAATGAAAGAAGGGAAATAGATGAAGTATTCTTTAAACAGGGACCTATTTCGAAGCACAACTTGCCTGTTGAAATTATAGGTGATCCTCCTCAACCCGAGGGTGATCCCGTGTTTGAGCTTAAACCATTACCTGATACTCTTAAATATGCTTATCTTGATGAAAAGAAGATATATCCTGTTATTATTAGTGCTAACCTTTGAGAGCAGGAAGAAGAGAAATTATTGAAAACTCTGAAGAAGAACCATGTTGCTATTGGATATACTCTTGATGATCTTAAGGGCATTAGTCCCACTCTATGCCAGCACAAAATAAAATTGGAGAAAGCCGCTAAACCGGTTGTTGATCACCAACGAAGGTTAAATCCTAAGATGAAAGAAGTGGTGAGAAATAAAATACTAAAGCTTCTGGAGGCAGGTATAATTTATCCTGTTGCTGATAGTCAGTGTGTAAGTCCTATCCATTGTGTCCCTAAGAAGCGAGGTATTACTGTTGTTCCTAATGATAAAGATGAATTGATCCCACAAAGAATTGTTACAGGTTATAGAATGGTAATTGATTTCCACAAATTAAATAAAGCTACTAGAAAGGACCATTACCCTTTACCTTTTATTGATCAAATGCTAGAAATATTATCCAAACATACACATTTTAGCTTTCTAGACGGTTATTCTGGTTTCTCTCAAATACATGTGTCAAAAGAGGATCAGGAAAAGACCACTTTTACTTGCCCTTTCGGTACCTTTGTTTATAGACGTATGCCTTTTGGTTTATGTACTGCACCTGCTACCTTTCAAAGATGTATGACTGCTATATTCTCTGACTTTTGTGAAAAGATTGTTGAGGTTTTCATGGATGATTTCTTCGTGTATGGAACTTCTTTTGATGATTGCTTAAGCAACCTTGATCAAGTTTTGCAGAGATGTGAAGAAACTAATCTTGTCTCGAATTGGGAGAAGTGCCACTTTACGGTTAATGAAGGTAATGTCTTGGGGCATAAAATTTCTGAAAGAGGTATTGAAGTTGATAAAGCTAAAGTTGATGCTATTGAAAAGATGTCGTGTCCTAAGGACATCAAAGGTATAAGAAGTTTCCTTGGTCATGCCGGTTATTATAGGAGGTTCATTAAAGACTTCTCAAAAATTTCTAGGCCTCTGACTAATCTCTTACAAAAAAGATGTTCCTTTTGTCTTTGATGATGATTACGTAGAAGCATTTGAAATACTTAAGAAAGCCTTGATTTCTGCACCTATTGTTCAGCCACCTGATTGGAATTTATCGTTTGAAATTATGTGTGATGCTAGTGATTATGATGTAGGTGCTGTTCTAGGACAAAGTGTTGATAAGAAATTAAATGGTATCCAATATGCTAGTAAAACTCTAGACAGTGCCCAGATAAATTATGCTACTACTGAAAAAGAATTTTTAGCAGTTTTATTTGCTTGTGATAAGTTCAGACCTTATATTGTTGATTCTAAAGTAACTGTTCACATTGATCATGCTGCTATTAAATATCTTATGGAAAAGAAAGATGCTAAACCTAGACTTATTAGATGGGTTCTCTTGCTACAAGAATTTGATCTGCAGATTATTTATAGAAAGGGAGCTGAGAACCCCGTTACAAACAACTTATCTATGTTAGAGAATGTTCTTGATGACCCACTACCTATTGATGATAGCTTTCCTGACGAACAATTAGCTGTCATAAATGCTTCTCGTACTGCTCCATGGTATGTTGATTATGTTAATTACATTGTTGCTAAATTTATACCACCTAGTTTCACATACCAGCAATAGAAAATATTTTCTATGATTTAAGACATTACTTTTGGGATCACCCACACGTTTATAAAGAAGGAGTAGATGGTGTTATTTAGACATTGTGTACCTGAGCATGAACAGGAACAAATCCTACGCAAGTGTCACTCCGAGGCTTATGGAGGACACCACGCTAGAGATAGAACTGCACATAAGGTATTGCAATACGGTTTTTATTGGCCTACTCTTTTCAAAGATGCCCGTAAGTTTGTCTTGTCTTGTGATGAATGTCAAATAATTGGTAATATTAGTAGATGTCAAGAAATGACAATGAACTATTCACATGTTATTGAACCATTTGATGTTTGGGGCTTTGATTATATGAGACCGTTTCCTTCCTCTAATGGGTATACACATATTTTAGTTGTTGTTGATTATGTTACTAAGTGGGTAGAAGCTATTCCAACTAGTAGTGCTGATCATAAGACCTCTATTAAGATGCTTAAAGAAGTTATTTTTCCGAGGTTTGGAGTCCCTGGATACTTAATGACTGATGGTTGTTCACATTTTATTCATGGTGCTTTTCGTAAAATTCATGCTAAGTATGATGTTAATCATAGAATTGCATCTCCATACCACCCACAGTCTAGTGGTCAAGTAGAACTGAGTAATAGAGAGATTAAATTAATTTTGCAAAAGACTGTTAATAGATCTAGAAAGAATTGGTCCAAGAAACTTGATGATGCATTATGGTCCTATAGAACTACATATAAAAATCCTATGGGTATGTCTCCATATAAAATGGTTTATGGAAAAGCATGTCTCTTACCTCTCGAACTAGAACATAAGGAATATTGGGTCATTAAAGAGCTCAATTATGATTTCAAACTTGCCGGTGAGAAGAGACTATTTGACATTAGCTCACTTGATGAGTGGAGAACCCAAGCCTATGAGAATGCCAAACTGTTTAAAGAAAAAGTTCAAAGATGGCATGACAAAAGGATATAAAAGCGTGAGTTTAATGTAGGTGATTATGTTTTGTTATAAAACTCTCGTTTAAGATTTTTTGCAGGAAGACTCCTCTCTAAATGGGAAGGTCCTTACATTATCGAGGAGGTCTATCGTTCCGGTGCCATAAAATCAACAACTTCGAAGGCACAAATCCGAAGGTGGTGAACGGTCAAAGAATCAAACATTATATCTCAGGTAATCCCATAAATGTTGAAACCAGTGTTATTGACATTGTAACCCCAGAGGAGTACATAAGGGACACTTTCCAGAACGTTTCAGACTCCGAAAAGGAATAAGCATGTGGTACGGTAAGTAAACCGACTCCAAAACAGTTCTAATAGCAATTTTTCTCCGTTTTGGAATATTTAAAATATAGGAAAATAAGAAGTAGTCTGAAAGGGACATGAGGCATCCACGAGGGTGGAGGGCGCGCCCTACCCCCCTGGGCGCGCCCCCTGCCTCGTGGACACCTCGTGTGTCCTCCGGACTCCATTTTCTTGCACGATACTTCTTTTGGTCAGCAAAAATTCATTATATAATCTCCCGAAGGTTTTGACCACCGTACCACGACAAAATTCTCTGTTTTTGTTTTGAGTTGTTTCTGTCGCAGATTAGAGCAATATGTCGTCACAGGATTCGGAGGGAGAAAGCTATGTGGTTGATTACCTTGCAGACCATAAGGTTTACGGGGACTTGGAGCATTGTGGTTGGACCACAGAGGAAGAAGAAGACTATGATCCTAGGGGAAAGGAGGATACGAGCTTGGATGAAGATGAAGTCCCATTACCTCAACCTAGGGACATGCATGTGGAGTTCAAAAAAGTGAAGCCTCCCTGATAGAGCAAAGAAACCTAAGATCGAGTTTATCCCTTTTCGCCTCTTGCAGGAGAACAAACACGAACTATGCAAAAAGATATTAAGCCTTGAGCAGGAGATCGATGACCTAAGGGAGCAAAATTATATCCTCAAGCGCAAATTAAGGAAGAAGCCTACGTCATCAACAACTCCATCATGGCCACCTCCGAAGAAAGAGACATAAACACATGGGTATGGGCACTCCCCTTGGCAGCTGCCAAGCTCGGGAGAGATGCCCCAGTATTGTATCACCATCACACTTATATCTTTACCATTTTTCTTAGTTCGATCCTTTTGGTTATATCTTGATCTAGTAGAATAAAGTTTAGTATGATCTAACTTTGAGTTTTTGTGTTGATCCTTATCTATGTAATCGAGTCCATGAGCTATATTGTCGGGGAAACTGATCGCCCACGAACACCTATGGGGCCGGAGCCCCTTTTCGGTACGGCAAGGGAGCGAAGGGAGCACGAAGAGCAGATCGAGGGGCACACGCGAGCAGTTTACCCAGGTTCGGGCCGCACGGATGCGTAAAACCCTACTCCTGCCTTGGTTGTATTGAGTTCTTGGCTCGGGAGCAAGAAGATCTACAGTACTAGCTACACCGAGCGTGGGAGTGATCAAGTTTCGGAACCCCCTCTACGTTGTGCATGGGCCTCCTTTTATAGTTCAAAAGGGGTCACCGACAGGTGTCAACGTAGGCGAGGGTAAAAGCGTAAAATCGGTGGTAGTTGTAACAGTGCGTGTACAGTGTACGCACAGTGGTCTATACCTAACCCAGACGGTGGGGGACAAGGGCATTGAATGCCCGTCACCGTCGCTCCAAACAGTGTAAAAAGTGTCCGTTCGGGCGTCTTCGCCACGACGGAGGCCTTGTCATCGTGGCTTGCCACCGTGTACCCCCAGGCTGCACAGCCATCCGCCACGTGCCCCAGGAAGGGCCCCAGGGCGACGCGTGGCCAGGTGAGCTAGAGCGCAGGCACACAGTGAAAGCTTGCCGCGGCAAGCACCTTGCCGCGGTCGCTACCTTGCCGGGCCCGGAAGCTTGCCGCCCTCCGGGTCTTGCCGGGGCGCGCGATGCGCCACGGCGTGTCTTCTGAAAAGCTGTTCTTTGGCCTTCCTGGCAAGCTCCTCTTGCCAGGGCCTTGTGCTGAAGGAATAACCTTGAACCTGGAGCGGTCTTCCCGGCAAGCTCCTCTTGCCGGGGCCTTGCTTCTTAGCTTGAATACTTTGTTATTGAATGGCTTCAAGGGAACTAGAGCGGGCTTTGGCGGGCGCGTGGTGAGCCCGACCACGGGACGCTGCTACTGCCCGTGCACAAGTCGGGATACTAAGGTACCCCTACTTTAGTACACCGACAGGAGCCCCCGGGCCTGGGCCACACACGGTGCCGAGCGCTGTTGGGCCAGGCCCAAAACAGTGCACGGGCACACACGGCCCACGGCGCGTCGTTTCCCACTCCGTATCCGCCGCATCCCTCCCTAACGGCACGCGTCGATTGCGGCGTCGTGGGAGAGATCGTGGCATGTTTCTTTAATGGGAAAATGTGGAACGTCCCCCACTTCCCCCTTAAAAGCAGGGGAAGCAGGGGCAGTTTCCGACCATTGCTTCATTGCGTCTTCAATCTCCAGAAACCCCCGCCGCTCTCCGCCTCCCCGAAGGTCGACAGAGAGCCGAGCTCCACCCTTCCTCCGCCGTCCCCAGCATCCTCAGCGCCGCCGACCCCCCTCGCCATCCCCGCCATGGCCCCGAAGAGCGACAAGGCTAAGAAAGCGAAGTCCGAGAAGGCGGCGAAGCTGGCAGCGATGCGGAAGAGGATGGTGGTCTTCCCGCCGAGGCTCGGCGCAAGGGAGTTGAGGGACAAGTACTACTTGTTCTGGGCGAGGGAGACGAAGGATCACCCGCGCACCAGGGTCCTCCCCGCCGAAGCCTGCGACATGTATCCGGGAGGTTACCATTACTTTGCTCTGTTCTTCCACTGTGGTCTTTGTCGTCCGTACTCTGAGTTTTTCTGCGACGTGATGAACACGTACGGATTTCACCTCCTAGATTTCACCCCGAATGCTGTCCTCACTATGGCCGTTTTCGCACATCTGTGCGAAAACTTTGTCGGGGTCCACCCCAACGTAGCTCTCTTCCGCCACTTCTTCACACCTAGAGTAGAGTCTGGGTCTCCACTCTCCGGTGGCATCTCCTGGATCTTTAGGCTCAACAAGAAAGAGGCATACTTGATTGGAGAGCTCCGCGGCAAGTGGGATGAGTGGAGGGCCGATTGGTGTTGGATTGTGGAAGAGGAACCCCAGCAGTTTACATCACCTCGCCAGGCCGCAATAGTGCGCGGCAAGGACTGGAGCGATCTGGCCCCGGAGGATGAGAGGCTGAAGATTGCCCTTACTAGGATCCTTCGTCTCCGGGCCGCCAATCTTACTGTAGGTGAGGTCGGGGCGGATTTCCTTCGCCGCCGCATTGCCCCCTTGCAGGACAGGAAGAGGTCCGCTTGGGAATACAGCAACGCGGCAGACTGCATGAGGTTGCGCCCCGGCCTGAATTACAACTTCACCGTCCTGGAACTCAAGGGAATGGTCCGCTCGCTGTTCAAGCATGACCCCAAGCACAAGGAGTGGTTTACCCCGTCGCGGGGAGTAGTTCCATTATGCAAGAACTCTTCACTTAGTGCCATCCGTGCGGTAATGCCTCTGTGTGATTCCCACGGGGTGGATCCCACTTGGCTGGCGCCTTCAGAAGAGACCGTGCAAACTTTCTTTGATAACCTGGTTGAGCGCCCGGTCAATCCCGAAGAGAAGAAGGGTCTCACCCGCGCGACCACCGAACGGGATGTGGCATATATCGCTAGCAGAATGGAGGAGGCCGCCGCGGCTGAGGCCGCGGGTGAGTTTGGTTACTCTGTTGAGGAGGCAGAAGCAGCGGATGAAGTGAGCAGGGCCGAGGAGGAAGAGATCCTCAGGCTGTTGAAGCCCGCCGGGGAGCCTGCCGGGAAGAGCAAGGCTGCCGGGCAGGGGACCGAGTCCAGTGAGCCCGCCGAGGAGGACGCCGAATCGGGCGATTCCGATGAAGAATCGGGCGGGTCACTGAACCTCGACGACGCTTCTTCATCCTCGGAGAATTCTCCGCCACCGCCAAGTCCTCCGCCACAGCCAAAGAAGCGCCTCCGCAAGACCACTGAGACGGTGAAGCAGCCGGCGCCCCGACAGCAGCCAAAGCGTCGCGCGACGCGTGCCACTACGATGAGCGAGGTCGTCAAGGAGGTGCCTCGCGCCTCCGCGGCAAGTGGAGGGGGATCTTCCCGAACCGGTTCCGGCGCTCCTTCCGCTCCTCGGTCTTCGGCGACGACCGGAGCGGGGTCTTCTCAGCCCTCGGCTCCAGAGCCCGCCAAGCGCCCAAGGGAGCCTACTCCTCCAGCTCCTCGCGCTGGGACGCGCGAGGCAGACTTTGACTTCTCCGCCCTTAGTTCCGACGAGGAGGAGGAAGAGTAAGCATTTGCGACTTTTATTTCTTTTGATTCTTGTTGCTCTTGTCTTGAATTCTCTTTGTCTAACTCTGATCTTTGTTTGGCTTCCAGGACCCTGACCCAGAGGAT
Source organism: Secale cereale (assembly GCA_902687465.1). Classification (NCBI taxonomy): domain Eukaryota; kingdom Viridiplantae; phylum Streptophyta; class Magnoliopsida; order Poales; family Poaceae; genus Secale; species Secale cereale. The sequence goes on along the minus strand of LR738710.1, from coordinate 856,002,391 downwards.
GGCGAAGAGGGCCAAGATCCATGTAGTTGATCTTGAGGGGGACGAGCCCGTCGCAGCGGCAGGAGATGCGCCCACGACAGGCTTGCCGGACCAACCTGCTGCTCCGGAGAGCAGCCCCCAGCGTAGCCCCCAGCGTAAGTCTCTTGTTTACTTTTCTGCTTGACGGGCGCGCTTGAGCTTCTTATCTTCACTAATGTCCTGTTCGCTTGTTGACTCGTGCAGAAGTGGAGCCGCAGCCGCAGGAGCATCAAGAGGCTGCCCCCGACGAGCCGCTCATTCTACCTTCCCCGCCAAGGAAGAGCTCCCCGACGAGGGAGGGCGCTCCGCCAAGGACGGGTACTCCGCCAAGGGCGAGTACCCCGCCAAGGGCGAGCACTCCGACAAGGGTGGGCACCCCGCCAAGGGAAGGCGCCAGCGGCCCTCCGCCGGCGGGAGCCACTACTACGCCGCCAAGGGAGGACTCCCCGGCAAGGATCCTCGTAGAGGACGAGGCCCGCGCAGGTAACCCTTGTACTTTCCTTCTCTTGAATTCTTCTTTTTGGATATTTGCTTGACGATTCTTCCTTTCTTTTTCTTCTATCAGATACGCCTGCCCCGGAGTCGATGGAGACAGAGGCCATCGCCGAGGAGGACGTGCGCGGCGATGCTGGCGACGCCGCCACCGCTGAGGGGATGGCCGGCGCTGATGAGCCAGCCGCCGACGAGCCCCCCGCGGCCACTGACGCGGCCGCCGGGGAAGGGACCGGCGACCGCACTGCTGGCCCCGAGGCCGCAGGAGCGCCGGACGCTGCGCCGGCCGCCGACCCCTCCGCCGCCGCGGCTGGGTCGGGTGTTTATCTAGAGGCCGCCAACGGGGTCTTCATCCAAGTCCCGTGGGCGTCCTCATCAAGGGCGCCCGCGGAGGGGGAGAGCTTCGATGGAGAAGTCCTCGCCTCCGCCGGGCTGAGGTTTGTCGACGCGCCCGGCAGCTGCAGCGAGTCCGAAGAGGAGTAGCTCCTGCACCGGCTTCTGACCTTGTACCGGGCCAGGCAGGCCAAGCTGGAGTCCCGAGAGGCTCTGGCTGCCAAGGCCGGTGTCGACTTGGAGAAGCGCGCCACGAAGCTCCGCGCCGCCAACCAAGCGGCCCTCCGGAACTTGGCGGAGGAGCGCGAGGAGCTCGCCGGGGCGCACCAGGCGTTCATCCTCGAGAAGGCCGGGGTTGAGGAGCAGCAGCGACTGGCTGCCGAGGATCTGTCTCGGCGGGAAGGAGAGCTGAACCAACGGAAGGTCGACCTCGATAGCCACGAGGACGACCTTGCCGCGCGCGAGCAGTCCATTGGCGGGGCTGTGGAGGAGGTGAGGGACGCCGCCGCTGCCGCAGAGACCGCCAAGAGGGACTTGGAGGCGAGGGTGGCGCAGATGGAGATGAGCTTGAAGACGAGCGAGGAGAGGATTGCCGCGCTCACGTTGGCGAGGGAGAAAGACGCCCACACCCACTCGGAGCTGCAAGTCCGTCTCTCCGACAAGGGTCAGGAGCTCACCGCCGCCAAGGACTCCATCACAGACTTGGAGCTGAAACTGTCCACCCTCACCGAGTCGCTTGACGGGGCCCGGAACAGGGAGTCCAAGTTGAAGGAAGATCTCCGGGCTGAAAGGGCGCTGCTGGACAGTGCCGCCCTTACGCAGAACAACTTCCAGCGGACGGTGGAGCAGTGGACCGATGAGCTCGTCGCCTCCGCCGCCAACATCGATAAGGAGATGGTGGCGCTGGGGACGGAACACCTCGTGTACTCCCCCGACGAGAGCCTCCCCCACAGCGCCAAGCTGAGCTTGTTCTTCAGAGGAGTGGCGCAGGCGCTCGCGCAGCTACGGGAGAAGCTCCCCACGCAGCTGGCTAACGAGGCACGCCGGCTTTGCATCGGTACTATGGAGCGAGTGTTGACGAAGATCGTCTACCGCAACCCGGGGATTAATCTTGAGAACGTCCTCCGGACCTTGCCGCCCAAAGCTGACCAGGAAGCGTTGAAGGCACAAGTTGCCCACATCGTGGCCAAGGTGGGCAAGATCAGGAGGGTTGACGGAAACCGCGTAGACTAGGCTTCCTTCTTTCTGCTTCCCTTGCCGCTGTCGATTAAGTCATGGATAGTAGTTTGTTAGAACAGCGGCAAGTTATCTTGTAACATAACTTTATTTTGGGTAGTCAATGCAGTGTTATCTCCCTTGCTCAATCCATTTACATTGTATGCTTCTCACCCTACGCTTCTAGGGAGCTTGCCGGCAAAGGGACCCTTGCCGCGAGCGCTGAGTGCGGGACTTCAGTGGCCTGTTGGCAATGCCCTCGCCGGCAAGAAACCTTGCCGCAGCTAGTCGCAGCACACTTAGGTTGTTGAGCGAACTGGAAAACGAAATAAGGGCGCGACACTTGTCGCAGCTCACTTAAGCCGTTGAGCGTGCTCGAAACAAAGTAAGGGCGCGGCTAGCCACGGGTAGGCTCCTCCGCGCATAGGTTTTCCATACAAAGTGTGGTTGTTCAAGGAAGATAACTAAGAATTTTAAAATTTTGAATGCTCAAACTTTGGCAACTTAGCTTTTGTGTCATGTTTGCTTCCCGGCAAGGTTTTCCTTCCTTGAACAGCACTTGGTCCATACCACTATCTCCTTCCCCCCAGCAAACTTGTGCGCGAGGAACACTTCTTCTGCTTGAGAGAAAAAGGAAGAGGGGAGGAAACATAGATATGGAGCCTTACGGCTTGTTATTGCTTACCGGGATCGTGTGCTGCACAAAGTGTCAGATAATACATGCAAATGAAAACAAGAATGCATGAAACGACAAGCCGTGCAAAGCACAAAAGTTTTACTGATGCACGGGGTCTGCGCCCGGCTTTGTACAAAGGTTTACATGCAACAGCGGCAAGACTTGTACAAAAGGTGGTTGCCGGAGCGGATCACGGCAACCGCGCCTCACGGGTGAAACTTGCGAAGATGCTCAATATTCCAGGAGTTGCTCACTGGTAAGCCTTCTTCGGTCTCAAGGCGGACAGCGCCGGGCCTTGTGACTTGTCTCACCCGATAAGGGCCATCCCACTTCGGCGTCAACTTGTTGGAGTTCTTGGCGGACTGAACGCGCCGAAGAACAAGGTCGCCTTCCTCGGGACTCCTGGCCTTGACTTTGCGGCTATGATAGCGACGCAAAGCTTGCTGGTATCGAGCAGCTCGTACAGCAGCCTGGAGACGGTCCTCCTCGAGGAGCAATGCATCATCTTGCCGCAACTGCTCTTACTCGAGCTCATCGTAAGCGAGCACTCGAGGAGACCCGTATACGAGTTCCGTGGGGAGGACTGCCTCTGCTCCATAGACAAGAGCAAAGGGTGTCTGTCCGGTGGCTCGATTTGGTGTCGTCCTGATTGACCAAAGAGCCGCCGGCAACTCCTCGATCCAGTTTCTTCCGCACTTGTGCAGCCTGTCGAAGGTTCTTGTCTTGAGTCCGCGCAGCACTTCAGCATTTGCCCTCTCCACTTGACCATTGCTCCTCGGGTGAGCAACAGAAGCAAATCAGACCTTGGCGCCGAGGTCTTGGACGTATAGCATGAAGGTGCGACTTGTGAACTGTGTGCCGTTGTCGGTGATGATCCTGTTAGGGATTCCGAAACGACAAACGATCGATCTGAAGAACCTGACTACTGACTGTGCGGTCACCTTTCTCACTGGCTCCACTTCCGGCCACTTTGTGAACTTGTCGATAGCAACGTACAAGTACTCAAAGCCCCCGACAGCGCGGGGAAAGGGGCCGAGGATGTCGAGCCCCCAGACTTAAAAGGGCCAGGACAAAGGGATCGTCTGGAGAGCTTGAGCTGGCTGGTGTATTTGCTTGGCATGGAACTGGCACGCTTCACACTTGGTTACTTGTGCAGTTGCATCTTGGAGGGCTTCTGGCCAAAAGAAACCTTGCCGGAACGCCTTCCCGGCAAGTGCTCTTGCGCCAATGTGGTGTCCACATATGCCTCCGTGTATCTCTGCCAACAGCTTCTGTCCATCTTCCCGGGAAATGCATTTCAATCTGACACCATTGAGTTTTCTTCTGTATAGTTCATTGCCGACGAACTGGTACATACTTGACTGTCTGGTTATTTTCTCTATCTCTTCTGGTTCTTCGGGAAGTTCTCCAGTTTGAAGGAAATGGACAATTTCCTGCGCCCATGCTGGAGCTTGAGGCTCAACAACAAGGGCTAAAGGCATCAGTGCTGCTGCGGGAACGTCAGCTTCCACGACAAGAACCTGCGGCTCTGCCGGAGCTGGGCGTTCCCCGGCAAGCCTGCCGGAGCAAGACTTGCCGGGAACATCTGCTTCAACTGCACGAACCCTAGGGTCCGCAGGAGCAGACTGTTCCTCAGCAACTTGGTCGTCGATCTTGGGGGTCTTGGCGGCGGCTTCAGGAAGATCCGCCGGCAAGTAGTCACCGGAGACCAACTTTCTCTTCTTGCTCTGCCCAACTGATGGTGTAACGGATGGTTGAGTTAGCTTGAGCACGAAAGTCCCTGGTTGCACAGGTAGCTTTAGTGCAGCACACTTTGACAGGCCGTCTGCGATATCATTTTGAGCTCTTGGAACGTGCTCCATCTGTAGGCCTTCAAAGTGTTCTTCAAGTTTCCTCACTTCATCGACATAAGCTTCCATCAAAGGACTCTGGTAGCTCTTGTTTACTTGTCGGACCACCAACTGTGAATATCCCCGCACAATCAGCTTCTTGATCCCAAGTTCGGCTGCAATTCTGAGGCCGGCAAGCAAACCTTCATACTCGGCAGTATTGTTTGTCGCTTGCTCCTTGGGAAAGTGCATTTGAACAACGTACTTGAGGTGCTCCCCGGTGGGCGCTGATAACCCTCAACCGTAAGGGATCGAGATAGTCTTCGCGGGTAAGAATAACCCAATTTATTGATTCGACACACGGGGAGCCAAAGAGTATTTATAAGCTTTAACAGTTGAGTTGTCAATTCAACCGCACCTGAAATATACTAACTTGCAACAAAAGATAAGTGGTAACAGTGATATGATAGTGATGATAGTAATAGTAAAAGTAAACAGCAAAAGTAAATAGCAGTAGTAAATGGCAGAAGTAGCAACTAGTGAACAAGCAAGGTTTAAGATACTGTAGGCTAGGGAGATGGATGGTTGGGCGCTGCATGGATGAGATAGATTCTAACTTGGGGCACGGCACACGGAAAAGTAATGATCATCTAGGCAAATATCAAACATTAGGCATGTATCCCGTAGGTAGTTGTACGTGCTTGCAATAAGAACTTGCACAACATCTTTTGTCCTACCATCCCGCTACGAACGGGGCCAAAAGGAACTAATGGATATTAAGGTGCTCCTGTCAAAGAGCACCGGAACAAAGCAATGAACTCAATGGATACATGTAATCCTCAAACTACGGGCCATCCCCTTTGGTGTCCCAAGCTGTCACTTTTGGGATCGCCGGTTCCGAACCGTAACAGGTGCATACAACTCATAGATAGGATCAAGAACACAAATATATTCATGCAAACACATATGGTTCAGATCTGAAATCATGGCACTCGGGCCCTAAGTGTCAAGCATTAAGAATAACAAGTTGTAGCAAAGATGATAAACACCATACTAGATGATAGGCAACATGCCCCCAACAATCTGACGAACTATTACATGATCTAACTCATCCAATCCTACCATCCCCTTCGCCTACAGCAAGGGAATTACTCACACATGAAGAGGGAAGTCATGGAGGGATGATGGAGTGGTGATGATGATGACGATGGCGACGATCTCCTCTCTCCAGAGGCCAAATCAGCCTCCAGATTAGCCCTCCCGAAGAAGAACAGAGGGTGGCGGCGGCTCCGCGACGAAAAACAGCGAAAGAACTTCCGATCTGGGGTTTCTGCGTCGGGAGGAAAAATACGGGCTAAAGTAGGGCACCAGGGGGTGTCGGGCCCACCCAGGCGCCCCCCGGGCGCGGCCCAGGTGGGGGGCGCGCCCATAGGGCGCCTGGGCACCCCCTGGCCCCCCTCTGGCCCCACTTCTGGCATTTTGTTTCTTCGGGTGCGTGGATTTTTCATGATTTTTCGTGGATTTTTCTGAGATGCTTAAAAATCCGTTTTCCTACACACAAATAAACCCATACAGGCAGCTCTGCTGAAAATAGCGTCAGTCCGGGTTAGTTTAGTCCAAATCATGCAAGAATGAGGTCAAAACAATATCAAAAGTGTTTGGAAAAGTAGATACGTTTGAGACGTATCAACTCCCCCAAGATTAGCATATTGCTTGTCGTCAAGCAATTCAGTTCAACGAACTGGACGCGACAAAGAAAACTTTGACAAACTATTTTGCTTCATTAGATGTATATAAGAATGTACTACGAAAAGAGTTCAGCAAGTATTAAAACAGTACTTATGAGAACAATGCAAGGAGCAATCCTTCTTTCAAGTGACCAGTCACAAATAATTAAGAGTAAACAATATATTACCGAAAATCAAGACAAGATCACATTGCACATAGCTTGAGCATATTAAGGTGCTATCTCGCTAGCCTCCATGAGTGAAGCAAAACATAAATGCAGAGACTCCTACAGAGTTTTAAAGGAGACTAGAACTAAGAATTTCAGAATAAATCATATCACAAGTATGCAGAAGACAATGTAACACTTTGGGACAATGCACATTATACTCAGAATGACAATTATGCTCTCCTAGTTAGTGCTTTGAAGAAAGAAGATGAGACTCTCGAACCGTGGCTTTTATTGGCAAAGTTGAAAACCCGTGATCGGAAACAAAAACTAAACATGTACCAGAGCTCTTGGTTTTAAAAACAGAAGTAAATATGTTTTTGAGAGGTGCATATTTCGTCAACGAATGCTAGCAGATAACTCAATCACTTTTTAAGCTAGACAAGTCTCGAGGAACGGCTCCCGCATGAGGACGATCACATCCTCTTAATCTCCTTTGTTTATCACTGCCAAAGTTTTCTGATTTCTCATGAACAAAGCATGAAGGAGGGTTTGTTTGTTATATTATCTTTTTGAGCCGGGCGCACTCAATGCCAGTTCCTTTTCATATTAGGGGTTCGCACATTATACATGCAATCCAGGGGTGAAACTTGTCCAACTTAAAAGAGATCATGAATTAACTACTACTTCCTCATGAGCTAAAACATAGGCACAAAAAGAGAAATGCTTTAGATTAATTTTCGAGATGGTACATGAAAGTCTTTGTTAGGAATGGCAGGTAAATACCATGTATAGGAAGGTATAGTGGACTCATATGGCATAACAGGTTTAGAGGTTTTGGATGCACAAGCAGTCATTCCGCTTAGTACGGGTGGAGGTTTAGCAAAAGACTGGGAAGCGACCAACTAGAGAGCAATAACGGTCATAATCATGCAGAGCGAAAAAGCAACATTGAATCGGGCATGAAAGTGATATAACTATTCTAAAACTCAAAGATCTTCAAGGCAAAGTAGACTTTTTAGTCTTAAACATGTGTAAGCATGTGCCAAGTCAATCCAAAAATTCTCTAAAGGGAAATACCACCTTAGTATGACAGACTATGAACAGTGCGATGCATGTAGATCATTTCAATAACACATTATGTACTCTAGTTATTCGGGACTAGCCACAAGGAAAGCATGAACCACTGAAAAAGTATTGTGAACATAGCACTATGTCGCTACAAGCTGGTCTCTAGATCATAAGTACAGGCATATGTACAAAAGTAGAAACAGAAAGAGTTCATACCGGTCTTCCTTGTTGCTTCCTTTCAGTCGATCTTCGTCATTACTGCTTGTCACTTGCACGATCAAACGTAGGAAATATAATCAAATGCCATCACGGACTCGAGCTGATCTCTGAAAACAAAGCAAACTAAAGAGAGAAAGGAAATCTTTTTGAGTTTTTCAAAAGTTGAACAAAAAGCAAAAGAAAGAGAAAACTTTTTTTTGTTTTTGCAAATAGAGGAATAAAGAAGAATGGGCAAAAACTTTGAAAAGATCAAAGCGAATAAAACGGATAATACAATGGAAAAGTGAGAAGGGCACGTACTCCCCCAAGCTTAGGCTTTTGGCCTAAGTTGGTAGTAGCTACTGCCCCCAGGAGCCTCCTGCTCCAGGGGTATGGTGGTGAGACCAAGGGTCGTAGAAGGATGATGGCGCGTAGACCGAACTCCTCGGAGTCTCCCACGAGGAAGGTTCCGAGCGCCAGACAGAGGAAGACCCTTCACCAAACTCGGTGGCGGTCTCTTCCTGAAAATGTGGTATCTCACCGTGCCTCTCCTCGTTGGGCACAACCCCCTCCATGGGGTTATGGAACTGATGCTGGACCATGAACTCATCGAACTGGACAACATCAAAGGACCATCCGTTCCTGCGGGAAAAATCAAACAAAAGAGGTGCAGGTAGGCGGATCTCGCGTTCCGTGGTAGTTACGAAACGCAAGATATAAACAAGGTTATCAAGTTCAGAACCCATGGTAACAAACTTATGCCTTTTCATAGCAGCAAGATCAAAGCTTAAATAAGTAAAAGGAGTATCATCAGGGTGTGGGGTGCCTCCAAGATGCTCTAAAATAAGGGTGGCATAAATGCCACCATATAAGTCCCCCTTGTTACCGTTCATAGCAAGGCGTCGAGCAATTAAGGTACCAATATTATAATCAGACCTCCCTGAGAGGGCTGCTGCCAGGATAGCAATATCCGGGGCATGAATGATGCTCGTGTTGTCACGAGCTAACACCCCTCTAGCAATATAATATGCAAAATACCTGAGATGAGGAAACAAGATGCTGGAGATCTTCGACCGATGAATATCCCTCGTACCCATGCCACAGAGAGAGTTGATGACGGTTTTCAGCTCGGAGGGCTGCGTGGCCATCCTTGTCGTCCTCCCTAACAAACTCATTTCTGAAATTTTTTATAATTTACAAAAACGAGGATTAAAACAAAGTGAGCTAAGGCAAACTACTCAACTCACTTGCCCAAGGCATAAACTTGCATCAAAACTTGGAAAACAACTTTCTACACATGCATGCAAGCTCATCTCGACAGCACCAAGAACTACTAAATACTCACAAATGAGGCCACCAATCAAAAATCTAATTGGAGGGGTGGAGGAGTCACATACCAGGGAGTATTTTCTCAAAATTTCAGCTCAAATGATGGGCTGTAGAGAGAGATCGAAGAATCGCCCCCAAGAACAGCAAGAACAAGAAGAACACGACCAGAACTCGGGTTTCTGGAAAAAGAGAGAGAGAGGGGAACAAGAAGTACCTGGAGAGGGGTCCCGTGGGCCCCAGGCGCCCTGTGGGCGCGGCCAAGGGCTGGGCCGCGCCAGCTGGCCGCCTGGGCCACTGGTGGCCCCCCTGGCTGGCCCCAGGACTTTCCGGGTCTCTCCCGTTGTGGAAATTTTTAATATATTTTTTCTGGAATTTTTCTGAAAACTTCACTGTTGAAATTTTTTCGAAGTTCAAAAAGCTGCGAAACTCTCTGAAAACTTGAAGCAGTTAGTAGTATTGTGAAGCTTCAAAAACATAGATACTTGGTACAGCAAGTATGACAACACTAAAAACAAATAAAAACATAGAAAGCTCAACTTTTTATCCATATAAAACATGTTCACTAGTAAGGTTGATCAAGTCTTACCAACAAACAAGCGGTATATAGAACAAAAAGTCTCACCTCCTACGAAGTAATCATTGAACTTTTACCTTGATGGACATTGTCCCTACCATGATAGTTTTGTATTTGTGAGGCACATGTAGTGGACAGTCCCATTCTCCAATTTTCACGGTCTCGATATTCTCTATAGAGTTGAGGGCATGCCTCCTGTCGGTCTTCTTCGGAAAATATACCGTGTGCTCTTTATCATTCACATGAAAGGTAACCTTCCCTTTGTTGCAATCAATAATAGCACCTGCGGTGTTAAGGAAAGGTCTACCAAGAATAATGGACATGCTCCCATCCTCGGGCATGTCAAGCACAACAAAATCAGTAAGAATTAAACAATTAGCAACTTCAACTGGAACATCCTCACAAATACCTATCGGAACAGCGGTTGACTTGTCAGCCATCTGAAGGGAGATATCTGTAGGAATTTGTTTCTCTAAACAAAGCCTCTCGTAAAGAGAGAGAGGCATAACACTCACTCCCGCTCCAAGATCACACAAGGCAGTTTTGACATAATTATTCTTTATGGAGCAAGGAATAGTGGGTATACCTGGATCACCGAGCTTCTCAGGAATCTTCCCACTGAAAGAATAGTTAGCAAGCATAGTAGATATTGCATCATTAGGAACTTTTCTTTTGTTAGTGACAATATCTTTCAAATATTTTGAATAAGGAAGTAACTTGATAGCGTCAGTCAAAGGAATTTGAAGAAAAAGAGGTTTAATCCATTCACAAAACTTATTGTAATGCTCTTCTTTTTTAGATTTGATGGACTTACCTGGAAAGGGCATGGGTTTATGTACCCATGGTTCTTTCTCCTTCCCATGTTTTCTTGCGATGAAGTCTTCTTTAGTGTACCTCTTTCGTTCGTCAGGTGCTTCTTCTTCTCGAACTTCAGGTGGATCATTCTTCTCATTATCATTACCTTCAGGTTCAGCACCGTCTTCAGTCTCCGCATCGGAAATAGATACACTGTTTGGATCAATAGCTGGCTCTTCATCTGCAATAGGATCATTAGAATTGTCAGTCTCTTTATGTTTCTTCTTCTTATTTGGAGAGACAACAATTTCTTCTACCTGCATTTGAGAATCTTGCTCGATTCTCTTCGGATGTCCCTCTGGATAGAGAGGATCTTGAGTACTAGTTCCTCCTCGGGTCTTAATCCCAAAAACCTGCAATTTATCTTGTTTGCCATTGTTAGCAAGCAAATCTCTTTGCACATTAGAAATTTGATCGAGCTGAGTTTGAACCATATGAAAATGCTTCACAAGACATTGAACATCATTAACTGTCCTATCTAAAACACCAAGCAACTTTTTGATAGCAAGGGAATTATCATACAACTGACTTTCTATCCTCTCATTAAAATGATTATGTTTCATAATAAAATTATCAAACTCATCTAAACATTGATCAGGAGGTTTACCATGAGGGATGTCACTTGCGTTGGAATCTAAAAGAGAGTGTACCTCTACCATAGGAGGGGTGAGTAGTAGGCTCACACAGCTTCTCAATAGGGGGTAGATTCTTCACGTCTTCAGCTTTAATACCTTTCTCTTTAATAGACTTCTTTGCTTCTCGCATATCCTCGGGGCTTAGAACAAACATGCCCCTCTTCTTTGTTGGTGGAGGTGGTTCAGGGACGGACCAATCTTCATGGTTTTTGGCAATCCTGCCCATTAAATCTTCCGCGTCGTCCGGTGTTCTTTTCCTGAAAACACAACCAGCACAACTGTCCAGATAGGACCTAGATTCATCAGTTAGACCAGCATAGAATATATCAATTAATTCATTCTTAGGGATTTCATGTCCTCATCTAGCCCGAATCAAACCGCATTACCTCCCCCAAGCTTTAGGGAGGGACTCATCCTGCAACTGTTTAAAGTTGTAAATTCTTTGTATAGCAGCATGTTGCATATGAGCAGGAAAGTACTTATCAACAAAAGAGTGAGCTAAGTCCTGAGGACTCTTAATGGAACCGCATGGGAGTGAATCATACCATGCTTTAGCACCTTCCTTCAAGGAGAAAGGAAGAAGCTTGGTCACATGAAAGTAGCGTATCTTCTCATCTGTGGTAAACAGGCTACCTAGCTCACCAAGTTTAGTTAGGTGTGCAATAGCATCATCATTTTCTCTACCATAAAAGGGGTCAGCTTCAACCATAGGTATAAGTGAAAGATCAACAGAGAAATCAAAATCAGGATCATCAATGCATATAGGAGATGTAGCAAACTCGGGATTAGGAACGGTTTTGTTTTTCAAAGAGTGTTTTACAAATATTTTCTTAATAGTTTCAGGGTCAGAGCCGGCAAACTCTGTCAGTTCCCTGCATAAATCTTCATCAAGTATATAGTAATCATCATCAAGGAGCCTCTCCTGGAGTTTACTCAAATCAGGATAATCATAAGTTTCACCAATAGGGTAGCGAGTAACAGGAAGTTCAATTCCATATTTTTCAGCAGCAGCAGTAATTTGTTTCTCAAGAGCATAACCAAGCGAACTAATATCATCATCAAAAGTAGTAGAAGCATCATCAAGAGTATCAGACATAATAACAGATTCAGTAGGAGCATCATGTGGTGGTGGTGAGGCAAACTTACTCATAACAGAAGGTGAATCAAGCGTAGCACTAGTGCTCAGAGCAGTACCTCTTCTTGTAGTGGATAGTAAGATCGGAACCTTGGGGTCACCTTTCTTACCCATAGTGAATAAAGTGCAGCAGGTAGGATACCTCAAGTAGACTTGTAAATATTGCTATGCTCCCCGGCAACGGCGCCAGAAAACGGTACTTGATAACCCTCAACCGTAAGGGATCGAGATAGTCTTCGCGGGTAAGAATAACCCAATTTATTGATTCGACACACGGGGAGCCAAAGAGTATTTATAAGCTTTAACAGTTGAGTTGTCAATTCAACCGCACCTGAAATATACTAACTTGCAACAAAAGATAAGTGGTAACAGTGATATGATAGTGATGATAGTAATAGTAAAAGTAAACAGCAAAAGTAAATAGCAGTAGTAAATGGCAGAAGTAGCAACTAGTGACAAGCAAGGTTTAAGATATTGTAGGCTAGGGAGATGGATGGTTGGGCGCTGCATGGATGAGATAGATTCTAACTTGGGGCACGGCACACGGAAAAGTAATGATCATCTAGGCAAATATCAAACATTAGGCATATATCCCGTAGGTAGTTGTACGTGCTTGCAATAAGAACTTGCACAACATCTTTTGTCCTACCATCCCGCTACGAACGGGGCCAAAAGGAACTAATGGATATTAAGGTGCTCCTGTCAAAGAGCACCGGAACAAAGCAATGAACTCAATGTATACATGTAATCCTCAAACTACGGGCCATCCCCTTTGGTGTCCCAAGCTGTCACTTTTGGGATCGCCGGTTCCGAACCGTAACAGGTGCATACAACTCATAGATAGGATCAAGAACACAAATATATTCATGCAAACACATATGGTTCAGATCTGAAATCATGGCACTCGGGCCCTAAGTGTCAAGCATTAAGAATAACAAGTTGTAGCAAAGATGATAAACACCATACTAGATGATAGGCAAAATGCCCCCAACAATCTGACGAACTATTACATGATCTAACTCATCCAATCCCTACCATCCCCTTCGCCTACAGCAAGGGAATTACTCACACATGAAGGGGGAAGTCATGGAGGGATGATGGAGTGGTGATGATGATGACGATGGCGACGATCTCCTCTCTCCGGAGGCCAAATCAGCCTCCAGATTAGCCCTCCCGAAGAAGAACAGAGGGTGGCGGCGTCTCCGCGACGAAAAACAGCGAAAGAACTTCCGATCTGGGGTTTCTGCGTCGGGAGGAAAAATACGAGCTAAAGTAGGGCACCAGGGGGTGGGAGCCCCACCCAGGCGCCCCCCCAACGCGGCCCAGAGGGGGCGCGCCCACAGGGCGCCTGGGCACCCCCTGGTCCCCCTCTGGCCCCACTTCTGGCATTTTGTTTCTTCGGGTGCGTGGATTTTTCGTGATTTTTCGTGGATTTTTCTGAGATGCTTAAAAATCCGTTTTCCTGCACACAAATAAACCATACAGGCAGCTCTGCTGAAAACAGCGTCAGTCCGGGTTAGTTTAGTCCAAATCATGCAAGAATGAGGTCAAAACAATATCAAAAGTGTTTGGAAAAGTAGATACGTTTGAGACGTATCAGGCGCTACGAGTAACACACCAGCAGCGGTGCCTTGCAGCGAGAAGGCACCATCGAAGTACATTATCCATTCTTTGCTTGCTTCCTTGACGGGGATGTTTGTCTCTGGAACTTCTTCGTCTGGTGTCGGCGTCCATTCTGCTATGAACTCTGCCAAAGCTCTGCTCTGTATAGTTGAAGTGCTTTCAAACTTAAGACCAAAGCTTGACAGCTCCAGTGCCCACTCGACAATCCTACCTGTTGCTTCTGGGTTTCGCAATATCCTCTTCAGCGGAAAGCGAGTGACCACTGTTATCTCATGTTCTTGGAAGTAATGGCGTAGCTTTCTCGAGGCCATGAGGAGGCCGAAAAGCAGCTTCTGCACACCAGAGTATCTTGATCTAGCCCCCTGCAAGAGGGAACTTACAAAATAAAGTGGGCGCTGTACCATCTTCTTTCGCACTTCTCCTTGTATCTGCGCAGACTCGTCCTTGTCGGGGCCAGGGCTTGTCGGGGAAGCCCCCTGCTTGTCGCTGGATGCGCTTGCCGGGGCTGTGGATTCCTCATCTGCCTCCCTCTCCGCTACCAACGCAGCACTAACCACTTGATCGGTTGCCGCAAAATACAGCAGCAACTTCTCTTGTGGCCTAGGTGCGACAAGTATTGGAGTGGAGGACAGGTATCCTTTCAAGTCATGCAGCGCTGCCTCCGCTTCCGGAGTCCATTTCATAGGACCTGCCTTTTTCAAGATTTTGAAAAAAGGCAGGGCGCGTTCTGCAGACTTTGAAATGAACCTGCTGAGGGCAGCCACACAACCGGCAAGTCTCCGTACATCCTTGACGCGCTTTGGAGCTTCGATCTGCTCGATGGCCTTGATCTTGTCGGGATTGGCTTCAATCCCCCTCTGGGACACAAAGAACCCGAGAAGCTTGCCGGAGGGGACTCCGAAGACGCACTTCTCGGGGTTCAGCTTGAGTTGTATCTTGCGCAGATTTGCAAAAGTCTCATCCAGGTCTTGGATCAGGGTATCCTTGTCCTTGCTCTTGACCACTATGTCATCCATGTAGGCTTCTACATTCCTGTGTATCTGTGGCTCAAAAGCAGTGTGGACCACCCTTGCAAATGTTGAGCCCGCATTCTTCAGTCCAAAGGGCATGCGTATGAAACAGTAAGTGCCACATGGAGTAATGAATGCGGTCTTCTCTTCATCTTCTTCAGCCATGAATATCTGGTGGTATCCGGAGTATGCATCAAGGAATGAAAGCAACTCACATCCAGCCGTGGAGTCAACGATCTGGTCGATGCGCGGCAAGGGAAATGGATCCTTGGGACAAGCTTTATTCACATCGGTGAAGTCTATACAAAGTCTCCATTTCCCATTAGCCTTTCGCACGACAACTGGATTGGCCAGCCACGTAGGATGAAGTACACCTCTAACAAGGCCTGCTGCTTCCAACTTCTTGATCTCTTCAGCAATGAACTCTTGGCGCTCCACCGCTTGCTTTCTGACCTTCTGCTTGACGGGCCGCGCATGAGGACAAACAGCAAGCTTGTGCTCAATTACCTTCCTGGGAACGCCGGGGATGTCAGACGGTTGCCATGCAAACACGTCGACATTCGCCCGCAGGAAGGCAACGAGCGCACTTTCCTATTTGGGATCGAGCGTAGCACTGATGGTGAAGGTACCACCAGTGCCGTCCTCCTTGGCGGACACCTTCTTGGTTGCAGGTGGAGCTGTCATTCCTTTCTTGCACTTGCCGGTGGAGCTCGATGGTGCGTCTTCGACGGCAGCGCAGCACTCCGAAGAGGTGCGTTTGCCGGAGTGGGCTCCAGAGCTCTTGCCGGACTTGGTCTTGGTCTTCCCCCCGGGAGCTTCAGCGGCAAGTGTCTTGCTGTCTGCCGCGACTGTTGCGTCCCGGTAGATCTTATCGGCGCAAATAAGTGCGTCCTTCTTGTCGCCGGGGACAGAGATGACGCTTATTGGCCCTGGCATCTTGAGCATGTTATATGCATAGTGAGAGGCTGCCATGAACTTGGCGAGCGCAGGACGGCCAAGTATCCCATTGTATGGCAATGGGATATCGGCGACATCGAAGGTGATCCTCTCAGTCTGTCGTGGAATTAGCACGGCAGATGTCCGGTGTGGGGACCCCGACTCATAAGTCGTGATCACCGAATGCACGTGTACAGTGATCCCAGAGATCAATGCTCACTGAACACACAGAAGCTGAATAACAAGAGTCTTACATCCTTACATACCGTGTTACACAAGTAGGACCATAATGGTCAAGTCTTGAGTATATCATCGCAGCGGAAAATCTTCAAAGACAACTGGGACCCATGCCATCTGCCTTAACCCTACAGGCATTCTGACTGGGAAGCATCCTAGCTCGCATGCTCGTCACCGAGAAATCTTCATCATAACCTGTTCTCTCCTGCCTGGCCAATAAAATAACCAGTGGCAAGCCAATGAGTACATTGAATGTACTCGCAAGCAACCCAAGTGTGATAACAGAATATTTTATGCAAGGCTCTACTGCTAAATTGGTAGTTTTGCGGAAAGCTAGTTTTTCATGTGCAAGTATGATCAACATATAACAAGGATATGCATGTGTCTGTAACAAGTATCAGGAGGTCACAGACGTCAATATCGAAAAAGAGTTGTAATCAACTCATGTTCAAGCTCATAGTAACTTCCTCGGGTATCACATCATCAATATCACTGAACCATGTTGTTTCCTCACACACACACGCCAGGTTTCGCAAACATTGGACGTAGCCCAAGAGCGGTTACCCAACTGTCCATGACCGTGGACACGGCTATTCGAATAGTTTTACACTCTGCAGAGGTTGCACACTTTACCCACTAGATCCGGGGAACTTCCGTGTCATCCACGACCCGCGGTACCTCAAGTACCCGGGGTAAGCACCCGATCACTATCTTTCCCTAGGTGACACTAACATAGAGTCCACTCGATTGGTAGCAGCCCCGTGCCAAACATTTCACATCTCAAGGTTTGTGGAGACTCGCTCCAAATTCATCACATATCACAAGCACGGGGTACCAACGGTGTGTCCGGTGCCCTGTAAAGACAGTCATGGCCGCCTATCCAAGCGCGACCCCGTCCCAAGAGTGACCTCATGTCACTCCCGTCACTAGTAATGCGGGCACCATGCTAGTATCGACCTAGGTAATCAATAATGCCCTTTCCCATATAAGGGTAGAGTGGTTGCGCATGTAAGGTTGGAATAACGGTCGCAACTTAAACCAATCCGTTTTTCAAAACAACACACACACTTGCCTCGGTACACCACTTCGTCATCAAGTGGTTACCCATCTCACCATCTCCCTCGGGCATAAATGTCACCCGACGGGGTTTTCGCAAAGTCTTTTGAAAGTATTCTGCCTCCGTCACCATGCATATACCCGACCCATTTGCGTAGCCACTATTAAAGCAACCTAACTACTCCCACCCACATAACCCTCATAGGAAGGTAGGGTCATGTTTGATGCAAGTATCAATAATAAGCAACAAGGGTAGCAACCAAAGTGGTTTCCACCTTAACATGATTCCGATGCATTGAATAATAAGGCTTTATGAGACATGCATAAAAAGGTTTCTTGAACATGGTCAAAGGGCTGCTTGCCTTATTCTTCAGAGTCTTCAGATCTTCTGGTCCATCTCCGAATACTCCGCTTATTACGTCAACTAACGATGGAAACAATCATAATAAGCAACACAATCAAAAGCAAAAATAAAAGTGCTCTATAAATAGGAGTTGGACTTTTCTAGGATACCTATGGTCATATTAGAAATGACCAAGGTGGTTTCATAGGTGTTGGATCAATGGATGATTTGGAACATTCCAATATGATGGAATCAAGGGTTTTATGGATTTGGAAAAAGTATACAGAAATAATTCCTTGAATGATGAGCAAAGGTACTCATCATCAAGTCATGATTTTAGAAGCATTTAGGAGTTGGTTTCAATGGATTTGGAATTGAAATGAATTTCCTAGGATTTTCCAAAGCTGATAAATATAAAGAAATGGCTCATCATTTGGTGGGGTACAGAAACTATTATTAAAAATGTTCCAAAACTAAGTTTGGACATGACAAGCATCTAGGAATTTGAATCACTGCATTTGGGTCAAAAATGAGTTGTCTGTGATTTTCTAAAGTTCATCACAGAAAATGAAATATGGGTATTTGATAAATATTTGTATAGGAAAAGTTTCTGGAATAATGTGCATGTTGCACCATGTGATAGGGCATGATTTTAGGAGCTACCAGAAATTTGAATCATGCAATTTGGAGTTCATATGAATATTTGGGGCATTTTTGAAGTTGGCAGAATAAAGAAAAAGGGAAAGAAATAGGGGTTATACCCTTATGCTGCAGACTGGGCGGAGGATAGATGGTGGGCCGGCCCAGCTGCACGGCCGCGAGCGCCCAGGTGCAACGTCGATAGCGCCTTCAAGGGAATACGTCTCCGTTTGCCAGAAACGGACTTCACGGAGTACGTCTCCACTTAAACAGTGGGGCCAGGCCGCTGGGTCACTTACAGCCTGGGCCCACCGGGCTCTTTCCCTCCCTCATGGATCCTTCTTCTTCCTCCCGACGGAGACAGAGGAGGGCGCCGGCCTGCTCGCCGCCGGCGCTGCTCAGCCTGCCGGCGTCGAACCGCGGTGGAGTCAGGGCCGCGGGCCTCGCCGCATCCGCATGGGGGGTCGCAAGGAGGCGCGGCGAGCTTCCTGCGTCCGTGGAGGCCGACGGGTCCTGCGCTCGGTGGTCTCCCGTGCCGGCGACTGCGGCCGTCTCCGACGACGTCCGGTGCACCGGCGGGTTCGTGAGGCCGAGTCGCGCCCATCCCTGGCCTCCAAGCTGGCCGGGAGGAGCAGGAGCGACGGCGACCGAGGCATCAGCGGCGGCTTCGGGTCGAGACGGGGCGGCGCCAGAGGGTGCTCGGGGAAAGGAAGGGAGGAGTGGGGGGAGTCTCCACGGTCCTGGGGTCTTCCTCCTGGTGGCCAACAGAGAAAAGGGAGAAGGGAACGGCCGTGGTGCCCGATGCCGAGCGGTGGCTGGCGGCGGCACTTCGGCCGTGGAGAGAGGGAGAGCGCCGGAGAGGGAGAGAGGGAGTGTCTAGGAGGTGCACGGGGAAGGGGAGGTTCAAGAAGAAGCAACGGGCGCTCGGGGGGAGGGCTTAAATAGACGCAGCCACGGTGCACCGTGAGCACGGTCCAGGGCGCGCACGGCGAGCTCGTGGAGAGAGAGGAGGAGGGCCGGAGAGGATAGGACCGACAGCCCGGCAGGTCGTGGACGTCGAGGGGGCCTCGGGGGACACGCTCCCTCTGCCCAAGGTGGTCGGAGGCAGCTGATTGGGGGCGGCTACAGTGCGGGAGCGCACTGTAGCGCGCTCCAGAGCACGTCTTTGGCCGGCATGGTTGGGCCTGTGCTATCCTGGCCATGTCCTGTTGTGTCCAACCGTGTCCAGGGGGTAGAGGGGGTAGTAAACAATGGCTCTGTGGTCTTGGATGCCCTGGGGAACCACTGGGATGAGGAGGGAGGTGAAGGAGGAGAAGAAGGTGGCTGTCCACAAGGGTAAAAGTGGGGTTTTTACCCCCCAATAATTGAGTTGAGGCCATGGGTAGGTTATTGGGGGTGGATGATGATCAGGGGGAGTTGTAGTAAGAATTTGGGGTAAGGGGAAATAGTAAAAGTGGTCCAAACACAGGTTTTGGTAAATGAACAGAAGGTGTTTGATAAGTGTTTGGTCAAGCAAATGACATCCACTTGACATGGGACTTAACAGGATCAAATGTCACCTACAATTAGGCCCCTACACCAAATTTGATCTCATTTGGGCAAAGTGGCCAATGTAACTTTGGTGAACCCTAGAAATGAACAGAAATGGTTTCACCATGTTGGAGTTAAGCAAATCATCTCCCCTTGATGCACCACTTGGTGTAGCATCATCATTTGGGGATATGAACATGCCCACAAAGTTTGAGGCTCCAGATAAAAAGTTGACAATGTAAAGTTGTTCAAATTTGAATTTGAACAGAAGTGGTTTTGGGGTGATCTGATCAAGTTGCTCTATTCCAAATCTTGTGCCATTTGGTCTAGATGCCTTATTAGGTCATTCTAGCATGTGCACCAAGTTTGAGAGCATTTGGACAAGTTTGGCAATGTAGAGTTGCTCAAACTTCAAATATGGACAGAATGGTTTTGAAAGGGTTTGAAGATGTTTCCTTGATCTCCAATGCATGAGGCTTTGCAAGATCATCAAATATGTCATATGTGACATGATAGAATTTCCCTGGAATTTTTGGATAATATTTCCTTTGTAAATATTTCAAAAGCTTGAAATATCCAGAAAGTGTTTTGGAAGGATTTGTCCAATATTTTGAACATGACCATGTGTTAAAACTCTTATATATGGACAATATATGTCCTATGAGTCTCCCTGAATTTTGGCAAATATTTTTGAAATGTTTAAATAATTTTTCCCTATTAAAGACCATTTCTGGCCTTAAGAAAAAGCTTTTAAATAAAATATAAAATTAACTTTTAAAATTATACTTTTGTGGTTTCTGGGAGTCCTATATCTAATAGGATTCAAATAAACTTTTTGAAAGATTTTTCTCACCCTAAATAAGGTACTTGCAGTGCAAACCTCAATTCAGGGGTTTTTGGAAAACTAATTTTAGAAAATACCATTTGGCCAAAATATTTTTATAAGAAAATTCTATACTGGTCTATACACATGGCATGATCATTGGAAAAAGGTTTTGGGTCAAGGAGATGAAGTATAAGAGTTGGAGGATTTATTTGATTTTCAGAGCACTAGCAAACAGCGGACAAAAGCCAAATCAAGCAAGGTCAAAAACACTCAAAAGTTTTTGCAAATCCACATTTTTGACATGAAAATTAGCTTAAGCAATGTGATATGAAAATCAGGGTGTGACAGACCTACCCCCCTTACAAGAATCTCGTCCCCGAGATTCCCAGACTAGGCGTGGAAAGAAAAACGGAGTCTTGGATACGGGGTAGTCTTCACTTCTTCTTGTTGGTTCTGCTTCCGAGCGGTGCTCCTTGGAATCTTGAAGTGCTTGATGGTATGGCTCCTTGCTTGAGGTCGTCCTTGATGGAGGTTGCTGAGGGGTCTCTTGCATAGGTTAGGTTGGGTTAGCTGACAAAGGCTCGGTGATCGATGTCCTTGCGGCCATCGGGCTAGCTAGGAGGTAAGAAGTACTTCCAGAGTGGGGGCTCGTGGAAGATTTGGTGCACGGGGGGTATCTCAGGTGGTAGATCTAGCTGGGGAGCCATCCACCACATGACTTGCAGTGATCACAAAGGGTCCAATGAACCTTAGTGCGAGCTTCCCCTTGACGTGGAAACGCTTGGTTCCCTTCAGAGGGGTTACCCGTAGGTACACGTGGTCCCCGACATGGAAACTCATGTTCCGACGGTGAGTGTCAGCATAGCTCTTTTGTCTTGACTTGGCTGCCTTCAAACGTTCTCCGACTAGTTGGACTTGCTCCTCCGCTGCGCGGAGAATATCTGGTCCAAAGACTAGTCCTTCTCCAGTCTCTGACCAGTTGAGGGGTGTGCGACATCAGCGTCCGTACAACACCTCAAATGGTGCCGTCCGAAGGCTCGACTGGTAACTGTTGTTATAGGAGAACTCGGCAAAAGGGAGACAATCCTCCCACTTGGCTCCATATGCCAAGACACAGGCTCGGAGTCATGACTTCGAGAATCTGATTGATTCGCTCAGTCTGACCTCCGGTCTGGGGGTGGAAAGCCGTGCTGAAAGATACTTGGTTCCCAATGCTTCTCGGAACTTCTTCCAGAACCTTGAGCTGAACTGGGTTCCTCGATCTGACAGATCTCCTTGGAATACCATGAAGACTTACGACTTGGTCGATGTAGAGAGCTGCCAGCCGGTTGCCATCATAAGTGGTTTTGACAGGAATGAAAATGGGCCACCTTGGTCAAATGATCGACTATGATCCAAACAGAGTCGTGTCCTCCATCCGACCTTGGTAAACCAGTGACGAAGTTCATTCCGTCTTTATCCCACTTCCACCCAGAAGCCTTGAGTGGTTGAAGCAATCCAGCGGGTCGCTGATATTCAGCTTGACCCTTTGGCACACATCACACTTTGCAACATAGGTTGCAAATTTCTCTTTCCATCTCGTGCCACCAGAATCGTGCCTTCAAGTCTTGATACAATCTTGGTGTGAGCGTTCCTTCGACACGGAAAAGCTCGGCTTCTCCGGGAGGAGTGGTTTGCAGATACGCCCGGTCTTCGATGCGGAAGTTTCTTCTTGATGTCGATGGTCGGTGTAGATCTTCCTTCTTGACAGGGCGGTCTTCAGATGTCTTCTATCCAGTTGTCCGTCTCTTCTTGTCTTCGGGCAGACAAGTAGGCCATCAAATGATGATGTTACCCAACTTGTCCAATAGCTTCATGAGGTCTAAGGGGGTACGCAAGGTAAGCTGGGGTATTGGTGGCGGTCTCGGTTGAGTATTACAGAGGCCTTCCTGACTGTGAGTCAAGGCCCGTGGTCAGAATCTGACCAGGTTGTGGCTTGGTGGGGCTTAAGGGTTTCAAGGATTCTAGTGAGTGAATGAACTTATATCATCTTATCCTTAAACACAGTTTCTGAGATGCCAATAGCTATATCTAGTACTCCGAACGGAAAAGCAGCCTCTCGCATAGACCAACTTTAATCACCACTCATAGCCATGCATATCCTCATGATTCTCAAGAGACGGTCTATCAAAATTATATTTTTCTAAGATCCCCAAATCCATATGCACGTCTACCTCTAAAATCCAAAGGTAGATCATACATGCTGCTGAGCTTAAATTAAACTCCACAATCCAAGCACTCAACCTAGTCTTCCAAGGCTCAAGATAATGCATCTTTAATCTAAGGAAACACGTCATATGCCACTCCAAGATTTTGTTTCCTTCCTAGAGATCAACTCCGATAGCCCGGTAATTCCATCAATCACCACATAATCCGACAATCCTACAAATCTGATGTCTACGGTGATCCACAAGATCTCAAGTCCCAAATACTTGGAAGGACTATGCATCACGATAGTTAATCCACCAAATTCCCATCATCCGGGTCAAGTAAACCCCAAGATCACAACTATATAGATCCCTAAATCAACTCTGACAAATAATCCAATCTCCTAGGTTACTGTCCACCGAGAAGCATGATATCATAATCAGAATCATAGGCCTAAATCCAATCTTACTCCGAATCATGCAGACATATCCAGCATTATACCAACCAGAATCACCTACATGAATCCAAGTCTCATGCCCAGCGGGCACTCCTACATATTTCCCAAAGTCATGATCCCACCAACATGAAAACCTCATAATCCATCAAGGTCTCCGAAAATTCCTCGAAGTCACTAATATAAACCACCAAGTCATCTGTCCAATATCCTCGAACTGGTCTATCTATGGCATCGTCAGACCTCGTGCTATGTCAGGATGAGAATGTGCTCACTCATCGTGTCCACTAGCTCCTTTACGAACCCAGTGTTGTGCAAGGTTACAAAGGCTTAACAGGTTCTCTCGCTTTACCATGGGTTAAGCACATGGTTAAGGATTCGTGCTGGAGTGTCTCGGAAAGTCTCAAAGGGTCTAGGAATGGGGTTACTGGTCTGGAGATTTAAACATAACTCTACGGGGTTGCACTTGGTCACGGGGGTTGTAGCAGAAGTCTTCGGTGCCAGTTGGTTGCCGAGGTAGAATCCTTGGTGCATCTTGTCTTGCGGGTCTTCAGTTGGGGAGAGAGAGAATAGAGGGAAGAAGCAGCGTAGAGGAGGGGAATGCCTAAGGGGGTTCTATAGTGCAGGTGCAACAAACAGGTGCAAAAAGGCAGAAACAAAGGAAGCAAGGCAAGGGAGGTGATATAGCCATGCACTTGTTGCGTGGGGCAAAAGTGCGACTTATATCAAAACACAAACGAATTAAAAACAAACAACACACAATCATGGTTCTATTCGAACCATCATATGGACTCGACTGCGCATAGGGGGTACACGACTCATCCTACCCTAGGGGTTCTCGGACTATGTGTCGTGACTTGTGCCTCGTGCAGTCTTCTGAGCTTCCTCAGGTGTTGCCATGTCCCTTGTAGTTGCTTGATGAATGATCCGGGTTGAGCCTGAAGAATCTTCAACATCTTCCCGCCTGCCGAGGTGATGGGGTGAAGGTGCCTCCTTGTGGCTAGTGTTGACTTGGTCTTCTCTTGTCTCTTTAATCATGACGATCCCTTGTGCCTTCTGGGGCGTCGAGGGTACCAGGTAGGCAATCCATATGTAATGACAATAACATGGCATAATAGAGGTCCACCATGTCGGGTTCGTTGATGAAAACATCGACACCAAGAGCGGGGGATGAAGAGAACCGTTTTCCTGCTCACCGTAGTGAGGCGGACCAAATGGCGAGGTTCTCATCCACCGGTGGTTGCCGATACAACAACGGTAGTGACAGGATTACTCTATTAGCGATGCATATCATGACTTTGCATAACCTATACCCTGGTCATCGTAGGCTAGGGTTGCTCCATCTTGGGGGCTCTGTCAAGGGTACCACCATCTTCTGGGTCTTCATGTCCTCACTCATCGAGGATGTAGTTTCCGTTGGTATCATCTTGTCGTGGTGTCACCAATCTTGTGTGCAAAAGTGGTGGGTGAGTGTTCGGCAAGGTGCACTCCACGAGGATTTCAGAAAATCCAGTGGTCAGGGGCATAGGGGTTTTAGCGGCCAAGGTTTTGAAGGGGAAGAGATCAAGTATAGCCTAGTTTTCGAAAAACTGAGAAGGGAAGAGAAGTATAGATAGTTTTGAAAACTACTAATAGTTTTGGAAATAGTTTTACCCTAACTAACGACCATGCTAACTAAGGCTTCCTACAGTCAGGATGGCTCTGATACCAGCTCTGTGGGGACCCCGACTCATAAGTCGTGATCACCGAATGCACGTGTACAGTGATCCCAGAGATCAATGCTCACTGAACACACAGAAGCTGAATAACAAGAGTCTTACATCCTTACATACCGTGTTACACAAGTAGGACCATAATGGTCAAGTCTTGAGTATATCATCGCAGCGGAAAATCTTCAAAGACAACTGGGACCCATGCCATCTGCCTTAACCCTATAGGCATTCTGACTGGGAAGCGTCCTAGCTCGCATGCTCGTCACCGAGAAATCTTCATCATAACCTGTTCTCTCCTGCCTGGCCAATAAAATAACCAGTGGCAAGCCAATGAGTACATTGAATGTACTCGCAAGCAACCCAAGTGTGATAACAGAATATTTTATGCAAGGCTCTACTGCTAAATTGGTAGTTTTGCGGAAAGCTAGTTTTTCATGTGCAAGTATGATCAACATATAACAAGGATATGCATGTGTCTGTAACAAGTATCAGGAGGTCACAGACGTCAATATCGAAAAAGAGTTGTAATCAACTCATGTTCAAGCTCATAGTAACTTCCTCGGGTATCACATCATCAATATCACTGAACCATGTTGTTTCCTCACACACACACGCCGGGTTTCGCAAACATTGGACGTAGCCCAAGAGCGGTTACCCAACTGTCCATGACCGTGGACACGGCTATTCGAATAGTTTTACACTCTGCAGAGGTTGCACACTTTACCCACTAGATCCGGGGAACTTCCGTGTCATCCACGACCCGCGGTACCTCAAGTACCCGGGGTAAGCACCCGATCACTATCTTTCCCTAGGTGACACTAACATAGAGTCCACTCGATTGGTAGCAGCCCCGTGCCAAACATTTCACATCTCAAGGTTTGTGGAGACTCGCTCCAAATTCATCACATATCACAAGCACGGGGTACCAACCGTGTGTCCGGTGCCCTGTAAAGACAGTCATGGCCGCCTATCCAAGCGCGACCCCGTCCCAAGAGTGACCTCATGTCACTCCCGTCACTAGTAATGCAGGCACCATGCTAGTATCGACCTAGGTAATCAATAATGCCCTTTCCCACATAAGGGTAGAGTGGTTGCGCATGTAAGGTTGGAATAACGGTCGCAACTTAAACCAATCCGTTTTTCAAAACAACACACACACTTGCCTCGGTACACCACTTCGTCATCAAGTGGTTACCCATCTCACCATCTCCCTCGGGCATAAATGGCACCCGACGGGGTTTTCGCAAAGTCTTTTGAAAGTATTCTGCCTCCGTCACCATGCATATACCCGACCCATTTGCGTAGCCACTATTAAAGCAACCTAACTACTCCCACCCACATAACCCTCATAGGAAGGTAGGGTCATGTTTGATGCAAGTATCAATAATAAGCAACAAGGGTAGCAACCAAAGTGGTTTCCACCTTAACATGATTCCGATGCATTGAATAATAAGGCTTTATGAGACATGCATAAAAAGGTTTCTTGAACATGGTCAAAGGGCTGCTTGCCTTATTCTTCAGAGTCTTCAGATCTTCTGGTCCATCTCCGAATACTCCGCTTATTACGTCAACTAACGATGGAAACAATCATAATAAGCAACACAATCAAAAGCAAAAATAAAAGTGCTCTATAAATAGGAGTTGGACTTTTCTAGGATACCTCTGGTCATATTAGAAATGACCAAGGTGGTTTCATAGGTGTTGGATCAATGGATGATTTGGAACATTCCAATATGATGGAATCAAGGGTTTTATGGATTTGGAAAAAGTATACAGAAATAATTCCTTGAATGATGAGCAAAGGTACTCATCATCAAGTCATGATTTTAGAAGCATTTAGGAGTTGGTTTCAATGGATTTGGAATTGAAATGAATTTCCTAGGATTTTCCAAAGCTGATAAATATAAAGAAATGGCTCATTATTTGGTGGGGTACAGAAACTATTATTAAAAATGTTCCAAAACTAAGTTTGGACATGACAAGAATCTAGGAATTTGAATCACTGCATTTGGGTCAAAAATGAGCTCTCTGTGATTTTCTAAAGTTCATCACAGAAAATGAAATATGGGTATTTGATAAATATTTGTATAGGAAAAGTTTCTGGAATAATGTGCATGTTGCACCATGTGATAGGGCATGATTTTAGGAGCTACCAGAAATTTGAATCATGCAATTTGGAGTTCATATGAATATTTGGGGCATTTTTGAAGTTGGCAGAATAAAGAAAAAGGGAAAGAAATAGGGGTTATACCCTTATGCTGCAGACTGGGCGGAGGATAGATGGTGGGCCGGCCCAGCTGCACGGCCGCGAGCGCCCAGGTGCAACGTCGATAGCGCCTTCAAGGGAATACGTCTCCGTTTGCCAGAAACGGACTTCACGGAGTACGTCTCCACTTAAACAGTGGGGCCAGGCCGCTGGGTCACTTACAGCCTGGGCCCACCGGGCTCTTTCCCTCCCTCATGGCTCCTTCTTCTTCCTCCCGACGGAGACAGAGGAGGGCGCCGGCCTGCTCGCCGCCGGCGCTGCTCAGCCTGCCGGCGTCGAACCGCGGTGGAGTCAGGGCCGCGGGCCTCGCCGCATCCGCATGGGGGGTCACAGGGAGGCGCGGCGAGCTTCCTGCGTCCGTGGAGGCCGACGGGTCCTGCGCTCGGTGGTCTCCCGTGCCGGCGACTGCGGCCGTCTCCGAAGACGTCCGGTGCACCGGCGGGTTCGTGAGGCCGAGCCGCGCCCATCCCTGGCCTCCAAGCTGGCCGGGAGGAGCAGGAGCGACGACGACCGAGGCATCAGCGGCGGCTTCGGGTCGAGACGGGGCGGCGCTAGAGGGTGCTCGGGGAAAGGAAGGGAGGAGTGGGGGGAGTCTCCACGGTCCTGGGGTCTTCCTCCTGGTGGCCAACAGAGAAAAGGGAGAAGGGAACGGCCGTGGTGCCCGATGCCGAGCGGTGGCTGGCGGCGGCACTTCGGCCGTGGAGAGAGGGAGAGCGCCGGAGAGGGAGAGAGGGAGTGTCTAGGAGGTGCTCGGGGAAGGGGAGGTTCCAGAAGAAGCAACGGGCGCTCGGGGGGAGGGCTTAAATAGACGCAGCCACGGTGCACCGTGAGCACGGTCCAGGGCGCGCACGGCGAGCTCGTGGAGAGAGAGGAGGAGGGCCGGAGAGGATAGGACCGACAGCCCGGCAGGTCGTGGACGTCGAGGGGGCCTCGGGGGACACGCTCCCTCTGCCCAAGGTGGTCAGAGGCAGCTGATTGGGGGCGGCTACAGTGCGGGAGCGCACTGTAGCGCGCTCCAGAGCACGTCTTTGGCCGGCATGGTTGGGCCTGTGCTATCCTGGCCATGTCCTGTTGTGTCCAACCGTGTCCAGGGGGTAGAGGGGGTAGTAAACAATGGCTCTGTGGTCTTGGATGCCCTGGGGAACCACTGGGATGAGGAGGGAGGTGAAGGAGGAGAAGAAGGTGGCTGTCCACAAGGGTAAAAGTGGGGTTTTTACCCCCCCAATAATTGAGTTGAGGCCATGGGTAGGTTATTGGGGGTGGATGATGATCAGGGGGAGTTGTAGTAAGAATTTGGGGTAAGGGGAAATAGTAAAAGTGGTCCAAACACAGGTTTTGGTAAATGAACAGAAGGTGTTTGATAAGTGTTTGGTCAAGCAAATGACATCCACTTGACATGGGACTTAACAGGATCAAATGTCACCTATAATTAGGCCCCTACACCAAATTTGAGCTCATTTGGGCAAAGTGGCCAATGTAACTTTGGTGAACCCTAGAAATGAACAGAAATGGTTTCACCATGTTGGAGTTAAGCAAATAATCTCCCCTTGATGCACCACTTGGTGTAGCATCATCATTTGGGGATATGAACATGCCCACAAAGTTTGAGGCTCCAGATAAAAAGTTGACAATGTAAAGTTGTTCAAATTTGAATTTGAACAGAAGTGGTTTTGGGGTGATCTGATCAAGTTTCTCTATTCCAAATCTTGTGCCATTTGGTCTAGATGCCTTATTAGGTCATTCTAGCATGTGCACCAAGTTTGAGAGCATTTGGACAAGTTTGGCAATGTAGAGTTGCTCAAACTTCAAATATGGACAGAATGGTTTTGAAAGGGTTTGAAGATGTTTCCTTGATCTCCAATGCATGAGGCTTTGCAAGATCATCAAATATGTCACATGTGACATGATAGAATTTCCCTGGAATTTTTGGAGAATATTTCCTTTGTAAATATTTCAAAAGCTTGAAATATCCAGAAAGGGTTTTGGAAGGATTTGTCCAATATTTTGAACATGACCATGTGTTAAAACTCTTATATATGGACAATATATGTCCTATGAGTCTCCCTGAATTTTGGCAAATATTTTTGAAATGTTTAAATAATTTTTCCCTATTAAAGACCATTTCTGGCCTTAAGAAAAAGCTTTTAAATAAAATATAAAAATAACTTTTAAAATTATACTTTTGTGGTTTCTAGGAGTCCTATATCTAATAGGATTCAAATAAACTTTTTGAAAGATTTTTCTCACCCTAAATAAGGTACTTGCAGTGCAAACCTCAATTCAGGGGTTTTTGGAAAACTAATTTTAGAAAATACCATTTGGCCAAAATATTTTTATAAGAAAATTCTATACTGGTCTATACACATGGCATGATCATTGGAAAAAGGTTTTGGGTCAAGGAGATGAAGTATAAGAGTTGGAGGATTTATTTGATTTTCAGAGCACTAGCAAACAGCAGACAAAAGCCAAATCAAGCAAGGTCAAAAACACTCAAAAGTTTTTGCAAATCCACATTTTTGTCATGAAAATTAGCTTAAGCAATGTGATATGAAAATCAGGGTGTGACATCCGGTTTAGCGGACTTGATGATGGAACCATCGCACGGGTTAGCTTGAAGGGGTTCATAGCACACAAAGGACACAGAGAGTTTATACTAGTTCGGCCCCTTCGATGAAGGTAAAAGCCTACGTCTAGTTGGTTTGGTATTGCTTGGGCGTCGGTTTACAGGGAGCGGATTCGCTTGCCTGTAGTCTCGACGGGTTGGTTCTTGCTTGTCCCTGAACCGTCGCCGGGTCGTCCCCTTCTATAGTGGTGACGCCTGGTCCGGTTTACAGAGTCCCGAGGCCGGCTCATACTTGTGTCCGCCTCGGTCTCTGTCTGTTCTTCCTTATCTCTCAAGTTACATTGCTTGGCGGTTTACAAACCACACTTCTATACATGGGCCTTAAGATCTCATGGGCCGTAGCCTTTACTAAATATTACAACCAAGTATAATATAACTAAGCCGGTTTACACTAGCCGGTTCATACCTGCTAGTCATATCCCTGACATTAGGCCCCAGAATGATTTGAACTTGTTCATATCAGTCTTTCTTGTCTTGTATAATTTTCTTCTTTGTCTTCATATTTTTGTAAACCGGCTCTGACGTCATCTTTGAGAATCACTAAATCTGACCGTGACATCATCTCCGCATTTAACGCCGTGAGCTGTACTGTAGCTTTGTTTAATGGTTATCCGGAAATCGAGGCGTCAAAAAGGATCTTTATCCGATCTTTGCCCCCTCGAATCCCGCACCTGTCGCTTCCCATCTGTCCTTCGCTTATAAATACCGCCGTCCCCCTTCATTATTCCTTCTTCTCGCCTCTTCTTCCTCTGTCTGTCGCCCGAGCTTCAAAACTCCATTGATGCCCGAGCTTGAAGCGCCGCCGTTGCCTCGCCGAGTCAAGACCTCCCTGGCCGCTGCATCAACCTGATTCGACCAGAGAACTCTGCCGCTGTCCTCCATTGTTCAGGTACATCCTTTCTTCCTCGCTATAGATCTGCATCTTCTAGGGTTCTTCTCTTATTCTTCCGCCATTAGGGTTTGAAAGCTTCATCTTGTTCCTCGTAAATGCTCACTTCGTAGATAGTTTTTGACCTTTATGCCCAGTTAATAGATCTTCCACTAGTATTGGCTTTAGATCTCACCACTTATACTTATCCTGTAGATTCATCTGCTCCGCATAATACCCTTGCGTTTCTTCCTATACTTTCTTGCACTTAATTTTCTTTTCTTTTCTTTGCACGCCCAGATCTGTTTCACTTTAGCCGTTTACAAAGAAACTGTTTCTTCTCTTTTGTAGATCCATTAGGTATACTCTGGCTTAAACTATTATGCCATGTTCCTGTAAAACTTTTGAATTTGAACGCAACGGTTTAGCTGTTCTTCTTTTATTGTCGTGAACCGGTAATGATATAGCTCCCTGTTATTGCCGGTTTAACCATACCATTAGTCCTCGGTTCAAACCGTTGCGTGACTTTCATAGATATTTTCCGGTTTATACTGCTGTACCCGCATAATCCGTTTCTTTGCACTTTATCTTTTTCAGTACTTGTCCTTCCATTGCTATGGCCAAGCAGTTTGTCTCTTGTGATTGGGTTCCTTCCATTATCACGGAAGAAGACTTGGTCAAAATTTCTGAAATTGGTACCTTAGGCCCTCAGTCTGTTTTGAAGTGGCGAGCTCCGGGGAATGAATGCCCTCCTACTCCCAGACCTGGGGAAGTTATTGTGTTCTTTGATCACATATCTCGAGGCTTCTCTCCCCCAGGTTCAAAGTTTTTCCGTGACGTTCTTGCTGCCTTCCGACTCCACCCTCAGGATATTGGACCCAACTCTATTTCAAACATCTGTGACTTCCAAGTGTTTTCGGAAGTGTATCTGCAAGAAGAACCGTCTGTCGATCTGTTCCGGGACTTCTTTCACCTGAACCGGTGCACAGAGTTCACTAGTGGACCGCGTCAGGAGCTCGGCGGTGTTAGTATCCAGAAAAGGAGGGACGCTGTCTTTCCTCACGCCGCTTTACACACGCATCCAAAAGAGTGGAACAAGTCATGGTTTTATTGCATTGACACTTCTCCTGAAGGGGAGAACCCCTTGCCGGGTTATCGTGAGCACCGTATTCCGGAGGATCATCCTCTACCACAACGACTCAGCTCTGTTGAGCGGACCCGGTTTGCATCACAGCTCTCCAGGTTAAAAGCTTTCATGGCCAATGGCTTGACTGGAACTGACTTTATGCGCTGCTGGTTGTCTTGGAGCATCCTTCCCTTGAGCCAGCGATCACAGCTGATGTGCCAGTATTCTGGTAAACCAGACGATCCTCAACGGTTTACCAAGGAAAAATTATCTGAATCGGAGGTTATTGAGTCGGCTAAAAAGATGCTCAACATCTCCTTAGCAGACTGCAGCAAAGTTGGATTAGCACCATATTATAAGAAGAATAAATTGCCTGTGGTAAGTTTTGCTTTATCCTGTGTTTGTAATCCGTTTATTTAAACCGTCCCTTCAACTGTCTTTCCTTCTTTTAAATAGGCTGATGATCCTTTCTGGAAGAGAAAACCTCAAGAGAAAACCGGCAAACAAGCACGCCGTAAGACTTTTGCCAACAAGAAGAGAAAAGCAGCTCTTGACTCCAGCTCTCACGCCGAGGATGATGACCCGGATTCCGAGGTACGATTTAATCCGGTTTGCATTTTGCCTTTTGTACTCATATATGTATCTAATGATAACTTTTCACAGGAGTTGGCTGAAGGTGATAATCCGGCCAAAGTTGAGGTAACTATCCTTTCTTCTGATTCAGAACCTCTTCCACAAAAAAGTCGTCGGACCGTCCGGAAATACCAATTTTCTCACCCTTATGCTCAATTGGATCCTAATTTTATTTTGAAGAAGCAACAACATGAAGCTCCTCGCCGGACCACTCGCCATAGTGGCCTAGCAGTGGAATCATCCGGGATTTCTTTAACTCCGGCTCGGAAACGCCGTGCTGAGGTGATACTTTCTCCGACTCTTCTTCATCCCAAGGCCGGGCTTATCCGGAAACCTCTTAAACCGTCTGACCCTGATTATCAAGAAACTCCACTGTCTTCTTCGGGTGAATCGACTGCCACACAGCTTCCCCCATTGAAAACTGTCCCAGGGTAAATCTTTTTAACATTTCCGGTTTATGATTCCTTTTTTGCTTTATAATGTCAACTCATTTTGCAAACTTTTTTCAGCAAGCCAAAGCCTAGCAAGAAACCCAAGGCAAACAAACCTCCTGCTGAGACCTCTGCAGATGATCCGGCGAATGATCCGGCAGCGACCGTTCCTCCAGAAGGCGAGCCCATAGCTCCTCTTGAAGATCTTGCGCCTACGGATCATATTTCAGTACCCGAAAATCCTACTGCTGAAGATGTCCACGATCCGCCAAGTCCTGCCCGGGTCAATTCTCCTCAAATTAATCCGGCGTCTCCCAATCCGGCTCACACTGCGACTCCCCCAATTGCACCTGCTTCTCCAGATGTTGTAGTGACTGGGGCTGCTTTCGTTGCTCCGGCTGAGCCCACCGTTTTAGCCAAGCATACGGCTAAAACGGAGAAGTTATATAAAGAGAAAGGAAAATGGAGTACTGAAGTATCCAATCTTGCAGACATGAGCGCCCAAGAAATTTATTCTGGGTATCTAAACCGGCTCCACAGCAGCCGAGACTATGAAGCGAGTTTGGTTAACTTAATGAAGGAGAAATATGAGGTAACCCTTTTCTTCTGACCTTGCACCTTTGATATGCTTCTATCCCATAACAGCCCCCAAGTTCCGGTTTAGCTGCGTGTTGAAGGTGAACCGGAACTTTGTAGTTTGAATAATTGATCTTTACATTAGCCCCCAAGTATCAAGTAGATAACTTGTTTATGTATTTGATATTTGTAAAAATTTCTGTTGATACTTCAATCATGCATTAGCCCCCAAGTGTCAAGTAGACAACTTGTTTGTGTGCTTGAGACTTGTAACTTTGAATTGCTGTTATTTATTGCTTCAACTGCCATTAGCCCCCAAGTGTCAAGTAGATAACTTGTTTATGTGCTTGAGACTTGTCTGACTGTTGCCTCTTGTCACTTGATTGTGCTTGCAGGCTGACTTAAACCGGAACGCTGATGAGATTAATGAACTTCGGAGCCGTCTTGCTGAGACCGAATCTGCCGCTTCAAAAGCTAAGAAAGATCTTCAGGTAAGTTTAAAGACTGCTGAAGATCTGAAGAAATACTTTGAAGAAGAGCGGACCACTTTTGAGGTTCAAAAGAAAGATCTAGAGAAACGGATCCAGGATGCTGAAAGGGCGCTTAATCCGGTTACAGAAGAATTAACCGGTTTAAAGCAGCAGATTGAGTTGATGACCTCTGCAATCTTTGGTAAGTATAATCTGAACTCCTGCTTTATCCCTGCAATCCTCCGTCTGTGCCGGTTTAACCGTAATATCTATATGCAGGGCGCCGTGTCTCCCATCTTGGGGATGACTTACAGAAGAAGCTTAAAGCGTGTTACACCTTGGTCGAGCAGCTGTATTCCGGCGCTTAGAGGATCATCAGTGCAACATCTTTCGGTAAACCGGCCCCTACAACTATCCAAGACACGTTGAAAAGATTATCTGTTTTGCCGGCTCGTCTTGAAGAAGTCAAGAAATCTGCTGCCCGAGGTGGTACTCCTCTGGCCCTTACCAGGGCTAAGGCCTGGGTCCCGGATCTTGATCCGGAAGAAGTTTTAACTGGATTTCCTGACACCAAAGATGACGGCTCTGCCTTTACCGCAAAGGATCTCTACGCCTTGACGAAGGAGATGCGTCCCCTCGGCAGCAAGCTCGCAGCTGAGTCCGATTTATCCAGGTATCATTCGGGGTACGACTTGCAAAACGAACGGGTGGACCGGCCGGTTTATGACACCGTCAATTTAATCCCGCCGGTTCGTCCTCATACCTTCGCTCCAGATATTGAACCTTCAGAACTTATCAACGACGAGATGTATTTCTGGGCTTTGACGAAGATTGATTGGCGTGTGCCGGATTTCCAACCGCTTCAAGAAGATGAAGATATTCCGGATCAAGGTGATGGCCAGCCGTCTCAGCAAGGAGGAGCATAATTCAAAACTTATTGTTGTAGTTGCAGTCTCTGTTTTGCCAAACAATCTTTTTAATCCGTCAGGCTTGCTATGCCTTGTAATAGGATAGCTGAAACTTGATCTGCTTTAATCCGGATATTCTGTCTTATGTGAAATATTTGCCAAATGAAATGTTATCTGATGTTGCTTATCTTGCATATCCTCTGCTCCTGCAGAATATAATACTGAAAATATGTCCTAGCGGTTTACCACTGGACGGATTAAATTGTTCTCTCCAAACGTCAAATAAGTACATACTCATACTAGCAATAAAGTTATACCTGAGATTATATATGCCCAATACTTGGATGAAGATCTTCATGGATCCAATTAGAAACCCGGGTTTTGATGATAGACTCCGGTTCATCTTGTTCTGAAAAACTTTGTTCAGAAATTTGTGGCTTTTTTCCTGATAGATGATCCGGGTTATAATGAACACCGGTTTACTCATGCTGGTATTCATGACCCAGACTTTTCACTTTATAGATATGTGGTCAGCTTCTGTAGCTGTTCCACTCCGGTTTAAAGGGTTAAAACACAAAACACAAAAAGATGCAAATGTTGCAAATAAGACCATGTAGTCGAGGCTTTTTAAGAGCTGCCAGGCTCAAAGCAAGGTTCAGCCAATCAATGGGATGTGGATTATCCATCTTTCCCCGGGGGCCTAGCCAATCACTGAATGTGGATTATCCATCTTTTCAGAGGGCCGATAGAACCGCAAATAAAAAACTGAGCCAATCAATGGGATGTGGATTATCCATCTTTCCCAGAGGGCCTAGCCAATCACTGAATGTGGATTATCCATCTTTTCAGAGGGCCGATAGAACCGTAACAAATTTGAGCCAATCACTGGATGTGGATTATCCATCTTTCCAGAGGGCCTCCATGGTTCCTCCTGAACCGGTGGGTAATTATAAACCAATCACTGAATGTGGATTATCCAACTTTTTAGAGGGTCTCCAGGGTTCCTCCTGAACCGGTGGGTAAATCTAAACCAATCACTGAATGTGGATTATCCAACTTTTCAGAGGGTCTCCAGGGTTCCTCCTGAACCGGTGGGTAAATCTAAACCAATCACTGAATGTGGATTATCCAACTTTTCAGAGGGTCTCCAGGGTTCCTCCTGAACCGGTGGGTAAATCTAAACCAATCACTGAATGTGGATTATCCAACTTTTCAGAGGGTCTCCAGGGTTCCTCCTGAACCGGTGGGTAAATCGTGAAGCGTCCTTTCTTTGAGCCGGATGTCATCTCATGTTCTTTAGAAAGTTTTGCTTTGCAAAAAATCAATCTTAAAACGGCCAATATGTTGAAATATAATATCTGATAAAAAACTTGCATTGTTGTTTTCACAAGATATTTGTATGCGGAAAAAGGGCTGAGCCCCCGGTTTACCGAGGGTGCCGGTTTATTTATTAATCATAATATATACATAGGATACAGTGGAGCTCGTAGCTCAAGTATAGTATGGCCATAAGTGGGCGATGTTTCATGGCCTCTTCGTCTCCTCTTCTGATGTCCGTGAGTCCTTGTGTTCTCGAACGTCCACCAAGTAATATGAACCGTTGTGTAGATTCTTACTGACCACGAAGGGCCCTTCCCAAGGTGGGATAGCTTGTACATATCTGTTTGATCTTGGATGAGCCGGAGTACCAAGTCGCCCTCCTGGAACGTCCTTGTTCTGATCCGGCGGCTATGATATCTGTGTAAGTCTTGTTGATAAATTGCAGATCGTGCCGCAGCTATATCACGCTCTTCATCCAGCCGGTCTAAACTGTCTTGC
This sequence comes from Secale cereale, assembly GCA_902687465.1. Classification (NCBI taxonomy): domain Eukaryota; kingdom Viridiplantae; phylum Streptophyta; class Magnoliopsida; order Poales; family Poaceae; genus Secale; species Secale cereale. The sequence goes on along the minus strand of LR738710.1, from coordinate 855,965,865 downwards.
CTTGCTCTCTCGTTGGCTGCTTCAACATAAGCCGTCATCCTTGGTGAATCATGACGTATATCGCTCGGAAGGACTGCTTCAGCACCATAGACCATGAAGAAAGGTGTGTAACCTGTAGACCGGTTTGGTGTAGTTTTGATACTCCAAAGAACAGATGGCAACTCCTCAACCCAACATCCTGGGGTTCTCTGCAAAGGCGTCATAAGCCGGGGTTTGATACCTCGCAAAATCTCCTGATTTGCCCTCTCAGCCTGACCATTGGATTGGGGGTGGGCCACAGAAGATACGTCCAAGCGAATATGTTCTCGTTGACAGAATTCTTCCATCTCACCCTGAGATAAATTGGTGCCATTGTCTGTGATGATGCTGTGTGGAAAGCCAAAACGGAAAATTACTTTTTTGATGAATTTAACTGCCGTTGCCGCATCACACTTGCTTATAGGCTCCGCTTCAACCCACTTTGTAAACTTGTCTACTGCTACTAGTAGATGAGTTTTCTGATCTTGGGATCGCTTGAAGGGTCCAACCATATCAAGCCCCCAAGTCGCAAACGGCCAAGTTATTGGTATCATCCGGAGCTCCTGCGCCGGAACCAGAGCACGCCTTGAAAATTTCTGACAAGCATCACACTTCCGGACCAGATCTGCCGCATCTGCATGAGCAGTTAACCAATAGAAACCATGCCGGAATGCTTTAGCCACCAATGATTTTGAACCGGCGTGATGACCACAATCCCCTTCATGGATCTCGCGAAGGATCTCACAACCTTCCTCAGCTGACCACACCGCTGAAATACTCCAGAAGTACTGCGATGATGAAGCTCTCCGTTTGCAATTGTCATGGACTTAGAACGCCGGATTATTTGTCGTGCTTCTTCTTCATCGTCCGGTAACTCCCCTCGGCTCAAATATGCCAAATAAGGCAGCGTCCAATCTGGAATAATATGAAGCGCTGCAACTAATTGTGCCTCCGGATCAGGAACAGCTAGGTCTTCCTCCGACGGTATCTGAACCGAAGGACTGTGCAATTCATCCAAAAAAGTGTTTGGTGGCACCGATTTACGTTGAGAACCCAGCCGGCTTAGAGCGTCGACCGCTTGGTTCCTTCGCCGGTCTATATGATCCACCTGATATCCTTTGAAGTATCCTACAACTGCTTCAACCTCTCGTCTGTAAGCCGCCATGAGGGGATCTCTTGAATCCCACTTGCCGGAAACTTGCTGTGCCACCAAATCTGAGTCGCCAAAGCACTTAACCCGGCTCAAGTTCATCTCCTTTGCCAGCCGCAAACCATGAAGTAGTGCTTTATATTCTGCTGCATTATTAGTACAAGGAAACAATAGGCGGAGGACATAACAAAATTTATCACCTCTGGGGGAAGTTAATACAACTCCAGCCCCCGAGCCCTCCAATTGTCTTGAACTGTCAAAGTGAATCGTCCAGTAAGTAAGATCCGGCTTCTCCTCAGGAGTTTGCAACTCTGTCCAATCATTGATGAAATCTACCAATGCCTGAGATTTTATAGCGGTGCGTGGCACATACTTCAACTCATGTGGGCTGAGCTCTATGGCCCACTTTGCCACCCTACCTGTAGCCTCCCTGTTCTGGATTATGTCTCCCAACGGTGCTGAACTAACCACATTTATTGGGTGACCTTGGAAATAGTGCTTCAACTTCCGGTTTGCCATAAACACACCATATACCAACTTATGCCAATGAGGGTACCTCTGTTTGGATTCAATGAGTACTTCACTCACATAGTAAACCGGGCGCTGAACCGGGTATTCCTTCCCTGCTTCCTTACGCTCAACCACGATTGCGACGCTGACTGCCCGTGCATTGGCAGCGACGTATAACAACAACGGCTCCTTGTCAACAGGAGCAGCTAGGACCGATGGTTTTGCCAATTGTCGTTTTAGATCTTCAAACGCTGCGTTTGCCTCATCACTCCATATAAACCGATCTGTTTTCCTCAGCATCTGGTAAAGCGGGATCCCCTTTTCTCCCAAACGGCTGATGAACCGGCTTAATGCTGTGATCCGGCCAGCGATACGCTGAACATCGTTGATGCAAACCGGTTTAGTCAAAGATGTGATGGCCTTGATTTTCTCTGGATTGGCTTCTATTCCTCTGTTTGAGACCAAGAACCCCAGTAGCTTACCTGCCGGAACACCAAAAGCACACTTCTCCGGATTAAGCATCATCTTATAAGCTCGAAGATTATCAAAGGTCTCCCTAAGGTCTTCTATCATTGTCTCCTCTTTCCTTGACTTAACCATAATGTCATACACATAGGCATGAACATTCCTCCCTATCTGCCCTTTCAGAAAATTCTGAACGCAACGTTGATAAGTTGCTTGAGCACTCTTTAGTCCAAAAGGCATAGACACATAGCAAAAAGCACCAAAAGGAGTTATGAAAGTTGTCTTCTCTTGGTGTTTAACTGCTATCTTGATCTGGTGATACCCTGAATACGCATCTAAAAAGCTTAGCCGCTCACATCCCGCTGTGGCATCGATGATTTGATCAATGCGAGGGAGAGCAAAAGGATCAGTTGGGCAGGCCTTGTTGAGGTCTGTGTAGTCCACACACATTCTCCACTTTCCATTCTTCTTTAACACCAGCACCGGATTAGCCAACCACTCTGGATGAAAAACTTCCACTATGAATCATGCGGCCAAAAGCCTGGCCACTTCTTCTCCTATAGCCTTGCGCCTTTCTTCATTGAAGCGGCGCAAATATTGTTTAACCGGTTTATATTTCGGATCAATGTTAAGACTGTGCTCAGCGAGTTCCCTCGGTATACCTGGCATGTCAGAAGGTTTCCATGCAAAGATATCCCGGTTCTCATGGATGAACTCGATGAGCGCGCTTTCCTATTTAGGACCCAGGTTAGCGCTGATAGTGAACTGTTTAGAAGAATCCCTAGGTACAAAATCAACTTGCTTGGTCTCCTCTGCCGATTTAAATTTTAAAGCCGGATCATGTTCTGTAGTTGGCTTCTTCAGCGGAGTCATATCTGCCGGATCAACATTATCTTTGTAATATTTCAACTCTTCCGTGGCACAAACTGCTTCTGCATAGGTTGCATCTCCCTCTTCACATTCCACTGCTATCTTGCGACTCCCATGAACCGTGATCGTGCCCTTATGACCCGGCATTTTAAGCTGCAGATAAACATAACATGGCCTAGCCATAAACTTAGCATAAACCGTCCTTCCAAACAGAGCGTGATAAGGGCTTTTGATTTTGACGACTTCGAAAGTTATCATCTCTGACCTGGAATCATGTTCATCTCCAAAAGTAACTTCCAAGTCAATCTTTCCAACCGGATAAGCCGACTTACCTGGTACTACTCCATGAAACACTGTGTTTGATTGCCTTAACTTCTTATCCGTCAGACCCATACGACGGAAAGTCTCATAGTACAAGATATTGATGCTGCTACCCCCGTCCATGAGAACCTTAGTGAATTTGTAACCTCCCACCTGGGGTGCCACCACCAAGGCTAAGTGGCCCGGATTATCCACCCGCATCGGTTGGTCTTCTCTACTCCACACAATGGGTTGTTCTGACCAGCGCAGAAACTGCGGTGTTGCCGGTTCAACTGCGTTAACAGCCCGCTTCAAAACCTTCTGATCTCGCTTACACAGACTCGTGGTGAAGACGTGATATTGTCCACTGCTCAACTCCTTTGGATTACTTTGATATCCGGATTGCGGCTGCTATTGCTGACGCTGTTGATTCCCCTGATTATTGTAATTTCCTTGGCCCTGCTGTTGATTGCTTTGGTTATTGTAACCACCTTGGCCATGTTGCTGATTGCTTCGGTTATTGTAACCACCTTGATGATGCGACTGATTGCCCTGGTTATTATAACTTCCTTGATTATTTTGACTACCGGTCCGGTTTTGATAACCATTGTTATTGCCCCTGTATCCTGATCCGGAGCTGCTCCCCTGATGACCCGGACCATAAAATCCAGGACTTGAACCACCATTTGGAGGCCTGTCATGAGGATTAAAACGGCCCGCCATTCCTTTCATAAGGGGCCTGCACTCTCTTATGGTGTGCTTTGCCGGTCGGTTTTTCATGCTATGCTTCGGACAAGGCTGATCTAACTTTTGGTCCCAGCTAAGAGTCCCTCCGCCGAATTGTGGAGGTGGGTTTCCCAAGCCATGCTGAAAGTCCCCTTGAACTTGAGTGTTGGCCACGAAGTCAGAGCCACCCTCTGCCTTCCGTTTGCCCAAGAAACTCGCAGTAGCCGGATTAACTTGCGCCGGTTTACCAGACTTGCTAACCTTCCCTGTCTTGTCTCCTTCCGCTTCTGGATACTTGGTATTATCAGAGTCCCCATATTTTACCAAGGCACTCATTAGAGTTCCCATATCATTACAATCCCTTTTAAGCCGTCCGAGCTTTAACTTTAAAGATTCAAACCGGCAATTATTTTCCAAAGTCACTAAAGCCGTACTAGGATTGATACTATTCGAAGAGTGCAAGATCTCCGCTACTCTCCGTACCCAAGCAGCTGTAGTCTCCTGCTCTCCTTGCACACAAGCTGCTAGATCCACCACTGACATCGGCTGTTTGCATGTATCTTTGAAGTTTTTGATAAACTGGCTGCGTAGTTCCCCCCATGATCCGATAGAGTTCGGGGGTAAACCCTTCAACCAGGTCCGGGCCGTACCTTCAAGCATCATAGTAAAATACTTGGCACAAGCTGATTCATCCACGTCCAGCATCTCCATGGCCATCTCATAACTTTTGACCCAAGCTTCTGGAGCTAAATCTGCTGTGTAATTAGGTACCTTGCGCGGCCCCTTAAAATCCTTAGGCAGCTTGACACTCCGTAAAGCGGGGACAAGACATTGCACCCCAAAAGAACTCGTCGTAATTCCTGTTTCCGTTGTGGCTGTATGAACCGACGTTGTTTGACGAACCTCCTCCCGGGTTCCTGATCTAACCCGGTTTATATCCGGAGCTGGTGCTGCTGCACCCGTCGGATTATCCTGTCTGCGCTGATGCCTCCTGCGTTCGCTGCTAGACACTTCTGGCTCCTCCCAATGCCTAGTATAACTCCGGCTGGGACGTGGTGTTGAATGTAGCCTTTCCCTGCTATGAGAATATGCTTGCTGCTGTATCGACGCCGTATTAAGCAGCTCCTTGACCCTGCGCGCCTCCAATGCCACCGGAGACGTCTCCTCCACAGGTAAAGCGGCCAAACGTGCAGCAGCTGCAGCGATGTTATCCAAAGGGTTTGAATAATGACCTGGAAGGGTGGGAACGTAAGGTGCCGACGTGATCCGACGATCCCGCTCTGCGGTGGGTTGCTGAACCGGCTCCTCCCTGGCTGGGGGTGCCCTCCGGTTTGAAGCCGGATTATTACTAGTCCCAGCCCCAGGAGTCCTGAACAGGTTCGTTGCTTCATAAACCGGCGGTAGACGAGACTGGTACTTTCGTCCCCTTACTCCTTCCATAGAAGCTTGCTCCATCCTTAGGTAAAAAGCCTGATCATCCAGCTCCGCTTGTCTCACCGCTATCATCTCTCTCTCCGCCTTGAGATCCTCCTTTAATTGATCAATCCGGCCTTTTAACTGAAGGAGCTCTGCATCATGATGCGCCTTGTCTGTTGGAGCTACTGTTTCCACCGCTTTAGCTGTGAACTCCTCGATCAAGGTGGATAGAACTTCAGTAGGTGAGAGGGCTGGGCCGCTTCCCCCTGCACCAGCTTCTGCTGTCGTCCCGTTCACTGGGGGCTGTGAACCGGCCATAAAGACAGCCACCCGGTTTGGCGGGCCAAAGGGGTCCGGAATACTGTTTCCATCGGACTCACCCTCAGACCGGCCGTCATGCAACTGATACAGAGACTCAGTTTCTCCGGGTGAAGATTCGTCGTCTGAGTAGACAACTGTTGCACCATCGGATTCCGATCCGTCCTCGGTTCGAACTCCGTGGATTGCTCCAACGAACACGTGCTTCACGGCGGGCTGAATCCGGGCCGATCTCGCATGCTGAGCCGGCTCGACGATGTTGGGGAAGATGTCCGGCTCAGGTCCTGGTTCACCGATTTTGCCAATGAAGACTTGTATGCCACCGAAGGGAACCCGGTACCCGTATTCGATTGAATCGGCCTCCGGTCCCCAACCTGCGTCGTCGATGTAGATCCGGCCGCGGCGACTCTTGGTCATCCGGCCGACCGCGTAACCCCTGAGCCCCTCAAAGCTGCCCTTCAAGAACTCGAAACCATCGTGCGGAGGCCCCACGGTGGGCGCCAACTGTCGTGGAATTAGCACGGCAGATGTCCGATTTAGCGGACTTGATGATGGAACCATCGCACGGGTTAGCTTGAAGGGGTTCATAGCACACAAAGGACACGGAGAGTTTATACTAGTTCGGCCCCTTCGATGAAGGTAAAAGCCTACGTCTAGTTGGTTTGGTATTGCTTGGGCGTCGGTTTACAGGGAGCGGATTCGCTTGCCTGTAGTCTCGACGGGTTGGTTCTTTCTTGTCCCTGAACCGTCGCCGGGTCGTCCCCTTATATAGAGGTGACGCCTGGTACGGTTTACAGAGTCCCGAGGCTGGCTCATACTTGTGTCCGCCTCGGTCTCTGTCTGTTCTTCCTTATCTCTCAAGTTACATTGCTTGGCGGTTTACAAACCACACTTCTATACATGGGCCTTAAGATCTCATGGGCCGTAGCCTTTACTAAATATTACAACCAAGTATAATATAACTAAGCCGGTTCATACCTGCTAGTCATATCCCTGACACAGTCCTGAAGTTTAGCTCTCCGCCAAAGGTTACTGGCAGTGTGATCTTCCCCTTCGGCTTGCTCCTTCCCGGGTTGATTCCTTGGAAAGTTCCGGTTTCCTCGAGCTCGCTGTCGGGGATCTGCAGCTTCCGGATTACAGCAGAGGAGATCAAGTTTAGGCCGGCCCCGCCATCAACCAACATCTTGGTGACCTTGAGGTTGCAGATGGTTGGCGAAACCAGCATCGGCAAGCACCTGACCGCAGTTGTGCGGTCAGGGTGGTCCTCAAGGTCGAAGATGATGGGCGTGCTGGACCACTTCAGCAGCTTGCGCGACTCGACGGGTGGCTCAGCTGCATTCACTTCCCACACCCATTGCTTGAGTTGGCGGTGGGAAGTGTGCAGAGAGGCACCTCCATCGACGCACAAAACTTCTGTGGCCTTCTGGAACTCCTGCTCGCTGTTGTCTCCGTCATCCATGTCTTCGTCATCGTCTTCGTCTTCATCCTTGTCGCGGCCGCGGGGAGGTCTGTCTCCTTGTCACTGCTTGGCCTTGCCGCGGCGTCCTCCCCGACCATTGAATGGCCGCTTCTTGCCGGACTCACCTCCGCCTCCCTGGGCCTTCTCCTTGTCGCGTCGCTCGTATTCAGCCTTCTGCTGCTCTACGAGGTACTCGACCCTCTTGTAGTTCTGGAGATCGTGGCCCTTGGTGCGGTGGATCTTGCAGTACTGCTTGTCGGAGCCGTCCTGCTTGTCGACGGCGGCTACAGTGGCAGGCTCCTTGCCGGAGCCACCAGCCTGAGTTTTCTTGTCGCCAGCCTCCTTGCCGGACTTCTCCACAGCCAGTACTTCCTTGTTCTTCTTCTTCTTCTTATTGTTCCGCCGCCAGGTTTTCCTTGCCGGGGCGGCATCCTCGCTGTCCGTTCCTCCTGCTCCAGTATCCTCTCCGGGGAGTCTCCTCCCTTCTTCAGCGCGCGCACACTTGTCAGCCAGAGCGTAAAGCTCACTGACGTCCCGGATCTTGGTCATCGCCATCTCCTCCCTCATCCGGCGGTTACGCACGTTCTGGAGGAACGCGCTGATAACCGCGGCAGGGTGGACATCCGGGATGTTGTGCTGAACGCGGCTGAACCTCTGGATGTACTTTCGCAGGGACTCTCCCTCCTTCTGGGCAAGAATGTGGAGATCGCTCTCCTGGCCGAGGGGTTTGTGGCCGCCCGTGAAGGCGCCGACAAACTGGTGGCACAGGTCTGCCCAAGAAGAGATGGAGTTATCCGGCAGGTGCATAAGCCAAGATCTGACGTTTGGCTTAAGCACGAGCGGGAAGTAATTCGCTAGAATCTTCTCGTCGCGTCCCCCGGCAGCCTGCACCGCGATGGTGTAGATGCTGAGGAACTCCGAGGGATGGGTCTTGCCGTCGTACTTCTCGGGTACGTCGGGCTTGAAGTTCTTCATGCTGGGCCACTGGACTTGCCGCAGCTCACGGGTGAACGCAGGGCAACCTGCCGCGTACGGCAAGTCGCCTGGTTCACCGGGCGCGTGCATATCGACAGCGGTCCCAGCGCGTTGGTCGGACTGTCGTCGTGCTTCTCTTCTACGCTCGATGCGAGTTCGAGCGTCCTCTTGTCGCCTGTCGTCGAGGACTTGGCGCTGATCGCGGCGAGCCCGCGGATCCGACGACGTCGTAGAGTCGTCGTCGACATTGATCCGGCGAGTCGGCGATTTTTGCTTCTACGGCGGGGAGTGCACGGTGGTTGCACCCCCTGCGGTCTTGTCTCCATCAGCCTTCGCTTGGCTGACTTGCCGCGGCCGTGATGTTGCCGGCTATTGCGGCGTGTCGTTGTTGGCGAAGGCGATGAGGCTTTGAATAGTAGCCCTCCAGTCTTCGGCCTTGTCCGCCGCTGGAGGGAAGTCGAGGAGCAGCTGAGCTCTGGCTAGAGCTTCTGCTGGAGAGGAGGGAAGCGGTGGCGAGCGGTGCGAGGAGCGAGATATGCTCGGACTTCTAACAGCGTTAGAAGGAGCAGGGTCCCGCCCCGGCGACCGCGCCTTGCTCGTACCGACGCGTTGGCCTTGAGCATCCCGCGACCCGCCGGCTTGGCCACGTCCCAGCAAGCGTATGGTACCCTGGGTACCACGCCGCTGCTGGTCCGGCACCTCCTGAGAGGGGCGTGGTGCGTGCACGGACGCCGAAGTCTTGGAGTGCGCTCGGTCGTCCGCTTGTCCTTGGACTTGGCGGCGCCGTGAGTGTTCTCGCCGGCGTCCACCTTTCCGCCAGCGTCTACCCCACCAACCATTGGTTCTGGTGGTGGTGGGGTCGACGCGGACGGGCCTCCTACCTCCGAAGCTTTCTTCTTCGGTGGCATGCTGATGTTGTCGATGAGGTTGATGAAGCTGCTGAAGATTGCGCCCGCGTGAACGCCGGATCAGGTTCGCACAACCTCGACGCCCCCTACCTGGCGCGCCAAAGATGTCGGGGAAACTGATCGCCCACGAACACCTATGGGACCGGAGCCCCTTTTCGGTACGGCAAGGGAGCGGAGGGAGCACGAAGAGCAGATCGAGGGGCACACGCGAGCAGTTTACCCAGGTTCGGGCCACACGGATGCGTAAAACCCTACTCCTGCCTTGGTTGTATTGAGTTCTTGGCTCGGGAGCAAGAAGATCTACAGTACTAGCTACACCGAGCGTGGGAGTGATCAAGTTTCGGAACCCCCTCTATGTTGTGCATGGGCCTCCTTTTATAGTTCAAAAGGGGTCACCGACAGGTGTCAACGTAGGCGAGGGTAAAAGCGTAAAATCGATGGTAGTTGTAACAGTGCGTGTACAGTGTACGCATAGTGGTCTATACCTAACCCAGACGGTGGGGGACAAGGGCATTGAATGCCCGTCGCCGTCGCTCCAAACAGTGTAAAAAGTGTCCGTCCGGGCGTCTCCGTTCGCCACGACGGAGGCCTTGTCATCGTGGCTTGCCACCGTGTACCCCCAGGTTGCACAGCCTTCCGCCACGTGCCCCAGGAAGGGCCCCAGGGCGACGCGTGGCCAGGTGAGCTGGAGCGCAGGCACACAGTGAAAGCTTGCCGCGGCAAGCACCTTGCCGCGGTCGCTACCTTGCCGGGCCCGGAAGCTTGCCGCCCTCCGGGTCTTGCCGGGGCGCGCGATGCGCCACGGCGTGTCTTCTGAAATGCTGTTCTTTGGCCTTCCTGGAAAGCTCCTCTTGCCAGGGCCTTGTGCTGAAGGAATAACCTTGAACCTGGAGCGGTCTTCCCGGCAAGCTCCTCTTGCCGGGACCTTGCTTCTTAGCTTGAATACTTTGTTCTTGAATGGCTTCAAGGGGACTAGAGCGGGCTTTGGCGGGCACGTGGTGAGCCCGACCACGGGACGCTGCTACTGCCCGTGCACAAGTCGGGATACTAAGGTACCCCTACTTTAGTACACCGACATATATATAATAAAGATTAGTCTTGAGCCGAGGGCTTGGTTATCTTGCTATGATCTTGAGGGACAAAAAGAAATAAAGAGATCATATTGATCTTATGGAGAGTAATGACTTCACATATAAAGAGTATGATGAATAAAAGTTGTTGAGAGTTGACAAACATAGTTTTGGTCATCGTTGCAATTAATAGGAAGTAATCAAGGAAGAGAGGTTTTCACATATAAATATACAATATTGGACATCTTTTATGATTGTGAGCACTCATTAAAATATGACATGCTATTAAGTTGATGTTGGACAAGGAAGACAACGTAATGGGTTATGTTTTCTTATATCCGAAATAAATTATATTGTCATGGATCATCCAACATGTTGAGCTTGCCTTTCCCCCTCATGCTAGCCAAATTCTTTGCACCAAGTAGATTTACTACTTGTGCTTCCAAATATCCTTAAACCCAGTTTTGCCATGAGAGTCCACCATATCTACCTATGGATTGAGTAAGATCCTTCAGGTAAGTTGTCATTGTTGCAAGCAATAAAAATTGCTCTCTAAATATGTATGATCTATTAGTGTGGAGAAAATAAGCTTTATACGAGCTTGTGATATGGAAGAAATAAAAGTGATGGACTGCACAATAAAGGTCCCTGTCACAAGTGGCAATATAAAGTGACGTTCTTTTATATTAATATTTTGTGCATCCAACCATAAAAGCACATGACAACCTCTGCTTCCCTCTGCAAAGGGCCTATATTTTATTTTGTCTTATACCTTATACAAGAGTCATGGTGATCTTCACCTTTCCTTTTTACACTTTATCCTTTGGCAAGCACTATGTGTATCCAATTGGATGTGGGTTTTCATAAAGCATTATTGTTGACGTTACCCTTGAGGTAAAAGGTTGGGAGGCAAAACTATAAGCCCCTATCTTTCTCTGTGTCCGATTAAAACTTCATACCCATAAGTATTGCGTGAGTGTTAGCAATTGTGAAAGACTAAATGATAGTTGAGTATGTGGACTTGCTGAAAAGCTCTTATATTGACTCTTTCTGATGTTATGATAAATTGCAATTGCTTCAATGACTGAGATCATAGTTTGTTAGTTTTCAGTGAAGTTTCTGATTCATACTTTACATTATGACTAGATTGTTACTTCAGCATAAGAAATCATATGACTATATATATATATATATATATATATATGTG
>LR738710.1:855922789-855952093 GCA_902687465.1 Secale cereale | reverse complement strand
CCCCCCCCACTGCGATAATGGGCAAACCTGAGCGACTATAAAAGAAGGCCGGGAACTACCTAGAGAGGGGATTGACCCATTGGCACTCAATCATATACTTTGTAACCAGTGTACTATTCGTCTCCTACATCATAATACCAAACATAGAAAGTGTAGGGTGTTACACTCCTTTCTGTCATGAACCTGGGTAATTCTAACGTCACGTGTATTTTGTTATCTTCTTGCCTGATCATGACGCACTTAGGGATGTAGCTGCTACTTGTGACATGCGTTGGGATTTTCCCCGAAGAGGAGAGGAGATGCAACATGGTAGAGAAAAGTACTTCCCTTAGTGAGCACCAAGGTATCCATTCAGTAGGAGGATCACACAGAGCCTCGTGAACAGCACCTACACACACAAAAGCAAATACTTGCACCAAACACGGGTAAGAGGGTTGTCAATCCCCTGGACTCGTTACTTGTAGGGATTAATTCTGATAGCGGTGGATGGAAATATAAATTGCAAAACAAAATAAAGGAATAAAATTGCAACAAGGTATTTTCGGATTTTATATATGATTAAAGTAGACCTGGGGGCCATAGTTTTCACTAGAGGCTTCTCTCTCGAGCACATAGCATGCGGTTGGTGAACAAATTATTGTTGGGCAATTGATAGAAAATTGCTTAGTTATGATGATATTCAAGGTAATGATCATGTATATAGGCATCATATCTGAGACAAGTAGACCGACTCCTGCCTGCATCTACTACTATTACTCCACCAATCGACTGTTATCCGGCATGGATGTATGATATTAAGTTCATGACAAACAGAGTAACACCTTAAGCAAGATGACATGATGTAGACAAAGATGACATGATGTAGACAAAATAAACCCAATCAATATGAATAAACCCCATCATTTTACCCTTAATGGCAACAAATACAAATATGTGCCTCCCCTACTATCACTAGGATATATAGCACTGCAAGATTTAACCCATTACAAAGCACCTCTCCCACTAAAGATAAAATCAATCTAGTTGGGCAAAATCAAACGGATAGATCGGAGAGAAATAAAAAGTTATAACAATCATGCATAATAAAGTTCAGAAAATACCACATTAATTCTCATAAATATTTAGATCATAAACCCACAATTCATCGGATCCCAACAAACACATCGTAAAAGAAGATTACATCGGATAAAAATCCAAGAACATCGAGGAGAACATTGTATTGAAGATCAAAGAGAGAGAAGAAGCCATCTAGCTACTAGCTATGGGCCCGTAGGTCTGTGGTCAACTACTCATGCATCATCGGAAGGCAACAAGGATGGTGTAGAAGCCCTCCATGATTGATTCCCCCTCTGGCAGAGAATCGAAAAAGAACTAGATGGGATCGCAGAAGAACATAAACTTGCGGTGGTGGAAAAATTGTTTCACGTGGCTCTCGGGTGGTTTCCCAATATTTGAGAATTTGTAGAAGCAAAATTTGGTCAGACGGAGCCCCGTGGGGCCCACAAGGTAATAGCCCCACCCCCAGGACGCGCATGTTGCCTTGTCGTCTCATCAGTTTCCATGTGGTCTCCTCCCGAAGCTTCTAGGGTCTCTTTTGTGTAGGAAAAAATCGTCAAAAAGTTTCGTAGCGTTTGGACTACATTTGGTACTGATTTTCTGGAAAACCAAAACAATGAGAAAACAACAACTGGCATTGGGCTAATAGGTTAGTCCCAAAAATAATAAGAAAATAACATATAAAAGCATATAAAATATCTAAGATTGATACTACAATAACATGAAATAATCAAAAATTCTAGATACGTTGGAGACGTATCAGTAGCATGTTCAGGCCTCGACCGAACTCAGAAAGGGGTGTTCCAACACCTCAAGTGGAGGTTCCTAGACACCGACAAATTTCTTTTTCATTTTAGTTCCAGAAAAATTTACCTTCACCAACTATCGGGGTTTCGTCCAAACAGTTTCTTTGATGGAAAGTGGTTTGTTCAATAAGGGTAAACGCTCGACGTATGTGAATGGTAGGGCAGAGACACCATGAGTTTACACAGGTTTGGCCCTCCGAGAAGGAGGTAAAACTCTACTCCTGCCTTTAATATGTATTGCCACGACGGTCATCGAGGTTCAGGAGGATCACCGACAAGATCTTTCCTAGTGGTTACAACGTTCCTCTGCTTGGTAGCGGTTCTAAAATTTGATACAAAGATTGAACACAAGAGATGAACAAGGGTTTGGAGATGAGATGGTTCTGTGAAGATGTTGATGAAGATGATGATCCCTACGATGAACGGAGTGTTGGTGGTGATGAAGGCTCCTATTTCCCCCTACCAGAGGGAATTTTTCCTGGCTGGATCACTCTGCCGGAGAGCAAAAGTGTTCCATCCAAGTTCCACCTCGCACACAGCTGCAAAAAGAGTTGAGAATTTTTTGTGATTTTTTCTAGGGTAAATGAGAATTTATGACCAAAGGGCATCGGAAGGCAAGTCACCACGACCCCATGGTAAGGGGCGTGGCCAGGGGTAGGCCACGCCACCTGGCCGTGTGGCTGCCTAGTTCCCCCTCCCTCCCTGGTACTTCTTTACTCAAATATTTGTCATATATTCCAAAATAATTCTCCAAAAATCCATGCTTCATTTTAAGCTCCGGAGAATTGCTTTCTCTTATGTTGTTATTTTAGGTCCAAAATTTGAGCTGCCGATAATTCCCTTCCCTTTGTATAACTTGCATTTTAAGATAGAAAAGACATTAGAATTGCACCATAATATTGTTGGGGATCGTAGCAGAAAATCAAAAAATTTCCTACGCATCACCAAGATCTATCTATGGAGATATCTAGCAACGAGGGGGAGGGGAGTGCATCTACATACCCTTGTAGATCGCGATGTGGAAGCGTTGCACGAACGCGGATGAAGGAGTCGTACTCGATGCGATTCATATCGCGGTTGATTCCGATCTAAGCGCCGAACAACGGCGCCTTCGCGTTCAACACATGTGCAGCCCAATGACGTCTCCCACGCCTTGATCCAGCAAGGAGAGAGGGAGAGGTTGGGGAAGACTCCATCCAACAGCAGCACGACGGCGTGGTGGTGGTGGAGGAGCGCGGGACTCTAGCAGGGCTTCGCCAAGCACTGCGAGAGACCAGGAGGGAGAGAGGTAGGGCTGCGCCAACCGAGAGAGGTCAAAACGTGTTATGGGCAGCCCCAAACCTCACATATATATAGGGGGAAGGGAGGGGCTGCGCCCCCTTTAGGGTTTCCCACCCCTAGGGGTGCGGCCACCCCAGATCCCATCTAAGGGTGGCGGCCAGAGGGGGAGAGGGAAAGGGGGGCGCACCAGATTGTGCCCTAGGGCCCATCTGCCCTAGGGTTTGCCCCCTTCCCCTCTATGATGCGCCTTGGGCCCTTGTGGGGGGCGCACCAGCCCACCTGGGGCTGGCCCCTCCCACACTTGGCCCACGCAGCACTCTGGGGCCGGTGGCCCCACCCGGTGGACCCCCGGGACCCTCCCGGTGGTCCCGGTACGCTACCGATAGCGCCCGAAACTTTTCCGGTGACCAAAACGGGACTTCCCATATATGAATCTTTACCTCCGGACCATTCCGTAACTCCTCGTGACGTCCGGGATCTCATCCGGTACTCCGAACAACATTCGGTAACCGCATAGATACTTTCCCTATAACCCTAGCGTCATCGAACCTTAAGTGTGTAGACCCTATGGGCTCGGGAACCATGCACACATGACCGAGACAACTCTCCGGCCAATAACCAACAGCGGGATCTGGATACCCATGTTGGCTCCCACATGTTCCACGATGATCTCATCTGATGAACCACGATGTCAAGGATTCAATCAATCCCGTATACAATTCCCTTTGTCTATCGGTACAGTACTTGCCCGAGATTCGATCGTCGGTATCCCGATACCTTGTTCAATCTCGTTATCGGCAAGTCTCTTTACTCGTTCCGTAACACATCATCCCGTGATCAACTCCTTGATCACATTGTGCACACTATGATGATGTCCTACCGAGTGGGCCCAGAGATACCTCTCCGTCACACAGAGTGACAAATCCCAGTCTCGATTCGTGCCAACCCTACAGACACTTTCGGAGATACCTGTAGTGCACATTTATAGCCACCTAGTTACGTTGTGATGTTTGGTACACCCAAAGCATTCATACGGTATCCGGGAGTTGCACAATCTCATGGTCTAAGGAAAATATACTTGACATTTAGAAAAGCTTTAGCATACGAACTACACGATCTGTGCTAGGCTTAGGATTGGGTCTTGTCCATCACATCATTCTCCTAATGATGTGATCCCGTTATCAACGACATCCAATGTCCATGGTCAGGAAACCGTGACCATCTGTTGATCAACGAGCTAGTCAACTAGAGGCTTACTAGGGACATGGTGTTTGTCTATGTACCCACACATGTATCTGAGTTTCCTATCAATACAATTCTAGCATGGATAATAAACAATTATCATGAACAAGGAAATATATAATAATAACCAATTTATTATTGCCTCTAGGGCATATTTCCAACAGTCTCCCACTTGCACTAGAGTCAATAATCTAGTTCACATCGCCATGTGTTTAACACTCACATGTCACATCGCCATGTGACCAACATCCAAAGAGTTATGGGTTTGATCATGTTATGCTTGTGAGAGAGGTTGTAGTCAACGGGTCTGCAACGTTCAGATCCCTATGTACTTCGCAAAACTTTATGTCATATCGTAGATGCTGCTACCACGTTCCACTTGGAGCTATTCCAAACTGTTGCTCCATTATACGTATTCGGTATCTCCACTCAGAGTTATCCGGATAGGTGTTAAGCTTGCATCGACGTAACTCTTTACGTCGAACTCTTTATCACCTCCATAACCGAGAAAAATTTCCTTATTCCTCTAAGGATAATTTTGACCACTATCTAGTGATCCACTCCTGGATCACCTTTGTACCCTCTTGCCAGACATTTGGCAAGGCACACATCAGGTGTGGTACTCAGTATGGCATACCGTATAGAGCCTATGACAAAAGCATAGGGGACAACCTTCGTCCTTCCTCTTTCTTCTGTCGTGGTCAAGCTTTGAGTCTTACTCAACTTCACACCTTATAACTCAGGTAAGAACTCCTTCTTCGACTGATCTATTTTGAATTACATCAAAATCATGTCAAAAGTGTGTGTTCCTTTTTTCAAAGTATCATCAGGCGTCTTGATCTATCTCTATAGATCTTGATGCCCAATTATGTAAGCAACTTTATCCAGGTCTTCCTTTTAAAAATTCTTTTCAAACAACCCTTTATGCTTTCCAGAAAATCCACATCATTTCGGATCAACAATATGTCATTCACATATACTTATCAGAAATGTTGTAGTGCTTCCACTCACTTTATTGTAGATACAAGTTTCTAACAAACTTTGTATACTCAAAAACTTTGATCACTCCATCAAAGCGTATATTCCGACTCCGAGATGCTTGCTCCAGTCCATGGAAGGATCGCTGGAGCTAGCATACCTTTTAGCATCCTTAGGATCATCAAAACTTTTCTGATTGTATCACATACAACCTTTCCTTACGAAAACTGGTAAGGATTCTTGTTTTGACATCCATCTGCCAGATTTCATAAATGCAGCTAATGCTAACATGATTCCGACGGACTTAAGCATCGCTACGGGTTAGAAAATATCATCGTAGTCAACTCCTTGAACTTGTGAAAAAATGTTTGCCACAAGTTGAGCTTCATAGACGGTGACATTACCGTCCACGTCCGTCTTCTTCTTAAAGATCCATTTATCTCAATGGCTTGCCAATCATCGGGCAAGTCCACCAAAGTCCATACCCTGTTTTGATACATGGATCCTATCTCAAATTTCTCACCATTTATCGGAATACGGGCCCACCATCGCTTCTCCATAGTTCGTAGGTTCATTGTTGTCCAACAACATGACCTCTAAGACAGGATCACCGTACCACTCAGGAGTAGTACATATCCTTGTCGACCTACGAGGTTCGATAGCAACTTGATCTGAAGCTTCATGATCACTATCATTATTTTCCTCTTCAACAGTCGTAGGTTCCACAGAAACATCTTTCTGTGTTGCACTACTTTTAGGTTGAAGTGAGGGTTCGACAACCTCATCAAGTTCCATCTTCCTCCCACTCAAATCTTTCGAGAGAAACTCCTTCTCGAGAAAGGACCTGTTCTTAGCGACAAACATTTTTGTCCTTGGATCTGAGATAGAAGGTATACCCAACTGTTACCTTTGGGTATCCCATGAAGATGTATTTGTCCGCTTTGGGTTCAAGCTTTTTTCGGCTGAAGCCATAAGCATCGCAACCCCAAAACATTGAGAAACGACGACTTTGGTTTCTTGCCAAACCATAGTTCATACGGCGTTGTCTCAACAGACTTAGATGGTGCCCTATCTAAAGTGAATGCAGTTGTCTCCAATGCATAACCTCAAAATAATAGCGGTAGATCGGTAAGAGACATCATAGATCGCACCATATCTCGTAAGGTTCGATTACGATGTCCGGACACACCATTACGCTGTGGTGTTCCAGGTGGCTTCAACTGCGAAACGATTCCACAATGTCTTAAGTGATTGCCAAACTCATAACTCAGGAAATCTCCCCTTGATCAGATCGTAGGAACATGATCTTCTTGTTATGATGATTCTTAACTTCACTCTGAAATTGCTTGAACTTTTCAAACGTTTCAGACTTTTGCTTCATTAAGTAAATATACCCATATCTACTCAAATCGTCAGTGAAGATGAGAAAATAACGATATCCACCACACGCCTTAATTCTCATTGGATCACACACATCAGCATGTATGATTTCCAACAAGTCACTTGCCCGTTTCATTGTACCTGAAAACGGGATCTTAGTCATCCTGCCCATGAGGCATGGCTCGCATGTGTCAAGCGATTCAAAATCAAGTGACTCCAAACATCCATCAGCATGGAGTTTCTTCATGCA
This sequence comes from Secale cereale, assembly GCA_902687465.1. Lineage (NCBI taxonomy): Eukaryota > Viridiplantae > Streptophyta > Magnoliopsida > Poales > Poaceae > Secale > Secale cereale. The sequence continues at coordinate 855,945,100 of LR738710.1, read as the reverse complement.
TTTTATGCAAAAATGACCTAAGCGGCAGTGCCACAAGAAAGTGGTACTATCATTATTAACTCTACATCTTTTGGCATTAATATTATCATCATGTGTATTACTATGATCGAGATTCAACAAACCATTGGGTGCATGACCATAAAGGTATTATTCATGTAAACAGAATAACCATTATTCTCTAACTTAAACGAATAACCGTATTGCAATGAACATGATCTAATCATATTCATGCTCAACGTAGACACCTGATAACATTTATCTAGGTTCAACACTAATCCCGAAAGTAGAGGGAGCGTGCGATGGTGATCTTATCAACCTTGGAAACACTTCCAACACACATCGTCACCTCGCCCTTAGCTAGTCTCGTTCAGTCCGTAGCTTTTGCTTCAAGTCACTAATAATAGCAATTGAACCGGTATCCAATACCCAGGTGCTACAAGGAGTACTAGTAAGGTACATATCAATAACACGTATATCAAATATACTTTGTTGAAGTTGCCAACTATCATATCTACCATGTATTTGGGGTAGTTCCGCTACCATGTGACCGTTCCCCTTACAATAGAAGCACTTAGTCTCGAGGTTTGGGTTCAACCTTGGGTTCCTTCATTTGAGCGACAACTGGTTTGCCATTCATGAAGTTTCCCTTCTAGCCCTTGCCCCCTTTTGAAACTAGTGGTCTTGTTAAACCATCAACACTTGATGCTCCTTCTTGATTTCTACTTTTGCGGTCTTAAGCACCGCTAATAGCTCCGGGATCATCTCCAGCCTTTGCATGTCATAGTTCATCATGAAGTTCTAGTAGCTTGGTGATGGTGTCTAGAGAATTCCGTCAACCACTATCTCATCTGGAAGATTAACTCCCACTTGGTTCAAGTGATTTTAGCACCCAGACATTCTGAGCACATGCTCACAAGTTGAGCTATTCTCCTCCATCCTTTTGGCAAAAGAACTTGTCAGAGGTCTCATACCTCTCAACACGGGCATGAGCCTGAAATTCCAATTTCAGCTCTTAGAACATCTCATATGTTCTATGGCATTCAAAACGTCATTGGAATCCCGATTCAAAGCCGTAAAGTATGGAGCACTAAACTATCAAGTAGTCATCAGGACGTGTCTGTCAGGTGTTCACAACATCCACAGACAACGTTGTAGGGGTTTGCACATCGAGCGGTGCATCAAAGACGTAAGCTTTCTGTGTAGCAGTGAGGACACTCCTTGGACTACGAACCCAGTCTGTATCATTGCTTACATTATCTTTCAACTTAGTATTTCTCTAGGATCGTATTAAACAGGGAGCTACAACGCAGTTATTGGTCTACAACATAATTTGCGAAGACAACTTAGACTATTGTTCATGACAATTAAGTTCATCTAATGAACTCCCACTCAGATAGACATCTCTCTAGTCAGTGATACATGATCCGAATCGACTAGGCCGTGTCCGATCATCACGTGAGACGGACTAGTCATCAACGGTGAACATCTTCATGTTGATCGTATCTTCTATACGACTCATGTTCGACCTTTCGGTCTTCCGTGTTCCGAGGCCATGTCTGTACATGCTAGGCTCGTCAAGTCAACCCTAAGTGTATCGCGCGTGTAAATCTGGCTTACACCCGTTGTATGCGAACGTTAGAACCTATCACACCCGATCATCATGTGGTGCTTCGGAACAACGAACCTTAGCAACGGTGCATAGTTAGGGGGAACACAATTCTTGAAATTTTAGTGAGAGATCATCTTATTCACTACCGTCGTTCTAAGAAAATAAGATGTAAAACATGATAAACATCACATGCAATCAAATAAAGTGACATGATATGGCCAATATCATTTTGCTCCTTTGATCTTCATCTTCGGGGCACCATGATCATCTTTGTCACCGGCATGACACCATGATCTCCATCATCGTGTCTTCATGAAGTTGTCTCGCCAAACATTACTTCTACTACTATGGCTAACGGTTAGCAATAAAGTAAAGTAACTACATGGTGTTTTCAGTGACACGCATGTCATACAATAAAATAAGACAACTCCTATGGCTCCTGCCGGTTGTCATACTCATCGACATGCAAGTCGTGATTCCTATTACAAGAACATGATCAATCTCATACATCACATATATCATTCATCACATCCTTTTGGCCATATCACATCACACGGCACATGCTGCAAGAACAAGTTAGACGTCCTCTAATTGTTGTTGCAAGTTTTTTACGTGGCTGCTATAGGTTTCTAGCAAGAACGTTTCTTACCTACGCCAAAAACCACAACGTGATATGCCAATTTCTATTTACCCTTCATAAGGACCCTTTTCATCGAATCCGATCCGACTAAAGTGGGAGAGACAGACACCCGCTAGCCACCTTATACAACTAGTGCATGTTAGTCGGTGGAACCTGTCTCACGTAAGAGTACGTGTAAGGTCGGTCCGGGCCGCTTCATCCCACGATGCCGCCGAATCAAGATAAGACTAGTAACGGCAAGTAAATTGACAAATCGACGCCCACAACTACTTTGTGTTCTACTCGTGCAAGAAACTATGCATAGACCTAGCTCATGATGCCACTGTTGGGGATCGTAGCAGAAAATCAAAAAAATTCCTACGCATCACCAAGATCTATCTATGGAGTAATCTAGCAACGAGGGGGAGGGGAGTGCATCTACATACCCTCGTAGATCGCGATGCGGAAGCGTTGCAAGAACGCGGATGAAGGAGTCGTACTCGATGCGATTCAGATCGTGGTTGATTCCGATCTAAGAGCCGAACAACGGCGCCTCCGCGTTCAACACACGTGCAGCCCGATGACGTCTCCCACGCCTTGATCCAGCAAGGAGAGAGGGAGAGGTTGGGGAAGACTCCATCCAACAGAAGCACGACGGCGTGGTGGTGGTGGAGGAGCGCGGGACTCCAGCAGGGCTTCGCCAAGCACTGCGAGAGACCAGGAGGGAGAGAGGTAGGGCTGCGCCAACCGAGAGAGGTCAAAACGTGTTATGGGCAGCCCCAAACCTCACATATATATAGGGGGAAGGGAGGGGTTGCGCCCCCTTTAGGGTTTACCACCCCTAGGGGTGCGGCCACCCCAGATCCCATCTAAGGGTGGCGGCCAGAGGGGGAGAGGGAGAGGGGGGCGCACCAGATTGGGCCCTAGGGCCCATCTGCCCTAGGGTTTGCCCCCTTCCCCTCTATGATGCGCCTTGGGCCCTTGTGGGGGGCGCACCAGCCCATCTGGGGCTGGTCCCCTCCCACACTTGGCCCACGCAGCCCTCTGGGGCCGGTGGCCCCACCCGGTGGACCCCCGGGACCCTCCCGGTGGTCCCGGTACGCTACCGATAGCGCCCGAAACTTTTCCGGTGACCAAAACGGGACTTCCCATATATGAATCTTTACCTCCGGACCATTCCGTAACTCCTCGTGACATCCGGGATCTCATTCGGGACTCCGAACAACATTCGGTAACCGCGTACATACTTTCCCTATAACCCTAGCGTCATCGAACCTTAAGTGTGTAGACCCTACGGGCTCGGGAACCATGCAGACATGACCGAGACAACTCTCCGGCCAATAACCAACAGCGGGATCTGGATACCCATGTTGGCTCCCACATGTTCCACGATGATCTCATCTGATGAACCACGATGTCAAGGATTCAATCAATCCCGTATACAATTCCCTTTGTCTATCGGTACAGTACTTGCCCGAGATTCGATCGTCGGTATCCCGATACCTTGTTCAATCTCGTTATCGGCAAGTCTCTTTACTCGTTCCGTAACACATCATCCCGTGATCAACTCCTTGATCACATTGTGCACACTATGATGATGTCCTACCGAGTGGGCCCAGAGATACCTCTCCGTCACACGGAGTGACAAATCCCAGTCTCGATTCGTGCCAACCCTACAGACACTTTCGGAGATACCTGTAGTGCACCTTTATAGCCACCCAGTTACGTTGTGACGTTTGGTACACCCAAAGCATTCATACGGTATCCGGGAGTTGCACAATCTCATGGTCTAAGGAAAATATACTTGACATTTAGAAAAGCTTTAGCATACGAACTACACGATCTGTGCTAGGCTTAGGATTGGGTCTTGTCCATCACATCATTCTCCTAATGATGTGATCCCGTTATCAACGACATCCAATGTCCATGGTCAGGAAACCGTGACCATCTGTTGATCAACGAGCTAGTCAACTAGAGGCTTACTAGGGACATGGTGTTTGTCTATGTATCCACACATGTATCTGAGTTTCCTATCAATACAATTCTAGCATGGATAATAAACAATTATCATGAACAAGGAAATATATAATAATAACCAATTTATTATTGCCTCTAGAGCATATTTTCAACAAATATAAAATATATCATTGAAGTAGGGTAACTTATAATAAAATATAATGATGCAAAATAAACGTTTCACAGGGCGACGTCATGGGAAGGAAGGATCAGCCGCGATGGATATGATGACGTTGTCGGGTACGTAGCAATGTGATACTAGATATTACGCTCCGGTCAGGTGGCACCTGACCTTAAACGCGCGATGGTAGGAGCGAGATTGTGCGGCGAGGAGCCGGCGCTGGACTCATCCAAATAGTCCTTACGCACTTTTGAGAATTTATTATAGGTAGGTGAAATCACATGGGTTTAGCGAGTATGGGGCCATTGTCGTCAGTACATGCCCTTGAACCTGAGAAATGCGTTGCGGAATTTTTCTACATCTACAGTGTTCAAAGCAAACTATAATCAAAGTTTAAGCTTTTGTAATATACTCCCTTCATACTTAAATACTCCATCCGTAAAGAAATATAAAAGCATTTAGACGATTTTATATTACTCCCTCCGTTCCTAAATATAAGTCTTTTAAGACATTTCAAATATACTATAAAATACGGATGCATGTAGACATATTTTAAAGTGTAGATTCACTCATTTTGCTCCGTATGTAGTCACTTGTTGGAATCTCTAGAAAGACTTATATTTGGAAACGGAGGGAGTAGTTTACAGAGAGAGTATAACATATTTTTTTACACTTATATAAGATGTTTTTTAGTTAAATAGAAAAGCAAAAAACATTTTATATTTAGAAACAAAGCACTATAATTATTTCCATCTGACGTATTCCTGAGCGACCGTTGCCGATAAGGCCCCAGCGGCCCTCGCCGTACGGGGCCACCCGCAAACAGCCCCCGATCACACACGCGGCGCAGCGTTCCCCGCCATGGCTGCCACCTCCCTCGCCGCCGCTTCGCACTGCCACCGCCACCACATTCTCCTCCCCGCTCGCCCCAGCCCCGGCTGCTTCAACCTCAGAACCCCCAACCGAGGACGCACCTGCCCCGCCTTCCCGTCCGTTCTCTGCTCCTCCTCCTCCTCTGCTTCTCCCCAGCCCACCGCCGGCGGCGAGGAGGAGGCGGAGGATGGGGAGGAGGGGCGCGGGAGGAGGCTTTCGAAGCAGTCCTCGTGGGAGGCCACGGATGGCCAGGGCGACGACTACCTCTACCGCCTCGGGAAGGAGGCCGACAACATGAACATCGCCGTCGGCGCCCGCAGCGGCATCGTCGACGACCTCTTCGTCGGCAAATTCCTCGGAAGAGACTGTACGCTCCCCAGTGCCCCATTTCTATAATATAGAGCTATCTGTGATCACTTGTCATAATTCAGAACAGTACATTTCTGTGTAGTTCAGCAGTGAGCAAAATAATGAATGGAATTGAAGAATCTGGCATGTTCTTTTCTTTCTTTTTTGACAAAATCCTTGTGGAATGTGGTTGCAGCGGATATCGTGTTCGATTACCGCCAGAAGGCGACGAGGAAATTTGAGTATCTGCAGGGAGATTACTACATCGCGCCTGCCTTCCTCGTGAGTTTGTTTTTAATTCATATACAGCTGCTCTGGTTTGCCTAATTCATCTTCGTCTGTACTGTTATGTCAGTATCTGATTGGCGGAGATTTGACACTGCAGATTCGTTGTGTTACAGGATAAAGTTGGTAAGCAGTTTAATGTATAAGGAAGTCAGCATTCTTATAATCAGGTATTACAATCTCAACATTTCACAAAATGCATTTCATTAGAATCTGAATCTACATATACATTGTGTATTGGAGTATCCTTATAGTAGACATGAAACTCAACAGTTCAAAGCTGCCAATGGTCTGGTTATTAACTTTACACAGCCTTTTCAGTATTGCTCTTCTGCAAGGGTCTGGCAATAACCGAATGTACCTTTATTTGTATCTATGAATGATCAACATACAGTAATCAACTCACTAGGCTGATGCGTTTTAATTAATTGAACTGTAAAATAATGGCATGCAATGTGCACAGCGGATAAAATATCACCAAATCGTACATGCACAGTAGTAGTGACTGCTAACCTCGTCCTACTTAATATCTAGGCTCCTGAGAGCTAAATGTTTAGAAGTCCCAAAACAATGAAACATCCATTTTTGACTTCTGCATGATATTTCAAGAGTCGAGTGACAGTATTTCATACAAATTTCAGAAGTGGCCAACGTGTGCTTAACACTTCTTTTTTATCCTTTTCTCCAGGCACATGTTCTAAAGGAGTGTTTATTGTTTGCAGCGGTCCACATTGTAAAGAACTTCCTTGCAAATAATCTTAATATCAAGATTCCGCTTATACTTGGTACTTGGTAGCATACTCTATTTCTTATGTTTCTTTGTGTGTGAGTGTAATACGAAAAAACAAACGTGTAGTGTGATTCAGTGTAATGCTTTACCATTTAATGATCTTGAGCAATATTGCGCCATGCAGGTGTCTGGGGTGGCAAGGGGCAAGGGAAAACATTCCAGACTGAACTTATTTTTAAAGCAATGGGTGTTGAGCCTGTTATTATGTCTGCTGGAGAACTCGAATCTGAGAGAGCAGGTCAAGAAACAGCGGAACTATTTTATGCTTGTATGCTTTATTTACTCTGCCGTATGTTTATGTTTCCCAGAGTGTTAGTGTTCAGATTAAAAACTGAGACCTACCTCAGTGCTGAAAGCCAGCCTGGGACGAATTTGCAATCGAGTTTCTTGCTTATTTTCGGAAAAAAAAAATAGCATGTCTGTTCAAATTGGTTAAGTTCGACCTTGCTCAATGAAAGGTCTACTTATATTAGCTATGAAAGGAATTATCAGTTCCTAAAATCTGCTCCGAAGTCAAGTTGCTACTATGTTCTGCCAGATCTAGTCCATAGACAAAATAGGAATTGCTTGCTCTTTTGCAGTTATGATAATTATGATAGAGGATGGTTAGTTGCTCAGATTTTTTTCTGCTCGTATTGCAGGAGAACCTGGAAGGCTTATACGTGACCGATACAGAACGGCCTCTCAAGTAGTTCAAAACCAAGTAAGAAGGTGTATTCAGCTACTCAATTTCATAACGTGCTTTCAGATTCAGTTTTCTGAGAAGTGGCTAGTGAGCATGCAAGAAAACAGTATTTTTAATCATTTGTAAACTTATGCATCAACATACAGTAGTTGATCATTTACATATGTTGACGTTTAGTCCAAACTAGAAAAAAGAAGAGGCCCAAGGGCACTAGCACCCCCGACATATTCTTAAGAGGAAGGTGAGATTCAGTCCTGGGTTGCTTGGTAGCACCATCGTGTGTCCTACTATTGAGCTACCCAGTGATTCCCCGTATTTAAATAATAAAAACTAATAATTGAAAACTATTTAGATAAAAACTGCTAGCCCAAGATTGTTGTGATAGTGAAAATGCCCTGAACTACCAAAGATGGCACTTGTTACTCTTTTATCATCTTAATAAAGTGTTCCATCGTCTACTTCAATGTGTTTGTATCTTGCAATGATAAAAATGTTTCCATGGCTTGAAGCTTACTTCTGCTGAGAATCTCACGTGCTCCGTAGTGATTTATTCTTCTGTACCACTACCGAATTATTACGCTAATGTTGCCAATGATGCTTGTGATATATTTTTTCCTTACAAGATCATTTTTCATAATTTTTTGATGGTATAGGGGAAAATGAGCTGTTTGATGATCAATGACCTGGATGCTGGTCTTGGAAGATTTGGTAAGCCATTTATTGAGCATACTTTGATGGGAATGTTGATAATGCTGGACCTGGATGTCTATTTTTATGATTTTCATCAGGAGCTATGATACTTGATTTATTCTTTGTGCGCAAAGAATTATTTTTGCAAAAATTAAACCTTATTTTACGTGATTGATTAATATTAGAGTTTATCTTTCAAACATATCAACATTTATAGTAGGAAAAACCTTACTTACTTTATGTTACTGTTTTTGCCAGGAAACACGCAAATGACGGTCAATAATCAAATCGTGGTTGGAACATTGATGAACTTGGCAGATAATCCTAACAGGGTTAGTATCGGGCAGAAATGGAGAGAATCTGATATAACACATAGAATTCCAATAATAGCAACTGGAAATGATTTTTCAACACTATATGCTCCTTTGATTCGTGATGGGAGGATGGAAAAGTTCTACTGGTATGTTTGTCCTTGCAGCTGAAGCAATCTTGTTGACAAACTGAAAAATCTGAACTGCACTATTTCATTTTCGTTATAATGCTGTGCTATATGCGCGCCTACGTAGGCTATGTTCTTCTTGGCATTACTTGAATCTACAAAAAGTAAACTGTTTCTTTATTCAACTCTCTACTTCAGAGATTGCTTGGTTTGAAGATTATCACTGACGATATTTTTTCAGTCTTTTCTGTTAGTCATATGTAGTTTCATGCTACTTCCTTGCACCAAATAGGGATATTTTGAACCTTGGTACTTGATGTGTGATCATTTGTGCTTAACAGGCAGCCCACCCGTGAAGATATAGTTAACATTGTTCACCGTATGTATACGAAGGATGGGTTATCTTTTGAGGAAGTTTCAAGCATTGTAGATACATTTCCAAATCAAGGTACTCGTTTCACCAAAACTACAACTTCTAGTTTGCAGCATATGAGGCTTGTTTGGTTTTTGATGGTGGAATCTGCAGTGCAAAGGTCACCCACGTTATTTTGTGCTTCAAATATTTACCTTGTTTGCTAATATATTAGTAAGGGCTTGATAAACGAAATTATTTGTTCTCAATTCGGCGGCTTTAGGAAAAAATGGTTATTTTCTTGTGTTGTCATACCCATGGGATGTGAGCATACAAGGGGAGGAGAAAGATTTTAGTACTTATGAATCATGTGATTTGCTTATCTCAAAAAATAGGTTGCAGAGTGGCCCTGATAATCAGTCTAGAATCTGTACAGCGAGCCATTAGGTTTTGTTATGATGACCACTAGTCTTTAGATTATAGGGGAACTATTATTGTGTGAAAAAAATACCCGCTTCTCCTTTTTAAGTTTTGTTACGTTGTGTGAGTTGTGTCTTTAGTTATTGGTTGAAATTGCATTTCACCTAGCTTCACTATTTTTTCTTTCTGCGGGAAGTCCGTACATATTCTTGCTTCTACATTTGAAAAACTTATTCAAGTACGACTTAAACTTCGCAGCTCTCGACTTTTATGGAGCTTTGAGATCCAGGACATATGACCAGGCTATCTTGCAGGTACTTATTTTGATTTAGGGCATCTGGTATGAGTTCTCATAATATGAAGAGATCCATTGTATATTATTATAGTCGATTTTAGAAAATGTTTCCACCTTCTGTTGTCTATGTGCAAAAGGGTTGTCTTTATATATTTTTCATGTTCCCCTTTGCGTTTTAGTGGGTAAATGACATTGGCGGATATGAGCAACTAGGTGAAAAGCTTCTCAAGCGAAAGAACAGAGAGAAGCTCCCAACATTTATCCCTCCAAAGGTATTTACATTTCATTTCAAGCAATGCACCAACAGGATTTTTTTTTCTCGTGTCAGTTCTTTAAATATCATCGTGGCTGGATTGGCTGTTCATGTCTCCGTTAAGAAACCAATCTCTGTCTAACACCCTGATGTGATTTATGTTTTCATCAGCCAACACTGGATGCATTGATTCAGTCAGGGAACTCTCTCGTAGAAGAGCAAGCATTCGTAATGAATTCGAACTTGTCGAAAGAATATATGAAGAACTTAGAGGACTAGTTCGAAGCGCAAGAGACAAAGTACAAAAAAGCTACTCTAGTAGCCTACATCAACCCAAGCCAAGTATTCTTGTTACTTTCAGTCTTCTGTAAATTATACTGGCTCTCCTACATTTTGCCCGTGTCTCTCTGCGGATGAGCTGCATGTGCAAGTATATACGCCCTCCGTTAGTAAATGTCATCTCAGTTCCTTTTATTTGTTTCCCTTTGCTGCTAAAACCAGGACACTTATTTTGTAACGGATGGAGTAACATATTGTAGAAAAGCACATGAAAATATACTCCTCCGTCCCAAAATTCTTGTCTTACATTTTTCTAGATACGGATGTACTCCCTCCGTTCCTAAATATAAGTCTTTGGAGAGATTCCACTATGAACACATACGGATGTATATAGATGCATTTTAGAGTGTAGATTCACTCATTTTGCTCCGTATGTGGTCCATAGTGGAATCTCTCCAAAGACTTATATTTAGGAACGGAGGGAGTACTATCTAACACTAAAGTGTAACTAGATACATCCGTATTTGGACAAATGTAAGACAAGAATTTTGGGACGGAGGGAGTATATGGCTGCAAATGTTATCTTAGTTTTTTTTTTATTTGCTTCCCTTTGCTGCTGGTGGTTCAACTGTGCCGAAGTCTATGCAGTGCTTCAGAGTTCAGATATGCGAGTACGACTGATGAAAGAAGGGATATCACCGACGATCATTGCTCGCGTCACTGCCCCAAGTCATCCAGTTTTTTGTAGGCCACCCAAAAAGTCATCGAGTTGACTTGGTAGGCTCGTGTGGGCTGACACAGAAAACGAGCCCCACATATTCAGAGCAAGCGCCCAAAGAACAATCATAAATGCCTCTCAGGCTTTTGTCCAAAATTTTACTCCCTCCGTTTCAAAATATCAAAATAAGGTTAATGCAAAGTTGAGTCACTTGTTTTGGGACAGGGAGACTGAAAACACAAGGGTCTTTTGAAATATACTTCCTCCGTCCGAAAATATTTGTCACAGAAATGAATAAAAATAGATGTATCTAAAATTAAAATACGTCTAGATACATTCATTTCTTGAACAAGTATTTCCAGATGAAAGAAGTATTACATATGAATTTAATCATGTGGGAAGTGAAATATTTGGAATACAGTTGGCTCACATATATCCTCGTCAACTCCGTGCTTAGTAATATGGTTTTGTGTATAACTTTTTTTGTTCTTTAAATTTCACAAGAAGTCATGTGAGATTTGACATCATGGCTTGATAGAAACAATAGACACATACAAGATGATCATGGCTTGATAGAAACAATAGGCACGATAAAATAGAGCGTGTGCCCGGCCGGCGCACAAACAACACATACAAGATGATCTCAAACAATCAAAATATACAAATTTCACACAAAACAAGATAATCTCAAACATAGCATAGTTCAAATTCATCGCTTTCCTCTTCTTTTGGGATGCCGTAGCCGTTGCCGTCGTCGTCGCCGTCGCGGTGGCCGCCATGGTTCGTTTGAAGGCGGTGCTCCGTGGCGTGTGGCGGTTCGACGCCACCCTGCGCGCTCGTCCGGGGCGGCATGAAGACCCCGCGCGCGAGGCCGGTGTTCAGGGCCGTAGCGGCGGTGGTAGCGGAGGTCAAGCCCGCACTAGGGTTTGCGGCGGCGGTGGCGAAGAGGTCGCGCGTGTATGGAGGGGTTAGGGGGATGTTGGTGGGCCTGTCCATGGCTGGAGGTCGCCTGCGGCGGCGCAGGGCGGGGCGAAAGCGGGCGCGGACGGAGAGTTCGGCGGCGGTTGCCACGGATCAGATTGGAGTAGTGAAGTCATCAACCTTCTTCAGGCGCTTTATTTAGTACTAACAAAGTGCCTTTGATGGATTACCAACTGCCGTCCATGCATCCCAAAGTCAACTATTGGTGTGGTCGTCAAGTAAAAAAAAAAACTATTGGTGTGGCCGAAACATAGGATGTGATCCGGTGCTTCTTTTCACTCTCTCCTTTCGTTCAAACTGCCAGGCATGATCGCACGCCAACTTTCTGCGCGATCAAGGTATTATGCGAAGGCGAACTAGTTTTTTTTTCTTTTTTCTTTTTCAAAACGGAGGATTACCCCGTCTTTGCATCATTATGATGTACACAACCTTCTTTATTAATTATTCATCAGAATCTTGCAAAATGAATACAAAGATCAACCCGAAACCACATTTTCTACGCGATCAAAGTCGCTATACCTACAAGAATACATATGTGCTCTGTCCGCATAACAGAGACACTCTAATCCAGTAGCCAAAAGGCCAGCTGGTCAAGCGTCCCATCACGTGCACCGTCTGCGCACGCTGTAGGAACAGCCGCCGCCATCTTCCGTTCTCCCGTCTTCAGGAAAAATCACTGCATAAATCTTGTCACACGCATCTGCCATCGACGTCACCACGATGCCTGACAGCGCCACCGCCCTGCGGGCGTCCATTTAGACGAATCTGACGCCGAGGCTCTGTTCCACCATGCCGCCGAGACCCGCCGCCGTTGATATAGTAGATGCCACACCGCACCACCTACATGTCATCCCACGCCGACTCCACACTACCAGCAACTCCACCACCATGAGCAGTTCCCGGTCAACGCCTTCAGGAAGGAGCACGACACCCAAGTGTCGTCGTTGCCCATAGTAAAAGGAACATAGGCTTTCGCCTTTTCTCATGGAGGAGGTGAGAGAAACAGGGTCCACACCGAAGCCTTTAGGAAGGGGATCAGCACCGCATGACGTCGACTTTGGTGAGGCCGCCACGACGGCCTGGGGTTTCCCCCGGATCCATGCCCACCCGCCAGATCCATGCAGCTAGCACTGGGAGAGACTGCAGTCTCTTTGGGCCGGATCTAGCACGAACCGGAGTAGATCGAGACGGAGCCGATGTTACCCCTGGAGCTCCGGCAGGCCAGCGAACCGCCGGCAGCATCACGTCCAAATCGACGGGCTCACCGGACCGCCGCCACCCTCAGTACATCCAGCCGAATCCCACCAGTACCACCACAACCGTCACCTCCGAGATGTCGCGCCGCCGTGGGCCGAAGTGGGGGGGGGGGGCACCTTCGCAGATCTGGGCGCCCGCGCTACCCAAAGATCCGGGGGAGAGGGGAGAGGCCCTCCGCCGCCGTGTCGCATGCACGGGCTTAGCCCGACGCTGACCGCCTGCGGCAGCGGAGAGGAGGACGAGAGCGGGGTTAGTCGTTGACGGCGGCGATTGGCTCCTCCCATGTCACCCGTGAGGGGGGTGATGCGAAAGGCGAGAGGAGGGGAGAAATGAGCACAGGACTCTTTTTATTGACTTGCTTAGGCTGTGCGAGAGTAGATTGACCGTCGTGGTGTCCACTCAATGGTTAGTTAGGTCTCATGTACCGCCATTATTATTATTTTTCTAGCTTATAAGTGTCAAGTTTTTGTGTGTGTTTGGGAAGGACACATATAGTGACAACTCTCTCGGAGATGATGCATCATCACCCTTGCGAGATTCGAGACATCGTCCGGCACAACCTATCTATTCCGATGCTTCAGGCCAACTCCATCGTACAACCCATCCTATCTGGTCATGTTCGTTTGGAGTAAAATGAAAAAATGAGGCGGCCCGACGTGCAACGGCCCGGACCCATCTGGTCCGTTTTGTGTCCGGACCGACCCATTTCTAGCGCAAACTTGCGTCGGGTTTTGGTCGCGACGGACAGTAAACGGACGCGTTGAACGTCTGCGCCGGGGCCGCGTGGTAGGCGGCCACCTACCTCCCACCCTTTACTAAAAAAACCTACCTCCCACCCGCCGCATCAATGTGCACGCGCGGCCGGCCCCGCCTATCATCCGCCCATGCGAACGGTCGTGATCCTTCTTAAATTGGGAAGCTGTGGACTGGTCGACGTCCACACTCCCCACTGCCTCCTCGAAACCCGACACGGCCAAACCCTAGCCTCTCCCCGTCCTCGATCTCGCCGGCCGGCCGCCTAGCTGCCATGGGTTTATGGAACCACGGCCGCAAGAGAAAGCACGACCGCGAGGCCAGCTCCTCCTCGGGACGCCGCCGCGGCTCCGTGAAGAAGGAGGAGCCCGCATCACCGTTGCGCTTGTCCCGCCGCGCCCCCGCGTCGGCCCCTTTCACCATCGCCCCTAGGGCCGCCGGCCCGCGCGACCGGCAGTACCTCAGCGCCGACGTATGCCGACGCTACTGGGAGACGAGGACGCCGGTCCCGTGAAGCGACGTCCACCTCCCCAACAACTGGCACCTCTCCGCCGACCGGGTCCCAATCCCGCCAGTGCCGATGAGCGGCCGTGCGCGGCGCGACAAGATCGAGCGCCGCCGCCTCCTCCCCGACGACCTCTACTACGATGAGAGGTACTCCCCCGACTCCATGCTCTGGGACACGTGGCTCCAGGACGAGCACGACACGCGGCACGCCTCCTACTTCGCCAGCACGGTGTCGAGGCCACGGCGGCCACGGGAGGTGCGCGGCCTCACGCCCACGCCGTCGCCTTCTCCGTCTCCGTCGCCACCTCCACCACATCGCATGACAGCGAAGGAGGAGGCCCGGCTCATGCAGCGTGTCATGGAGGACTCCATGCTCACGCACGACGAGCACCAATGGGAGGGCCTCGAGGAGATGACGGCCCTCTCCGCGGCCGGCGACGTCCCTGAGCTGGAGATGGTGGCGAGGGAGGAGCCGCCGGTGGCCGCGTTCCACCCGGGCATGGTGGGCCAGCACTGGAGCTGGTCGTGCACTACTCCGGAGATGGCGGACGCTGTGGGGGCGTGAACTGGTGCCCCACGCCGCCGCGGTCACCGGAGCGGGAGGCCTCGCCACGGGAGGAGGTGGTGCAGGGACCTCCGGCCGTTCAGCCCGCCCCCCGTGTACCAGGTACGTCGACCTCGTCAACGACGACGAAGACGACGGCCAGTGAGAAGATGGCGGCGGCCACGGCATCAACGGGCACAGCCGGAGCGCGCGGGCGGCGTTATATATACATTTTGTGACCATGACCCCTTAACTATGTTTTTAGTTTTTTTAACTGTGTTTATTTACATTTTTAAGTCATTTTATTTTAGTTTTTCTGTTTTTTATCACATCTAACACGAACATGATTTGGGGTGCGGCCGCGCGCTGGGCGCACCTACGATCCAACGGACAGAGATGGATATGGACGAACCCATTACCGCCTCAAACGGACAAAGTCCGACCAAACCGGGTGTCCGTTTGAGATTGTGCGGTCGAGTTGGCCTCATCTCGGCAGTGGCAGTGCCCTACAGCTTCCGGCGAGAACGCGCTAGCTCCTGCTTATTACTGCCGGTGCTAGTGCCAGCCAACCACCCCGTGGCCGTGGAAGACAGCATAGACCGGGAAAGGTTGGAAACAGTCAGCTCTCCTTCTACTCTTTCGAGCCGGCCGGCCGGCCACATGCGTGCTGCAGCCACGTGTGGATCCCTCCCACCGTTGCTCCAGCCGCCTCGGCTCACAGCCAGACCACACACAAACGTGCGTCGTCCATTTATTACTACTCCATCCGTTGCCCGCTGCCCGCCTCGAGACGGTCAGCGACCGGATCAAACCTGCGTCACAGCAGCAACCAACCGTTCGTTGGATCTTTCTTTGGTCCATTGGATCTATTGCTCGTGTTTGGTTCCAGAGACTTTTTTGTATTGGGACTTTTTTGGGACATTTTGCTAAAAGTTTTTAGAAGTACCTTCTTAAGAGTCTTTTTCAAAAAGTCGTATTTGCATTTTTTGTGGATGGAATGCGCTTCCGACTTTTTTACTTTGATCAGGGCATCTCTAGCTTTTCCTCCAAAACTTTTCGGAGAAAAGAAAAACTACTCTCCATGCAAATGATCCTTCGACGAGCATCTCAACCGAGGCTGCCTCAAGAGTCAAGAGAGATGTTCATCATGCAATTTTCTCATAGTTCATCGACCTACACACTGTCATGGCCAATGTCGTCAAAGCCGGGAGAATATCAGGTGCTCCCGCGCTTGAGATGATATGATGATACAAGCTCATGGGAGCAGATCCAATGGCTCCCAGGAGGCTCTGGAACATTTTGCAAAGAAATCTCTCAGCAGTTCATGAATTGCGCGTAGGTACAACAGCCTCTCAAATGCGTTGGATCTAAGATCCAGGAGCCAGGAGCCTGTATAACGGTGTCAGCTAAGTCACGGCATCACCTGAAACTTCCCGCGTCAAAGCCAATGGTGTTGCTATCCTCCAACGCTGTTGTGAATTCCAACAATCCGGCTCATTTTGCATGCTACGATGGCAAAAATCATCACCATAGATGAACATCACATGATTCTTGAACTAGCTTTGAATTGCAAACACCAAAAATTTACAAGAAAATAAAGAAGTGTTACCTCTCCGGCATTGTGTATGCCAAATCACAAGTATGAACATCGTCGCCGACATCGGTCTTCGTAGGAGGCGTGCGGAGGAGGCGTGGGGGTAGCCTGAGGTGGATGAGGTGGCGCAGGCTCGATGGGAGCGGGATATGGCGTTGGAGTGGTTGTGGCCTTCTTCTTCGCCTCTTCGACCGCCATTTCTTGGTGATCGGGCAAGCGCCGCCTCTACCCGTTGGTTGGCTAGTTCGGAGGAGTGGCCATGGATGGTCGTTGTCATGCTCCCTCCCTTCTCAAACGCCAATGCGAGACGTGCCACCTTGGTGTCGCGCCATTGCTTTTCGAGTTTGGCGGCGGTTCTAGCATCACCGCCAACGGGGTACGAGGAGGGAAAGGGATGGCGGGGGTGGGGAGGGGACTTGGGCATCCATTCTGGCGACGATCAGGGCGTCAGAGGGCGACGACGACATGAGGAGGGAGAAAGGCACACGTGAAAGAGATACACATTGAGGAAACTTGCCAGCTCCTGCTTAAATTAGGGGCAGGAGCGAGGGAGGGGGTAACTCTTTCAATTATAAAGGATAAAGTTTATTGAAAAAAGACTAATTGTCGTTTAACTCTTCAATTAGTACTCCTAGCAACATTGTCATAACAATACCACCCCCCCCCCTCAATAGTAGAGACTAGAGAAAGGCAAAAAAGGCGAAACCGACGTGAATCCCTCTTCCTCGCCGCCGAGGGCATGGGTCTCAGCCTCCTCCGCTTGCCTCGACGACGGGGGGGGGGGGTCCCGTTTCGCTGTGTCAGGCGTGTAGATATGGTTGGTTTAGTGGTCGTTGGTGTCGATTTTGTGAGGATTTTGACGCCGCTCTGGAGAAATTAATAAATCCGCCGCCATTCCTCTCCCTTGCCGATGCAGGCGGTGCCTGAGGTGTCGACATGTGGGTGATACGTCCAAAACGTATCTATAATTTCTGCTTGCTCCATGCCTCTTTTGTGTGATATTGCTATGTTATTTATACACTTCCATACACTTTTGATCATATTTGGACTAACCTATTAACTTAGTGCACCCCAGTGCCAGTTTCTGTTTTCTGCTGTTTTTGTATTTCAGGTTTTCCCATCACGTAAACTGCCAGAAAAATCCCGGAAAAATTATATAAAAAATCAGCGTTCCGGAAGCTTCCACACGGCCGAAGTAGGGCCGGAGGGGGGCCACCAGGGCTCCAGGCGCCCTGGTGGCGCGGCCCCCCTCCTGGCCGCGCCGGGGGGGGGGGGCGTCTGGGCCCCCCAGGCCTCCGCTGATGCCCCCCTTTGGCATATATTTAACACACGTCCCGAAACCCTCGAGGACGGAACCCTTTTTCGCGATCTCATCTCTGTTCCGCCGCCGCCGCGCTTCCAAGATCGGGAGCACCAGGAGAACTCTTCCCGGCACCCTGCCGGAGGGGAGGATCACCACCGGGAGCCTCTCTACCATCATGGACGCCTCCCGGATGAGTTGTGAGTAGTCTCCCTTGGACCATGGGTCCATGACCAGTAGCTATGTGATGTTCTCCTCCCCTTCTTGTGCTTCACTAATTAGACCTCGTGAGCTGCCCTACATGATCGAGGCACATATGTAATCCTTATGCTGTTGCTATGTTGAGTTTGCTAGGATCCGATGAATTGTGAGATTATGTTTAGATTGTGTTTGAGTAATATATTTGATTTACCTCTTTTATATTTATGTTCGTAAGTAATTCTTGCATGTTCTCCGTTGCTATTTATTGCTTTGGCCAAGTAGTAGGTAGTGACTCCAAGAGGGAACGTTATGCTTGATTGTGGGTTCATGCCCCTCGATGACTAGTTTGAGTGACAGAAACATGAGTCTAGGGGATGTGCTGTTGCCACAAGGGGGAAAACAACGGTGCTTGTGCCCGCGGGTGCAAGGATTGTTTACTTTACGCAAAGTTCTTTTAATGCAGTTGTCTGTTGCTTTGAGTTTACACTATGGGTGGGACTCGCAATTTAATACCAGCGAGATGTTCTGGATAACATCTCAAGGTGGATGATTAGTAGTAGATGCAGATGGATTTCGGTCTACTTGCCTTGGCGTACCGTCCATGCTTTGAACCTATACCTTTCTTGCAACATAGTTAGCATTGGTTTGCACACATAATTCTGTCAATTGCCCAGCTGTAATTCGTTTACCTCACATAACTGTTTTATCGTCTTTTGGGAGAGAGACATCACTAGTGAACATCATGGGACCCCGGTCCATATTACCATCACTGATCACATCCGCTATTTACTTTCTGCTTTTACATACTAGTTACAGTTTTACCTATCACTATTATCTTTTGCGTTTGATCCTTTGTAAACGACAAGGCCGGAGGGATTGACAACCTCTCTGTACTCGTTGGGAGCAAAGTTATTTGTATCTGTGTGCAGGTCCAAGTTGATTGCTAATATCTGGCGCCGTTAGCAGTTGACACCTTCTTGTTGAAACTAGGAGTCTCAGGGGAAATCGATCCTTGGTATCTTTGCCAAGGGAAAACTACTGCTACACTGCATCTCAAACCTTCCACTTGGGGTAACCAACGAGGGGCGAGAAGCCATCAGTGGGTGGTGTGGTCTTCACACTAACCTATGGATCCAGCGGTGAGCTCCATTCCTCGCCGGTGGCAGCAATGGATCGAAGGGGGATTTTGTTCCTCGGAGATCTTGCGAGTTCTTGTGTTCTTTGGCTAGTCGATGCGTAAAGCTGGCATACTTCCGGTCGACATAGCCATCTTTAAAAGAATGCTTGCTTTTTTTTGAACGGTTAAAAGGATGCTTGCTCCGACTATGGAGTGGCGATGGTAACTACGCTTTTGCAGCTCGCTCAGGCGAGAATAGTCTGCGATGAGTCACCTGAGAACCAAGCTGTAATTTTATTTACTTCTGGGGTCCCTTGTACTATTGGTGAATCTTCAATATAATCCTGAGATCTTTTTGCAAAATAATAGAGAGAATAACTCTTCAAAACAGGAAAACATAATGTTGAGATGCTCGTAGGAGCGTGTTAACCGTGGAATTACAATCAATCTTTTTTTTAATACGCGTATACACTCACCCCTGTGAATGCACACGCGCAAACTCCCTATGATCGCCTCCGAAAGACCGAGCCAACATATCATCTTGAGCTTTTATGAAGTCACCGTAAGTGTCTCATAGTCGAGGGAACGTCTTCTTCACTGAAGGTGCATCATTGAAAATCCTGAAATAAATACAGGATAAATACGAGCACAAGGACTTAAACCCCGATGATCTGGGGATACCACTGTCCACCTAACCATCCATGTTCACGGGTTGTTTCGCACCGTATCTTTTGCTGCCTTGGAGTCGGAGGAGAACCGATCGACTTGGTTTCTACCCAACGCGTGAGGTTTTGCTTGTGAGGCAAAGTTACTTTTCATTATTTCCTTTCCTGCGTAGCGATTTATTACTCCACACTACTACGAGAACTAGCATACTTTTCCTTAAAGCTTAAGCAATTCTGAAAAAAACGGCATGATTGCACAACATGACATCCAAACCGAAGAAGTCGCTGGCTGCTTCAACGGCTCTGCTCGCGGTCAAGGCGGACTGGAGGGTCGTCATGCAGAAAAAGGCAGCCATGTAAACGAGTGAGCGCAGAAGCACCGAACGTGCAGCCGCGGCGAACTTTGAATCACGTCGAGACTCACCTTCTTTTTCCTGAGGAAAATCGCGTCGAAACTTGCCTGATGGGGCACATCGATCGGCCTGAAAAGCCCATTGACAACTCAGATATGCTGATGCCGTGTCCTCCACTCGCTCGCTCCCGGTATATTGATTGATTGATTGGTGGCCATTTTTACTTCCTGATGATGATAAATTCGACAGAGACCACACTCTACTTTGCATCTTGATAGGATCGCTCTAGGCTAGGAGGCTTCAACTGTGAATTTGGGAGTGGTTGAAGGGAAGAAATGTACTATTCCGCCCCCAACGGAATGTATTTTCCGATGGTGACATCCACGCCAATCCACCCGGCAAGATAAAAAGCGTTACTAGTTGTCGTTGTAGTAGCCAAACTGGAGCACAGTCCACGCGCTCCTGGTGGTGGAGCTGGTCACTCCTTGTCCTTGTCTCATAGCAGGCGTCGTTCAACCTCAGCCAGGGGAGTAGTAGTATTTAGCAGGAGCGGGTGGGGCGGAGGGTGGAGAGAAAGCAGCGGCTGCCGTCCCCTGCCTGCAGCAACTCAACTCAACTCGACCGGTCAGTCGCCATTACTCTTGCTTCTCATCTGACCCACCGCGGAGGACTCGAAGCAGGAGGAGCAGCACCATGCTGGGGCATCTGGTTGGGCTGGTGAAGGTGCGGGTGACGCGCGGGGTGAACCTCGCCATCCGCGACCTCCGCTCCAGCGACCCCTACGTCGTCGTCCGCATGGGCAAGCAGGTTCGTCCCGTCTCGGTCTCTCCCCTCTCTTTTCCCCCTTCTCTCGCTGTGTAGATAGATGCACCGTCGATCTGTCGATTCCGCGAATTTTGTCTTGTTTTGGAAAGAATTAATCGCCTGTCCGGGGTCCCCGTTCTGGTTTGTCTCCTCCTGATTATTCTCGCCCGCTCTGATTCTTCGCAGAAGCTCAAGACGCGAGTCGTAAGAAAGAGTATCAATCCGGAGTGGAACGATGAGCTGACCCTCTCCATCGAAGATCCTACAATTCCTGTCAAACTGGTATGTGTTCCTTTCCCTTTCTCTTTCCCCCCTTCTCTCTGTCGGGCCACGAAAATTGAACTGATTTCTGGGAAATTTCCTAATTCGATTCGTGAAACGCAATAAATTTCTCCCTGCAAAAAAAGAGAAAGAAAAGGAAGGTGCCATTGATGAACATTCTGGAAACGCGGGGTACAGACAAGCAGCCGAAATGGTAACTGGCTGACAGCTGCCTGACAACCGACCCATTGCTGCTTCTTCTTTCTTGTGCAGGACGTGTTCGACAAGGACACATTCTTCGACGACCCGATGGGCAACGCGGAGCTGGACATCGGCCCGCTGGTGGAGGCCGCGAGGATGAGGGTCCAGCTGCAGGGCGTCGCCGACGGCACCGTCGTCAAGAAGCTGGTGCCCAACCGGCAGAACTGCCTCGCCGAGGAGAGCGCCGTCTACCTGTCCGAGGGCACCGTGAAGCAGGACGTGGTGCTCAGGCTGAGGAACGTCGAGTGCGGGGAGGTCGAGCTGCAGCTCCAGTGGATCGACATCCCCGGCTCCAAGGGCGCATCAGGCTTTTAATTTACTCTGCTGTTTTCAGAGTTCTTTCTCAAGTCAAAAGCTGGAGTAAATTCTGATTAGCGTCGAAGCTTAAGCTAGGATTTAGATTATGTGCGACAGTATGACTGTGTGGTCGAACTTCCTAAGATCGACTGAAAAGGAAACAACTGGTGGCGGGGGCGTAAAAATTCTCAGAATTCCATCCTCCTTCCTTGATGTGGTCTCAGAGCAATGGCTGCAATCTGCTGAATGAGTAGTGATGTGCAGTAATTTCTCGGGAAAATTCTGCAGTGTTCTTGACTTGCAACGCGTAGTGATACGCAGTTTCTGTGTATAGACGCGTAATGTGCTCGGACTTGGACACCGTCTTGCTCACCGAACCAATCTTGCATTTTATTTAGGAAAACGATTGGGAACGATGCGCCGGCCAAAGCTTCGGCCGGTCGCGTCCCACGCTCGCATCCCCTCTCAACATTTTCAAGCGTTACGTAGGATGCAGAGGCCCATACCATCCCTCGTCTTATTTCTCCCTTATCTTCTCGTCTGAGACCACCTCGCGCTACACTGCAGCTCCACGACCTCCTCGACCAGGCCCGACAGCATCTCGCCGGAGATGGCTGCCAACTC
>LR738710.1:855900051-855921707 GCA_902687465.1 Secale cereale | reverse complement strand
GGGGGGGGGCTGCTACAATCAGGGCGTCGGGATGCTATAAACAAGGCACCACGAAACGGCGATGAGCGGGTGTGGCCATGGCCATAAAAGAGATGGCGGCGGAGGAGGCTATGACACGGGAGCTGCGACAAGGAGCGGCGGCGCGAGAAGAGGAATCGGGTGCGAGCGACTGGTGGCCGACGGCCGTTGCCCTCGAGGAGCTGCAGACGAAGGCAGAGTCGCGTGGGGCAGAGGCGGTGGATTTTATCTGAGATGTATTCGGAGGACGAAGAAGACTCAAAGAGGAAGCTGCGGGGTCAGATTCACGGCTGTGGGCGCCAGATCGAAGGGTCGCGCTGCGACCGGCCCAAATTTGGGCCGGCGCCCCGGCGCGTATTACCGCCCTTTTATTTATGCATACGTGATTCAGAAGCGAAAAGTAGACATGAAGACTATTTCTTAAGAGGTTCAGGGTTCATAGATCAACACATATAATTTTCGTGGTAGGACTATGGGTGCTTCTTCTCATGCATTAAATCAACCCAAATGATAGGTGTTGTGGCGCGAAGCAATCCGGTCCTAATGTTTTTACAACTATAATAAAGTTGCCACCCGTAAAGAAAGTTACCATACTTGACAACTAAGTTATCATCGTCACGTCACTGAAAATGTCATAAAAAACGTTCGGAATTGCCATATATTTATGGCGCACGTGTGACGCTTATCAGGGTCCAAATCCAAAATAGCACTATAATAACGACAAAACGGGCCAAGATCATCAAACAATATCTTGACCTTCAATCAGGTCTTTCCTCCGACCGTTCCCTTCATTTTATATTACAACTGGGTTACACATGTTGTCCGAAATATGTGCGTTCCACACACACCAAGTACAAATGTGCCTTATACACATATCAACAATAATTTAACATACTCCACCTCGCCAGCTTGAACTTGGGTCTTATCTTGATGCTCACTCACATTCACATGAGACCGCCAAGTCATCTTGATAATATTTTGCATGTTCCAAAGGCTTCGAAAAGTCATGTTTCTGCTTTTAAACGTATTGATGACAATCATGCCTATGTGGAGATTCGTCCTAATTTCCTTTTGTGTTAAGGATCAGAGCAGGGAAAGAATTCTTCTTCACAGAATGAGTAGGTGGCCCCCATCCCCTCCAAAATGTGCTTTCAGAGGAGTCAAAGCAGGTGCTTAGTGCAAGCAAACCTGCATCTCCCCGATGGCATAGGCGTCCTGGGCATATCTCATCAGTTGTCAATCTCAAGTAAAGGCGATGATTTGATTTGTGATGCTTGTCAAAAGGGCAAATATCATCATTTGTCCTATCCTTGCTCAACTAGTGTGTCTATTGCTCATTTAGAGCTTATTTTCTCTCATGTATGGGGATTGGGTCTTGCCTTTGTTGGCCGTTATAACTACGATGTATGTTTATTGACGATTTTAGCAATTTTTCATGGATTTATCTGCTTAACCATAAATATGATGTCTTTTCAGAATTTCCATGACTTTCAACACCATGTTGAACACATGTTTGTTGTTGTGCAATCGGACTTGGGTGGTGAATATCGCAAGTGCGTGTGTGGGTTGTAGTTGTTCAATATGCGGTAATTTCTGGTTGTTTCCTTGTATAGACTTCTTATAAATAAAGAAAAATCTCATATTAAACCCCATAATTTCATATTACCCATATAAACACGCAGGCATCCCTATCGTGTGACGAACGCTTCCACTCAGACTTCTACAAATATAGATGCATGAACTCTGTGGGAGTGCGTCCGTGACGATCTTGCGTCAATGCAATTAGTAGAACTGGAGTCTTCCCTAATGTGGGTCACATAATGTCCGATGCATGGTCGCCTTGTCCTCTTATTAGCAACTCCCTAACATCGAGCGCCAACCTCACCAAATCCTAGCACTCATTGTGGGCTATTTCTTACACTTTGTCGCTCTATTCCGCATAATAGCCCACCACGAGTGTCAAGCTCATCAAAGTCCAGGGCACTCTTCATCCAGGTATGCTTCTTCGAACATTGCATGTTGCTCGGCGTAGTGTAAGTCTGAGGTCCGGAGACACGACCAAACAAGTAGTTGTTACTTGAGTCAATACTAACTTTGTGTCGGTTTGCTAGAGTATCTAAATTGGACTCCTACCATGTATTGTAACATAAGCTTTTGTATTCTAAGGTTTGGACATTCAACTACCTCCTGTTGAAGAACCCTCCACCATTTACTTACTACCAGTGGCTGCCTCCTTGTCTCCTGCCTTTGTATTCCCACCCTTAGTAAACCAAACCAGCGTGAACCTCCACTTCGTGGAGTGGTGGAGGGTCTTGGAGATCCATTGATTGCATGCGTTGTGGCCGGGGCTCCCAGAAAATTTACCAAAGGATCATAGCCCATCAATTGGCCCATGTGGAAGATTATGTTGGTTTTGTTTAGACCCATGCAACCATTATGAAGCATAGGGAATGGGCCCAATGTAGGTACCAGTGTGTGTGACACAAACCACAAAGAAAGTAACATTGCATAAGAGGAAAATGTATTCACCATTGCGAGCTATTTACTCACGCACACAATGATCTATTATATGGTCTTTACTCCAATAACCAGAGCACTAAGAGTTGGCTATGTTGGCATGTACACAAGTGGAGCGGGCGACTAGTGCAATGACATGTTCACTCTAATTCTTCAAAACGATGTTCCATCACCTTAAGACCGATGTTCTTATTGCCTTTATTTGAAGTTGCCATCATTTTCAATATGTTTTGCAGTTTTTTTAGTTGTGTGCATATCTTGTTATCTAGAGATTGGATGCGAACTCATTTTTTATTTAGCAAAAATAGTAAGGAAGGCCCTGCTATGCCGTTTCTATATTAATTAAGGATGGATATGTACATGTGCAGAAAATTAAGAGATTTTTTTTACAAAATATCAACCCATGATTGTGTTCCTTCTTGTCAAACTAGGTTTAGACTTTTGATGATAAATGATAGTGATTTATGAAAGTTTGGAAGCAGTGTCAACACTCTTTTGAGGTCTTAGCCCATTTCACAACAATGTCATGGACATAAGCCTGAACAGTGCGGGGAATCTGCTTGTGCAGGCAAGTCTGGATGGTACGTTGGTAAGTGGCTCTAGTACTCTTGAGACTGAAAGGCATTGTAACATGGGAGAATACTCTGCATGGAGTGATGAATGAAGTCTTGAGCTGGTCCATCCCGTTCAACTTGATCTGAAGCATCGAAAAAGCGTAATATCTCGCAGTCAACTGTGGAGTCCACAATCTGATCAATATGAGGGAAAGGGAAACGGTCCTTGGGACATACTCGACTGACATTCCTGTAGTCCATGCAGGTACGCCATGTTCCACTATTTTTGGGGACGACAACAGGGTTCGCCACCCACTCCGAGTGCACTACTTCTCTGATGAATCCCACGACCTCACTCTTAGAATCAACAAACCGACGAAGAGTCTTCTTGAAGGGTTTTGCTCCTGGATACATGTTCAATCGGTGCTTAGACAACTCCCTTGGGATTAATTTGTTTAATTATGAAATTACTATGAATAGGAAGTGGGTTAGACTTAAATTGGTTTGTTACATGTTTTGTGATGCTCTCTTTATGTTTCAATTATTATCTTTCATGTGAGCATCATTAAAATCTCATGCCTATCTTAATGGCTGTAAAGAAAGAGCTTGTTGGGAGACAATTGTCGGTGTCAAAACCTTCAGATCTCGGGTAGGGGGGGCCCAAGCTATGCGTTTAGAGGATCGATGGTAACATGAGGCTGGGGACATGATGTTTACCCAGGTTCAGGCCCTCTCGATCGAGGTAATACCCTACTTCCTGCTATATTAGTATGGATGAATATGAATACAAGAGTTGATCTACCTCGAGATCGTAATGGCTAAACCCTAAGTCTAGCCTATGAGGATATTATGATGATGATCCCCCTTCAAACTAAACCCCCCGACTTACATACACGCCAGAGGGGACCTAGGGTTACAAGGGTGACTTGGGGAGGAAGTAATTGATACATCCGGACTCTACACTTGCCTTTCTACGTACATAAGAGTCCTGACCGAATACGGAGGAGGGTCTTCTTCTTCTTCTTTGTGCGGCCCAGCTTCAACGACCCGGATGACTGAGGACCCCTAAATACAGGACTCCCTCAGTAGCCCCCGGACTTGCCTTCAAGGACGAGATCGTTTTCGGCTTCATGTCTTCGGTCTTGCAAGGTGAGTCCTCCTGGATGATAGTTCGGCTTTTTAAAACATGATAGTCCACCGATTCCTCGCCGCCGTCGCCTTGGCTTCCACGTGTCCAACGAATGCGAACCGTCTGGGAGTCTTTTACAAATACCCCCTTGACCATTCATAGAAGGCGCCTATATAAGGGAATAGATCCCAACTGCCTCTTCATCCCATTCTACGCGGAGGAAACCCTAGTGCCTGCAAAAAATCTTCAAACATGGCCAGTGCCTCGAGCTCTTTCTCGCGCCCTCATGGCCCTCATGCAGGAGATTGGAAAAGTTGCTATGTGTCCCATGTGTATCTGCGAACACTGCAAGCGCAGGGGTATCTCCCCCAGAGGATCTAGTCCCCGTCCGGGCCGGACTAACGTCTATGGACAAACAAGCCCTGGCAGAGAGTTTTCCCAACCCCTCTGATGGAGAGCGGGTATGTTTCGTCCCCTACCTTTTAAGAGGCGTGGGGTTCCCCGCCCACCCCTTTTTTAGGGGACTCCTGGAGTTCTACGGCCTCCAACTTCACGATCTTCCTCCAGGGTCAATCCCACACATTACGGGTTTTGTCACTTTATGCAAACTGTTCTTGGGCTGCGAGCCTCACCTCGAGCTGTGGAGAAAGTATTTCTTCCTTGTCCCTCGATCGGAAAAAGGATCCATATTTGAAGTTGGGGGCGCCGAAGTATGGCGCATAGCCAGTGAAGGAAATATGCCCTAGAGGCAATAATAAAGTTGTTATTTATATTTCCTTATATCATGATAAATGTCTTTTATTCATGCTAGAATTGTATTAACCGGAAACTTAGTACATGTGTGGATACATAGACAAAACAGTATGTCCCTAGTATGCCTCTACTAGACTAGCTCATTGATCAAAGATGGTTATGTTTCCTAGCCATAGACATGAGTTGTCATTTGATCAACGGGATCACATCATTAGGAGAATGATGTGATGGACAAGACCCATCCGTTAGCATATCACTATGATCGTTTAGTTTTTCCTGCTATTGCTTTCTTCATGACTTATACATGTTCCTATGACTATGAGATTATGCAACTCCCGAATACCGTAGGAACACCTTGTGTGCTATCAAACGTCACAACGTAACTGGGTGATCATAAATATGCTCTACAGGTGTCTTCGAAAGTATTCGTGGTGTTGGCATAGATCAAGATTAGGATTTGTCACTCCGAGTGTCGGAGAGGTATCTCTGGGCCCTCTCGGTAACACACATCACAACAAGCCTTGCAAGCAAAAGACTAATGAGTTAGTCACGAGATGATGTGTTACAGAACGAGTAAAGAGACTTGCCGGTAACGAGATTGAACTAGGTATAGAGATACCGACGATCGAATCTCGGGCAAGTAACATACCGATGACAAAAGGAACAACGTATGTTGTTATGCGGTTTTGACCGATAAAAGATCTTCGTAGAATATGTAGGAGCCAATATGAACATCCAGGTTCCGCTATTGGTTATTGACCGGAGATGAGTCTCGGTCATGTCTACATAGTTCTCGAACCCGTAGGGTCCGCACGCTTAACGTTTGATGACGATCGGTATTATGAGTTTATGAGTTTTGATGTACCGAAGGTAGTTCGGAGTCCCGGATGAGATCACGGACATGACAAGGAGTCTCGGAATGTCCGAGACATAAAGATTGATATATTGGACGACTATATTCGGACACCGGAAGTGTTCCGGAAAAGTTTCGGATTTAACGGGATTGCCGGAGGGGGTTACCGGAACCCCCTACGAGGGGGGATGGTCCATAGTGGGCCTTATGGAAAAGAGAGAGGCAGCCCATAGGGGCTGGCCGGCGCCCCACCTAGGGTTCCTAGTTGGACTAGGATTGGGGGGGCGCCACCTCTCCTTCTTTTCCTTTCCCTCTCTTCCTTCTTTGGTAGTTCCTACTAGGAATAGGATTGCAATCCTATTCCTAGTAGGATTGCACCCTAGCCGCACCATAGGAAGGGCCGGCCGGCCTCCCCCTTGCTCCTTTATATACGGGGGCAGGGGGGCACCCAAAGACACACAAGTTGAATTGTTCCAGCCGTGTGCGGTGCCCCCCTCCACAGAAACACACCTCGGTCATACCGTCGCGGTGCTTAGGCGAAGCCCTGCGCCGGTGAATACATCATATCCGTCACCACGCCGTCGTGCTGACGAAACTCTCCCGTGAAGCTCAACTGGATCAAGAGCTCGTGGGACGTCATCAAGCTGAACGTGTGCTGAACGCGGAGGTGCCGTACGTTCGGTGCTTGATCGGTTGGATCGCGAAGAAGTTCGACAACATCAACGTTTCACTTGACGCTTCCGCTTCCGGTCTACGAGGGTACGTAGACACACTCTTCCCTCTCGTTGCTATGCATCTGGTAGATAGATCTTGCGTGATCGTAGGAAATTTTTAAAATACTACGTTCCCCATCAGTGGCATCATGAGCCAGGTCTATGCGTAGATGATATGCACGAGTAGAACACAATGAGTTGTGGGCGATACTAGTCATACTGCTTACCAGCATGTCATACTTTGCTTCGGCGGTATTGTGAGATGAAGCGGCCCGGACCGACATTACGCGTACGCTTACGCGAGACTGGTTTCACCGTTACGAGCACTCGTTGCTTAAAGGTGACTGGCGGGTGTCTGTCTCTCTCACTTTAGCTGAATCAAGTGTGGCTACGCCCGGTCCTTGTGAAGGTTAAAACAGCACATACTTGACGAAACATCGTTGTGGTTTTGTATGCGTAGGTAAGAACGGTTCTTGCTAAGCCCGTAGCAGCCACGTAAAACTTGCAACAACAAAGTAGAGGACGTCTAACTTCTTTTTGCAGGGCATGTTGTGATGTGATATGGTCAAGACATGATGAGTTATACGGTTTTTGTATGAGATGATCATGTTTTGTAATGTTATCGGCAACTGGCAGGAGCCATTTGGTTGTCGCTTTATTGTATGAAATGCAATCGCCATGTAATTGCTTTACTTTATCACTAAGCGGTAGCGATAGTCGTAGAAGCAATAGTTGGCGAGACAACGATGATGCTACGATGGAGATCAAGGTGTCGCGCCGGTGACGAAGGTGATCATGAAGGTGCTTTGGAGATGGAGATCAAAAGCACAAGATGATGATGGCCATATCATGTCACATATTTTGATTGCATGTGATGTTTATCTTATTATGCTTCTTATTTTGCTTAGAACGACAGTAGCATTATAAGATGATCCCTTACTAAATTTCAAGGTATAAGTGTTCTCCCTGAGTATGCACCGTTGCGAAAGTTCGTCGTGCCGAGACACCACGTGATGATCGGGTGTGATAAGCTCTACGTTCAAATACAACGGGTGTAAGCCAGTTTTGCACACGCAGAATACTCGGGTTAAACTTGACGAGCCTAGCATATGCAGATATGGCCTCGGAACACTGGAGACCGAAAGGTCGAGCGTGAATCATATAGTAGATATGATCAACATAAGATGTTCACCATTGAAACTACTCCATCTCACGTGATGATCGGACATGGTTTAGTTGATTTGGATCACGTGATCATTTAGATGACCGGAGGGATGTCTATCTAAGTGGGAGTTCTTAAGTAATATGATTAAATTGAACTTTAATTTATCATGAAGTTAGTCCTGGTAGTATTAGCATATCTATGTTGTAGATCAATAGCTCGCGATGTTGCTCCCCGTTTTTTTTCATATGTTCCTAGAGAAAACCAAGTTGAAAGATGTTAGTAGCAATGATGCGGAATTGTTCCGTGATCTGAGGATTATCCTCATTGCTGCACAGAAGAATTATGTCATTGATGCACCGCTAGGTGACAGACCTATTGCAGAAGCAGATGTAGACGTTATGAACATTTTGACAAAAGCTCGATATGATGACTACTTGATAGTTTAGTGCACCATGCTTTACGGCTTATAACCGGGACTTCAAAAACGTTTTGAAACGCCACGGAGCATATGAGATGTTCCAAGAGTTGAAATTAGTATTTCATACTCATGCCCGTGTCGAGAGGTATAAGACCTCTGACAGTACTTTGCCTACAAGATGGAGGAGAATAGCTCAACCAGTGAGCATGTGCTCAGATTGTCTGGGTAGTACAATTGCTTGAATCAAGTGGGAGTTAATCTTCCAAATAAGATAGTAATTGACAAAGTTCTCTAGACACTATCACCAAGTTAGTAGAACTTCGTGATGAACTATAATATGCAAGGGATGACGAAAGTAATTCCCGAGCTCTTCACGATGCTGAAATCGGCGAAGGTAGAAATCAAGAAAGAGCATCAAGTGTTGATGGTTAACCAGACCACTTGTTTCAAGTAAAGGGCAAAGGGATAGAAGGGGAACTTCAAGAAGAACGACAAGCAAGTTGTCACTCCCGTGAAGAAACCCAAAGCTAAACTCAAGCCTGAAACAAGTGCTTCTACTGCAAAGGAAATGGTCACTAGAAGTGGAACTGCCCTAGATATTTGGCGGATAAGAAGGATGGCAAAGTGAACAAAGGTATATTTGATATACAGATTATTGATGTGTATTTTACTAGTGTTCATAGCAACCCCTCGGTATTTGATATTGGTTCAGTTGCTAAAGAGTAGTAACTCGAAATGGGAGTTGCATAATGAACAGAAACTAGTTAAAGTATGAAGTGACGATGTGTATTGGAAGTAGTTCCAAGATTGATATGATCATCATCGCACACTCCCTATACTTTCGGGATTAGTGTTGAACCTAAATAAGTGTTATTTGGTGTTGAGCATGAATATGATTTGATCATGTTTATTGCAATACGGTTATTCATGTAAGTTAGAGAATAATTGTTGTTCTGTTTACATGAATAAAAACTTCTATGGTCATACACCCAATGAAAATGGTTTGTTGGATCTCGATCGTGGTGATACACATATTCATAATATTGAAGCCAAAAGATGCAAGGTTAATAATGATAGTGCAACTTATTTGTGGCACTGCCGTTTAGGTCATATTGGTGTAAAGCGCATGAAGAAACTCCATAGTGATGGACTTTTGGAATCACTTGATTATGAATCACTTGGTGCTTGCGAACCATGCCTCATGGGCAAGATGACAAAAACTCCGTTCTCCGGAACTGTGGAGCGAGCAATAGATTTGTTGGAGATCATACATACAGATGTATGTGGACCAATGAGTGTTGAAGCTCACGGCGGGTATCGTTATTTTCTGACCTTCACTGATGATTTGATCAGATATGGGTATATCTACTTAATGAAGCACAAGTCTGAAACATTTGAAAAGTTCAAAGAATATCAGAGTGAAGTGGAGAATCATCGTAACAAGAAAATAAGAGTTTCTATGATATGATCGTAGAGGTAAAATATTTGAGTTAGCGAGTTTGGCCTTCAGTAAAAACAATGTGAAATAGTTTCACTACTCACGCCATCTGGAACACCATAGTGTAATGGTGTGTCCGAACATCATAACCGTACTTTATTAGATATGGTGCGATCGATGATGTCTCTTACCGATCGCTTTTGGGGTTATGCATTAGAGACAGCTACATTCACGTTAAATAGGGCACCATCTAAATCCGTGGAGATGACACTGCATGAACTGTGGTTTGACGAGAAACCTAAGCTGTCATTTCTTTAAGTTTGGCACTGCGATGCTTATGTGAAAAAGTTTCAACATGATAAGCTCGAACCCAAATCGGAGAAGTAAATTTTCATAGGATACCCAAAAAGAAACTGTTGGGTACACCTTCTATCACAGATCCTAAGGCAAGGTCTTTGTTGCTAAGAGTGGATCCTTTCTAGAGAAGGAGTTTCTCTCGAAAGAAGTGAGTGGGAGGAAAGTAGAACTTGATGAGGTAATTGTACCTTCTCCCGGATTGGAAAGTAGTACATCACAGAAAATTGTTCCAGTGATTCCTACACCAATCAGTGAGGAAGTTAATGATGATGATCGTGAAACTTCGGATCAAGTTTCTGCTAAATGTCGTAGATCAACCAGAGTACGTTCCGCACCAGAGTGGTACGGCAACCCAGTTCTGGAAATCATGTTACTAGACCATGATGAACCTGCGAACTATGAGGAAGCGATGATGAGCCCAGATTCCGCAAAATGGCTTGAGGCCATGAAATCTGAGATGGGATCCATGTATGAGAACAAAGTGTGGACTTTGGTTGACTTGCCCGATGATCGGCAGGCCATCGAAAATAAATGGATCTTCAAGAGGAAGACCGACGCAAACGGTAATGTTACTGTTTACAAAGCTCGACTTGTTGCGAAAGGGTTTTGACAAGTTCAAGGAGTTGACTACGATGAGACTTTCTCACCCGTAGCGATGCTTAAGTCTGTCCGAATCATGTTAGTAATTGCCGCATTTTATGAAATCTGGCAAATGGATAACAAAACTGCATTCTTTAATGGATTTATTAAAGAAGACTTGTATATGATGCAACCAGAAGGTTTTGTCAATCCTAAAGGTGCTAACAAAATATGCAAGCTCCAGCGATCCATCTATGGACTGGTGCAAGCATCTCGGAGTTGGAATATACGCTTTGATAAGTTGATCAAAGCATATAGATTTATACAGACTTGCGGTGAAGCCTGTATTTACAAGAAGTGAGTGGGAGCACTACAACCTTTCTGATAAGTATATGTGAATGACATATTGTCGATCGGAAATGATGTAGAATTTTCTGGAAAGCATAAAGGAGTGTTTGAAAGGAGTTTTTCAAAGAAAGACCTTGGTGAAGCTGCTTACATATTGGGCATCAAGATCTATAGAGTTAGATCAAGACGCTTGATAAGACTTTCGATGAGTACATACCTTGATAAGATTTTGAAGTAGTTCAAAATAGATCAGTCAAAGAAGGAGTTCTTGCCTGACTTGTAAGGTGTGAAGTTGAGTAAGACTCAAAGCCAGACCACGGCAGAAAAATATAGAGAGAATGAAAGTCATTCCCTATGCCTCAGCCATAGGTTCTATAAAGTATGCCATGCTGTGTACCAAACATGTTGTGTACCTTGCCATGAGTTTGTCAGGGGGGTACAATAGTGATCCATGAGTAGATCACTGTACAGCGGTCAAAATTATCCTTAGTAACTAGATGACTAAGGAAATGTTTCTCGATTATGGAGGTGATAAAGAGTTCGTCGTAAAGGGTTACGCCGATGCAAGCTTTGACACTAAATCCAGATGACTCTAAGTATCAATCTGGATGCGTATTGAAAGTGGGAGCAATTAGCTAGAGTAGCTCGATGGAGAGCATTGTAGACATAGAAATTTGCGAAATACATACGGATCTGAATGTGACAGACCCGTTGACTAAACTTCTCTCACAAGCAAAACATGATCACACCTTATTACTCATGGGTATTAATCACATAGCGATGTGAACTAGATTATTGACTCTAGTAAACCCTTTGGGTGTTGGTCACATGGCGATGTGAACTATGGGTGTTATTCACATAACGATGTGAACTATCGGTATTAAATCACATGGCGATGTGAGCTAGATTATTGACTCTAGTGCAAGTGAGAGACTGAAGGAAATATGCCCTAGAGGCAATAATACAGTTGTTATTTATATTTCCTTATATCATGATAAATGTCTTTTATTCACGCTAGAATTGTATTAACCGGAAACTTAGTACATGTGTGGATACATAGACAAAACAGTATTTCCCTAGTATGCCTCTACTAGACTAGCTCATTGATCAAAGATGGTTATGTTTCCTAGCCATAGACATGAGTTGTCATTTGATCAACGGGATCACATCATTAGGAGAATGATGTGATGGACAAGACCCATCCGTTAGCATAGCACTATGATCGTTTAGTTTTTCCTGCTATTGCTTTCTTCATGACTTATACATGTTCCTATGACTATGAGATTATGCAACTCCCGAATACCGTAGGAACACCTTGTGTGCTATCAAACGTCACAACGTAACTGGGTGATCATAAAGATGCTCTACAGGTGTCTCCGAAAGTATTCGTGGTGTTGGCATAGATCAAGATTAGGATTTGTCACTCCGAGTGTCGGAGAGGTATCTCTGGGCCCTCTCGGTAACACACATCACAATAAGCCTTGCAAGCAAAAGACTAATGAGTTAGTCACGAGATGATGTGTTACGGAACGAGTAAAGAGACTTGCCGGTAACAAGATTGAACTAGGTATAGAGATACTGACGATCGAATCTCGGGCAAGTAACATACCGATGACAAAAGGAACAACGTATGTTGTTATGCGGTTTTGACCGATAAAAGATCTTCGTAGAATATGTAGGAGCCAATATGAACATCCAGGTTCCGCTATTGTTTATTGACCGGAGATGAGTCTCAGTCATGTCTACATAGTTCTTGAACCCGTAGGGTCCGCACGCTTAACGTTTGATGACGATCGGTATTATGAGTTTATGAGTTTTGATGTGCCGAAGGTAGTTCGGAGTCCCGGATGAGATCACGGACATGACAAGGAGTCTCGGAATGTCAGAGACATAAAGATTGATATATTGGACGACTATATTCGGACACTGGAAGTGTTCCGGAAAAGTTTCGGATTTAACGGGATTGCCGGAGGGGGTTACCGGAACCCCCTACGAGGGGGGATGGTCCATAGTGGGCCTTATGGAAAAGAGAGAGGCAGCCCATAGGGGCTGGCCGGCGCCCCACCTAGGGTTCCTAGTTGGACTAGGATTGGGGGGGCGCCACCTCTC
Organism: Secale cereale; assembly: GCA_902687465.1. Taxonomy (NCBI): domain Eukaryota; kingdom Viridiplantae; phylum Streptophyta; class Magnoliopsida; order Poales; family Poaceae; genus Secale; species Secale cereale. The sequence goes on along the minus strand of LR738710.1, from coordinate 855,908,756 downwards.
CTTCTTTTCCTTTCCCTCTCTTCCTTCTTTGGTAGTTCCTACTAGGAATAGGATTGCAATCCTATTCCTAGTAGGATTGCACCCTAGCCGCACCATAGGAAGGGCCGGCCGGCCTCCCCCTTGCTCCTTTATATACGGGGGCAGGGGGGCACCCAAAGACACACAAGTTGAATTGTTCCAGCCGTGTGCGGTGCCCCCCTCCACAGAAACACACCTCGGTCATACCGTCGCAGTGCTTAGGCGAAGCCCTGCGCCGGTGAATACATCATATCCGTCACCACGCCGTCGTGCTGACGAAACTCTCCCGTGAAGCTCAACTGGATCAAGAGCTCGTGGGACGTCATCAAGCTGAACGTGTGCTGAACGCGGAGGTGCCGTACGTTCGGTGCTTGATCGGTTGGATCGCGAAGAAGTTCGACAACATCAACGTTTGTCACTTGACGCTTCCGCTTCCGGTCTACGAGGGTACGTAGACACACTCTTCCCTCTCGTTGCTATGCATCTGGTAGATAGATCTTGCGTGATCGTAGGAAAATTTTAAAATACTACGTTCCCCATCAGCCGGGACATGCTATCCTCCCGGTACTCCAAAGAAGGCATTCGAAGAGTGGCCTTCGGAGTGGTTTTACATTGAGGACGTCGCTTTGCCGGATCCAGTTCGGCGATGACTCCCCAAGTATTACAGTGCTCCGCTAAAGAAGCTTCTCAACTGGCGTCCCCGCGGTCCCTCGGAAGAAGAGAGAGCGGAGGTTAGCAGACTGGCTGGCAAGATCAAATTGCTCACCAATTCGGGATTATCTATAATCGAAGTGATGGCCATTTCAATGAAGCGATGTGTGCAGCCGCTTCAAGCCAGAGGATTTCTGATGTGGCACTACAATGGTCAGAATGATGCCTCGCGCTGCCTACGCCTGGATCTAGATGACCCTGTCATTCTAGGCGCTGTCCTGGAAGGCCTCTATAAAGAAGAGAAGCAAGACTTCACCCGTTTAACATGCCAGGAGGGTCTTTCTATGTACAATCCTCCCCATTGGGTAAGTCTCTCTCTTTGACCGCTCAATTTTTCTTCGTTATGATGCATTGACCGAATTGTGTTCGGTTTCTCCCAACAGGAGTGGAGGAAGGTGATCGAGGGGATTAACAGTCCTGCCCCACAACCAGAGGACCAGTTTCAAAATGCAGGGCCCGGATATGATGAAGATTCAGACGTAGGTATAGAGTTAGAAAATGGAGTCTTCTACCAAGCCTGTCGTGAGGGTCCGCTGGTGGCTATAGTAGTCGATTATCCAGGCCTCATTCCTTCCTCCCGTGTAAGTATTTCAGGACATATCTCATCAAAAGAGAAGATTCCCGATGCGCCTTACCCACTGTATTCTCTCATACTTGAACAAGGACGGCGCTCCTCACGCCGAACTGTGCAAAAACCATCAACCAAGAGGGTGACGCCCGCATCGAGTGAGGCCTCAAAGCGAAAGAGGACTGCAAACACCGGCGAACCTTCAAAGAGGTATGTTTGTTTTGGCAAGTGCTGGGTGGTGAAATCGGTATTACAACTTTCCGCTTTGTTTTGTCCTTTTAGGAGGAGTACACACCAGAATGTCTCTAGAGACAATGCGGGCGAAACTCCAGCCAATCCGGCCTTAGGCCCATCAGGGGTTAATGCTGATTTGGTGCCGGATTGTCCTCCCCAGGAGGGTTCGGATGAAGTGTCAGCCACCAATTCCGAAGTGGAGGTTGCGATGATTCACCGGTGGCAGAAAGTAGCCTAGCTCTCCTTATAGTCTCTAATTGTGAAAGTTTCTTATAAAAAAATTCCTCCAGGTTTGTTGACTGGGCATCCTAAGGGCGGAGTGTCCGGTTTTGAGGGTGATGTGCTGCAAGAACTTTATAGGGTCCATGAACGGGCTCGGAAGGCCATGAAGAGTATGGCCATAGCTCTATGGCCTGGCGACTCACCTCCAGAAATTATGGAGGATTTGGCGGACCTGTTCAAAGGGGCTCGACGCTGCTTTGAACTATGGAAAGCATCAGCGCCGCATGGTGCTAGGCTTCTCGCCCCTCGTTGGTTACCCCAAGTGGAAGGTGTGAGATGTAGGGTTGCGTAAGTTTTTCCCTTAGCAAAGATACCAAGGATCGAATCCCCAGAGACTCCTAGGTTCAACAAGAAGGTGTCAACTGCTAACGGCGCCAGATATTAGCAATCAACGTGGACCTGCACACAGATACAAATAACTTTGCTCCCAACGAGTACAGAGAGGTTGTCAATCCCTCCGGCCTTGTAGTTCACAAAGGATTAAACGCAAATGATAGTAGTGATAGATAATGTATGCAATAGTAAATAAAAGCGAAAAGTAAATAGTGGATGTGATCAATGATGGTAATATGGACCGGAGTCTCATGATGTTCACTAGTGATGTCTCTCTCCCAAAAGACGATAAAACAACTATGTGAGGTAAACGAATTACAGCTGGGCAATTGACAGGACCACGAACGGAAACCAATGCTGACTACATTGCAAGAAAGGTTGAGGTTCAAAGCATGGGCGGTACGCCAAAGTAAGTAGACCGAAATCCATCAGTATCTACTACTAATCATCCACCTTGAGATATCTATCCAGAACATCTCGCTGGTATTAAGTTGCGAGCCCCACCCATAGTGTAAACTCAAAGCAACAGTCAACTGCATTAAAAGAACTTTGCGTAAAGTAAACAATCCTTGCACCCGCGGGCACAAGCACCGTTGTTTTCCCCCTTGTGGCAACAGCACATCCCCTAGACTCATGTTTCTGTCACTCAAACTAGTCATCGAGGGGCATGAACCCACAATCAAGCATAACGTTCCCTCTTGGAGTCACTACCTACTACTTGGCCAAAGCAATAAATAACAACAGAGAACATGCAAGAATTACTTACGAACATAAATATAAAAGAGGTAGATCAAATATATTACTCAAGCACAATCTGAACATAATCTCATAATCCATCGGATCCCAGCAAACTCAACATAGCAACAACATAAGGATTACATATGTGCCTCGATCATGTAGGGCAGCTCATGAGGACTAATTAGTGAAGCACAAGAACGGGAGGAGAACATCACATAGCTACTGGCCATGGACTCATGGTCCAAGGGAGACTACTCACAACTCATCCGGGAGGCGTCCATGGTGGTGGAGAGGCTCCCGGTGGTGATCCTCCCCTCCGGCAGGGTGCCGGGAAGGGTTCTCCTGGTGCTCCCGATCTTGGAAGCGGCGGCGGCGGCGGAACAGAGATGGGATCGTGAAAAGAGTTCCTGTTTCGAGGGTTTCGGAGGACGCTTTAAATATATGCCAAAGGGGGGCATCGGAGGAGCCTCGGGGGGCCCAGGCGCCCCCCCGGCGCGGCCCAGGGGGGGGGGGGGGCGCCGCCAGGGTGCGTGGAGCCCTGGTGGCCCCCCCGGCTGTCCTTCGGACGCACGGTAGTTTCTGGAACGCTAATTTTTTATATAATTTTTCTGGATTTTTCCTGGCAGTTCTCGTAATGTGAAAACCTGAAATACAAAAACAGCCGAAAACAGAAACTGGCACTGGGGTGCACTGAGTTAATAGGTTAGTCCAAATATGATCAAAAGTGTATGGAAGTGTATAAATATCATAGCAATATCACCCAAAAGAGGCATGGAGCAAGCAGAAATTATAGATACGTTTTGGATGTATCAACATCCCCAAGCTTAATTCCTGCTCGTCCTCGAGTAGGTAAATGATAACAAGAATAATTTCTGTGGTGACATGCTATTAACCATATAGGACTTTTTCATAGTCATATGACAAAAGCTTACTGAGACAATGAATCTGTAGTAATTAAGTTGCCTCATGAGAAAATCACAAAGAACTGAAAGTTTTACAATATGACATTGAAACATCAAATAGATTTGCAATGAACATGATGTGCAAATATGATAAAGTGATATCTAGCTTGCCCCCTTTAGTGATGCAAAACATAAATGCAGGGGCACCTCCAAAGTTTAAGTGATGACTAGATACAATGATTTCAAAATAAACGACATCACAATCATGCAAAAGACAATGCTACTTTGGGACAATGCACATTACACTCAGAATGACAATCATGCTCTCAGTAGATGGTGCTTTTAAAAGAAGTGGAGACTCAACATAAAAGTAAAAGAATGGCCATGTGCTAGAGCTTTTTATTTATTTTGAAAACATAGAAGCAATTTTGTCAACGGTAGTAGTACTTCATATGTGTCATGCATAAGACATCCTATAAGTTGCAAGCCTAATGCAGCAAATACCAATAGTGCTCGCACCTTGTCCTAATTAGCTCGGATTTCCATGGGTTGTCATTGCATTACATATGTTTCAACCAAGTGTCACAAAGGGGTACCTCTATGCCACCTGTACAAAGGTCCAAGGAGATAGATCGCATTTGATTTCTCATTTTTGATAGATCTCAACTTGAGGACATCCATACCGGGACAACATAGAAAATAGATAATGGACTCCTCTTTAATGCTTAAGCATATTCTCATGAGAGATTGAGGATTAATGTCCAAGCTAAAACTTCCACCATGATACATGGCTTTGGTTGGCGGCCCAATGTTCTTCTCTAACAATATGCATATTCAAACCAACCCATGGAAAATCACCCTTACTTCAGACAAGATGAACATGCATAGCAACTCACATGATATTCAACAAAAGTGTAACAGTTGATGGCGTCCCCAGAAACGTGGTTACCGCTCAGCAAGCAACTTATAAGAAATAAGAGACATAAGCAACATATTCTTTACCACAATAGTTTTTAAGCTACTTTCCCATGAGCTATGTATTGCAAAGTTAGTCCGCTCTTACAGGTGGAGGTTAGCAAAAGACTGGGAGCGACCAACTAAGAGAGCAATGACGGTCATAATCATGCAGAGCGACAAAGCAACATTGAATCAGGCATGGAAGTTATATCGCTACTCAGAAATAAAAGATCATCAAGGCTTGACAGACTTTCTTTACAGTCTTAAATATGCGTGAGCATACGCCAAGTCAATCAAAATAAATTCTTTGAAGGAAGATATTACTAAACCATACCACATCATAGGCAAACAAATCATGTTGGTACTCCAATAACACATTGGGAACCCCCAGCTATTTGAGACTAACCATAAGAAAACCTGAACTACTAAGCGCCATCATACACGTAGCATCTTTATCATAGACATATTAACCAATGCAACGGAAGCAAACTCTCTTAATAAGGTGAGCATGGTAATTAAAGAGAGTTCAAGCAACCAACTAAACACAAGCTCTTTTAAAAAGATAAGCATGAATACTAAGAGCAGAGCATGATAATAGTTATTAAAAGACAAAGAACACACATAGCAAAGATAGACATGAAAATTCTATGTTATGTTCTAGGTAGAAGTGGAGCGTGTTTCTCTCCCACATAAAGAAAGCTGAGTTCCGACTCGTTATGGAAAACTAAAAAGGAAACTAAAAGCAAGACGCTCCAAGCATAGCACATAACACATGAAGTGATTAAAATATAGTGGAACGAAAGACGAACTGATAATGTTGATGGAGAAGGGGATGCACGGGGGCATCCCCAAGCTTAGACGCTTGAGTCTCCTTGAATATTTCTTGGGGGTGCACGGGGGCATCCCCAAGCTTGAGCGCTTGACACTCCTGAATCTTTTTATCATCTTCCCTCGCACACTTGAAAACTCCCTTCATACATAACTCATCATAATCTGATTAGCGAGGTTAGTACCCATAATAAAATAATTGCACCTTGCTGGAAATAAAGATATTCTTGAAGTTCTACTGTTTCTCAAGATTGCCAAAAGGTTTTTGCAAAGAAAAAGCAAGCTCTTGGTTTGCAAAATGAAAGAAAGGCAAAACAGGACAAAATCTGTGAAAAACAGAATAGCAGGTAGTAATTGATTTGTTCGGGGCACTTCTGCCACTCTAATTAAAAAACTCAAAACAGATGCACGAAAGACAATTATATAGAGAACGCTGTCGAAAAAAATCAGACCAAAAAGATGATCTGGTGATTTTATACGAATTTTTCTATCCAAGGACATAATCTGTTTCCTGGACAGCACCTCACAACTTTTGAACTTTCCAGCAATCAGAGGCTATACTTGGCACAAAATTGAAAAGCAAAGATACAATGATGATGCTACTGTAGTAAAAAACATCAAGACACAACAAAAGCAAAAATAAAATTTTATTCATGTGGGCTGTCTCCCAAAAGCGCTTTCTTTTATGCCTTTAAGCTAGGCATAATGCATAGAGATCAAGTTTTATCAAGAGCAAAAGAATAGCTAGCCCGTACAACGGACTCAAAAGGTAACTTGATCTTATTTCGAGGGAAGTGTTCCATCCCTTTCTTGAGAGGAAACTGAAATTTTATATTACCCTCTTTCATGTCAATGATAGCACCAACGGTGCGTAAAAAGGGACGTCCCAAAATAATTGGACAAGAAGGATCACATTCAATATCCATAATAGTGAAATCAACGGGAACATAATTATCATTGACAACAATAAGAACATCGTCGATCCTCCCCAAAGGTTTCTTTATGGAAGAATCAATGAGACGAACACCAAAAGAACAAGAATCAAAAGGTTTTAATTTAAGCATGTCATATAGTCTTTTGGGCATAATGGAGGTACTAGCTACAATATCACATAAAGCATAGCAAGAGAAGTTGTTTATTTTAATTTTAATCATAGGATCCCAACCATCTTCTAGCTTTCTAGGTATGGAGGCTTCTACTCTAAGTTTCTCCTCCCTAGCTTTGATGAGAGCATTAGTGATATGCTCTGTGAAGGCAAGATTAAGCGTGCTAGTGTGGGGATCTTTAGTCATTCTTTGTAGAAAGGTGACAACTTCTGAGATACTACAATTATCAAAATTAATTTTATCATTATTGGGCAGAATTGTAGTGTCATCCTCTTTGTTTGAATCGCTCTCTATTATAAGAGTTTGAACGTCTTCCCAAGTTTGGGGAAGCTTAGGAGCAATTTTAAACTGAGGCTCATACTCTTTTCCTGGAAGACCATGCCATGGGCATTACCCTCCGTCAAGACTAACATAATCACAAGGTTTATTACTTTTGTAGATCCCGACAGTGGTGATTGGTGTAATGGAAGAAGGGGTGTACTCCTCCCATCTAGTGTTTTTGGTGGAACCCATAGTAGCAAGCAAGCAAGATAACTATTTTTGTGATTTTCGATAAAAAGGTACTAAAGCAAAAACTGAAAGGTAAACTAACAAGACTAAAAGCAAAGGTAAAAGATAGCGTGCAACTCCCCTATCCTGAAGAGTGGAGTCCCCGGCAACGATGCCAGAAAAACTCCTTGCTAGGCTTCTCGCCCCTCGTTGGTTACCCCAAGTGGAAGGTGTGAGATGTAGTGTTGCGTAAGTTTTTCCCTTAGCAAAGATACCAAGGATCGAATCCCCAGAGACTCCTAGGTTCAACAAGAAGGTGTCAACTGCTAATGGCGCCAGATATTAGCAATCAACATGGACCTGCACACAGATACAAATAACTTTGCTCCCAACGAGTACAGAGAGGTTGTCAATCCCTCCGGCCTTGTAGTTCACAAAGGATTAAACACAAATGATAGTAGCGATAGATAATGTTTGCAATAGTAAATAAAAGCGAAAAGTAAATAGTGGATGTGATCAATAATGGTAATATGGACCGGAGTCTCATGATGTTCACTAGTGATGTCTCTCTCCCAAAAGACGATAAAACAGCTATGTGAGGTAAACGAATTACAGCTGGGCAATTAACAGGACCACGAACGCAAACCAATGCTGACTACATTGCAAGAAAGGTTGAGGTTCAAAGCATGGGCGGTACGCCAAAGTAAGTAGACCGAAATCCATCAATATCTACTACTAATCATCCACCTTGAGATATCTATCCAGAACATCTCGCTGGTATTAAGTTGCGAGCCCCACCCATAGTGTAAACTCAAAGCAACAGACAACTGCATTAAAAGAACTTTGCGTAAAGTAAACAATCCTTGCACCCGCGGGCACAAGCACCGTTGTTTTCCCCCTTGTGGCAACAGCACATCCCCTAGACTCATGTTTCTGTCACTCAAACTAGTCATCGAGGGGCATGAACCCACAATCAAGCATAACGTTCCCTCTTGGAGTCACTACCTACTACTTGGCCAAAGCAATAAATAACAACGGAGAACATGCAAGAATTACTTACAAACATAAATATAAAAGAGGTAGATCAAATATATTACTCAAGCACAATCTAAACATAATCTCATAATCCATCGGATCCCAGCAAACTCAACATAGCAACAGCATAAGGATTACATATGCGCCTCGATCATGTAGGGCAGCTCACGAGGACTAATTAGTGAAGCACAAGAACGAGAGGAGAACATCACATAGCTACTGGTCATGGACTCATGGTCCAAGGGAGACTACTCACAACTCATCCGGGAGGTGTCCATGGTGGTGGAGAGGCTCCCGGTGGTGATCCTCCCCTCCGGCAGGGTGCCGGGAAGGGTTCTCCTGGTGCTCCCGATCTTGGAAGCGGCGGCGGCGGCGGAACAGAGATGGGATCACGAAAAGAGTTCCTGTTTCGAGGGTTTCGGAGGACGCTTTAAATATATGCCAAAGGGGGGCATCGGAGGAGCCTCGGGGGGCCCAGGCGCCCCCCGGCGCGGCCCAGGGGGG
>LR738710.1:855860368-855899928 GCA_902687465.1 Secale cereale | reverse complement strand
GGGGGGGGGGGGGGGGGGGGCGCCGCCAGGGCGCCTGGAGCCCTGGTGCCCCCCCCGGCTGTCCTTCGGACGCACGGTAGTTTCTGGAACGCTGATTTTTTATATAATTTTTCTGGATTTTTCCTGGCAGTTCTCGTAATGTGAAAACCTGAAATACAAAAACAGCCGAAAACAGAAACTGGCACTGGGGTGCACCGAGTTAATAGGTTAGTCCAAATATGATCAAAAGTGTATGGAAGTGTATAAATATCATAACAATATCACCCAAAAGAGGCATGGAGCAAGCAGAAATTATAGATACGTTTTGGACGTATCACATGGGTGATCGAGAAGCATGGGCCATGGTGAAGACGCGCTACACTCGTCTTGATCCAAATTACATGGCCCGCGTGGGACCTCGAGGGTCCGATGGACAAGAAATTCCTCCGCGTTTGGTATATGACCAAGTAGGGATAGCTGCCAAACTTTCCCAACAGGACTGTAAGCTAGACAACCTTATAGAGGGAATAGGAAATGAGTAGTCATTTGATTGTATGTATCAATGTACCTTTACCATCAAACTTATCTCCGGTTGAATTTATATAAAGTTTGTCATGGCCGACCATCTGCTTCGACCTCCATAAACCTAAAGGCTGGAGTGCTTTCAAATACTATATCTGTGGTAAAGCACGTGATATGTTCGGAAACCAGGCGATCCGGTCATAATTGCTTGAACAGACGAACTGAGTTCGGGGAGTTATGTTATATTAGTTTTTAATGTAAGAAACATCTTCCAGAGAGAATTGTTCTGTTAGGGGTTCCTTTCCCTGGGTTGGCGTGCATAAGGATGCGGGCCTAGGCTTTCGATCCTATGAGAAGGACAGTAGGATGCTGTCTCCTGTGATAGTTTAAGATACACTTTAGAATGCGATATGTCGTGTATCCGCCGACCAATTATTCCCTTAAGAGCGCTAGCTTTTGGCTTCACCCAGTCTGAGGTACATATCTGGATTACCCGGTTGTAACAATCGCAGAGGTGCTCCCTTTACGCCCTAGTCAAACAATCGGAAACGTAGTGGTAGGCATAGGAGCCAGGCAACCCAGCTTGGCTAGAACTTAACTCATATTGGTGCATATAATGGCAAGGATGGACTATAAAAACATGCGACATTTTTAAACAATAAGCTTCATTGGTAATGGGCTTCGTTAAAGAAGCCCCCAGGTATATTTGAGGTGGGTACATTTGAGGATGTACTCGTCATGTGATAGTTTGGGCGAGCCGAATACTTGCCAATTGAAGAAAATGTAAAGAGAAAAAAGGAGAGAAAACAAAAAAGTAAAAGACAAGACCTAACTTATAAAGAGGAAGAAATTGCTACCAAACTATCCATAAAATCGTGGGAGCCTGGCAGCGTTCCACATGTTCGGCTCAAGGCGGTTGTCTTGAGTATTGCGAAGGCGATAGGCTCCACCGGTGAGTACTTCGTCAATAATGAAGGGGCCCTCCCATTTAGGTTTGAGCTTGTCCTTTTTCTTCTCCGGGAGGCGTAAAACAAGTTCGCCGACGTTGTATGTCTTGGCCCGCATTTCTCTGCTCTGGTATTGCCTAGCCTGTTGTTGGTAAAATGCGGAACGTGCTAGCGCTGTATCGCGCTCCTCTTCAAGCTCATCTAGGTCATCCTGCCGATCTAACTCGGCTTCCCTCTCCTCGTACATGCGCACTCGAGGTGAGTCATGAATAATGTCGCAGGGCAGAACAGCCTCTGCATCGTACAACATAAAAAAGGGTGTATATCCGGTCGTACGATTGGGTGTGGTCCGCAGCCCCCAGAGTACGGAGTCAAGCTCTTCGACCCAGTGTTTATCAGACTCCCATAGGGAGCACACTAGTCGGGGTTTAATGCCGCTCATTATCAGACCATTGACTCTTTCAACTTGACCGTTTGATTGAGGATGGTATACGAAAGCATGGTCAAGTTTAATACCTAACTTTGCGCACCAATTTTTCACCTCATCAGCTGTGAAATTGGAGCCATTATCTGTGATAATAATATGCGGTACACCATAGCGGTGTACTACGCTGGATATAAAATCTATCACAGGCCCTGCTTCAGTTGTTTTTACTGGCTTGGGTTCTATTCACTTAGTGAATTTATCTACCATCACCAGTAAGTATTTTCTTTTATGACTTCCCCCTTTAAGGGGTCCGACCATATGAAGCCCCCAGACCGCTAAAGGCCAAGTAATGGGGATTGTTCTCAGAGCGGTGGGAGGCATGCGACTTTGATTTGCAAAGAGCTGGCAGCCAACGCAGTGTTGGACTAAGGTTTGGGCATCTGCTCGGGCAGTAGGCTAGTAAAAGCCAGCGCGAAAAGCTTTGCCTACGAGCGCCCGTGCTGCGGCATGGTGGCCGCCCATTCCAGCATGTACTTCAGTGAGAATTTGCCTTCCCTCCTCTTCGGAGATGCACCTTTGGAGAATACCATTTGTGCTTTTCTTATATAGTTCACCTTCGTAAACTTTGTAGGCTTTAGAGCGCCGGACTATGCGGCAGGCCTCATTTTGGTCATCGATGAGTTCCTGTCTTTTAAGGTAAGCAAGGAAGGGCTCTGTCCAGTGGGCTATGAAAGCCATGATTTCGTGAGCCGAGGGAGTTATCTCCATGTTTGAGTCTCCGATGACATTTTGATTGAGTTCGGCCGGGGGTGTGTTCAGATCCGAATTCGTATCGCTGCTCGCATCCTGCCATATTACTGATGGCTTGAACAACCTTTCCGCAAATGTGTTTAGTGGGACAGGGTCACGTTTAGCTCCCATGTGCACGAGTACGTCAGCGGCCTGGTTATTATCCCGGGCTATGTGATGGAATTCCAACCCCTCAAATCGAGCCGATATTTTCAATATAGCATTGTGATAAGCTGACATTTTTGAATCCTCCGCGTCAAAATCTCCATTAATTTGGGAGATGACGAGGTTTGAGTCTCCGCGTACCTCGAGGCGTTGTATGCCCATGGATACAGTTAGTCGGAGACCATGCAATAGGGCCTCATATTCGGTCGCATTGTTCGAGTACGTATACATAATCTGTAGAACGTACCGAACTATATCCCTAGTTGGAGATATCAATATTACGCCGGCCCCCAATCCGGCTAGCATTTTGGAACCGTCGAAGTACATTGTTCAGTGGGAATATGAGCCGTACTCTTTAGGGAGTTCAGCTTTGGTCCATTCTGTGACAAAGTCGGCCAACACCTGATTTAATAGTCCGGCGTGGCTTGTAGGATATTTCGAACGGTAACAGCTCAATGGCCCATTTGGCTATGCGTCCCGTGGCGTCTTTATTGTTGATAATATCATTGAGTGGTACCTCAGATGCCACTGTGATCAAACACTCTTGAAAGTAGTGTCGGAGTTTCCGAGATGACATGAAGACCGCATAGGCAATTTTCTGATAGGGGGGGGGGGTACCATGATTTGCACGATGTTAGAACCTCACATACATAGTATACGGGTTTTTGAACGGGGAATTTATGTCCCTCTTAGACTTGTTCGACGACGAGCATGGCACTCACTACGTGGTGAGTGGCTGATATGTACAACAACATTGGTTCGCCAACACCGGGGGCGGCTAGGATTGGGTTGCTTGCTAGTAGAGCTTTTATTTCTTCCAATCCAGCTGTGGCCGCATTCGTCCATTCGAAATTGTCAGTGCGTTGTAGCAATCTGTAAAGTGGCAATGCTTTTTCTCCTAATCTTGAGATGAAGCGGCTTAAAGCCGCTACACAGCCTGCTAGTTTTTTGCACTTGCTTGAGATCGGTTGGTATTTTGAGTTCTGATAAGGCCCAGATTTTGGCTGGGTTAGCTTCGATTCCTCTATGGGATACGATGAACCCTAATAGCTTTCCGGCTGGAACACTGAAGACACATTTTTCTGGATTGAGCCTTATGTCATATTCTTGGAGGTTGGCAAACATAAAGCGGAGATCATCCACCAAAGTCTCAACGTGTTTGGTCTTTACGACTACGTCGTCAACATATGCCTCCACTGTCTTGCCAATTTTCTTTTCTAAGCATGTTTGAATCATGTGTTGATATGTGGAGCCAGTGTTTTTTTAGTCCAAAGGGCATAGTGTTGAAACAAAAAGGGCCGTATGGGGTGATAAATGTTGTTGTGTCCCGATCGGATTCCTTCATCTTTATCTGATGGTATCCAGAATAAGCGTCAAGGAAGCACAGTGAGTCGTGTCCGGCTGTTGCATCGATAATTTGGTCAATGCGGGGCAAAGGAAAGGGATCCTTTGGACATGCCTTATTCAGGTTTGTGAAATCGACGCATAGGCGCCAGGATTTATCCTTCTTCAGTACCATGACTAAGTTAGCTAGCCAATCCGGGTGTTTAATTTCTTTAATGAATCTGGCTTCTAATAACTTGGCTAGCTCTTCTCCCATTGCTTGTCTTTTGGGTTCGGAAAACCGTCGCAGTGACTGCTTGACCGGTTTGAATCCTTTGATAATGTTGAGGCTGTGTTCGGCCAGCCTGCGTGGGATTCCTAACATATTTGAAGGGTGCCAGGCGAATATATCCCAATTTTCCCGAAGGAAGGCGCGTAACGCGCTGTCTACCGCCGGATCCAGCTATGCCCCGATGGATGCCGTTTTATTTGGGTCCGTTGGGTGCACTTGGAATTTGATGATCTCATCAGCTGGTTTGAAGGAGGTAGACTTCGAACTTTTGGCGAGTATTACATCATCCTTATCTACCTTTGATCGTAGGGTAGTTAATTCTTCGGCCGCGAGGGCTTCGGATAATGTATCTAAGGCTAAGGATGCCATTTTGTTTTTGTTGGAAATATGCCCGAGAGGCAATAATAAAAGGATTATTATTATATTTCCTTGTTCATGATAATTGTCTATTATTCATGCTTGAATTGTATTGTACGGAAACAGCGATACATGTGTGAATACATAGACCACAACGTGTCCCTGGTTAGCCTCTAGTTACTAGCTCGTTGATCAACAGATGGTCACGGTTTCCTGACCATGGACATTGGATGTCATTGATAACGGGATCACATCATTAGGAGAATGATGTGATGGACAAGACCCAAACCTAAGCCTAGCACGAGATCGTGTAGTTCGTAATGCTTAAGCTTTTCCAGTGTCAAGTATCTGTTCCTTAGACCATGAGGTTGTGCAACTCCCGGATACCGTAGGAATAATTTGGGTGTGCCAAACGTCACAACGTAACTGGGTGGCTATAAAGGTACACAACGGGTATCTCCGAAAGTGTCTGTTGGGTTGGCACGAACCGAGAATGGGATTTGTCACTCCGTATGACGGAGAGGTATCTCTGGGACCACTCGGTAAGACATCATCATAATGAGCTCAATGTGACTAAGGAGTTAGTCATGGGATGATGGATTACAGAACGAGTAAAGAGACTTGCCATGACGAGATTGAACAAGGTATCGGTATACCAACGATCGGATCTCGGGCAAGTACCGTACCGATAGACAAAAGGAATTACATACGGGATTAAGTGATGTTGGAAATATGCCCTAGAGGCAATAATAAAAGTATTATTATTATATTTCCTTGTTCATGATAACCGTCTGTTATTCATGCTTGAATTGTATTGTATGGAAACAGCGATACATGTGTGAATATATGGACCACAATGAGTCCCTGGTAGGCCTCTAGTTACCAGCTCGTTGATCAACAAATGGTCACGGTTTCCCGACCATGGACATAGGATGTCAGTGATAACGGGATCACATCATTAGGAGAATGATGTGATGGACAAGACCCAATCCTAAGCATAGCACGAGATCGTATAGTTCATAATGCATAAGCTTTTCGGTGTCAAGTATTTATTCCTTAGACCATGAGGTTGTACAACTCCCGGACGCCGTAGGAATACTTTGGGTGTGCCAAACGTCACAACGTAACTAGGTGGCTATAAAGGTATGCATCGGGTATCTCCGAAAGTGTCTGTTGAGTTGGTACGAACCGAGACTGGGATGTTGTCACTCCGTATGACGGAGAGGTACCTCTGGGCCCACTCGATAAGACATCATCATAATGAGCTCAAAGTGACTAAGGAGTTAGTCACGGGATGATGGATTACGGATCGAGTAAAGAGACTTGCCATGATGAGATTGAACAAGGTATCGGGAATACCGACAATCGAATCTCGGGCAAGTACCGTACCGATGGACAAAGGGAATAACTACGGGATTGAGTGAATCCTTGACAGAGTGGTTCATCCGATGAAGATTATCGAGGAACACGTGGGAACCAACATGGATCCAGATCCCGCTGTTGGTTATTGACCGGTGAGTGGTCTCGGTCATGTCTACGTGTCTCCCGAACCCGTAGGGTCTACACACTTAAGGTTCGGTGACGCTAGGGTCGTAGAGATACATGCACGTGGAAACCCGAAAGTTGTTCGGAGTCCCGGATGAGATCCCGGACGTGAAGAGGAGTTCCGGAATGGTTCGGAGGTAAAGAATGATATATAGGAAGTCCAGTTTCGGCCATCGGGTGATCTCCGGGGGTCACCGGGAGTGTCCCGGGACCACCGGAGGGGTCCCGGGGGTCCATCGGGTGGGGCCACCCATCCCGGTGGGGCCCCTAGGCCGCAAGGGGAAGGGGGCCAGCCCCTGGTGGGCTGGCGCACCCTACTGGGCCCTCCCTCATGCGCCTAGGGTTGAAACCCTAGGGGAGGGAGGCGCCCCCTATGCCTTGGGGGCAAGTTCCCCCCCCAGGCCGCCGCCCCCTTTGCAGATGGGATCTGCAGGGGCTGGCGCACCCCCTGGCCCCCTATATATATGTGGTGGGGGGGAGAGGGCAGCCGCACCCAATCCTCTGGCGCCTCTATCCCTCCCGTCACACCTCCATCTCCTTCCGCAGGGCGCCGGCGAAGCCCTGCAGGATTTCCTGCTGCATCCACCACCACGCCGTCGTGCTGCTGGATCTCCGACGACCTCTCCTCCCCCCTTGCTGGATCAAGAAGGAGGTGACATTGCTGTACCGGACGTGTGTTGAACGCGGAGGTGCCGTCCGTTCGGCGCTAGATCATCGGTGACGAAGAACGTGAAGAGTACGACTACTTCATCCACGCTTCTTCGAAAGCTTCCGCTCGCGATCTACAAAAGGGTATGTAGATGCACTCTAATATGCTCGTTGCTAGATGTCTCCTTAGATGGATCTTGGTGAAAGCGTAGATTTTTTTTTGAATTCTGCTACGTTCCCCAACAGTGGCATCTAAGCTTGGTTTTGCGTAGCATCTTGCACGAGTAGAACACAAAGTAGTTGTGGGCGTTGAGTTTGCTCAATTTTCTTATCGTTACTAGTCTAATATTGATTCGGCGGTATTGTGGGATGAAGCGGCCCGGACCGACCTTACAAGTACGCTTACGTGAGACTGGTTCCACCGACAGACATGCACTAGATGCATAAGGTGGCTGGCGGGTGTCTGTCTCTCCTACTTTAGTCGGATCGGATTCGATGAACAGGGTCCTTATGAAGGGTAAATATAAATTGACAAATCACGTTGCGGTTTTGGCGTAGGTAAGAAACGTTCTTGCTAGAAAACCTATAGAAGCCACGTAAAAAACTTGCAACAACAATTAGAGGTCGTCTAACTTGTTTTTGCAGCATGTGCTATGTGATATGGTATGGCCAAGAAGATGTGATGAATGATATATGTGATGTATGAGATTGATCATGTTCTTGTAATAGGGAATCACGACTTGCATGTCGATGAATTCGACAACCGACAGGAGCCATAGGAGTTGTCTTAATTATTGTATGACCTGCGTGTCACTAAATAACGCCATGTAATTACTTTACTTTATTGCTAAACGTTAGCCATAGTAGTAGAAGTAATAGTTGGCGTGACGACTTCTTCAAGACACGATGATGGAGATCATGATGATGGAGATCATGGTGTCGAGCCGGTGACAAGATGATCATGGTGCCCCGAAGATGGAGATCCAAGGAGCAAGATGATATTGGCCATATCATGTCACTTTAATTGATTGCATGTGATGTTTATCATGTTTATGCATCTTGTTTACTTAGAACGACGGTAGTAAATAAGATGATCTCTCACTAAAATTTCAAGAATTGTGTTCCCCCTAACTGTGCACCGTTGCTAAGGACCGTTGTTCCGAAGCACCACGTGATGATCGGGTGTGATAGGTCCGAACGTTCGCATACAACGGGTGTAAGCCAGATTTACACACGCAATACACTTAGGGTTCACTTGACGAGCCTAGCATGTACAGACATGGCCTCGGAACACGGAAGACTGAAAGGTCGAACACGAGTCGTATAGAAGATACGATCAACATGAAGATGTTCACCGTTGATGACTAGTCCGTCTCACGTGATGATCGGACACGGGCTAGTCGATTCGGATCGTGTATCACTTAGATGACTAGAGAGATGTCAATCTGAGTGGGAGTTCATTAAAATTTGATTAAGATGAACTTAATTATCATGAACTTGGTCTAAATTCTTTACAATATCTCTTGTAGATCAAATGGCCCACGCTCATGTCACCCTCAACTTCAACGCGTTCCTTGAGAAATCCAATCTGAAAGACGATGGTAGAAACTACACGGACTGGGTCCGTAACCTGAGGATCATCCTCATAGCTGCCAAGAAAACTTATGTCGTAGATGCACCGCTAGGTGATGCTCCCGCCCCGGCAAACCAAGATGTTATGAACGCTTGGCAGTCGCGTTGTGATGATTACTCCCTGGTTCAGTGCGGCATGCTTTACAGCATAGAATCGGGGCTCCAAAAGCATTTTGAGCACCACGGGGTATTTGAGATGTTCCAAGAGCTAAAAATGGTTTTCCAAGCTCATGCCCGAGTCGAGAGATATGACGTCTCCGACGCATTCTACAGCTGTAAGATGGAGGAAAACAGTTCTGTCAGTGAGCACATCCTCAAGATTTCTGGATTGCACAACCGCTTGTCTCAGTTGGGAATGAATCTCCCAGACGAAGCGGTCGTTGACAGAATCCTCCAGTCGCTCCCACCAAGCTACAAGAGCTTTGTGTTGAACTTCAATATGCAGGGGATGGAGAAGTCCATTCCCGAGGTGTATTCGATGCTGAAATCAGCGGAGGTGGATATCAAGAAAGAACATCAAGTGTTGATGGTCAATAAAACCACTAAGTTCAAGAAGGGCAAGGGTAAGAAGAACTGCAAGAAGGAGGGCAAGGGAGTTGCCGCACCCGGTAAGCCTGTTGCCGGGAAGAAGCCAAAGTATGGACCCAAGCCTAAGACAGAGTGCTTTTATTGCAAGGGAACGGGTCACTGGAAGCGGAACTGCCCTAAATACTTAGCGGACAAGAAGGCCGGCAACGTCAAAGGTATATGTGATATACATGTTATTGATGTGTACCTTACCAGCGCTCGTAGTAGCTCCTGGGTATTCGATACCGGTGCAGTTGCTCATATTTGTAACTCTAAGCAGGAGTTGCGGAATAAGCGGAGGCTGGCAAAGGACGAGGTGACGATGCGCGTCGGGAATGGTTCCAAGGTCGATGTGATCGCCGTCGGCACGCTGCCTCTACATCTACCCTCGGGATTAGTTTTAAACCTCAATAATTGTTATTTAGTACCAGCTTTGAGCATGAACATTGTATCTGGATCTCGTCTTATGCGAGATGGCTACTCATTTAAATCCGAGAATAATGGTTGTTCTATTTATTTGAGAGATATGTTTTATGGTCATGCCACGCTGGTCAATGGTTTATTTTTGATGAATCTCGATCGTGATGATACACATATTCATAGTGTGAATGCCAAAAGACGTAAAGTTGATAATGATAGTCCCACATACTTGTGGCATTGCCGCCTTGGTCATATTGGTGTCAAACGTATGAAGAAGCTTCATGCTGATGGACTTCTAGAGTCTCTTGATTATGAATCATTTGACATGTGCGAACCATGCCTCATGGGCAAGATGACCAAGACTCCGTTCTCCGGAACAATGGAGCGAGCAACCAACTTATTGGAAATCATACATACCGATGTGTGCGGTCCAATGAGTGTTGAGGCTCGCGGAGGCTATCGTTATGTTCTCACCCTCACAGATGACTTGAGTAGATATGGGTATATCTACTTGATGAAACACAAGTCTGAGACCTTTGAAAAGTTCAAGGAATTTCAGAATGAGGTTGAGAATCAACGAGACAAGAAAATAAAGTTCTTACGATCGGATCGTGGGGGTGAATATTTGAGTCATGAATTTGGCACGCACCTTAGGAAATGTGGAATTATTTCACAATTGACACCGCCCGGAACACCTCAGCGTAACGGTGTGTCCGAACGTCGAAATCCTACTCTGTTGGACATGGTGCGATCTATGATGTCCCTTACCGATTTACCGCTATCTTTTTGGGGTTATGCTTTAGAGACTGCCGCATTCACTTTAAATAGGGCTCCGTCGAAATCCGTTGAGACGACACCGTATGAACTTTGGTTTGGCAAGAAACCAAAGCTGTCGTTTCTGAAAGTTTGGGGTTGCGATGCTTATGTCAAGAAACTTCAACTTGAAATACTCGAACCCAAATCGGAAAAATGCGTCTTCATAGGATACCCAAAGGAAACGGTTGGGTACACCTTCTACCACAGATCCGAAGGCAAAGTCTTTGTTGACAAGAATGGATCCTTTCTGGAGAAAGAGTTTCTCTCGAAAGAAGTGAGTGGGAGGAAAGTAGAACTTGATGAGGTGACAGTCACCCCTCCTGTACTGGTAAGTAGCGCAGCGCAGGAAATTGTTCCTGAGGTGCCTGCACCGACAAGGGAGGAAGTTGATGATGATGATCATGAAGAAACAGATCAAGTTACTACTGAACTTCGAAGGTCCACAACGGCACGTTCCGCACCAGAGTGGTACGGCAACCCTGTCATGGGAATCATGTTGTTAGACAATGGTGAACTTCGAACTATGAAGAAGCGATGGCGGGCCCAGATTCCAATAAATGGCTTGGAGCCATGAAATCCGAGATAGAATCCATGTATGAAAACAAAGTATGGACTTTGGTGGACTTGCCTGATGATAGGCACGCCATAGAAAATAAATGGATATTTAAGAAGAAGACAGACGCAGATGGTAATGTGACCATCTATAAGGCTCGGCTTGTCGCTAAGGGTTATCGACAAGTTCAAGGGATTGACTACAACGAGACTTTCTCTCCCGTAGCGATGCTGAAGTCAGTCAGAATCATGTTAGCTATTGACGCATTCTATGATTATGAGATATGGCAAATGGACGTCAAAACGGCATTCCTTAATGGCTTCCTCAAGGAAGAGTTGTATATGATGCAACCGGAAGGTTTTGTCGATCCAGTAAATGCTAACAAGGTATGCAAGCTCCAGCGCTCGATCTACGGGCTGGTGCAAGCATCACGGAGTTGGAATATTCACTTTAATGATGTGATCAAAGCGTTTGGTTTTATACAGACTTATGGAGAAGCCTGTATCTACAAGAAAGTGAGTGGGAGCTCTGTAGCATTTCTCATATTATATGTGGATGACATATTGCTGATGGGAAATGATATAGAATTCTTGGAAAGTGTAAAGGCCTACTTGAATAAGAGTTTTTCAATGAAGGACCTTGGAGAAGCAGCTTACATATTAGGCATCAAAATCTATAGAGATAGATCAAGATGCCTCATCGGTCTTTCACAAAGTACATACCTTGACAAGATATTGAAGAAGTTCAATATGGATCAGTCCAAGAAGGGGTTCTTGCCTGTTTTGCAAGGTATGAGATTGAGCAAGGCTCAGTCGCCAACCACGGCAGAAGATAGAGAAAAGATGAGTGTCATACGCTATGCCTCGGCCATAGGTTCTATCATGTATGCCATGCTGTGTACCAGACCTGATGTGAACCTTGCCATAAGTTTGGTAGGGAGGTACCAAAGTGATCCCGGTATGGAACACTGGACAGCGGTCAAGAACATCCTAAAGTACCTGAAGAGGACTAAGGATATGTTTCTCGTTTATGGAGGTGACGAAGAGCTCGTCGTAAAGGGTTACGTCGATGCTAGCTTCGACACAGATCTGGATGACTCTAAGTCACAAACCGGATACGTGTATATTTTGAATGGTGGAGCAGTCAGCTGGTGCAGTTGCAAACAGAGCGTGGTGGCCCATTCTACATGTGAAGCGGAGTACATAGCTGCTTGCGAAGGAGCGCAGGAAGGAGTCTGGATAAAGGAGTTCATCACCGACCTAGGAGTCATTCCAAGCGCGTCAAGCCCGATGACTCTCTTGTGTGACAACACTGGTGCTATTGCTATTACCAAGGAGCCCAGGTTTCACAAGAAGACCAAGCACATCAAGCGCCGTTTCAACTGCATCCGGAATTATGTTCAAGATGGAGACATAGATATTTGTAAAGTGCATACAGATCTGAATGTCGCAGACCCGTTGACTAAACCTCTTCCACGGGCAAAACATGATCAACACCAGGACTCTATGAGTGTTCGATTCATCACAATGTAACTAGATTATTGACTCTAGTGCAAGTGGGAGACTGTTGGAAATATGCCCTAGAGGCAATAATAAAAGTATTATTATTATATTTCCTTGTTCATGATAATCGTTTGTTATTCATGCTTGAATTGTATTGTACGGAAACGGCGATACATGTGTGAATATATGGACCACAATGAGTCCCTGGTAGGCCTCTAGTTACCAGCTCGTTGATCAACAGATGGTCACGGTTTCCTGACCATGGACATAGGATGTCAGTGATAACGGGATCACATCATTAGGAGAATGATGTGATGGCAAGACCCAAACCTGAGCATAGCACGAGATCGTATAGTTCGTAATGCATAAGCTTTTCGGTGTCAAGTATTTATTCCTTAGACCATGAGGTTGTACAACTCCCGGACGCCGTAGGAATACTTAGGGTGTGCCAAACGTCACAATGTAACTGGGTGGCTATAAAGGTACGCATCGGGTATCTCCGAAAGTGTCTATTGAGTTGGTACAAACCGAGACTGGGATGTTGTCACTCCGTATGACGGAGAGGTACCTCTGGGCCCACTCGGTAAGACATCATCATAATGAGCTCAAAGTGACTAAGGAGTTAGTCACGGGATGATGGATTACGGATCGAGTAAAGAGACTTGCCATGACGAGATTGAACAAGGTATCAGGAATACCGACGATCGAATCTCGGGCAAGTACCGTACCGATGGACAAAGGGAATAACTATGGGATTGAGTGAATCCTTGACACAGTGGTTCATCCGATGAAGATCATCGAGGAACACGTGGGAACCAACATGGGTATCCAGATCCCGCTGTTGGTTATTGACCGGAGAGTGGTCTCGGTCATGTCTACGTGTCTCCCGAACCCGTAGGGTCTACACACTTAAGGTTCGGTGACGCTAGGGTCGTAGAGATACATGCACGTGGAAACCCGAAAGGGTTTCGGAGTCCCGGATGAGATCCCGGACGTGACGAGGAGTTCCGTAATGGTCCGGAGGTAAAGAATGATATATAGGAAGTCCAGTTTCGGCCATCGGGTGATCTCCGGGGGTCACCGGGAGTGTCCCGGGACCACCGGAGGGGTCCCAGGGGTCCACCGGGTGGGGCCACCCATCCCGGTGAGGCCCCTAGGCCGCATGGGGGAAGGGGGCCAGCCCCTGGTGGGCTGGCGCACCCTACTGGGCCCTCCCTCATGCGCCTAGGGTTGAAACCCTAGGAGAGGGAGGCGCCCCCTATGCCTTAGGGGGCAAGTTTCCCCCCAGGCTGCCGCCCCCTTTGCAGATGGGATCTGCAGGGGCTGGCGCACCCCCCTGGCCCCTATATATATGTGGGGGGGGGAGAGGTCAGCTGCACCCAATCCTCTGGCGCCTCTCCCCCTCCCGTCACACCTCCATCTCCTTCCGCAGGGCGCCGACGAAGCCCTGCAGGATTTCCCGCTGCATCCACCACCACGCCGTCGTGCTGCTGGATCTCCGACGACCTCTCCTCCGCACTTGATGTATCAAGAAGGAGGTGACGTTGCTGTACCGAACGTGTGTTGAACGCGGAGGTGCCGTCCGTTCGGCGCTAGATCATCGGTGACGAAGAACGTGAAGAGTACGACTACTTCATCCACGCTTCTTCGAAAGCTTCCGCTCGCGATCTACAAAAGGGTATGTAGATGCACTCTAATATGCTCGTTGCTAGATGTCTCCTTAGATGGATCTTGGTGAAAGCGTAGAATTTTTTTTGAATTCTGCTACGTTCCCCAACAAGTGAATCCCTAACATAGTGGTTCATCCGATGAGATCATCGAGGAACACGTGGGAACCAACATGGGTATCCAGATCCCGCTGTTGTTTATTGACCGGAGAGTCGTCTCGGTCATGTCTACGTGTCTCCCGAACCCGTAGGGTCTACACACTTAAGGTTCAGTGACGCTAGGGTTATAGAGATATATGCACACGGAAACCCGAATGTTGTTCGGAGTCCCGGATGAGATCCCGGACGTCACGAGGAGTTCCGGAATGGCCCGGAGGTAAAGAATGATGTATAGGAAGTCCAGTTTCGGCCATCTGGAGAATTCTGGGGGTCACCGGTAGTGTACCGGGACCACCAAAAGGGTCCTGGGGGTCCACCGGGTGGGGCCACCCATCCCGGAGGGCCCCGTGGGCCATAGGGGGAGGGGGACCAGCCCCTAGTGGGCTGGCGCACCCCCCATGGGCCTCCCCCCATGCTCCTAGGGTTGAAACCCTAGGGGTGGGGGCGCCCCCGGCCTTAGGCTTGGGGGGCAAGCCACCCCCTTGGCCGCCGCCCCCCTAGGAGATTGGATCTCCTAGGGCCGGCGCCCCTGCCCCCCTATATATAGTGGGGGGAGAGAGGGCAGCCGCACCTCAGCCCCTAGCGCCTCTCCCCCCGTTACATCTCCTACTCCTCCCGCAGGGTCTCGGCGAAGCCCTGCAGCTCTTCCCGTTGCATCCACCACCACACGTCGTGCTGCTGGATCTCCATCAACCTCCCCCCCTTGCTGGATCAAGAAGGAGGAGATGTCGCTATACCGTACGTGTGTTGAACGCGGAGGTGCCGTCCGTTCAGCGCTGGGATCATCGGTGACGAGGATCACGACGAGTACGACTCCATCATCCACGTTCCCTTGAACGCTTCCGCTTGCGATCTACAAAGGGTATGTAGATGCACTCCTTTATGCTCGTTGCTAGATGAACTCCTTAGATTGATCTTGGTGAAGCGTAGAATTTTTTTTGAATTCTACTACGTTCCCCAACAGTGGCATCTGAGCTAGGTCTTTGCGTAGCATCTTGCACGAGTAGAACACAAACAACTTGTGGACATTGATTTTGTTCAATTATCTTGCCGCCACTAGTCCAATCTTGATTCGGCGGCATCGTAGGATGAAGCGGCCCAGACCGACCTTACACGTATGCTTACATGAGACTGGTTCCACCGACTGACATGCACTAGTTGCATAAGGTGGCTGGCGGGTGCCTGTCTCTCCCACTTTAGTCGGATCGGATTCGATGAAAAGGGTCCTTATGAAGGGTAAATAGAAATTGACATATCACGTTGTGGTTTTGGCATAGGTAAGAAACGTTCTTGCTAGAAACCTATAGAAGCCACGTAAAAACTTGCAACAACAATTAGAGGACGTCTAACTTGTTTTTGCAGCATGTGCTATGTGATGTGATATGGCCAAGAAGATGTGATGAATGATATATGTGATGTATGAGATTGATCAAGTTCTTGTAATAGGGAATAACGACTTGCATGTCGATGAAAATGACAACCGGCAGGAGCCATCGGAGTTGTCTTATTTATTGTATGACCTGCGTGTCACTGAATAACGCCATGTAATTACTTTACTTTATTGCTAAACGTTAGCCATAGTGGTAGAATTAATAGTTGGCGAGACGACTTCATGAAGACACGATGATGGAGATCATGGTGTCAAGCTGGTGACAAAGATGATCATGGTGCCCCGAAGATGGAGATCAAAGTAGCATAATGATATTGGCCATATCATGTCACTTTGATTGCATGTGATGTTTATCATGCTTATGCATCTTGTTTACTTAGAACGACTGTAGTAAATAAGATGATCTCTCACTGAAAAATTTCAAGAATTGTGTTTCCCCTAACTATGCACTATTGCTAAGGATCGTTGTTCCGAACCACCACGTGATGATCGGGTGTGATAGGCTCTAACGTTCGCATACAACGGGTGTAAGCCAGATTTACACACGCAATACACTTAGGGTTCACTTGACGAGCCTAGCATGTACAGACATGGCCTCGGAACACGGAAGACCGAAAGGTCGAACATGAGTCGTATAGAAGATACGATCAACATGAAGATGTTCACCGTTTGTCGGGGAAACTGATCGCCCACGAACACCTATGGGACCGAGCCCCTTTTCGGTACGGCAAGGGAGCGGAGGGAGCACAGAGAGCAGATCGAGGCGCGCACACGAGCAGTTTACCCAGGTTCGGGCCGCACGGATGCGTAAAACCCTACTCCTGCCTTGGTTTTGTTATTGAGTTCTTGGCTCGGGAGCAAGAAGGTCTATAGTACTAGCTACACCGAGCTTGGGAGTGATCAAGTTTCTGGAATCGAACCTCCTCGACGTTGTGCATGGGCCTCCTTTTATAGTTCAAAGGGGTCACCGACAGGTGTCAACGTAGATGAGGGTAAAAGCATAAAATTGGTGGTAGTTGTAACAGTGCATGTACAGTGGTCTATACCTAACCCAGACGGTGGGGGACAAGGTCATTGAATGCCCGTCGCCGTCACCCCAAAAGCGTCCGTCCGGGCGCCTCCGTTTGCCACGACGGTAGCCTAGTCATCGTGGCTTGCCACCGTGTACCCCAGGCTGCACAGCCATCCGCCACGTGCCCCTGGAAGGGCCCCAGGGCGACACGTGGACAGATGAGCTAGAGCGCAGGCACACAGTGAAAGCTTGCCGCGGCAAGTTCCTTGCCACGGTTACTGCCTTGCCGGGCCCGGAAGCTTGTCGCTCTCCGGGTCCTGTCGGGGCGCGCGATGCGCCATAATGTGTCTTCTGAGATGCTGTTCTTTGGCCTCCCCGGCAAGCTCCTCTTGCCAGGGTCTTGTGCTGTAGGGTTAACCTTTAGCCTGGTGCTGTCTTCCCGGCAAGCTCCTCTTGCCGGGGTCCTGTTTCTTAACTTGAATACTTTGTTCTTGAATGGCTCCAAAGGAGCTAGGGTGGGCCTTGGCGGGCGCGTGGCGAGCCCTGCCACGGGACGCTGCTACTGCCCGTGCACAAGTCGGGATACTAAGGTACCCCTACTTTAGTACACTGACAGGAGCCCCCGGGCCTGGGCCACACACGGTGCCGAGCGCTGTTGGGCCAGGCCCAAAACAGTGCACGGGGACACGCAGCCCACGGCGTGCCGTTTCCCACTCCGCATCTGCCGCATCCCTCCCTAACGGCACACGTCGATTGCGGCGTCGTGGGAGAGATCGTGGCCTGTTTCTTTAATGGGAAAATGCGGAATGTCCCCCACTTCCCCCTTAAAAGCAGAGGAAGCAGGGGCAGTTTCCCCCCATTGCTTCATTGCGTCTTCAATCTCCGGAAACCCCCGCCGCTCTCCGCCTCCCCAAAGGTCGACAGGGAGCCGAGCTCCACCCCTCTTCCACCGCCGCCCGCCTCCCCGGTGCCGCTGACCCCTCTTGCCGTCCCTGCCATGGCCCTGAAGAGCAGCAAGGCGAAGAGCGAGAAGTCCGACAAGGCGGCGAAGCTGGCAGCGATGCGAAAGAGGATGGTGGTCTTCTCGCCGAAGCTCGGCGCGAGGGAGCTGCGGGACAAGTATTACTTGTTCTGGGCGAGGGAGACGAAAGCTCACCCGCGCACCAGGGTCCTCCCCGCCGAAGCCATCGACATGTACCCGGGAGGTTACTATTACTTCGCTCGATTCTTCCATTGCGGTCTTTGTCCTCCGTACTCTGAGTTTTTCTGCGACGTGATGAACACGTACGGATTCCACCTCCTAGATTTCACCCCAAATGCAGTCTTGACCTTGGCCGTTTTCGCACATCTGTGCGAAAACTTTGTCGGGGTCCACCCCAACGTAGCTCTCTTCCGCCACTTCTTCACCCCTAGAGTAGAGTCCGGGTCCCCACTCTCCGGCGGCATCTCTTGGATCTTTAGGCTCAACAAGAAATAGGCGTACTTGATTGGAGAGCTCCGCGGCAAGTGGGAAGAGTGGAGGGCTGATTGGTGCTGGGTCATGGAAGACGGACCTCAGCAATTTACCTCGCCGCGCCGAACTGCAATAGTGCGCGACAAGGATTGGAGTGACTTGGCCCCGGAGGACGAGAAGCTGAAGATAGCTCTTACTAGGATCCTTCGCCTCCGGGCCGCCAACCTTACTGTAGGTGAGGTCGGGGCTGATTTCCTCCGCCGCCGCATTGCTCCCCTGCAGGAGAGGAAGAGGCCTGCTTGGGAGTTCAGCAATGCGGCAGACTGCATGAGGCTGCGCCCTGGGCTGAATTACAACTTCACCGTCCTGGAACTCAAGGGAATGATCCGCTCGCTGTTCAAGCAGGACCCCAAGCACCAGGAGTGGTTTACCCTGTCCCGGGGAGTAGTTCCATTATGCAACAACTCTGCCCTTAGTGCCATCCGCGCGGCAATGCCTCAGTGCGACTCCCACGGGGTTGTCCCAGCTTGGCTGACGCCTTCAGAGGAGACCGTACAAACCTTCTTCGACAACCTGGTCGAACGGGCGCGCAATCCCGAAGAGAAGAAGGGCCTCACCCGCGCGACCACCGACCGGGACGTGGCGTATATCGCCAGCAGGATGGAGGAGGCCGCCGCAGCTGCGGCCGCGGGTGAGTTTGGGTACACCGTGGATGTAGCAGAAGCAGCGGATGAAGTGAGCCGGGCCGAGGAAGAGGAGATTCTTAAACTGCTGAGGCCTGCCGTGAAGCCTGCCGGGGAGCCTGCCGGGACGAGCGAGGCTGCCGGGCAAGGCACTGAGTCCAGTGAACCCGCCGAGGAGGACGCCGAATCGGGCGATTCCGACGAAGACTCGGGCGGGTCACTGAACCTCGACGACGCCTCCTCATCCTCGGAAAACTCTCCGCCACCACCGAGTCCTCCGCCACAGCCAAAGAAGCGCCTCCGCAAGACCACCGAGACGGCGAGGCAGCCGGCGCCCCGACAGCAGCCGCAGCGTCCCTCGACGCGTGCCACCACGACGAGCAAGGTCGTCAAGGAGGCGCCCCGTGCCCCAGCGGCAAGCGGCGGGGGATCTTCCCGAAGCGGTTCCGGCGTTCCCTCTGTCCCTCGGTCCTCGGCGATGACCTGAGCGGGGTCTTCTCAACCCACGGCTCCGGAGCCCGCCAAGCGCCCGAGGGAGCCTACCCCTCCAGCTCCTCGCGCCGGGACGCGCGAGGCGGACTTCGATTTTTCCGCCCTTAGCTCCGACGAGGAGGAGGAAGAGTAAGCACTTGCAACTTTTCTTTTCTTCTGATTCTTGTTGCTCTTGTCTTGATTTCCCTTTGCCTGACTTTGATCTTGTTTGGCTTCCAGGACCTTGACCCAGAGGATGGCGAAGAGGGCCAAGATCCCGGTGGTTGATCTCGAGGAGGACGAGCCCGTCGCCGCGGCAGGAGATGCGCCTGCGACAGGCTTGCCGGACCAGCCTGCTGCTCCGGAGAGCAGCCCCCAGCGCAGCCCCCAGCGTAAGTCCTTTTGTTTACTTCTTCGCTCGTCGGGCTCGCTCGAGCTTCTTATCCTTGCTAATGCCTTACTTGCTTGTTGTCTTGTGCAGAAGTGGAGCCGCAGCTTCAGGAGCATCAAGAGACTGCTCCCGACGAGCCGCTCGTCCCACCATCCCCGCCAAGGAGGAGCACCCCGGCGAGGGAGGGCGCTCCGCCAAGGGCGGGTACTCCGCCAAGGGCGAGTACCCCGCCAAGGGCGAGCACCCCGACAAGGGTGGGCACCCCGCCAAGGGAAGGCGCCAGCGGCCCTCCGTCGGCGGGGGCCACTACCACGCCGCCAAGGGAAAACTCCCCGGCGAGGGACCCCATTACTGAAGAGACCCGCGCAGGTAACCCTTTGCACTTTTCTTCTCTTGAATTCTTCTTTTTGGATATTTGCTTGACGATTCTTTGTTTCTTCTTCTGTTGTCAGATCCGCCCGCCCCGGAGCCGATGGAGACGGAGACCATCGCCGAGGAGGACGTGTGCGGCAATGCTGGCGACGCCGCCACCGCTGAAGGGATGGCCGGCGCTGATGAGCCAGCCGCTGACGAGACCCCCGCGGCCACTGACGCGGCAGCTGGGGAGGGGACCGGCGACCGCACTGACGGCCCTGAGGCCCCAGGAGCGTCGGACGCTGCACCGGCCGCCGACCCCTCCGCTGCCGCGACTGGGCCGGGTATCTATCTGGAGGCCACCAACGGGGTCTTTATTCAAGTCCCGTGGGCGTCCTCATCAAGGGAACCCGCGGAGGGGGAGAGCTTCGACGGAGAAGTCCTCGCCTCCGCTGGGCTGAGGGTTGTCGACGCGCCCGGCAGCAGCAGCGAGCCCGAAGAGGAGCAGCTCCTGCATCGCGTGCTGGCCTTGTACCGGGCCAGGCAGGCCAAGCTGGAGTCCCGAGAGGCTCTGGCTGCCAAGGCTAGCGTTGACTTGGAGAAACGCGCCGCCGAGCTCCGCGCCGCCAACCAAGCGGCCCTCCGGAACTTGGCGGAGGAGCGGGAGGAGCTCGCCGGAGCGCACCAGGCGTTCCTCCTCGAGAAGGCCGAGGTTGAGGAGCAGCAGCGACTGGCCGCCGAGGATCTGTCTCGGCGGGAGGGAGAGCTCAATCAGCGGAAGGTCGACCTCGATAGCCACGAGGACGACCTCTCCGCGCGCGAGCAGTCCATTGGCGGGGCTCTGCAGGAGGCGAGGGACGCCGCTGCTGCTGCAGAGACCGCCAAGAGGGACCTAGAGGCAAGGGTGGCGCAGTTGGAGACGAGCTTGAAGACGAGCGAGGATAGGGTTGCCGCGCTCAACTTGGCGTGGGAGAAGGATGCCCACACCCACTCGGAGCTACAAGTCCGCCTCTCCGAGAAGGGCAAGGAGCTCAATGATGCCAAGGACTCCATTGCAGACTTGGAGCTGAAGGTTTCCACCCTCACTGACTCACTCGACGCCGCCCGGGACCGTGAAACGAAGCTGAAAGATGATCTCCGCGCTGAGAGGGCCTTGCTGGACAGCGCCGCCGTCTCGCAAAACAACTTCCAGCGGACGGTGGAGCAGTGGACCGAGGAGCTCGTCGCCTCCGCCGTCAACATTGAGCCCGCGCAGCACTTCAGCATTTGCCCTCTCCGCTTGACCGTTGCTCCTTGGGTGAGCAACAGAAGCGAAGAAGACCTTGGCGCCAAGGTCTTGGACGTATTGCATGAAGGTGCGACTTGTGAACTGTGTGCCGTTGTCGGTGATGATCCTGTTAGGGATTCCGAAACGGCAAACGATCGATCTGAAGAACTTGACTGCTGACTGTGCGGTCACCTTTCTCACTGGTTCCACTTCCGGCCACTTTGTGAACTTGTCGATTGCGACGTACAAGTACTCAAAACCCCCGACAGCGCGGGGAAAGGGGCCGAGGATGTCGAGCCCCCAGACCGAGAAGGGCCAGGACAAAGGGATCATCTGGAGAGCTTGAGCTGGTTGATGTATTTGCTTTGCATGGAACTGGCACGCTTCACACTTGGTTACTTGTGCAGTTGCATCTTGGAGGGCTTCTGGCCAAAAGAAACCTTGCCGGAATGCCTTCCCGGCAAGTGCTCTTGCGCCAATGTGGTGGCCACATATGCCTCCGTGTATCTCTGCCAACAGCTTCTGTCCATCTTCCCGGGAAATGCACTTCAATCTGACACCATTGAGCCTTCTTCTGTACAGTTCATTGCCGACGAACTGGTACATACTTGACTGCCTGGTTATTCTCTCTATCTCTTCTGGCTCTTCGGGAAGTTCCCCAGTTTGAAGAAAACGGACAATTTGCTATGCCCATGCTGGAGCCTGAGGCTCAACAACAAGGACTAAAGGCATCAATGCTGCTGCGGGAACGTCAGCTTCTACGGCAAAGGCTTGCAGCTCTGCCGGAGCTTGATGTCCCCCGGCAAGCCTGCCGGGGCAAGACTTGTCGGGAACGCCTGCTTCGACTGTACAGACCCTTGGGTCTGCAGGAGCAGACTGTTCCTCAGCAACTTTGTCATTGATCTTGGGGACCTTGGCGGCGGCTTCAGGAAGATCCGCCGGCAAGTAGTCGCCGGAGACCAACTTTCTCTTCTTGCTTTGCCCAATTGATGGTGTAACAGATGGTTGAGTTAGCTTGAGCATGAAGGTCCTTGGTTCCACAGGTAGCTTCAATGCAGCACACTTTGACAGGCTGTCCGTGATATCATTTTG
Source organism: Secale cereale (assembly GCA_902687465.1). Lineage (NCBI taxonomy): Eukaryota > Viridiplantae > Streptophyta > Magnoliopsida > Poales > Poaceae > Secale > Secale cereale. The sequence continues at coordinate 855,877,505 of LR738710.1, read as the reverse complement.
AGCTCTTGGAACGTGCTCCATCTGCAGGCCTTCAAAGTGTTCTTCAAGCTTCCTTACTTCATCGACATAAGCTTCCATCAAAGGACTCTGGTAGCTCTTGTTTACTTGTCGGACCACCAACTGCGAATCTCCCCGCACAACTAGCTTCTTGATCCCAAGTTCGGCCGCAATCCTGAGGCCGGCAAGCAAACCTTCATACTCAGCAGTATTGTTTGTCGCTTGTTCCTTGGGAAAGTGCATTTGGACAACGTACTTAAGGTGCTCCCCGGTGGGTGCGACAAGCAGCACACCAGCACCGGCGCCTTGCAGCGAGAAGGCACCATTGAAGTACATTATCCATTCTTTGCTTGCTTCTTGGACGGGAATGCTTGTCTCTGTGACTTCTTCATCTGGTGTTGGTGTCCATTCTGCTATGAACTCTGCCAATGCTCGGCTCTGGATAGTTGAAGTACTCTCAAACTTAAGACCAAAGCTTGACAGCTCTAGTGCCCACTCGACAATCCTTCCTGTTGCTTCTGGATTTTGCAATATCCTCTTCAACGGAAAGCGAGTGACCACCGTTATCTCGTGTGCTTGGAAGTAATGGCGCAGCTTTCTCGAGGCCATGAGGAGGCCGAAAAGCAACTTCTGCACTCCAGAGTATCTTGACCTAGCCCCCTGCAAGAGGGAGCTGACAAAATAGACTGGGTGCTGCACCATCTTCTTTCGCACTTCTCCTGGTATCTGCGTAGACTCATCCTTGTCGGGGCCAGAGCTAGTCGGTGGAGCCCCCTGCTTGTCACTGGACGCGCTTACCGGGGCTGTGGGCTCCTCTTCTGCCTCCCTTTCCGCTACCAACGCAGCACTAACCACTTGATTGGTTGCTGCTAAGTATAGCAGCAACTTTTCTTGTGGCCTAGGTGCGACAAGTATTGGAGTGGAGGATAGGTATCCTTTCAAGTCTTGCAGCGCCGCCTCCGCTTCCGGAGTCCATTTCATTGGACCCGCCTTTTTCAAGATCTTGAAAAACGACAGGGCGCGTTCTGCAGACTTAGAAATGAACCTGCTGAGGGCAGCCACACAACCTGCAAGCCTCCGTACGTCTTTGACGCGCTTCGGGGCTTCGATTTGCTCGATGGCTTTGATCTTGTCGGGGTTAGCTTCAATCCCCCTCCGGGACACAAAAAACCCGAGAAGCTTGCCGGAGGGGACTCCGAAGACGCACTTCTCGGGGTTCAGCTTGAGTTGTATTTTGCGCAGATTTGCAAAGGTCTCATCCAGGTCTTGTATCAGGGTATCCTTGTCCTTGCTCTTGACCACTATATCATCCATGTAAGCTTCTACATTCCTGTGTATCTGTGGCTCAAAAGCAATGTGGACTACCCTTGCAAATGTTGAACCCGCATTCTTCAATCCGAAGGGCATACGTATGAAACAGTAAGTGCCACATGGAGTAATGAATGCGGTCTTGTCTTCGTCTTCCTCAGCCATGAATATCTGGTGGTATCCTGAGTATGCATCAAAAAATGAAAGCAACTCACATCCGGCCGTGGAGTCAACGATTTGGTCAATGCACGGCAAGGGAAATGGATCCTTGGGACAGGCTTTATTCACATCAGTGAAGTCTATACAAAGTCTCCATTTCCCATTAGCTTTGCGCACGACAACTGGATTGGCCAGCCACGTGGGATGAAGTACACCTCTAACAAGGCCTGCTGCTTCCAACTTCTTGATCTCTTCAGCAATGAACTCTTGGCGCTCCACTGCTTGTTTCCCGACCTTCTGCTTGACGGGCCGCGCATGAGGACAAACAACAAGCTTGTGCTCAATTACTTTCCTGGGAACGCCGGGGATGTCAGATGGTTGCCATGCAAACACATCGACATTCGCCCGCAGGAAGGCAATGAGCGCGCTTTCCTATTTGGGGTCGAGCGTAGCACTGATGGTGAAAGTACCACCAGTGCCGTCCTCCTTGGCGGACACCTTCTTGGTTGCAGGTGGAGCTGCCATTCCTTTCTTGCACTTGCCGGTGGAGCTCGATGGTGCGTCCTCGACGGCAGCGCAGCACTCCGAAGAGGTGCGTTTATCGGAGTGGGCCCCAGAGCTCTTGCCGGACTTGGTCTTGTTCTTCCCCCCGGGAGCTTCAGCGGCAAGTGTCTTGCTGTCTGCCGCGGCTGCTGCATCCCGGTAGATCTTGTCGGCGCAGATAAGCGCGTCCTTCTTGTCGTCGGGGACAGAGATGACGCTTATTGGCCCTGGCATCTTGAGCATGTTATAGGCATAGTGAGAGGCTGCCATGAACTTGGCGAGCGCAGGACGGCCAAGTATCCCATTGTATGGTAATGGAATATCGGCGACGTCAAATGTGATCCTCTCAGTTGTGAAGTTTAGCTCTCCGCCAAAGGTCACTGGCAGTGTGATCTTCCCCTTCGGCTTGCTCCTTCCCGGGTTAATTCCTTGGAACGTCCCGGTTTCCTCGAGCTCGCTGTCGGGGATCTGCAGTTTCCGGATCACAGCGGAGGATATCAAGTTGAGGCCGGCCCCGCCGTCAACCAACATCTTGGTGACCTTGAGGTTGCGGATGGTTGGCGAAACCAACATCGGCAAGCACCCGACCGCCGTTGTGCGGTCAGGGTGGTCCTCAAGGTCGAAGATGATGGGCGTGCTGGACCACTTCAGCAGCTTGCGCGACTCAACGGGTGGCTCCGCTGCATTCACTTCCCGCACCCATTGTTTGAGTTGGCGGTGGGAAGTGTGCAGTGAGGCACCTCCATCGACGCACAGAACTTCTGTGGCCTTGTGGAACTCCTGCTCGCTGTTGTCTCCGTCATCCATGTCCTCGTCGTCCTCTTCATCTTCGTCCTTGTCGCGGCCGCGGGGAGGTCTATCTCCTTGCCGCTGCTTGGCCTTGCCGCGGCGTCCTCCCCGGCCATTGAATGGCCGCTTCTTGCCAGACTCTCCTCCACCTCCTTGGGCCTTCTCCTTGTCGCGTCGCTCGTATTCAGCCTTCTGCTGCTCAACGAGGTATTCGACTCTCTTGCAGTTCTGGAGATCGTGGCCCTTGGTGCGGTGGATCTTGCAGTACTGCTTGTCGGAGCCGTCCTGCTTGTCGGCTGCTGCTACAGGGGTGGCCTTCTTGCCGGAGCCACCAGCCTGTGTCTTCTTGGCGGCAGCCTCCTTACCGGACTGCTCGACAACCAGTACTTCCTTGTTCTTCTTTTTCTTATTGTTCCGCCGCCGGCCTTTCCTTGCCGGGGCGGCATCCTCGCTGTCCGTTCCCCCTGCTCCAGCATCCTCTCCGGGGAGTCTCCTCCCCTCTTCGGCGCGCGCACACTTGTCAGCCAGAGCGTAAAGCTCGCTGACATCCCGGATCTTGGTCATCGCCATCTCCTCCCTCATCCGGCGGTTACGCACGTTCTGGTGGAACGCGCTGATAACCACGACAGGGTGTACGTCCGGGATGTTGTGTTGGACGCGGCTGAATCTCTGGATGTACTTTCGCAGGGACTCTCCCTCCTTCTGGGCTAGAATGTGAAGGTCGCTCTCCTGGCCATGGGGCTTGTGGCCGCCCGTGAAGGCGCCGACAAACTGGTGGCACAGGTCTGCCCAAGAAGAGATGGAGTTCTCCGGCAAGTGCATAAGCCAAGATCTGACATTGGGTTTGAGCACAAGCGGGAAGTAGTTCGCCAGTATCTTCTCATCCCGTCCCCCGGCAGCCTGCACCGCAATGGTGTAGATGCTAAGGAACTCTGAGGGATGAGTCTTGCCGTCGTACTTCTCGGGTACGTCGGGCTTGAAGTTCTTCATGCTGGGCCACTAGACTTGCCGCAGCTCTCGGGTGAACGCAGGACAACCTGCCGCGTACGGCATGTCGCCTGGTTCACCGGGCGCGTGCATGTCGACAGCGGTCCCAGCGCGCTGGTCGGACTGTCGTCGTGCTTCTCTTCGACGCTCGATGCGAGTCCGAGCGTCTTCTTGTCGCCTGTCGTCGAGGACTTGGCGCTGATCGCGGCGAGCTCGCGGATCCGACGACGCCGTGGAGCCGTCGTCGACATTAATCCGGCAAGTCGGCGATTTGTGCTTCCGCGGCGGGGAGTGCACGGTAGTGGCACCCCCGGCGGTCTTGTCTCCATCGGCCTTCGCTTGGCTAACTTGCCGCGGCCGTGATGTTGCCGGCTGCTGCGGCGTGTCGTTGTTGGCGAAGGCGATGAGGCTCTGGATGGTGGCCCTCCAGTCTTCGGCCTTGTCTGCCGCTGGAGGGAAATCGAGGAGCAGCTGAGCTCTAGCTAGAGCTTCTGCTGGAGAGGAGGGGAGCGGTGGTGAGCGGTGTGAGGAGCGAGATATGCTCGGGCTTCTAACAGCGTTAGAAGGAGCAGGTTCTCGCCCCGGCGACCGCGCCTTGCTCGTGCCGGCGTGCTGGCCTTGAGCATCCCGCGACCCACCAGCTTGGCCTCGTCCCAGCAAGCGTATGGTACCGTGGGAACCACGCCACTGCTGGTCCGGCACCTCCTGAGAGGGGCGTGGTGCGTGCACGGACACCGAGGTCTTGGAGTGAGCTCGGTCGTCTGTCTTGTCCTTGGACTTGGCGGCGCCGTGAGTGTCCTCGCCGGCGTCCACCCTTCCGCCAGCGTCTACCCCACCAACCGTTGGTTCTGGTGGTGGAGGGATCGACGCAGACGGGCCTCCTACCTCCGAAGCTTTCTTCTTAGGCGGCATGTTGATGTAGTCGATGAGGTTGACGAAGCTGCCGAAGATTGCGCCCGCGTGAACGCCGGATCAGGTTCGCACAACCTCGACGCCCCCTACCTGGCGCGCCAAAGATGTCGGGGAAACTGATCGCCCACGAACACCTATGGGACCGGAGCCCCTTTTCGGTACGGCAAGGGAGCGGAGGGAGCACAGAGAGCAGATCGAGGCGCGCACACGAGCAGTTTACCCAGGTTCGGGCCGCACGGATGCGTAAAACCCTACTCCTGCCTTGGTTTTGTTATTGAGTTCTTGGCTCGGGAGCAAGAAGGTCTATAGTACTAGCTACACCGAGCTTGGGAGTGATCAAGTTTCTGGAATCGAACCCCCTCGACGTTGTGCATGGGCCTCCTTTTATAGTTCAAAGGGGTCACCGACAGGTGTCAACGTAGATGAGGGTAAAAGCGTAAAATTGGTGGTAGTTGTAACAGTGCATGTACAGTGGTCTATACCTAACCCAGACGGTGGGGGACAAGGTCATTGAATGTCCGTCGCCGTCACCCCAAAAGCGTCCGTCCGGGCGCCTCCGTTTGCCACGACGGTAGCCTAGTCATCGTGGCTTGCCACCGTGTACCCCAGGCTGCACAGCCATCCGCCACGTGCCCCTGGAAGGGCCCCAGGGCGACGCGTGGACAGATGAGCTGGAGCGCAGGCACACAGCGAAAGCTTGCCGCGGCAAGTTCCTTGCCGCAGTTACTGCCTTGTCGGGCTCGGAAGCTTGTCGCTCTCCGGGTCCTGTTGGGGCGCGCGATGCGCCACGATGTGTCTTCTGAGATGCTGTTCTTTGGCCTCCCCGGCAAGCTCCTCTTGCCAGAGTCTTGTGCTGTAGGGATAACCTTGAGCCTGGTGCTGCCTTCCCGGCAAGCTCCTCTTGCCGGGGTCCTGTTTCTTAACTTGAATACTTTGTTCTTGAATGGCTCCAAAGGAGCTAGGGTGGGCCTTGGCGGGCGCGTGGCGAGCCCTGCCACGGGACGCTGCTACTGCCCGTGCACAAGTCGGGATACTAAGGTACCCCTACTTTAGTACACCGACACCGTTGATGACTAGTCCGTCTCACGTGATGATCGGACACGGGCTAGTCGATTCGGATCATGTATCACTTAGATGACTGGAGAGATGTCAATCTGAGTGGGAGTTCATTAAATTTGATTAGATGAACTTAATTGTCATGAACTTAGTCTAAAATCTTTACAATATGTCTTGTAGATCAAATGGCCCACGCTCAGGTTGCCCTCAATTCAACGCGTTCCTAGAGAAAACCAAGCTGAAAGACGATGGTAGCAACTATACAGATTGGGTCCGTAACCTGAGGATTATCCTCATAGCTGCCAAGAGATCATATGTCCTTGAAGCACCGCTAGGTGATGCACCCGTTCTCCCAGCAACCCAAGACGTTATGAACGCCTGGCAGTCACGTTGTGATGATTACTCCCTGGTTCAGTGCGGCATGCTTTACAGCTTAGAATCGGGGCTCCAAAAGCGTTTTGAGCACCACGGAGCATATGAGATGTTCCAAGAGCTGAAAATGGTTTTCCAAGCTCATGCCCGAGTTGAGAGATATGACGTCTTCGACGCATTCTACAATTGTAAGATGGAGGAAAATAGTTCTGTCAGCGAGCACATACTCAAGTTGTCTGGGTTGCACAACCGCTTGTCTCAGTTGGGAATGAATCTCCCGGACGAAGCGGTCGTTGACAGAATCCTTCAGTCGCTCCCACCTAGCTACAAGAGCTTCGTGTTGAACTTCAATATGCAAGGGATGGAAAGGTCCATTCCCGAGGTGTATTCAATGCTGAAATCAGCGGAGGTGGATATCAAGAAAGAACATCAAGTGTTGATGGTCAATAAAACCAGTAAGTTCAAGAAAGGCAAGGGTAAGAAGAACTTCAAGAAGGACGACAAAGGAGTTGTCGCGCCCGGTAAGCCAGTTGCCAGGAAGAAGCCAAAGAATGGACACAAGCCTGAAACTAAATGTTTTCATTGCAAGGGAACGGGCCACTGGAAGCGGAGCTGCCCCAAATACTTAGCAGATAAGAAGGCCAGCAACATCAAAGGTATATATGATATACATGTTATTGATGTGTACCTTACCAGCGCTTGTAGTAGCTCCTGGGTATTTGATACCGGTGCAGTTGCTCACATTTGTAACTCAAAGTAGGAGCTGCGGAATAAGTGGAGACTGGCGAAGGACGAGGTGACGATGTGCGTCGGGAATGGTTCCAAGGTCGATGTGATCGCCATCGGCACGCTGCCTCTACATCTACCCTCGTGATTAGTTTTAAACCTTAATAATTGTTATTTAGTACAAGCTTTGAGCATGAACATTGTATCTGGATCTCGTTTGATACGAGATGGCTACTCATTTAAATCCGAGAATAATGGTTGTTCTATTTATATGAGAGATATGTTTTATGGTCATGCTCGGCTGGTCAATGGTTTATTTTTGATGAATCTCGAATGTGATGATACACATATTCATAGTGTGAATGCCAAAAGATGTAAAGTTGATAATGATAGTCCCACATACTTGTGGCATTGCCGCCTTGGTCATATTGGTGTCAAGCGTATGAAGAAGCTCCATGCAGATGGGCTTCTAGAGTCTCTTGATTATGAATCATTTGACACGTGCGATCCATGCCTTTTGGGCAAGATGACCAAGACTCTGTTCTCGGGAACAATGGAGCGAGCAACCAACTTATTGGAAATCATACATACCGATGTGTGTGGTCCAATGAGTGTTGAAGCTCGCGGAGGCTATCATTATGTTCTCACCCTCACAGATGACTTAAGTAGATATGGGTATGTCTACTTGATGAAGCACAAGTCTGAGACCTTTGAAAAGTTCAAGGAATTTCAGAATGAGGTTAAGAATCAACGTGACAGAAAAATAAAGTTCTTACGATCAGATCGTGAGGGTGAATATTTGAGTCATGAATTTGGCACGCACCTAAGGAACCGTGGAATTGTTTCACAACTGACACCGCCAGGAACACCTCAGCGTAATGGTGTGTCCGAACGTCGAAATCGTACTTTGTTGGACATGGTGCGATCTATGATGTCTCTCACCGACTTACCGCTATCTTTTTGGGGATTTGCTTTAGAGACTGCCGCATTCACTTAAAATCCATTGAGACGACACTGTATGAACTTTGGTTTGGCAAGAAACCTAAGCTGTCGTTTCTGAAAGTTTGGGGTTGCGATGCTTATGTCAAGAAACTTCAACCTGAAAAGCTCGAACCCAAATCGGAAAAATGCTTCTTCATGAGATACCCAAAGGAAACAATTGGGTACACCTTCTACCTCAGATCTGAAGGCAATATTTTTGTTGCCAAGAATGGATCCTTTCTGGAGAAAGAGTTTCTCTCGAAAGAAGTGAGTGGGAGGAAAGTAGAACTTGATGAGGTGACAGTCACCCTTCCTGAACCGGAAAGTAGCGCAGCGCGGGAAATTGTTCCCGAGGTGCCTGCACCGTCAAGGGAGAAAGTTAATGATCATGATCATGAAGATACATATCAAGTTACTACTGATCTTCGAAGGTCCACAAGGACACGTTCCGCACCAGAGTGGTACGGCAACCCTGTCATGGAAATCATGTTGTTAGACAACGGTGAACCTTCGAACTATGAAGAAGCGATGGCGGGCCCGGATTCCAACAAATGGCTTGAGGCCATGAAATCCAAGATAGGATCCATGTATGAAAACAAAGTATGGACTTTGGTGGACTTGCCCGATGATCGGCACTCCATAGAAAATAAATGGATATTTAAGAAGAAGACTGACGCGGATGGTAATGTGACCATCTATAAGGCTCGGCTTGTCGCTAAGGGTTATGGACAAGTTCAAGGGATTGACTATGACGAGACATTCTCTCCCGTAGCGATGCTAAAGTCCGTCCGAATCATGTTAGCAATTGCCGCATTCTATGATTATGAGATATGGCAAATGGACGTCAAAACGGCATTCCTTAATGGCTTCCTCAAGGAAGAGTTGTATATGATGCAGTCGGAAAGTTTTGTCGATCCAGAGAATGCTGACAAGGAATGCAAGCTCCAGCGCTCGATCTACGGGCTGGTGCAAGCATCTCAGAGTTGGAATATTCGCTTTAATGATGTGATCAAAGCGTTTGGCTTTATACAGACTTGGGGAGATGCCTGTATTTACAAGAAAGTGAGTGGGAGCTCTGTAGCATTTCTCATATTATATGTGGATGATATACTACTGATGGGAAATGATATAAAATTCTTGGAGAGCATAAAGGCCTACTTGAATAATAATTTTTCAATGAAGGACCTTGGAGAAGCTGCTTATATATTAGGCATCAAGATCTATAGAGATAGATCGAGACACCTCATTGGTCTTTCACAAAGCACATACCTTGACAAGATATTGAAGAAGTTCAATATGGATCATTCCAAGAAGGGGTTTTTGCCTATTTTACAAGGTATGAGATTGAGCACGGCTCAGTCCCCGACCACGGCAGAAGATAGAGAAAAGATGAGTGTCATCCCCTATGCCTCAACCATAGGTTCTATTATGTATGCCATGCTGTGTACTAGACCTGATGTGAACCTTGCCATAAGTTTGGTAGGGAGGTACCAAAGTGATCCCGGTATGGAACACTGGACAGCGGTCAAGAACATCCTGAAGTACCTGAAGAGGACTAAGGATATGTTTCTCGTTTATGGAGGTGACGAAGAGCTCGTCGTAAAAGGTTACGTCCATGCTAGTTTCGACACAGATCTGGATGACTCCAAGTCTCAAACCGGATACGTGTATATTTTGAATGGAGGAGCAGTCAGCTGGTGCAGTTGCAAGCAGAGCGTCGTGGCGCATTCTACATGTGAAGCGGAGTACATAGCTGCTTGCGAAGCAGCCCAGGAAGGAGTCTGGATGAAGGAGTTCATCACCGACCTAGGAGTCATTCCAAGCGCATCAAGCCCGATGACTCTCTTCCGTGACAACACTGGAGCTATTGCCATTGCCAAGGAGCCCAGGTTTCACAAGAAGACCAAGCACAACAAGCGCCGTTTCAACTCCATCCAGAATTATGTTCAAGATGGAGACATAGATATTTGTAAAGTGCATACATATCTGAATGTCACACTACTAGAAAAAAGGCTATTAGTGGCGCACCCAATATTGCCATTAGTGGCGCACCATGGGTGGGCCACTAATACCACGCCACTAATAAGGAATACTAATGGCGCACCTATGATGCGCCACTGTTAATCCCAATAACAGTGGCGCACCACTGGTGCGCCACTGGTATGCCCCCCGGGTGCGCCACTGATATTTTTTCAGAATTTTTTTTTTCAAATTTTTTTTTCAAATTTTATTCCAGAATTGCTACAGGTGCGCCACTGATATTGCTACAGGTGCGCCACTAGTAACAATTTTATTTTTCAAATTTTTTTCCAGAATTTTTTTTTTCAATTTTTTTTTCAAATTTGGCGGGAATTTTGTTTTCCTTAATCTCGGGTCACTATGGCTTAATCTCGGGTCAAATCGCACTCCGTGGTCAAACTTCCCGGAAGGTCACCCATCCTACACTACTCCAGCACAAGCACGCTTAACTTCTGAGTTCTATCCAACCCCAGCACCAGCTCACTTAGCAGGCACTTGTTGATATATCTATCATATCAATCCTATTAAACCTTGTTGATGTCTAGGAGTTTGTTCATGTTCATGAGTGTGATGAAATTTTGAAAAAATATTTCAAACTTCCCGGTCATTTTACATATCATATTTTGAATTTTTTGAAAAAAAACTATTTTTTAAAAAAAACCATTTTTTTTAAAAAAACCATTTTTTTTTCAAAAAAACTATTTTTTTTCAAAAAAAACATTTTTTCAAAAAAAAATATTTATTTCAAAAAAAATAGTTTTTCAAAAAAAAAATTCAAAAAAAAACTATATTAGTGGCGCACCACAGCAACGGTGCGCCACTACTATTTTTGAATTTTTTTGAATTTTTTTGCCTGTAACTTTTTTTTCTGTTAGGTTTTTGGGGATTTAGAAAATGTTTAACGGGGTTCCCCCAGTTAAATTCGGATGTAACTTTTCGAGTAGATGCTTTTTCATATAAAAAACTTTTTCATCGGAGTTCGTATGCAAAAGTTATGCCCATTTTACAAATTCTCGAGAGATTTTGCAAAAAAAGTCGAAATTCATGTTTGTAAATTTTGCTAACAACTAGACCACAAATCACATTGGAATCTTATTTTTTTTTATTTTTTTGACACATTTGGTGAAAATGTTAGTAGTGGCGCACCGTGGCAAGGGGTGCGCCACTGCTATGGCAGAGGTGTGGCTGCCTAATTAGCTACTGCTCCCAGGTTACCAGTGGCGCACCCCTTCACTGGTGCGCCACTAGTAGCCAGGAATACTAGTGGCGCACCACTGAAGGGGTGCGCCACAGCTATGGTTTTTTTTTGGACCACCATGCCCAGCCTTACCAGTGGCGCACCAGGGCAAGGTGCGCCACTACTATCAAAAATAGTAGTGGCGCACCTTGTCCTGGTGCGCCACTGGTAAGCCTGGGCATGGCTGGTTACTGTTCAAAAACATAGTAGTGGCGCACCCCACACCTGGTGCGCCACTAGTAATGTCACTATTAGTGGAGCACCTGTTTGTGGTGCGTCACTGCTATATAGTAGTGGCGCACCACATCTCTGGTGCGCTACTAATAGTGATATTACCTATAGCCTTTTTTCTAGTAGTGGCAGATCCATTGACTAAACCTCTTCCACGAGCAAAACATGATCAACACTAGAACTCTATGGGTGTTCGATTCATCACAATGTAACTAGATGATTGACTCTAGTGCAAGTGGGAGACTGTTGGAAATATGCCCTAGAGGCAATAATAAAATGATTATTATTATATTTCCTTGTTCATGATAATTGTCTGTTATTCATGCTTGAATTGTATTGTACGGAAACAGCGATACATGTGTGAATACGTAGACCACAACGTGTCCCTGGTTAGCCTCTAGTTACTAGCTCGTTGATCAACAGATGGTCATGGTTTCCTAACCATGGACATTGGATGTCATTGATAACGGGATCACATCATTAGGAGAATGATGTGATGGACAAGACCCAAACCTAAGCCTAGCACGAGATCGTTTAGTTCTTAATGCTTAAGCTTTTCCAGTGTCAAGTATCTGTTCCTTAGACCATGAGGTTGTGCAACTCCCGGATACCGTAGGAATACTTTGGGTGTGCCAAACGTCACAACGTAACTGGGTGGCTATAAAGGTACGCAACGGGTATCTCCGAAAGTGTCTGTTGGGTTGGCACGAACCGAGACTGGGATTTGTCACTCCGTATGACGAAGAGGTATCTCTGGGCCCACTCGGTAAGACATCATCATAATGATCTCAATGTGACTAAGGAGTTAGTCACGGGATGATGGATTATGGAACGAGTAAAGAGACTTGCCATGACGAGATTGAACAAGGTATCGGTATACCAACGATCGGATCTCGGGCAAGTACCGTACCGATAGACAAAAGGAATTACATACGGGATTAAGTGAATCCCTGACATAGTGGTTCATCCGATGAGATCATCGAGGAACACGTGGGAACCAACATGGGTATCCAGATCCCGCTATTGGTTATTGACCGGAGAGTCGTCTCGGTCATGTCTATGTTTCTCCCGAACCCGTAGGGTCTACACACTTAAGGTTCAGTGACGCTAGGGTTATAGAGATATATGCACACGGAAACCCGAATGTTATTCGGAGTCCCGGATGAGATCCCGGACGTCACGAGGAGTTCCGGAATGGTCCAAAGGTAAAGAATGATGTATAGGAAGTCCAGTTTCGGGCATCGGGAGAATTCCGGGGGTCACCGGTAGTGTACCGGGACCACCGGAAGGGTCCCGGGGGTCCACCGGGTGGGGCCACCCATCCTGGAGGGCCCCGTGGGCCGTAGAGGGAGGGGTACCAGCCCCTAGTGGGCTGGCGCACCCCCATGGGCCTCCCCCCATGCGCCTAGGGTTGAAACCCTAGGGGTGGGGGCACCCCCCTTAGGCTTGGGGGGCAAGCCACCCCCTTGGCCGCCGCCCCCCTAGGAGATTGGATCTCCTAGGGCCGGCGCCCCCTGGCCCCCTATATATAGTAGGGGGAGAGAGGGCAGCCGCGCCTCAGCCCCTGGCGCCTCTCCCCCCGTTACATCTCCTACTCCTCCCACAGGGTCTCGGCGAAGCCCTGCAGCTCTTCCCGTTGCATCCACCACCACGCCGTCGTGCTGCTGGATCTCTATCAACCTCTCCTCCCCCCTTGCCGGATCAAGAAGGAGGAGACGCCGATGTACCGTACGTGTGTTGAACGCTGAGGTGCCGTCCGTTCGGCGCTGGGATCATCGGTGACGAGGATCACGACGAGTACGACTCCATCATCCACGTTCCCTTAAACGCTTCCGCTCGCGATCTACAAAGGGTATGTAGATGCACTCCTTTATGCTCGTTGCTAGATGAACTCCTAAGATTGATCCTGGTGAAGTTGAATTCTGCTACGTTCCCCAACAGTTTTCAGCACAGAGTGGTCTATTTGGATCACTTATTAATGTGATCACCCCATTGGGCCCTGGCATTTTAAGCTTCATGTACCCGTAATGGGGTATAGCTTGAAAGCATGAGAAAGCGTCCCGTCCTAGAAGGGCGTGGTATTCGCTGTGAAAGGGCACAATGTGGAAGAGTAGTTCCTCCGATCTGTAGTTGTCGGGTGTGCCGAACACTACATTGAGCTTAATGCTTTCCGAACACCGGGCTTCGCGGCTTGGTATAATTTCTCTAAAGGTTGTGCTGGTGTGCTCAATGCGGGATTTCTCGATCTGCATTTTTGCAAGTGTTTCCTCATATATGAGGTTTAGTCCGCTTCCTTTGTCCATAAGTACATTAGTGAGGCAGAAGCCATCTACTATTGGGTCTAGTACAAGAGCTGCTGATGCTCGGATCGGCTGGACTCGAGATGCGTCTTCGGTAGAAAAACTAATTGCCGTGTCGCTCCATGGGCTTGCAAAGCCAATTTGGTAAACCTCGGCAAGTTCACGATTTGCTCTCTTGCGACGGTTATTTGAGGAGAACGTCTCGAAGACAGTGAAGACATCAATGTCTTTCTCCCTTGGTACGGTGGTGGCAAGAATTGCCATACCGTTTTTTGCTACCTGCTGGAGTACCCAACTTGCTCTAAGGCAATGGTTAGGGATGTTGTCTGCGGTTGCATGTATTTGGCAAGGTGTATCGAGTAATTCGTCCACTACGGACATGTTCCTTACAGAAGGCTTGTTCTTCTTGCCAATAGGCGTGTGATACGTCTTCAACGTATCTATAACTTTTGATTGTTCCATGCTATTATATACTCTGTTTTGGATGTTTAATGGAATTTATTATACACTTTTATATTAGTTTTGGGACTAAACTACTAACCCAAGGCCCAGTGAAAATTGTTGTTTTTTGCCTATTTCAGTGTTTCGCAGAAAAGGAATATCAAACGGAGTCCAAACGGAGTGAAACCTCCGGGAGAGTAATTTTTGAAACCATATCTTCACAGAAGACTTGGAGTACATGCGAGGGAACGAGAGAGGTGGCCATGAGGGTCCAGGGCGCGCCCAGGGGGGCAGGCGCGGCCCCCACCCTTGTGGGCCCCATCTGGCCCCCCTGATGCCCTCCTTCCTCCTATATATATCCATGTACCCTGAAAACATCGAGGCAACATAGAACACCCTAATTTCACCGCCGCAACCTTCTGTTCCCGTGAGATCCCATCTTGGGGCCTATTCCGGAGCTCCGCCGGAGGGGGGATCTACCACAGAGTGCTTCTACATCAACACCATAGCCTCACCAATGAGTTTTGAGTAGTTTACCACAGACCTTCGGGTCCATAGTTATTAGCTAGATGGCTTCTTCTCTCTTTTTGGATCTCAATACAGAGTTCTCCTCGATCTTCGAGGAGATCTATTCGACGTAATATTTTTGCGATGTGTTTGCCGAGATCTGATGAATTGTGGGTTTATGATCAAGATTATCTATGAACAATATTTGATTCTTTTCTGAAATCTTTTATGTATGATTATAATATCCTTGCAAGTCTCTTCGAATTATTGTTTTGGTTTGGCCTACTAGATCTATAGTTCTTGCAATGGGAGAAGTGCTTGGCTTTGGGTTCAATCTTGCGGTGTCCTTTCCCAATGACATCAGGGGTAGCAAGGCATGTATTGTATTGTTGCCATCAAGGATAAAAAGATGGGGTTTATATCATATTGTTTGAGTTTATCCCACGACATCATGTCATCTTGCTTAAAGCATTACTCTGTTCTTATGAACTTAATACTCTAGATGCATGTTGGATAGCGGTCGATGTGTGGAGTAATAGTAGTAGACGCAGAATCATTTCGGTCTACTTGTCACGGACATGATGCCTATATATAATGATCATGCCTAGATATTCTCATAACTATGCGCTTTTCTATCAATTGCTCGACAGTAATTTGTTCACCCATCGTAGAATTCTTCTATCATGAGAGAAGCCACTAGTGAAACCTATAGCCCCCGGGTCTATTCTCAACATATTAATCTTCCATCTACTTTACTTTGCTTTATTTACTTTCTGTTCTTATACCAAAAATACCAAAAATATCATACTATCCTATCTATCAGATCTCACTTTCATAAGTGACCGTAAAGGGATTGAGAACCCCTTATCTCGTTGGCTGCGAAGTTCTTATTTGTTTGTGCAGGTGCGATGGACTCGCGCATGGTATTCTACTGGATTGATACCTTGGTTCTCATAAACTGAGGGAAATACTTATGCTACTATGCTGCATCACCCTTTCCTCTTCGAGGAAATACTGTGCAAGCTCGAGAAGTAGCAAGAAGAATTTCTGGCGCCGTTGCCGGGGATATATACGCAAAAGTCATATACCAAGTACTTATCACAAACCCTTATCCCTCGCATTACATTAGTTGCCTCTTGTTTTCCTCTCCCCACTTCACCTTTGCCGTTTTATTTGCCCTTCTTCTTCCGTGTGTTTTACCGTCCTCTTGCCTCTTGTTTGCTTGTGTTGCTATGTGCCCTCTATTAGCTTGCATATTTGCTTGCTAAATTATGGATCCTCATCCACTTGCTAATCTTTTTAAGAGATCCAATTATGATGAACCAATTGCTAGTGAGCTGCATGCACTAGATTATCTTTATGAGGTTTTGCTTGAAATTCGCGAGTCTGAAAATTGTGATGAAGTGTTGAAATAAGAACATTATGAAGTGATTCACGATAGCTCCTTGTTTGAAAAGCATGATTGCAATGATGTTATTATAAATTCTCTTAATGTCAATTGTGCTAATTATATGCAAAACCCTAAGCTTGGGGATGCTAGTTTTGCCATGTCTACTACTTGTTGCAATGACCATGATTGGGGTGATTCTTCTTATGATCTTGAAAATTTATTTAAGCCCCATGATGAATATGAGATTGAGAATAATGTTTGCCATGATATTGAAAGTGGGTCTGAAAGAATGTCAACTCTTGATCCCACTACTTTGGATATTGATCAATCTTATGATTTTTTTTTATAAAAGTGGGCTTGGAGAAGTAATGTCTTTGCTCTATGTTAATCCCACTATTTTGAATGAGAGTCAACTCTGCATATATGTGGATCGTGTTGAGAATATGCTATGTGATAGATATATTATTGAATTTTCTTGTGATCCTACATGCAATTATTACGAGAGAGGAAAATATGGTCGTAGAAATTTTCATGTTACTAAATTACCTCTCGTTATGTTGAGATTGCTCTTGTTTTATTTTTCTTCCTTGCATATGCTAGATATTGCTTGTCTTGATTTGTTTTACTATAAAATGCCTATGCATAGGAAGTATGTTAGACTTAGATGTTATTTTCACATGCTATATGATGCTCTCTTTGTGCTCCAATTCTTATCTTTCATGTGAGCATCATCGAATTCTCAAGCCTATCTTAATGGCTATAAAGAAAGAGCTTATTGGGAGGCAACCCGATTTTATTTTCTTTGCTTTTGCTTATGTCTAGGAATAAATATTGCATCTAGCTTCTGTTTAGATGTGGTTTTGTGTTTTAATTAGTGTTTGTGCCAAGTAGAACCATTGGGAAGACTTGTGTGAAGTTTATATGATCATTCTGTAAAAAACAGAAACTTTAGCGCTCACGAGATTGGTTGTATTTTTTTACTGGAGAGTGCTATTTAGTTGATTCTTTTTGTAGATGATTAATAGACAAATTCCTCACGTTTAACAATTTATTTCAATTTTTTTGGAGTTACAGAAGTATTCGAAAGTTACAGATTACTACAGACTATTCTGTTTTTGACAGATTCTGTTTTCGTGTGTTGTTTGCTTATTTTGATGAATCTATGAGTACTATCGGGGGGGG
>LR738710.1:855778930-855860280 GCA_902687465.1 Secale cereale | reverse complement strand
ATCGGGGGGGGGGGGTGTGAATCATGGATATGTTGGAATACAGTAGGTTTAACACCAATATAAACAAAGAATGAGTTCATTACAGTACCTTTGAGTGGTGGTGTTGACGCTCAAAAGTGGCACAATTATAAGGAGTACCTTGAAGTTATATCAAGATGAAGTCAAAATTATGATCGGAAGTCACCATGGGATGGCTTTCTTCGAGAAGATCAAGATGAATATAAAAGTGGTCTAAAATGGAGTTCGGATGCAAAAGTTATGACAATTTCAGAGATGCTCATGGTGACACCAGATTAAAGAATGGCTTGAAACCCAATCAATGGCTTCAAATGGAAAAAGTTTCAACATGAAAGTTCTTCGTCTCATCGAAACAGATGATTTTGATACTAAAATCGTCTTAATACGAGGTCGTATGCAAAAGTTACATCCAGTACAAGACACTGCTACACTAGATGGCCGAACACTTCGGGGACAACCCTCCAGGTTTTGGATTTCTCTGTGGATGTCCGGACACTCCAGGCATGTTTGTCCGGGTTTTGAATTTCGCTGCTGCAGACTTCGGAAAACAGCCGAAAACCCCTCAAGATGTCCTCAGATCAAAAAACGTTCAACACGAAAGTTGTTCGTCTCCTCGAAGCGGTCAAGATTGCTTTTGGGATCGTTTCCATGCGAGGTCGTTTAATCCCCCATACATAGCCCGCAAGGTACAGCCAGATTTTACCGAACAGTTTTGGAAAGTTCGGACCAAACAAATACGAATTGCACTAGGGTTTTGGACGTGAATTGAAGCCTTTTCCTTGCACGGGAAGTCCAGCCACCTCTTATATACCTAAGGGGTGATGGTCGATTGAACAACACACAATCGATCAACTCATCTACCACTTTTTATCTTTTATCTTTTCTCCTTAACCCTAGTTCTTCTTCTTCCTCGTTCTTCGTCTGTTCTTCTTGTTGCAGGGCGACGGACCTCGAGGCCCTAGGGGCGATCAGGTCGACCTAGGGCAGCCCATAGCCGCCGCACGCCTTGACGGGGTCCCTCCCGCGCATGTGGGGTTTCGGGTCATCAAAAGCGCCCGTCGGATTGCTTGCGTACCGCGCTTCCGGACGGGTCTCCTTCGACGTGAGCTGCGGTGCATCACCCCCGGCGTCGAGGGTACACGGTGACGTGTTCGTGTGCGAACACACTTTTTGGCGACTCCACTGGGGACAAAGCTTCGAACGGTCTCTGGCCTGTTCTTGCTACGAAGAGATCGCCATCAAGTTGCTGCAATCTACAAAGGTAATATGAATACCCAATTCCCCTTTGTAGATGCAAATAATTCATATGTTGTTGCTAGATCACCTAATGAGCATAATGTATCGGCTAGCCCTAATTTTATCAATCATGCATCTAATTATGCGCAAGGGCCGATGCAAAACAATCTTCATGCTTCAAATTCTTATGATTTTAGTAACGTACAACATATGTATCCAAACTCTCATGCACCGGCAACCCCACAAATCCATATGCCGATGATCAACACGATGGGTTTGGTTAATCAGTTTGAAACACCTCATATTAAAATTTCCAATAGCATACAAGAAAGTGTTTCACCCTTTTATTCATCGGCAACTAATTTGCAATATGTGAATCCAACCTTGCCGGTGGATAGGAGAATTGGCCATGCTACTACTAGCTATTCGGCCAGTTACTCTCAACCATCATATGCTACACCTCATGCTAGAATTTTTTTGGCACTGTATACATCTGTAGATGCTCATAATTCGGCTCCGCACCTTCATGGTCATAGCCGAATAAGTGAAAAATCTCTAGGAGTGGACATGCCTTCATCTAATATTGTAGCGTATAATGCATGCTCTACGCAATTCGAGAATTTCGGCAAGACTCACGAATCATTGCCGAAAGAATCTGAAAGTATTGTGGAGCAATCCCTTCCAGAAGTAGTTGTAGCAGCGCTAAAAAAGAGCTTAGCACAAAACAAGAGGATTAGTGCTCTTTGCCTTGAACAATATGAATAGGGGTTGTATCCTGATTATGCTGCCATAAAGGCTAAGGTTTTGCAAGAAGATGAAACTTCATCAATTGATAGAATTGGCGAGAGAGCATATTGTTATACACCAGTGCATACGCCTCCACCTAGTGCCGCAACATATTATACACCCTCTACACAGTTGCAGAATTTCAGCAACACTAACAGTTCATTGCCGAAAGATCCTAAAAGAATTGGGGGGCAAACTGATCTAGAGCGGGATGAAATTGAGAGGGAAGTTAAAGCTTTGCGCGATAGGTTGTAAGTACTCCGCCAAGAGAGAATTGATAGGGAATTGGCTTAAAGGACAAAAGCTTTGCCAATTGATATAATCGACGAAAAGAATGATGATTCGGAAACTAAAAGTACTTCAGTTGAAAAAGCCGAATCAAGTAGTATATATTCCGAATCCATCAAATTCAAAGATGCAAGCATCATTGAGAAAGGGCATGGCAAGCATAGGAAAATAGCCGTGCTTGATTTTTCTGAAGTTAAAGGGACCTACTTCCTGCCCTATGAGTTCCGTGCCGTAGAAATTGACAAGCCTCAAAGGCAAGAGCAAGTAGCCGAACAAAGTTCGGCTGACAAGGATCTTCAAAGTAATAATGTGCGGAATCAAAAAAAGATGATGATAAGGTATTGGGGAGCCATCCAAAGATAGAGCAAGATATTGTTCAAGTTACACCGCCATCATGCTCTCCCAACATATTTGAAGAGGTATGTCTAGCAAGTAATTTACCTGTTTTTAGATTTGGTCACAACTTTATTATTGATGCATCTATTAGAAAAATCATCATAAGTAATTTTGAAAGACCAATGAAGAAGGGTAATTTACTTGTTAGCAATAAAATTGTTATAGAACATATTGGTCAACCTATTGTGCCATTTACAAAGACCGATAGTGATTTATTATTGCAGCGAAAGTTTTTCCCGTTGCTTTATCTAAAATTCATATCTAATTGGGTTGCTTTGCTTGCTTCATACTTGGCTTACGCATGGCCTCAATTGAGACATGTATGTTCTAACTACTTTGATTTCAGAAATTTAAAGCCAAGGTTATACTCTATTTAGAAAACTGATGATGGTATAATTTTCTTTTCAAAGACATCAGAGATAGAGTGCAAAACACAATGCATAGCCGAATGGGGTAATGCAAAAATCTGGACCATTCGTTTGCTTAACTTCAAAGTCGTTCTCACAACAAGATCGGCTAGAGAATAAAGAGTTTACCTTCAATTCAAGCATGTGTGATGAAATATTTGATTTGTTGCTGAAAAATAATTACATAAGAATTCTTGATCACCATGTCAATCCATGAATTCAAGGACGAATGTATTGTAGGTTGCATCATTTGTTCAAACATAATTTTGAGGATTGCAACATGTTTCATCAAATAGTTAGATCGGCCATTGAAAAAGGACGATTGCAATTTGATGAAACACAAAAGGATGACCAGTCTATTCCGATTGGTCTTGATGGCAAAAAGTTTTTGCATCGGCTGCTTCAAGCCGATCCATTTAGAGAGAAGGTAAAAACTGCAAGTGATGGGATCAAGCTTTCAACTAAAAAAGTTGTTGAATAGCAAAATGAACATAATCTTGAGGGCAAAAATTCCATCGATGCTATAATGGAGATGCCAAGGATTGGGGGTAGCAAGCAAATCCAATGATCTATGAAAGCAAACCAAAAGAAAACAAAGGCCGAAAGAAGCGCAAGAGTAAGAGATCAAAAATCACCTATGCAGAACTATTGGATAAGTATCAAAAGAAGAGTGAAGAGAAGAATGCTTATAGGCCAAATCATGCGAAGAAACCAAGATCACCCTCAAGGCGCAAGTATGAGGATAGGTATTGGCAAAGTGACAATTTTTATGCAACATATTCATATCCTTATTTTGGGCCGCCAATGCCAATGCCGTGGATGCCTCCCTATGCTCATGTAGATTCATATCCATCATGGGACATGTATGATACAAGGGCACATTCTCCATCTTATTTTAAACGATCTCTCCGATATTATGCAGCTCCGAGAAGATCAACATTTGAACAATCACATGTTAAAGACCGTTTCGATCATAAGGAATCGGTCCAGAGATCAAGGAAGAATAAAGAGGTGGTCAAGAAAGTATACCGGTTCAAGAGAGATGGTCGTAAGTGTGCTACTTCATATTTGATCTCAAATAACAAAGAGCCAATTAAAATATTGACATTGGCTAAAAATGGCAAAGAAGTGAAGCAATCAATTGCTAAAGATCAAAGTGCCAAATCTGAAGAAAAGAAGTTGAGGGTGCATAAGGCCAAAAAAGAGTTGCCATTTGTTGAAACAGAATCACGGCCGAGTTGCCCACTCGTCTTATCGTATTGGCAAAAGAAGAAATTACAAAATCTTAGCGCATAAGAGTTGAGACAAAAGAACACGGCATAGGTTCCCAAGAAGATCAATCATAACAAAAATGATGTGCATACTTCTATTGAAACAAGTACAATAAAAGTGAAGAAAGAGAAGAATGGAAGCAACAAACAATTAAGCCAAAGGCATGCATCACAACATCAAAATCTTTGGTTAGCACATCATCCATTTTCTTCAACCATGCCATTGATGCCTTTGACATGGAATTCATCCCTAGGTATGATCAATTACCCTCCATGGATTTGTTCGGATCCATGGATGCAACATAATTTTCCATATCATGAGAGGGTATTAACAACTCACTATACATTTGGTTAGTTACATTTTTTTTGCTAATACAAAGGGGCCGAAATATTTTATCGTTATTTCATTTGTTTATTTGGGCTATACTTACTTTGGTAGGTGAATTCTACATGGACCTTGTGATAATGACCGATATTTATCTATCCTCCTAAGAGTATGTCAATGCATGGCCGGTGTACTATTCTAACATCGTCCTTAGTTCGAATGTAGAGCGAGACAAGGTATGTGCTCATGAAAATTCATATGTATGCCTATATTATGATTCAATGGAGTTGAGACATCATTGAATATAAGTTATATAGACCAATTCATAGTTGCAGAATTGGCTAGTGGGCTTATACTTTGTTTGGATATGATTTGGCTTATGCATCTTTGAGATCTATAAGAGGCCAAAACATAGCTGATTTTATTACTGAATGCCAAATTAATGACATGCATAATATTGATGTTAGCCTTGTCTCTCTAGTACTATGGAGATTATGTTTCGATGGTTCAATTTGTAGCAATGGCCAAAGTGTTGGTGTTGGTTATATATCTCCTTATGGTACTATTTTTTGAAGCCTCACGTCGCTTAGAATATTATAATGCATGATTAATCAAAGCCAAATATGCATTGTTGTTCAGATTGACTCTTTTACTTGCTATAGGTGCTATACATATTGAGGCTTTCGGTGATTCGTTATGAGTAGTGCAACAAATATCCAAGGGTTATCAATGTTTTGACGAATCACTTATAGTTTATCTTGGGGTATGTCTAGATGCAAAATTTACGTACCTTGGGTTGCTTAAAAATTGTTCTTAAATTTATACATGACAATTCAAAAGAGTTGGCACAGCAAGCATCCAGCTACTACGTTAATCATGGTGTATTGCATTTCTCTCAATAGCCGATGCTTCATCTCGTCAACATAGGTATGGCCGAACCGAAGTTCACAGCTTTGGCCACTAATGAATTTTGATGCAGGTGATAGTAAGGATTGGAGAGAGTTTATTGTTGATTATCTACAAAATCCTAGCAAAAGGGGGAACAATATGGTTCGGAGGAGGACCTTGAGATACATATCTATGGAACTTTATCATCGGATTGTTAATGAAGTTGAGAAGGTTTCGCCCAAGTTTGCATCAAGGGTTCAAAAACAATAATGGCCGATATATAATTATTGCCCTAAGCATATAAATGGCAGATGGAGTGTTGACATCGTCCTTAGAACCAACATGGTACAAATTATTTTTCGGCACACTTGCTTTGCCGAAAAACAGGGGGGCATGTGTTGACGCTCAAAAGTGGCACAATTATAAGGAGTACCTTCAAGTTATATCTAGATTAAGTCAAAATTATGTTTGCAAGTCACCATGGGATGTATTTATTCGAGAAGATCAAGATGGATATGAAAGTGGTCTAAAATGGAGTTCGGATGCAAAAGTTATGACAATTTCAGAGATGCTCATGGTGACACCAGATTAAAGAATGGCTTAAAACCCAATTAATATGGCTTCAAATGGAAAAAGTCATGAAAGTTCTTCGTCTCGTCGAAATGGATGATTTTGATATAAAAATCGTCTTAATACGAGGTCCTATGCAAAAGTTACATCCAGTACAAGAAGCTACTACACTAGATGGCCGGACACTCCAGGGACAACCCTCCGGGTTTTGGATTTCTCTGTGGATGGCCGGACACTCCGGGTATGTTTGTCCGGGTTCTGAATTTCGCTGCTGTAGACTACGGAAAACAGCCGAAAACCCCCTCAAGATGGCCTCAGATCAAAAAACGTTCAACACGAAAGTTGTTCGTCTAGTCGAAGCGGTCAAGATTTCTTTTGGGCTCGTTTTCATCCGAGGTCGTTTACTCCCCCAAACATAGCCTGCAAGGTACAGCCAGATTTTACCGAACAGTTTTGGAAAGTTCGGACCAAACAAATCCGAATTGGACTAGGGTTTTGGACGTGAATTGAAGCCTTTTCCTTGCACGGGAAGTCCAGCCGCCTCTTATATACCTAAGGGGTGACGGCCGATTGAACAACACACAATCGATCAACTCATCTACCACTTTTTATCTTTTATCTTTTCTCCTTAACCCTAGTTCTTCTTCTTCCTCGTTCTTCGTTCGTTCTTATTGTTGCTGGGCGGCGAACCTCGAGGCCCTAGGGGCGATCAGGTCGACCTAGGGCAGCCCATAGCCGCCGCGCGCCCCGACAGGGTCCCTCCCGGGCGTGTGGGGCTTCGGGTCCTCAAAAGCACCCGTCGGATTGCTTGCGTACCGCACTTTCGGACGGGTCTCCTTCGACCTGAGCTGCGGTGCATCACCCTCGGCATTGGAGGTACGCGGTGACGTGTTCGTGTGCGAACATGTGGTTTGTTTTCTTATACTAACGGAGCTCACGAGATTTTTGGCTAAGTTTGGTGTTGTGAAGTTTTCAAGTTTTGAGTATGGCTTTGATGGACTATGGAACAAAGAGTGGCAAGAGACTAAGCTTGGGGAGGCCCAAGGCACCCCAAGGTAAAATTCAAGGACAACCAAGAGCCTAAGCTTGGGGATGCCCCGGGAAGGCATCCCCTCTTTCGTCTTCATCTATCGGTAACTATACTTGGGACTATATTTTTATTCACCACATGATATGTGTTTTCCTTGGAGTGTCATGTATGATTTGAGTCTTAACTTTTTAGTTTGCCACAATCATCCTTGCTGGACACACCTTTTGAGAGAGATAAATATGATTTTGAATTTATTAGAATACTCTATGTGCTTCACTTATATCTTTTGAGCTAGATAGTTTTGCTCTAGTGCTTCACTTATATCTTTTAGAGCACAGTGGTGGTTTTATTTTGTAGAAATTGTTGATCTCTAATGCTTCACTTATATCCTTTTGAGAGCCTTTTAGAACAGCATGGTAATGTGCTTTGGTTATGAAACTAGTCCTAATATGATAGGCATCCAAGATGAGTATAGTAAAAACTTTCATACAAGTGCATTGAATACTATGAGAAGTTTGATACTTGATGATTGTTTTGAGATATGAGGATGGTGATATTAGAGTCATGCTAGTAGAGTAGTTGTGAATTTGAGAAATACTTGTGTTGAGGTTTGCAAGTCCCGTAGGATGCACGTATGGTAACTGTTGTGTGAAAAATTTGAAACATGAGGTATTTCATTGAGTGTCATCCTTTGTGTGGAGGTCGGGATCACGCGATGGTTAACTCCTACAAACCCTTCCCCTAGGAGCATTCGTGTAGTACTTTGTGTTGATAACTTGTAGATTTTTGCAATAAGTATGTGAGTTCTTTATGACTAATGTTGAGTCCATGGATTATACACACTCTCACCCTTCCACCATTGCTAGCCTCTCTTGTACCGTGCAAATTTCCCGGGTACCATACACCCACCATATACCTTCCTCAAAACAGCCACCATACCTACCTATCAGGGCATTTCCATAGCCATTCCGAGATATATTGCCATGAAACTTTCCACCGCTCCGTTTGTTATGACACACTTCATCATTGTCATATTGCCATGCATGATCATGTAGTTGACATCGTATTTGTGGCTAGGCCACCATGTGTAATTTTTCATACATGTCACTCTTGATTCATTACACATCCTGGTACACCGCCGGAGGCATTCATATAGAGTCATACTTTGTTCTAGTATCGAGTTGTAAATCAATATAAGTGTGATGATCATGATTATTAGGGAATTGTCCCAAAGAAAAAAAAAGAAAGAAGGAAAGGCCAAAGAAAAAAGAAAGGCCCAAAAAAAGAAAAAAGAAAAAAAGAAAAAAAAAGGGACAATGCTACTATCTTTTTCCACACTTGTGCTTCAAAGTAGCACCATGCTCTTCATGATAGAGAGTCTCTTGTTTAGTCACTTTCATATGCTAGTGGGAATTTTCATTATAGAACTTGGCTTGTATATTCCAATGACGGGCTTCCTCAAATGCCCTAGGTCTTCGTGAGCAAGCAAGTTGAATGCACACCCACTTAGTTTCTTTTGTTGAGCTTTCATACATTTATAGCTCTAGTGCATCTGTTGCATGGTAATCCCTACTCACTCACATTGATATCTATTGATGGGCATCTCCATAGCCCATTGGTATGCCTAGTTGATGAGAGACCATCTTCCTCTTTCTGTCTTCTTCACAACCACCACTCTATTCCACATAGTGCTATGTCCATGGCTCACGCTCATATATTGCGTGGAAGTTGAAAGAGTTTGAAAAAATTAAACTATGAATCAAGTGCTTGGCTGAAACCGGGGTTGTGCATGATTAGAATATTTTGTGTGACGAAGATGGAGCATAGCCTAACTATATGATTTTTTAGGGATGAACTTTCTTTGGCCATGTTATTTTGAGAAGACACGATTGCTTTGTTAGTATGCTTGAAGTATTATTATTCTTATGTCAATATGAACCTTTATCTTGAATCTTTCGGATCTGAACATTCATGCCACAATAAAGAGAAATTACATTGAGAATTATGTTGGTTAGCATTCCACATAAAAAATATTCTGTTTTTATCATTTACCTACTAGAGGACGAGCAGGAATTAAGCTTGGGGATGCTTGATACGTCTCCAACGTATCTATAATTTTTGAATGTTCCATGCTATTATATATTCTGTTTTGGTTGTTTAATGGGCTTTATTATACACTTTTATATTATTTTTGGGACTAACCTACTAACCCAAGGCCCAGTGCAAATTGCTGTTTTTTTGCCTATTTCAGTGTTTCGCACAAAAGGAATATCAAACGGAGTCCAAACGGAATGAAACCTTTGGGAAAGTTATTTTTGGAACCGTTTCTTCACAGAAGACTTGGAGTACACATGAGGGAGCGAGAGAGGTGGCCACGAGGGTCCAGGGCGCACCCCCCACCCTCGTGGGCCCCCTCTGGCTCCCCGGATGCCCTCCTTCCTCCTATATATATCCATGTACCCTGAAACATCGAGGCAACAGAGAAAACCCTAATTCCACCGCTGCAACCTTCTGTTCCCGTGAGATCCCATCTTGGGGCTTGTTCCGGAGCTCCGCCGGAGGGGGATCTACCACGGAGTGCTTCTACATCAACACAATAGCCTCACCAATGAGTTGTGAGTAGTTTACCACATAGTTATTAGCTAGATGGCTTCTTCTCTCTTTTTGGATCTCAATACAAAGTTCTCCTTGATCTTCGAGGGGATCAATTCGATGTAATCTTTTTGCGTTGTGTTTGTCGAGATCCGATGAATTGTGGGTTTATGATCACGATTATCTATGAACAATATTTGATTCTTTTCTGAAATCTTTTATGTATGATTATAATATCCTCGCAAGTATCTTCGAATTATTGGTTTGGTTTGGCCTACTAGATCTATAGTTCTTTTTATGGGAGAAGTGCTTGGCTTTGGGTTCAACCTTGCGGTGTCCTTTCCCAGTGACAGCAGGGGCAACAAGGCACGTATTGTATTGTTGATATCGAGGATAAAAAGATGGGGTTTATATCATATTGCTTGAGTTTATCTACATCATGTCATCTTGCTTAAAGCATTACTCTATTCTTATGAACTTAATACTCTAGATGCATGCTGGATAGCGGTCGATGTGTGGAGTAATAGTAGTAGATGCAGAATCGTTTCGGTCTACTTGTCACGGATGTGATGCCTATATATAACGATCATGCCTAGATATTCTCATAACTATGCGCTTTTCTATCAATTGCTCGACAGTAATTTGTTCACCCACCGTAGAATTCTTCTATCATGAGAGAAGCCACTAGTGAAACCTATGCCCCCGGGTCTATTCTCAGCATATTAATCTTCCATCTACTTTACTTTGCTTTATTTACTTTCTGTTCTTATACCAAAAATACCAAAGATATCGTACTATCCTATCTATCAGATCTCACTTTCCTAAGTGACCGTAAAGGGATTGACAACCCCTTATCGCGTTGGCTGCGAAGTTCTTATTTGTTTGTGCAGGTGCGAAGGACTCTCGCGTGGTCTCCTACTGGATTGATACCTTCTTTCTCAAAAATTGAGGGAAATATTTTCCATTGCGCAGTACTTCCATAATAGCTGCGATAATTCTGTGAAACTCAGAACACGACGTCGGTTGAGGGCGTTCAGGACTCCCTCGTCTGTGCAATTGCGGTGAAATAGGGAAGCCGCTTTGTCGTTGCAGTAGTCCCTAATGTTGTTTTTAACAAGTAGGAATCTGGCCCAGAAGTGGTTGACCGTTTCCTCGGGCTGCTGCTGTGTGTTTGCGAGATCACCTATGTCCAGGATTCCGGATTTACTTGCAGAGCTTTTCCCAGGGTGGGTGGGTGTTGGAAACTTCGAATCCCGACCTAAAGTGCTATTCGGGGTTTTAACAACCTCCGATGGTGACAATCTAGATTCGATGGGATCTAATCGCCCTTCGGGTCCGGTGTGAGCCCCAAAGCTCAAAGAACATAGTGCGTCTCCTGACCGGGACGTGTTCAGCTCAATGGGTTCGGAGAGACGGACTGTTGCGGTCTCCGACTAGAAAGGAGAAGTCTCTATGGCTCCGTCATCAACCGCTGCTACCAGATAAGTGATCGGAGAAGGGCCGATCTCATCATGGCTAGATTTAAGTCCGATATGATCTCCTGGCGATGAAAGCCCCAGGGCGGCGATGCGATCCAGCACCTCGTTTATGGGCGAGAGTTCTACCAAGGTTGCATTCTTGGAGTGGTCGAAATCAGCATAAAGGTGATGCTCGAAGGCCGCAGGGAGTGTGGCCGGCCCAGAGGCCATGCTGGTGCATACATCGAACCCGCCGAGCTGGGGAACATGGCCAATAGCCAAATTGTTTCCGAGGGTGATCCCGTCGTCGATGACGAGACACGCCATCGATCGCTCATTGCGAGCGCACAGCGGAGCTTTCAATGAAAGCACCATTGTCGGTGTCAAAACCGATAGATCTCGGGTAGGAGGACCCAATCTATGCGTTCAGAGGATCGATGGTAACAGAAGGATGGGGACACAATGTTTACCCAGGTTCAGACCCTCTCGATCGATATAATACCCTACTTTCTGCTATATTAGTATGGCTGAATATGAATACAAGAGTTGATCTACCTCAAGATCTTAATGGCTAAACCCTAAGTCTAGACTATGAGGATATTGTGATGATGATCCCCCTTCAGACTAACCCCCCGACTTATATACACGCTAGAGGGGACCTAGGGTTACAAGGGTGACTTGGGGAGGAAGTAATTGATACATCCGGACTCTACACTTGCCTTTCTACGTACATAAGATTCCTCCCCGAATACGGAGGAGGGTCTTCTTCTTCTTCTTCTTTGTGCGACCCATCAGTGCGGCCCAGCTTCAACGACCCGGATGACTCAGGACCCCTAAATACAGGACTCCCTCAACAACCCAATAGTTATCATTTTTATTTTGTGTGTCAACATGATATTTTCTACTATAATGATCACGTTTGTATCTTTTCTTTTGAGTTTGTGCGAAATAAATCCTTCAGGATGATTGTTGAATTGATTCTGTGCAAAACAGAAAGTTTTGCGCCCAATATTTGAATTTTCATTTTTTTATGGAACGTGACAAATGTCTGAAACGTTTACAAAGTATTGGCATACAAATTTCCTACATTTTCCTATTTTATTCAAGAATTTTTCGAGTTATAGAAGTATGATTTTAGTTCAGATCATTATGTATTGTTCTGTTTTAGAGACATTATGTCTTTGTTGCATATGTGCTTGTTTTGATGAATCTACGGATTGTATCGGGGGAGGGGGGGGTATAAGTCATGTAGATGATAAAATATAGTAGGTGACGGATTATGTCTTTATTCACAAGTATGTAGACAAGTTTTGGGAGTTGGCCACTTGGAATAATCCTAGAGGTGATAGAAAGTTTGTTTTGATCAAAGTTAGAGTGCTCAATCTGCGTAGAGTGCTAAAAAGCTTCATTATGCATCAGTTGGGTGGTGAGCACCATTGCTGGATAGTTTGCGTCACCATTCTGAGAAGTAGTGACTAGAATGCTCATATTCTAGATGTTCCACCCACTGGTATTGACCCTCCACCTGCAAACGGCATCCCACATCCACTGTTTGGCAATGGGCTCACTGCTGAGCACATGTATCGGGCCCATCTCCACATCTGGCGGGCTCAGAATGCAGCTCCTAACCAGAATAATGCCAATGTTCATCAGCATGCTCATCAGGGGAATGCCATTCACTTCCAAGCCAACCAGGGAATCTGGCCAGCTCCCCCCATGCTCCTCTTGCATTATACAACTATCTAGCTTGGTTGGATTTTGAAGGTTTACAAGTCCAAGATGGAATCCTCCCAGCAAACAACATTGTAGACAACCATGTCACTGCTGGAATGATGTTATTTCATCCTTTGGCAGTTTTGATTCTAGTCCCACGCTCTCCGATAGCCTTGTTTTGATGCCCAGAAACATATTTTAGGCACTAGCTTATCGGCCAAATTTTAAACTAGGTGAAAGCTCCACAATGGCAAATAATGAACCTCAGTCTAGCTCTATGGAGATTGAGGTTTCCCTCTCAAACTCTAGTTTTTTACTTTGCCATGATAACTCAGGGTGACTTGATCTCTTCAATGTTGCTTAACCAAGGTATCCCTATTCTCAGACTTAACCACTTCCTTAGAGCTGCTATCATGCCCATAATTGCTGCTTATGGACCTTGGAGTTCTGGATATGGCTTAAGAGATGAGAGGGTGGATATGAAAGTAGCCATTTCCGAAGAAAATGGTTTACTGAATGTCACACAAGCCTCCAAGACAGTGACTATGCGTGCCCTTAGCTCAGATCCTTCTGAACATGGTATTGACTATGCTCCATTGTCGATAAATAAACTTTCTGTGAACCCATCTGAATTTCAGGGCAATGATACGTCTCCAACATATCTATAATTTTTGATTGTTCCATGCTGTTATATTATCATTCTTGGATGTTTTAAAATCATTTTATAGTCATTTTATACCATTTTTTGGGACTAACCTATTGACATAGTGCCAAATGTCAGTTGCTGTTTTTTGCTTGTTTTTTACTTTGCGGAAATCAATACCAAACGAAGTCCAAATGCAACGAAACTTTACGGGGAATTTCTATGGACCAGAAGACACCATATGGGCCAGAGAAGCACCTAGGGGGTGCCCCGAGGGTGGAACAGCCCACCAGGGCGCGCCTGGGTCCCCGGGCGTGCCCAGGTGGGTTGTGCCCACCTCGAGGGCCTCCTGCACCGCCTCTTTGCTCTATAAATGCCCAAATTTTCCAAAAACCCTCGACGACTCAAATTTTGTTCGAGCCCCCGTAGGTTTCTGTATCCATGAGATCCAATCTAGAGCCCTTTTCGTCACTCCGCTGGAGGGGGAAATCATCACCGGTGGCCATCTTCATCATCCCGACGGCCACCATGATGAGGAGGGAGTAGTCCACCCTCGGGGCTGAGGGTCTGTACCACTAGCTATGTGTTTAATCTCTCTCTCTCTCTCGTGTTCTTGAGATGCACAATCTTAATGTATCGCGGGCTTTGTTAATAGAGTCGGATCATATGGTGTTTCCCCTCTTTATCTGGTTGCGATGAATTGAGTTTTCCCTTTGAGATTTCTTTGGATTGAATACTTCTATGGATTTGAGAACACTTGATGCATGTCTTGCTATGAATACCCGTGGTGAAAATGGGGTATCATATTGATTCAGTTGATATGTGTTTTGGCACTCAGCTTGCGGATTCCCGTGATGACATTGGGGTAATCTATGCATAGGGGTTGATGCACGTTCTTGTCTTTGTTTCTCCAGTAGAAATCTTGCGGCACTCTTCGAGGTTCTTTGTGTTGGATTGAGTATTATAAATCTGAATATGTTTTGGTGTTATCTTAGTACGAACTCTTGATAGATCAATCGGGAAGGATAACTTGATGTTATGTTAGTATGAACTCTTGATAGATCGACCGGAAAGAATAGCTACAAACAATTCATTCTTATGTTCTCCGCTAGATAGGAACGTTGGAGTGATTCTTCATTGCACTTTGATGGATGGTTATATGATCCAATTATATT
The DNA here is from genome assembly GCA_902687465.1 of Secale cereale. Classification (NCBI taxonomy): domain Eukaryota; kingdom Viridiplantae; phylum Streptophyta; class Magnoliopsida; order Poales; family Poaceae; genus Secale; species Secale cereale. Next base: position 855,845,485 of record LR738710.1, on the reverse strand, counting down.
AGTATTGTTGAGAGATTGCACTAGCAAAAGTACGGACCTTAGGCCTCATTTTCAAGCATTGCAATACCGTTTGTGCTCTGTTTTATCACTTGCTACATTGCTGTTTTTTATTGTTACTATTACAAAAATGAATATCTACTATCCATATTACACTTGTATCACCATCTCTTTGCTAAACTAGTGCACCTATACAATTTACCATTGTATTGGGTGTGTTGGGGACACAAGAGACTTTTTATTATTTGGTTGCAGGGTTGTTTGAGAGAGACCATCTACATCCTACACCTCCCGCGGATTGATTAACCTTAGGTCATCCACTTGAGGGAAGTTTGCTAATGTCCTACAAAACTCTGCGCTTGGAGGCCCAACACGAGTCTATATGAACAAGTTGTGTAGTAGACATCAAACTCTTTTCTGGCGCCATTGCCAGGGAGGTGAGTGCTTGAAGGTATATCTTTAGATCTTGCAATCGAATCTTTTAGTTTCTTGTTTTATCACTAGTTTGGTTTTGTAATAGAAAACTAACTAAATGGAATTGGGGTTGCATCATATTATTCATCTTTATAATGTCTTTCATTAGAATAATGGAAAATAAAATTGTGCTCAATTGTTAGAAGAAGAATGTTATAAAATGTTTGACAAAAAATCTTTGAATGATGAGCATGGTTGCAATGTTTTTAGTATGAATTCTTTGAATATCCATGATGCTAATGATATGCAAAGCCATAAGCTTGGGGATTCTATATTTTATGAAGATGATATTTTTACTCTCCCAAGATTTGATGTGGAAATTTGTTATAATGGTAGCATGCCTCCTATGTATGATGATTATATTTGTTGGGGATATGACTATCGGATATGACCCGCCCAGGAGGGGCCGGTTTATCCCAATGGCGGTTCATGGGCCAAGCCCAAGAATATTGAAGATGGCAGTTCATATAGTAGGCTTGTTAAAAGGGCCTAAAACCCAAAGCGGCCTAAAGCCCGTAAGTGTAAACTGTCATGTATGTTTGACTTATACCGTAAGTCATGTAAGATAAGTCACTGGGCCGGACACATTTGTATGAGTCGGTCGGGACTCTGTAAGACGCGGGGCGTCAACCCGTGTATATAAGGGGATGACCCGGCAGCGGCTTAGGGCAAGAAAGAACAGATCGAAAGCTAGGCTATTGTATTCGCTCCCTCGCGATGGAAACCTTAGCAATACCACCTCAAACTAGATTAGGCTTTTACCTTCACCGCAAGGGACCGAACCAGTGTAAACTCCTCATGTCCTTTGTCCCGTTTTAACCCCTTTAAGCTAACTACATCACAATGGCTCCACAATTCGGTCCTTCCCCTAGGACATCTGCTGTGACAACTCCACGACAGTTGGCGCCCACTATGGGGCTATTGCACGGTGGTTTCGAGTTCTTGAAGGGAAGCTTCGAAGGGATCAAGGGGTACGCCGTGGGCCGGATGACCAAGAGTCGTCACGGCAAGCTCTACATCGATGATGCAGGCTGGGGCCCCAAGGCCGGCTCAATTGAGTACGGGTATCGGGTCCCCTTCGGCGGAATCCACGTCTTCATCGACAAGATCAGTGAACCGGGCGCTGAGCCAGACATCTGCACCGACGTCATCGAGATGGCTCAGCGTGCGCGACCCGCCCGCGTTCAACCCGCCGTGAAGCGTGCCTTTGTTGGGTTTACCCATGGGGCTGAATTGGAAGGCTCTGTATCTTGCGGTGAGACGTCCATATACTCTGATGGTGATTCGTCCACGGGCGAGACCAGCTCAATGTATCAACTACAAAACGGACGACTTGAGGGCTGTTCCGATGGTAAAATTATTCCGGACCCCCGTGAGCCACCGAACAGGGTAGCGATCTTCATGGCTGGCACCGAGTCGGTTCTCGGTTCGACAGCCGCCACGTCTATGACTCCCAGTGCAATGGCGATAACGGTAGCATGCGCTGGCGGATCAGCACGCCCGCCGGCTCAAGTTTTAACAGATTTGTTGGAGGTAACCCCGGACAACCAGGAACAACACAAAGTGGATGTGGCTAAACTGCATGAGGATATAGCATAAGCCAAGGAAGAGCTGGCGACGGAGAAAGCTAGGATGACCGTGGAGCGGGCCGTTTTGAATGCTCAAGCATAGCGGATTCAAGCGGATTCATACCGGCTCATGGTGGATCAGAACACTTCAAATGAAGTCTTGAGGAGAAAGCACCAGAGTCGTCTACCCTTTGTTTATGAGCTGAGGAATCTTTTCAATACAATTGGAGCAGGGACCAGTAACCCGCCGGTGATAAACCAAATGGCTGAAGCACCAGGGGGTGGAGCGTCGGTTCAGTCGCGCATGACAGGATCTCCGCATATGAATACCACCCCACCTCATCACCCGGTGACGCAGCCGGGTCATTATTCCAACGCTCTGGATAATATGATTGTTGCAGCTACGTGATTGGCGGCTCTACCAGTCGAGGGCGAGACTCCGGTGGCGGTTGAAACCCGAAGGGCCAAGGAACTTCTTCAAACAGCGCTGGCACAGTAGCCTGCTTATTCTTATAGTCGTGACCGGATTCATTCGACCCCTCGTCCAAGCCGGAGCTACAACAGGCACATTGACTTGCTAGTAGTTTCGAGTACTGAGCAGCACCATAGCCAACCTCGTGGGGATGACCCAACGCGCAATGGTGCCAACGCACAAGATTTGGTGGATGAGGGCAGAACGCGCCAGGAGGCCGAGCTGGCGGCTCAGCCGGCGGCTCATTAGCATGCGCCGTTTTACCCAACAACTTCAGTGGACGCAGTTGTGGCTTCTAGAACTTGGGGTGTGCTGTGTTTAACGGTGGCTCTACGAAACGAGCTTTTGCCAAGGACTTCAAGGGCCCCCGTAAGGTGGCTAATTACACAGCAGATCAGCCCCCCGAGGCTTGGGTGGAGAGTTATGAGATGGCTATGGAGATGTTGGATGTTAGTGAGGCTGCATATGCAAAGTATTTCACCATGATGCCGGAAGGGACGGCTCGTAATTGGTTGAAAGGGCTACCTGCCAACTCCATCACGTCATAGGCAGAGCTGAAGGCCAACTTTATCCAAAATTTCGAAGATACGTGGAAGCAGCCTATGTCAATTGTGGATTTAGATTCTTGTATTCAAGCCGAGGGCGAATCAACGACCAGCTAGGTGCACCGGGTCTCTACTATCATACATTCTTCAGATAACATCAACGCCGACTGGGTAGTCATAATGTTGGAGAAAAGATGCCGTTTCCTTCCACTCAAGCAGAAGCTTGGGCGGCTTACCCATCATTGCAATGATATGGTGGAGCTCATGGCGGCTCTTGTCAAATATGCCGACTCTGATAGTACCAAGGACCCCGACTCTGAGGATGAAAGATCGGGAAAGGGAAAGAAGAGTAGCGGTATGAGGGGACAACAGTATAACCCGGCCAATCAGGGCGGTGGCGGTAAGCGCAAGGCTGATGATTTTGTAGCTTACACCGCTGCACGGAATTATAACCAGCATCGTAAGGGGAGGCCAGCTCAAGGGACAAAATTTGACCTTGAAGCAATAATGAATCCGCCATGTCCGAAGCACGGAACAGAGGAGAGATCGCCTACCCATATGTGGAAGGATTGCAGCATTGTGATACATTTCAGGGAGTCTATCCAACATAACCATGATCCGAACAGCGGTTCAGGGTCGGCTCTCATGGTTCGAGTTATGGAGGCGGCGGCCCAAATTCCAGGTTTCAAGGCCAAGGCAATCATGGTGGTTACAATCAGCAGAATAATCAGGGCAATCAATAGCAGCAGTCTGGTTATCAGAGAAACCCAAAGCAATTGAATAGTGGGCAGTACCACGTTTTTACCACAAGTTTATGCAAGCGGGATCAGAAGCTCCATAAAAGGGTTGTGAACACCGTTGAACCGGCAGTTCCTCGTTACCTGCGATGAGCGGAGCAGCCCATTTTGTGGAGTCGTGAGGATCACCCACCCCGGGATGATAATCCAGGTAAATTGGCTTTGGTGGTGGCGCCTCAGGTTGGAGGATACAAGTTCACTAAGGTACTCATGGATGGGGGCAAAATCATCAATATCCTTTACTATGATACTTTCCGTCGCATGGGATTAATTGACAAAAATCTTAAACCGTCCAATACTGTTTTCCATGGAGTAGTGCCTGGTAAGTCGGCGTACCCGGTGGACAAAATTGATTTGAAGGTAGCCTTTGAGGATGAATACGATGCCAGAACAGAGACTTCAACATTCGAAGTTTTTAAGATCCAGAGCATGTATGATGCTCTGTTTGGACGGACGGCTTATGCTAAATTCTTGGCGAGGCCATGTTATGTTTATCTGCAGCATAAGTTGCCGGGTCACAAGGGCACTATAACAGTGCATGGGAGTCGCAAGATAGCCTTGGAGTGTGAGGAAGGCGATGCTGCTTACACGGAGTCTATTTGTGCCACAGAGGAGCTGAAATTTTACAAGGATAACGTTGACCAAGCAGATATGACGTCCTTGAAGAAGCCAACCAGAGAGCATGACCCTTTGTTGAAGTTTAAATCAGTAGACGACACCAAGCTAGTTGACTTTGTTCCTGGCGACTCATCTAAGCAGTTCAACATCAGTGCTAATCTGGATCCGAAATAGGAAAGCGCGCTCATCGAGTTCACCCGTGAGAACCGGGACATCTTTGCATGGAAGCCTTCAGACATGCCGGGTGTACCGAGGGAACTCGCTGAGCACATTCTTAATATTGATCCAAAGTTTAAGCCGGTTAGACAATTACTTCGTTGTTTTAACGAGGAGAGGCGGAAGGCCATTGGTGAAGGAGTGGCCCGGCTCTTGGCAGCCGGGTTTATCGTTGAAGTTTTTCATCCTGAGTGGTTGGCTAACCCGATATTGGTGCTTAAGAAGAACGACACTTGGCTAATTTGTGTGGACTACACGGGCTTAAACTAGGCTTGTCCGGCTGACCCATTTGCTCTTCCTCGTATTGATCAAATCATTGATGCTACTGCGGGTTGTGAGCATTTGAGTTTTTTGGATGCTTATTCTGGTTATCATCAGATCAAGATGGCAGTTAAGGACCAAGAGAAAACAACTTTCATTACTCCGTTTGGAGCCTTCTGCTATGTATTTATGCCTTTCGTGCTCAAGAGTGCCTTGGCGACTTATCAGCGGTGTGTGCAGATGCCTTCACGATTAGATCGGGCATAATGTTCATGCTTACGTAGATGAAATTGTGGTGAAATCCAGGATGAAGGAAACCCTGATCGATGATTTGAAGGAGACGTTTGACAATCTCTGGGTCTATAAAATGATGCTTAACCCGGCCAAGTGCGTCTTCGGTGTACCAGCGGGCAAGCTTTTGGGTTTTTTGGTTTCAGAACAAGGCATCGAAGCTAACCCGGAGAAAATCAAGGCTATTACTTCCCTGGCTAGTCCAAAGTGTGTTAATGACGTCCATCGCTTGGCAGGTTGGATAGCGGCTTTGAGCCGGTTCATAAGCCGCCTAGGGGAAAAGGCTATCCCTCTGTATCAGATGATGAAAAAGATGGATGATTTTGTCTGGAGTGATGCTGCTAATGAGGTATTTGAGGCGCTTAAGAAGCAACTGGCTGAGCCGCCGGTTCTTGCTGCTCCCGTTGATAAACAACCTTTATTGTTATATGTGGCTGCCAATAGCCGTGCTGTCACTGTGGCCATCATGGTGGAAAGGAAAAAGGCAGGCAAGGATTATCCGGTTCAACGCCCATTTATTACATCAACGAGGTGCTTATTGAGTCCAAGAAGAGGTATCCACATTGGCAGAAGCTTGTGTATGGGGTCTTCATGGCAAGCCGAAATCTCAAGCAATATTTTTTAGGTCATCCCATTACTATGGTGAGTTCTGATCCCTTAGGGGATATCATCCAAAATAGAGAAGCCACGGGTCGGGTAGCCAAGTGGGCCATTGAGCTTGGACCCCATGGTTTAAAGTATGTGCCTCGTACGGCCATCAAGTCACAAGCACTTGTGGATTTTATCAATGATTGGACAGAGTTGCAGACGCCTGAGGAAAAGCCGGATAACACATATTGGACTATTCACTTTGATGGATCTAGGCAGTTGGAAGGCTCGGGGGCTGGAGTTGTCTTGACTTCCCCACGAGGTGATAAATTTTCTTTTGTTCTTCGGTTAATGTTCCCTTGTACTAATAATGTAGCTGAGTATGAGGCCTTGCTCCACGGTCGTTAGATGGCTAAGGAGATGTACTTAAGCCGGGTGAGGTGCTTCGGCGACTCAGATCTGGTAGCTCAGCAAGTTTCTGGCACTTGGGATTCCAAGGATCCACTCATGGCGGCTTATCGTCGGGAGGTTGATGCTATTGCGGGTCATTTCAATGGTTACCAAGTTGAGCATATTGATCGCAGGAAGAACGAGGCGGCTGACACTTTAAGCCGGTTAGGGTCTCAGCGTAAGTCGGTGCCACCTAACACGTTCCTGGATGTTTTGCTTAACCCTTCTGTCAAATTACCTACAGAGGAGGATCCTGTTGTTCCTGACCTGGAAGTACAATTGGTGGCGGCTCTTCAAGCTATTCCTGATTGGACAGTTCCGTATTTGGCTTACATGACCCGGGGCGAGTAACCCGAGGATGAGATTTTGGCCAGACAGATAACCCGGCGGTCTAAGTCAATGATGATTGTCAATGGGGAGTTGCACCATCGCAGTGTCACAGGGGCGTTTCAACGTTGTGTCTCTCATGAAGAAGGCTGTGAGATCCCGCGAGAGATCCATGAAGGATATTGTGCTCATCATGCCGACTTTAAATATCTCATGGCCAAGGCTTTTCATCATGGGTTATATTGGTTAACGGCTCATGCTGATGCTGAGGATTTGGTCCGCAGATGTGACAGTTGTCAGAAGTTTTCACGATGAACTCATGTTCCGGCTCAAGAGTTGAGGATGATTCCAATTACTTGGCCGTTTGCGACCTTGGGGCTTGATATGGTCGGGCCTTTCAAGAGGTCCAAGGATAAGAAAACCCACCTTTTGGTGGCGGTTGATAAGTTTACCAAGTGGGTTGAAGCAGAGCCGGTTAGGAAGTGTGATGCATCAACAACGGTTCAATTCATCGAGAAGGTGATCTTCCGTTTTGGCTTTCCCCACAACATTATAACGGATAATGGCACTAATCTGTCTAAGGGTGCTATGAAAGAGTTTTGTCAACGAGAGCATATTCAACTTGATGTTTCCTCCGTGGCTCACCCCCAGTCTAATGGTCAAGCGGAACGAGCTAACCAAGAGATTTTGTGAGGCATCAAGCGCCGGCTTATGGTTCCTTTGAAAAGAACGCCGGGTTGTTGGGTGGAGGAGTTACCCTCAGTGGTATGGAGTATCAATACAACCCCTGACAGATCTATGGGATACACACCTTTCTTCATGGTCTATGGAGCAGAGGCGGTTCTTCCTAGTGACATCCGTCATGATTCGCCCTGTGTGGCGGCTTATGTTGAAGCTGATAATGAAAGGGCACGCCAGGATGCACTGGACCTGTTGGATGAGGAGCGTGATCTCGCGGCGTCTCGTTCACGATTTATCAGCAAGATCTACGTCCTTATCATAGCCGCCGGGTCAAAACTAGAACCTTTCTAGAAGGCGACTTGGTGCTCCGGCTTATCCAGGATCAAACTGATATGCATAAATTATCACCGCCTTGGGAAGGACTTTTGTGGTCAGCAAGAATCTGCATAATGGGTCATACTATCTTATCGACGTTCAAGAACACAAGGACTCACGCACATCGGAGGAGGAGACCCGTCGGCCGTGGAATATTTCTCATCTTCGGCCCTACTATACTTGAGCTACCGGCTCACATGATGTACATAGTTAGATGATGTATATATTAGCGACAGTATAATAAAGCCGGCATCCCTGATAATTCAGGGCCTCTGTCGTTTCACTTCCTCGAAGCTGAGTCTTTATCATCATCTTACATGTTCACTTAAGAGTCTTGACGACCAAATTACAGGGACCAAAGAGAGTTGGATGCACATCACAGCTCAAACATAGGTCCCCGACGAGCACAATTCGTAAGTATGTCACTTGGGGGCTTCCTGTTCAAACATAGCTGTATTCACCAAAGATAGCATAGCGCTACTACCCTCTTGACCAGGTTATCTTGTTCAAACATAGTTGTATTCACCAAAGACGACATAACCTTTCTGGGTCATCCTACTTGTATACCAGCTGCTTCTTCTCCATCAGGTAATCCTGGTTCACCTGCCGAACTCTTAGCAATCAATCTTTTACGGTGTATTCGCCAAAGATCCTGAGCTTGTTAAGGTTAAAACACCGATTTTTCATGTGAGAGCACGGCTTACAGATAGTCAGGATAGATCCAGTCTCATAAGCCGCCTTCCTTGAAACTTGGATAAATCGGCCTGTGATGCATGATGCAACTCTCACCCCGCGTACTCTAGATAAGTCTATCTTTAAATAAGACCTGAACTTATCTGGGTTGTAATGTCGATTGGGTACTGTGATAGCCGGCTCATAGAAAGCGCGTACCTTCCAGTGGCTAACATGCTAGTTTCAATGAAGAAGAACCTTTGGCTTCCCAGCCTGCAAAAGCCTCGGATTTCTTGATTTTCTATTTTTTGGATTTATTTCATCGCTTTTTTCTGGCCATATGTTTTTTTACAAGTCGGGCCAAGCTGCCCTATTTATGTCTCATATTTGAAGCATCTTTGGGTCTTTCCAACCCACCAAGAGGGCAGACTCTAAGTCGCTAGAGGATAATAATCTTATGTTCCGAGTTATAGCTCTAAAGATTCTAACTGCATGGAGCTGATAAGCCGGCAGTCTAAGAACGCACCAAAGGGTAATGATCAATCTGATCTGCATAAATAAACGCTATTATAAGCATAAAGTGATAGTTTCTTCAACTGGTGGATCAATAGTATTGCGCAAAAACAGAACCGTGCACAATGGCACGGCAGATCAAAGTTTCACTACCCTATTACATGACTCAGGGAGCCAAACAAGATCAAGTGTTTTCAAAGGATCAAATATATAAACCGCCCGACGGTTCATTCTTTTCGGCCTTGCTGACTTGTGGCTTCTGGATCATCCTTCTCTGGTTGTTCATCCTCCTCCGACGTCTGAAAGTATGGCGATGACCAATCGATGCCAGACAGGGCTTGAAATTCAGCTTCATCATCTATAAGTTCGGACGGGTCAACTTAAAGTATGCTTACGGATTGGAGGGATTAAATCCATCACTTTATAAGTCTGAGTGAGCATCTTATGATTCTCCATGCTGTAAGCCGGATGATATCTTGACAGATCCGTTTCATTTGCAATCAGACTGGCTAGAGGACGTATTTCTTTCACACAAGCAGCAAAGTCCTTTTGATCAAATGAAGTGTTGTTTTCTTTCAAGCTTGGATAGCCAGTAGCTACATCAGACGGGTCTAGCTCTGGTAACCATGCCTTGGCCCGGCTCAAAGCTGTCACGGCACCGGCTCTTGCAGACGACCGCTTCATCTCATCTATCCTAGTAGGCAGCACAGAAAGTTTTTCAAGAAATCTACCAAGAGAATAGGTGCCTGATTGGCCGGAGAAATTGTGGCCGGTGCACGCTGAGCTCCAGTGTATAGCTGTTCAACAAGGATGTAAACAGCCTTGAGCTTCACAAGCATCTCTTGGTTCAGATTGCTGCTCATGCGACCTGTATAAGTTATAGATTGGTTAGAGGCGGTTTATACTATCAAAGAAAAGATCACTTTTGATGATTAGCAAGGCGGCTCACCAAAGATAGCAGAAACCATCTGGGATACATGGTGTTTTAAACCGGTGAGCTCATTGGTCACCTCTTCAAGAGCCGCCTTCGCCTTTTCAGCTCGATGCGTCAAAGCAATCCTTTCTTCAGCCCAAGCATTTTTCTCCGCCTCAAAACTGGTCTTCAGCTTTTCCGTTTCAGCCACACTAAATCGGAATTTTGACTCAGCTTTCCGGGTCTCAGATTCTTGATTCTTCAGCTAGGTCTTTGCATCAGCCTATTCTGATTCATGTTCAGCAGTGGTATTCTGTACAAACACAGAATTGCAAATACATTCATGTCCTGGTTACAGGAATATAAGTCCCAAGCCTTTTGCAAGCAACAACACTTGGCACTTGGGGGCTAATGCCTGCCAAAACATTCTTCATACATCGGCTCATATCAATAAGTCCCAAGCACTTTGCAAGCAAGAATACTTGGCACTTGGGGGCTAATGCAAGTCATTTGCATCTTCTTATTCATTTATGATAACCCGGTGGTGCCGTAAATAGTCACAACCGGCTTATGGGGACTATACAGGTAAGCTCTATATATAAATAATGGTAAACAGGACCGGCTCAGTCATGCTGATTAAACCGGCCCTTGGGGACTACGGATGCAATGTTCATAAAAATCCGGTTTTATTATAATGGTGAAGGACGGTTTTGGCAGGATTCAACTAAATATGCTCATGCTTATTCTAAGTCTACAACATATTCAATTTTATCATACCCAATAGACTTGGGGGCTAGCAGGATGTACATAACTTAGTAAAATTCATACCTCAAATTAATGATGCATCTGCTTCACCATGTCAACTTCAAGATCACGACTAGTGTGTACTTGATTGAGGTAGCCAGAAAGTACTTCGCTGCTACTCAGTTGCGCATAGTGAGTGACGTCAAACCTCACTTTACGTTTTTCAATGACCTCTTGTTTGGCGGAATGCGTGGCCAAGACAATCGGATTTCCCAGTTCTCTAAAGCCGGTATCAGTGATCAGCACATCTTCACTATGTTCTTCCAACGGTTTAAGTGGGCTTCATGATTCAGTGTTTAAAGAACTGATATTTGTGTGGTCAAGGGGGAGATGAGGAATTTCAGGCGGAACATCATGGGTAGTTTATTCTGGTTGTTTTTCAGAAGCATATGATGCTGGGACTTGTGGCTCCGGCTCAATGACTTTAGGATATTCAGCTGGCTTGGTCACCTTTGCCTTCTTACTAGGCTTTGCTTGGCCACTGCACATGTTATGACAAATCAGTACAATTATAAAAGCATAAGGAGGAACAAAATGAAAAGTAATTGTTGTTACCTAGGGGCAATTTTAAAACCCGGCAGCTGGGTCTGAGATGAGTCGCCGGAGGAAGAACGAGAAACCTCCTGGTAGTTTGAATCAGAAGAATTCAGTGGCCGGCGAATGAGACCCGCCAGCGGGTAAAAATAGTTTAAGTACGGAAGGACCTCGTTTTGACGTTTCCGTCGAACTTGAGTATTTGGTAAGCCGAAGGACAATTCTTCACCTCTGCTGTTCTGAGTCTATCGCCGGTTCTCGTGCTGCTATTGCTTCAAAAGAAAGTGAGGATCCAAATGAGCTAACGGGTGTGAAAAGTTTACTTTCCGGGTTACTCGTCAAATTTTCTGTCTTGGAAAAGTTCTGAGCTGGAGGAAATAATAATTACCTCTTCTTCAACTGCTTGGCTGGCCCCCTTATTGCCTGATTATAGTCAGTGTCAATAAGATAATTGAAAAAGGAGCCAAGAGAGTCAAGGGCTACCTCCGACTCAGAGCTGTTGTTTAGTTCAAACATATCAGAAGCACTTGGTTTCTTCTTTGTCTTCTTGGCGGTTTTCTTGGCAGCCCTGGCCATTTTGGCAGCTTCATGGTCATATTTTTTCTTCCAGAAATCGGATTTAGCATGTGAAAATCAGCAAGGTTGAGTTAATAGAATATTCTAATGATAAAGCAAAAGTAAGGTAAGTTAAGACTTACATCCGGTGGTGGGTTAAGTTTGCAGAAACAATTCAGACCTACTTTGCTGCAATCTCCCAGGCCTTCATTCAGAAGGATCTTTGTCATTTCAGTGATTGTCTCATCAGTCAAACACAAGGGGCTGTGGCATAATGGATCCTTTGTACCGCCCGTGTAAGTACACATTAAGCCAGGTTGGTGACTCAAGGGTATGATTCGCCAAGAGACCCAGCATCGAACCAAATCAATACCAGTTAACCCATTTCCTAGCAGAGCCTTGACCTTTGCAATAGTGGGGGCAATCTTTTTACGTTCAGCAACGGTAAGCTTTTCAGGAAGAGGATGCTTTGGGTCAAGACGTTGGACACGATAACCCGGTAATGGATTCTCATCAGCCGGAGAAGTATCTTTGTAGTAAAACCATGTTTGGTTCCAATACTTGGGGTGACTCGGCAAGCGAGCATAGGGGAAGATGGCATCTCTTCTCCGTTGAATTGAGATTCCGCCAAGTTCCAAGCTGGGTCCGTTCGTAAACTCGTTTTGGCGGTTTAAATAAAATATTCCCTAAAGAGCTCGACATTGGGCTCCTCTTGAAGGTATACTTCGCAGAAGACTTGGAAGTTGCAGATGTTTGACACAGAATTGGGTCCGATGTCTTGAGGATGGAGTTGAAAGAAATGCAAAACGTCTCAGAAAAACTTAGAACTAGGAGGTGAGAAGCCCCGATTCATGTGATCGGTAAAAACAATGACTTCGTCATCCTTCGGCTGAGGTCTTTCTTCACCTGGATTAGTGGCGCGATAATACATGATAGTTTTTGCTGGCAAATACCCAATTTCGACAAGGTCTTTGAGTGTATTCTCAGTGACAATAGAGGGAACCCAATTACACGAAGTGACTGTATTTGGCGGCATTGCGAAGAGAGAAGCCTAAAGGAAAGAAAAAAATTGCCGGTTCAAATTGATTCATTAAGCTGGGAATAAAAAGGTACATTTTATATTCACAATGGCGACTTAAATGGGGCCTAATGATATATGGATAATTATAAGCTGGTGATATAAGCCGCCATGACGAGCACTGGTATTCAAGATCTGACAAGAGCGAATTTTACTAAGTATAGGGACAAACACGTTTCACAGATTGGAGCTATAAGATTGGATCTACATCAGTTCAGAGAAATGAAATAAAATCTAAACCTAAGGTGGCGGTAGCAGAAAAGTGGGAATGCTCACATGAGACCTGTTGCAGAGAGGATATCTTTTGATATTAAAAAACAAGTGCTAAACTGCTACCGCACAAGATCCGTGTTGTTTTTAGATCAAAACTAGGCAATCTGGGAAGAGAAGGAGGAGCGGTGATGAACACCGATGAAGAAGGAAACCCTAAGGCAAGTCTATTAAGAGGAGAGGCAAATGCTTACCGACGCTGATGAACAGCCGAGGGGCGCCGCGATGTTCTGGTCCGTTCAGGGTGATGCAGCGACCGGAGTTGATCAAGTGGATGAACATCGACGGCGTTGGAGCTCGAGCGCGCTGGAGCATTGCGGGGAAGAAGACGAAGTTGAGAAGGCAAAGGGGGAGAGTGAAAAGGGGACCTGCAGCCCTATTTATAAGGCTGGAAGAATAAGTGGTATGTGCGAGAATCAAGGTGACAAGAAAATGGATATGTGATGGCGCGAGCGTCTCAATTTTCGGAGGTTCATGAAAATGAGGAGATTTGTTGAAGATTTGGGCCATATGTAATATTAATGACAGGTGGCGTCATGGCGGGTTACCGCAATCTCAGGGAATGAAATCATGGCGGGTTACAATATCTCACAAGAAGATGAAGAAGGATTTTTTATAAGTATTGAAGATTGACATGAACAAGTTCAAATCAACCTGGGGCCTAATGTTGGGGATATATGACTATCGGATATGACCTGCCCAGGAGGGGCCGAGTTATCCCAATGGAAGTTCATGGGGCAAGCCCATGAATGTTGAAGACGACGGTTCATATAGTAGGCTTGTTAAAAGGGCCTAAAACCCAAAGCACTTAAAGCCCGTCAGTGTAAACCGCCATGTAAGTTTGACTTATATCGTAAGGCATGTAAGATAAGTCACCGGGCCGGACACATTTGTATGAGCGGGCCGGGACTCTGTAAGCTGCGGGGTGTCAACCCGTGTATATAAGGGGACGACCCGGGAGTGGCTTAAGGCAAGAAAGAACAGATCGGAAGCTAGTTTAGCGTATTCGCTCCCCGACAATCGAAACCCTAGCAATACCACCTCAATCTGGATTAGGCTTTTACCTTCACCACAAGGGGCCGAACCAGTATAAACTCCTCATGTCCTTTATCCTGTTTTAACCCCTTTAAGCTAACTACATCACAATGGCTCCACAATTAAGTCCTTCCCCTAGGATATCTGCCGTGACAACTCCACGACAATATTAATAAAAGTGGATTTGGAGGGGTCATGACTTTATTTAGTGATGAATCCACTACTTTGGATGATGTTTCAATTGACTATGACAACAAAGTTGCTATCTATGATGTTTATGATGACGACATGTATGCTATAGAGAATAATTATAAGCATGAAAATTGTCATCATAATTTTAATTTTCAATCCCATGATGGTTATTTTGTTGAGTTTGCTCCCACTACTATTCGTGAGAATAAATTTGCTTATGTGGAATGTAGTAAAATTTCTATGCTTGGGGATCATGAGAGGAATGCTTTATGTGATAGCTATATTGTTTAATTCATTCATGATCCCACTGAAAATTACTATGAGAGAGGAACATATGCTTGTAGGTATTTCAATAATATCAAGTTTACTCTCTATGTGTTGAAAATCTTGAAGTTTTGCTTGTTTTGCCTTGCTATGCTAGTTGATTCTTGTTCCCATAAATTGTTTACTCACAAAATCCCTATGCATAGGAAGTGGGTTAGACTTAAATGTGCTAGTCATATTCTTCATGATGCTTTCTTTGTGTTTCAATCTTTATCTTTTATGTGAGCATCATTGAATTCATCATGATTAGCTAAAAGACATTAAAGAAAATCGCTTGTTGGGGGACAACCCAACACTTATACCTACTGTTTTTGTGTGTTCACATGGTTAAGCTACTGTAGTAATCATGTCTTACATGTTTTGTTTCAATAAAGTGCCAAGTAAAGCCTTTGGGATAGTGTGGATGATAGTTGATTTGATTATGTGCAAAAACAGAAAGTTTTGCGTCCAGTGCAGAAAATACAATATATCACTGGAACGTGATAATTAGCTGAATTTTTTACACATGATTGGTATACAAATTTCCTATGTTGTCCTAATTTGTCAGAATTGTTAGAGTTGAATAAGTATGGTGGTTGTGCAGATCATTACAGGCTGTTCAGTTTTTGACAGATTCTGTTTTCAATGCATAGTTTGCTTGTTTTCTAGTTTCTACGGCTTATATTGACCAATATAAATTGTAGAAATGATATGCTACAATAGGCATTGTGTGGAAACAATTATGAATCTTGTCTTTGACAGTACCAAACTGAATGATTTGTTTTATCATACTAACCCATCTCACGAAGTTCTGTTAAGTTTTGTGTGATTGAAGTTTTCAAGTTTTGGGTGAGATATCGATATGAGGAGAATAAGGAGCGGCAAGACCCTAAGCTTGGGGATGTCCAAGGCACCCCAAGGAAATATTCAAGGAATACCCAAGCAACTAAGCTTGGGGATGCCCCGGAAGGCATCCCCTCTTTCATCTTCAACATTATCGGTAACCTCACTTGGAGCTATATTTTCATTGGTCACATGATATGAGTTTTGCTTGGAGCGTCATTTTATTTTGTTAGGATTTGCTTGATGGTATTTAGAATAATGTTTTGTATCTTTTATTTCAATAAAATTGTCAAGGATAGCTTTTACCATGCTTATTTTGCAAATCTACATGTTGTTGTTTGAAAATAGAATGTTTATCGCTGTTGCAAAAATTCCCGAGAAAAGTCAGAATGTGATAAAATTTTGAAACTTTTTACACAGCAAGCTATGACAAATTTCTTACAACATGTTAAAATGTCGGGGGAAACTGTCCACCACGAGCACCTATGGGACCGGAGCCCCTTGTTCGTACGGTAAGGGAGCGGAGGGAGCACAAAGAGCAGATCGTAGAGCTCACGCAGGCAGTTTACCCAGGTTCGGGCCGCGATGGACGCGTAAAACCCTACTCCTGCTTGGTTTGTATTAAGTGTTGGAGCTCGGGAGCTTGAAGAACTAGCTACACCGAGCAAATGAGCGATCTAGGTTCCCAACCCTTTCTACGTTGTGCATGGGCCTCCTTTTATAGCTCAAGGGGTCACCGACAGGTGTCAACGTAAAAGAAGGGGTAAAAATGTAACTTTGGTGGTAGTTGGAACAGTGCGGGAATAGTGGATGAACAGTGCATGAACAGTGGTCATCACCTACTTTGACAGTGGGGGACAAGAGCATTAAATGCCCGTCACCGTCGACCCCAAAAGCGCCCGCCCTTGCGTCTCCGTTTGCCACGGCGATGGCTTCGTCACCGTGTAGTGCCACCATGTCCCCCAGGCTGCACAGCCATCCGCCACGCGTCCCCGGAATGGCCCCAGGACGACACGTGGTTCGATGAGCTGGAGCGCGGGCACACAGCGTAACTCTCCCCGGCAAGCACCTTGCCGGGGCCTTGACCTTGCCGGGCCCTGGAGCTTGTCGCTCTTCGGACCCTGCCGGGGCGCACGTTGCGCCGAGGCATGTCTTCTGAGATGTAGCCTTCTAGTCTTCCTGGCGAGCTCCTCTTGCCAGGGTCTTGTGCTAGCGAGGTAATCTTGAGCCTGGGACGGCCTTCCCGGCAAGCTCCACTTGCCGGGGTCTCGATCTTCTGTCTTGTATACTTTGTTTTCGAATGGCTTTATATGGATCAGAAAAGGTCTCCGACGAGCACGTGGTAAGCCCTGCCGCGGGAAGCTGCTACTGCCCGTGCACAAGTTGGGGTACTGAGGTACCCCTAACTTAGTACACCGACAGGAGCCCCCGGGCCTGGGCCACACACGGTGCCGAGCGCTGTTGGGCCAGGCCCAAAACAGTGCACGGGCACGCGCGGCCCACGGCACGCCGAATCCCCTTCCGCATCCGCCGCGTCCCTCCGTAACGGCACGCGTCGCGGCGTCGTGGGAGGGAACGTGGCCACGTTCTTTAATGGGTAATGCGGAGCGTCCCCCACTTCCCCCTTAAAAGCAGAGGAAGCAGGGGCCGTTACCTTACTTCGTCTTCATTGCTTCTTCCATCTCCAGAAATTCCCCTTTGCGCTCCGCCTCCACACCTCCTCTGTCGTCTCTCGCATCTGCGGTGCCGCCGGACCCCTTGCTCCCCCTTCCCTCGCCGCCTCCGCCATGGCCCCGAAGACCGAGAAGGCGAAGGCGGAGAAGGCCAAGAAAGAGAAATCTGAGCAGGCGGCGAGGCTTGCTCTCCTGCGGAAGAGGAATGTCGTCTTCGCGCCAAGGCTCGGCGCGCGGGAGCTCTGGAACAAGTACTACCTGTTCTGGGCCAAGAAGACCAAGGCGCATCCTCGGACCAGAGTTTATCCCGCCGCCGCCAAGGATATGTACCCCGGCGGGTATTTCTTCTTCGCTGTCTTCTTCCACTGCGGCCTTTGTCCTCCATTCTCTGAATTTTTCTGTGATATCATGAACACCTACAACCTCCACCTTCTAGACTTCACCCCCAACGCCATCCTTACGATGGCGGTTTTCGCACATCTGTGCGAAAACTATATAGGGATCTATCCAAACGTAGCGCTCTTTAGGCATTTCTTTACGCCTAGAGTAGAGGCCGGCGCTCCCCTCTCCGGGGGTATCTCTTGGGTCTTCCGCTTGAACAAGAAGGAATCCTATCTGCAAGGGGAGCTCCGCGGCAAGTGGGAGGAGTGGCGCGCGGATTGGTGCTGGATAGTAGAGGACGAGCCGCAGCCCTTCACTGCGCCGCGCACAACAGCCATAGTGCGCGGCAGGGACTGGAGCGACCTGGACTCGGACGACATCAAGCTCAACGTCGCCCTTGTCAGAATTCTTCGTCTCCGAGTAGCCAGGTTGACCATCGGAGAGGTAGGAGCAGACTTCCTCCGCCGCCGCATTGTCCCTTTACAAGAGAGGAAAAGGCCAGCATGGGAGTACGGCAATGCGGCGGACATTATGAGACTGCGCCCAAGGCTAAACTTCAACTTCACGTCGCTGGAGCTGAAGGGGATGGTCCGGGAGCTTTTTAAGCACGACCCGGCCCACCCGGAGTGGTTTAGAGCTCCCCGGGGAGTGGTGCCTCTATGCAACAGCACGGCCCGGGACCCCTTACGCGCAATGATGCCCGCATGTGACTCGCATGGCGTCGACCCCACATGGATAGCGCCCAAGCCGGATGCCATCATGAGCTTCTTCGACAACTTGGTGGAGGTGCCGAAGAACAAGGAGGAGATCAAGGGTCTCACCCGGGCCACCACTGAGCGGGAGATTGCTTATATAGCTTCTCGGGTAGAAGAGGCCGCCGCAGCCGCAGCGGCAGGAGAGTTCGGGTTCATAGTTGAAGAGGCAGAGGCTGCGGAAGCGTCGTGCCAAGCAGAGGAGGCGGAGATCCGCAGGCTGCTTAAGCTTCTGCCCGACGAGCTCGCCGGGGTCCCCTCTCTGAGGTATGCTGGGATCCCCGGGATCGTGAGCGAGGCCACCGCGAGGGGCGACGTTGCCGGAGGAAGCAGAGGTGCCGGAGGGAGCGGAGGCGCCGGAGGGAGCAGGGCCGCAGGGCAGGGCGCTGGGCCCAGCGAGCCCGCCGGGGAGGAGGAGGAGGAGGAGGACGCCGGGGCCGGCGAGGACTCCGGTGGGTCTCTGGGGCTCGACGACGACGCCTCCTCGACCTCGGAGACCTCCCCGCCACGGGCAAGTCCCAGGCGATCTCCGTTGAAGCGCCTCCGCAAGGCGACGACGACGACGAGGGCGCAGGCGCCCCGACAACAACCTGCTTGCCGGGCGGCGCGAGCTACCCGGGGGAGCCAAGCTGCGACGGGAGCGCCCGGCGCACCAACCGTGGCGGAGGCGACCCGCGCACAGGCTACGGCGGAGGCGCCCCGTGCGTCAGCGCCAAGTGGAGGAGGGTCTTCTCAGAGCGGAGCGGCTGCTCCGCCTGCTCCCCGGGCCTCGGCGTCCACAGGGGCCGGGTCTTCGCAGCCCCCAGCCCCGGGGACCGCCAAGCGCCCGAGGGAGCCTTCTCCTCCTGCTCCTCGCGCGGACGCGCCTCAGGTGGAGTTCGACTTCTCCGCCCTGAGCGACGACGACGACGACGAGGAACAGGAGTAAGTGCTTGAAGTCTTGTATCTTCTTTAATTTTGTCTTGATTCTTTCTTCGATGATTCTGATCTTGCTTCTTGCTTTGATTCCAGGACCCTGGCCCAGCGAGCGGCGAAGAAGGCCAAGGTTCCCGTGGTCGAGGTCGAGGATGACTCGCCCGTCACGGCGACAGGGGACGCGCCGGAGACGAGCTTGCCGGACCCGAGCGCTGCTCCGAGGAGCAGCCCCCAGCGCAGCCCCCAGCGTAAGTCTGGTTTTGAACTTTCCGCTCGTCGGTCGCGCCTAAAGTTTTTGTCTTGTACTAACATCTTGTTGCTCTGTTTGGTCTTGATTGTCTTGTGCAGAGGTGGAGCCGCAGCCACAGGAGCGCCCGGAGACCACTCCCGAGGAGCCGCAGGCCCCGCCGCCCCCGCCAAGGACGAACTCTCCGGCGAGGGAGAGCGCTCCGCCAAGGGCGGGTACTCCGCCAAGGGCGAGTACCCCGCCAAGGGCGAGCAGCCCGGCGAGGGTGGCCACCCCGCCAAGGGAGAGCTCCCCGGCGAGGGAGCCTGTCGTCGACGAAGTCCGCCAAGGTAAGTCTTGTAACCTCGTCTTCTTGGATTTGTCTTTTTTGGATATTTGCTTGAACTTCTTCTTTTTTCTTCTTCTAGATCCTCCTCCCCCAGAGCAGATGGAGACGGAGGTCGTCGTCGAGGTGGACGGCGCGCAGGGCGACGGCGGCAACGCCCCTGTCGTTGAAGACACGGCGGGAGCCGCCGAGCCTGCCGCGGAGGAGACTGCCCCGACCGCAGACGCAGCGGCCGGGGAGGGGGACGGCGGCCATACTGCCAGCCCGGAGGCGGCAGGAGCGTCAAGCGCTGCGCCGGCTGCCGACCCCTCCGCCGAGAAGGAGCAGTCCGCCTTCTATCTTGAGGCTCCCAACGGCGTCTTCATTCAAGTGCCGTGGGGATCCTCGTCGCGAGCCCCCGAGGAGGGAGAGACCTTCGATGGGGAGGTTCTCGCCTCCGCGGGGCTGAAGATCGTCGAGGCGCCCGGCGGGAGCGACGAGCCCGAGGAGGAGAAATTGCTTCACCGGCCCCTGGCCCTTTACCGGGCCAGGCAGGCGAAGCTCGAGTCTCGGGAAGCCCTCACCGCCAAGGCCGCAGCAGATATGGAGAAACGCGTCGCGGAGCTCCGCGCCGCCAACCAGGCGGCCCTTCGCGATGTGGCGGAGGAGCGCGAGAGGCTTGCTGGAGAGTACCAAGAGTGGCTCCTGGAGAAGGCCGAGGCCGAGGAGCAGCAGCGACTCGCCGGAGAAGCGCTGTCCCAGCGAGAAGGAGCGCTCAACCAGCGGAAGGTCGACCTCGACTCTCACGAGGAAGACCTTGCCGCCCAGGAGTAGGCCCTTGGCGGGGAGCTGAAAGAAGCAAAGGCCGCCGCAGCCACCGCGGAGACCGCCAAGAAGGACCTCGAGGCTAAGGTGGCGCAGCTGGAGGAGTACCTGAATGCGAGCACGGATAGGGTCACCGCACTCAACATAGAGCGCGAGAAGGATGCCCATACCAACTCGGAACTCCAGGTACGCCTTTCCAAGCAGGGCGACGAGCTGAAGGCCGCCAAGGACTCGATTGCAGATCTGGAGCTGAAAGTCTCTACGCTGAAGGATTCACTCGACGCCGTCCGGGACCATGAAACCAAACTGAAGGACGAGCTCCGCAAAGATCGAGGCTTGGTGGAGAGCGCCACCACTGCGGCCAACAACTTCCACCAGACCGTCGAGGTATGGACTGAAGATCTGGTGGCTTCTGCAGCTAGCATCGACAAGGAGCTGATGGCGATGAGGGTGGAGCACCTCATATACTCTCCGGATCCAAACCTCCCCCACAGCGCCAAGCTCAGTCTCTTCTTCAGAGGGATCGCGCCGGCTCTCGCAAATCTTCAGAAGAAGCTCCCCGCGCAACTGGCCGAGGAGTCACGCCAGCTCTGCGCGGGAACTTTGGAGCGCGTCCTGACGAAGATAGTGTACCGCAATCCTGGCATAAACCTCGTCAACGTTCTCCGCAGCTTGCCGGCCGACGCGGATTTGGAGGCGCTGAAGGCGCAGGTCACCCACATTATCGCCAAGGTGAACAAGATCTCTAGGGTTGAAGGCGACCGCGTAGATTAGGCCTCTTCCTTTTTATTTTCTTTGTTACTGCAAAGTGTGCCATGGACACGAATCTGTTAGTGATTGCGACAAGTTATCCCTTGTAAAATATTATCTTATTTTGAGCAATCGATGCAGCGTTATCTCCCTTGTTTTGGTCCTCTACTTTGTATGCCTTCAACCCTATGCTTCTAGGGAACTTGCCGGCAAGGGGCCCTTGCCGCGAGCGCTGAGTGCTGGACCCTGAGCAGCCTGCTGGCCAAGGTCTTACCGGCAAGCAACCTTCCCGCAGCTAGTCGCAACGCACTTAGCTTGCTGAGTGAACTCGGATACGAAGCAAGGGCGCGACACTTGTCGCAGCTCACTTAAGTCGTTGAGAGTACTCGAAAACAAGATAAGGGTGCGGCTAGCCACGGGTAGGTTCCTCCGCGCATAGGTTTTCCATACAAAGCGTGGTTGTTCAAGGAAGATAACTAAAAATTTAAAAATTTGAACTGCTCAAATTCTGGTAACTTAGCTTTCATATATTGCTTGCTTCCCGGTAAGGCTTCTCTTTCTTGAACAGCACTTTGGTTCATCTTCCATCTCCTTCCCCCCCGGCAAACTTGTGCGCGAGGAACATTCCTTCTGCTTAAGAGGAAAAGAAAAAGAAGAGGGAAACAAGTATATGGCCTTTCGGCGTGCTAATGCTTACCGGATACGTGTGTTGCACAAGATGCCAAATAATGCATGCAAATATCGAAGAAAAGCATGGAAAAGGCAAATAGTGCAAATCACGAAAACTTTACTGATGCACGGGGTCTGCGCCCGGCTTTGTACAAAGGGTTACATGCAACAGCGGCAAGGCTTGTACAAAAGGTGGTTGCCGGAGCGGATCACGGCAACCGTGCCTTATGGGTGAAACTTGCGAAGATGCTCTATGTTCCAGGAATTGCTCACCGGTAAGCCTTCTTCGGTCTCAAGGCGGACAGCGCCGGGCCTTGTGACTTGTCTCACCCGATAAGGGCCTTCCCACTTTGGCGTCAACTTGTTGGAATTCTTGGCGGACTGAACACGCCGAAGAACAAGGTCGCCTTCCTCGAGACTCCTGGCCTTAACCTTGCGGCGATGGTAGCGGCGCAAGGCTTGCTGGTATCGAGCAGCTCGTACAGCAGCCTGGAGACGTTCCTCCTCGAGGAGCAATGCATCATCTTGTCGCAGTTGCTCTTGCTCGAGCTCATCATAAGCGAGCACTCGAGGAGATCCGTATACGAGTTCCGTGGGGAGAACTGCCTCTGCCCCATAGACTAGGGCAAAGGGTGTCTGTCCGGTGGCTCGACTTGGTGTCGTTCTGATTGACCAAAGAGCCGCCGGTAGCTCCTCTATCCAGTTTCTTCCGCACTTGTGCAGCCTGTCAAAGGTTCTTGTCTTGAGTCCGCGCAGCACTTCAGCATTGGCCCTCTCCGCTTGACCATTGCTCCTCGGGTGAGTGACAGAAGCGAAACAGACCTTGGCGCCAAGGTCTTGGACGTACTGCATGAAGGTACGACTAGTAAATTGTGTACCGTTGTCGGTGATGATCCTGTTAGGGATTCCGAAACGGCAAACAATCGACCTGAAGAACCTGACCGCTGACTGTGCTGTCACCTTTCTCACTGGCTCCACTTCTGGCCACTTTGTGAACTTGTCGATTGCAACGTACAAGTACTCAAAGCCCCCGACAGCGCGAGGGAAGGGGCCGAGGATATCGAGCCCCCAGACCGAGAAGGGCCAGGACAAAGGGATCGTCTGGAGAGCTTGAGCTGGCTGATGAATTTGCTTGGCATGGAACTGGCACGCTTCACACTTGGTTACTTGTGCAGTTGCATCTTGGAGGGCTTCTGGCCAGAAGAACCCTTGTCGGAACGCCTTCCCGGCAAGCGCCCTTGCGCCAATGTGGTGGCCACATATGCCTCCGTGTATTTCTGCCAACAGCTTTCGTCCATCTTCCCTGGAGATGCACTTCAACCTGACACCATTGAGTCTCCTTCTGTACAGCTCGTTATCCACGAACTGGTACATACTTGACTGCCTGGTTATCTTCTCTATCTCTTCTGGGTCGTCGGGAAGTTCTCCAGTTTGCAGAAAACGGACGATCTGCTGCGCCCATGCTGGAGCCCGAGGCTCAACGGCAAGGACTAAAGGCTCGAGGGCTGCTGCAGGAACCTCAGCTTCCACGGCAAGAACCTCTGGTTCTGCCGGAGCAGATGGTCCCCCGGCAAGCTCGCCGGGGCGAGTCTTGTCGGGAACGCTTGCTTCAACTGTACAGATCCGGGGATCCGCAGGAGCAAACTGTTCCTCAGCATTCTGATCGTTGATCTTGAGGACCTTGGCGGCGGTTTCGGGAAGATCCGCCGGCAAGTAGTCGCCGGAGACCAACTTTCTCTTCTTGTGCTGCCCAATAGATGGTGTGACGGATGGCTGAGTCAGCTTGAGCAAGAAGGTCCCTGGTTCCACAGGTAACTTCATCACAGCACACTTTGAAAGGCCATCTGCAATGTCATTTTGAGCTCTTGGAACGTGCTCCATTTGCAGACCTTCAAAGTGTTCTTCTAGCTTCCTCACTTCATCTACATAAGCTTCCATCAAAGGGCTCTGGTAACTCTTGTTAACTTGTCGGACCACCAACTGAGAATCTCCCCGGACAATCAGCTTCTTGATCCCAAGTTCGGCCGCAATCCTGAGGCCGGCAAGCAAGCCTTCATACTCAGCAGTATTGTTTGTTGCTTGCTCCCTGGGAAAGTGCATCTGGATAACATATTTGAGGTGCTCTCCGATGGGCGTGATGAGTACCACGCCGGCACCGGCGCCTTGCAGCGAGAAAGCACCATCAAAGTACATTACCCATTCACTCGTCGCTTCTTGTACGGGAACACTTGTCTCTGGAATCTCTTCGTCGGGCGTCGGGGTCTATTCAGCTATGAATTCTGCCAAAGCTCAGCTCTGTATGGTTGAAGTACTTTCAAACTTGAGACCAAAGCTTGACAGCTCAAGGGCCCATTCGACGATCCTGCCTGTTGCTTCTGGATTGTGCAATATCCTCTTCAGCGGAAAGTGAGTGACCACTGTTATCTCATGTGCTTGGAAGTAATGGCGCAACTTTCTCGAGGCCATGAGGAGGCCGAAAAGCAACTTCTGCACCCCGGAGTATCTTGATCTAGCCCCCTGCAAGAGGGAACTCACAAAATACACCGGGCGCTGCACCATCTTTCTTCGCACTTCTCCTTGTTCCTGCGCAGAGTTGTCCTTGTCGGGGCCAGAGCTTGTCGGAGCAGCCCCCTGCTTGTCGCTGGATTCGCTTGCCGGTGGTGTAGACTCCTCGTCGGCCTCCCTCTCCGCTACTAACGCAACACTAACCACTTGATTGGTTGCCGCTAAGTACAGCAGCAACTTCTCTTGCGGCCTAGGTGCGACAAGTATTGGAGTGGAGGATAGGTACCGTTTCAAGTCTTGCAGCGCTGCCTCCGCTTCCGGAGTCCATTTCATAGGACATGCCTTCTTCAAGATTTTGAAGAAAGGTAGGGCGCGTTCTGCAGACTTCGAAATGAACCTACTGAGGGCAGCTACACAACCTGCAAGTCTCCTGACATCCTTGACGCGCTTCGGGGCTTCTATCTGCTCGATGGCTTTTATCTTGTCGGGATTGGCCTCAATCCCCCTCTGGGACACAAAGAACCCGAGAAGCTTGCCGGAAGGGACTCCAAAGACGCACTTCTCGGGGTTCAACTTAAGCTGGATCTTGCGCAGGTTCTCAAATGTCTCTTCCAAATCTTGGATCAACGTATCTCTGTTCTTGCTCTTTACCACTATGTCATCCATGTAAGCTTCTACATTCCTGTGGATCTGTGGCTCAAAAGCGGTGTGCACTACCCTTGCAAATGTTGAGCCTGCATTCTTCAATCCGAAGGGAATGCGTATGAAGCAATATGTGCCACATGGAGTGATAAATGCAGTCTTCTCTTCATCTTCCTTAGCCATGAAAATCTGATGGTAGCCTGAATATGCATCAAGGAAAGAGAGCAGCTCACATCCAGCAGTGGAGTCAACAATCTGGTCAATGTGCGGCAAGGGAAATGGATCCTTGGGACATGCTTTATTCACATCGGTGAAGTCTATACACAGTCTCCACTTCCCGTTGGCCTTACGCACGATGACTGGGTTTGCTAACCACGTCGGATGGATCACACCTCTAACTAGGCCTGCTGCTTCTAGCTTTTTGATCTCTTCGGCAATGAATTCTTGGCGCTCCACGGCTTGCTTTCTGACCTTCTGCTTGACGGGCCGCGCGTGAGGACAAACAGCAAGCTTGTGCTCAATTACCTTCCTAGGAACATCGGGGATGTCAGATGGTTGCCAGGCAAACACATCGACATTCGCAGGCAGTTTACCCAGGTTCGGGCCGCGATGGACGCGTAAAACCCTACTCCTGCTTGGTTTGTATTAAGTGTTGGAGCTCGGGAGTACGGCAATGCGGCGGACATTATGAGACTGCGCCCAAGGCTGAACTTCAACTTCACGTCGCTGGAGCTGAAGGGGATGGTCCGGGAGCTTTTTAAGCACGACCCGGCCCACCCGGAGTGGTTTAGAGCTCCCCGGGGAGTGGTGCCTCTATGCAACAGCACGGCCCGGGACCCCTTACGCGCAATGATGCCCGCATGTGACTCGCATGGCGTCGACCCCACATGGATAGCGCCCAAGCCGGATGCCATCATGAGCTTCTTCGACAACTTGGTGGAGGTGCCGAAGAACAAGGAGGAGATCAAGGGTCTCACCCGGGCCACCACTGAGGGGGAGATTGCTTATATAGCTTCTCGGGTAGAAGAGGCCGCCGCAGCCGCAGCGGCAGGAGAGTTCGGGTTCACAGTTGAAGAGGCAGAGGCTGCGGAAGCGTCGTGCCAAGCAGAGGAGGCGGAGATCCACAGGCTGCTTAAGCTTCCCCCCGACGAGCTCACCGGGGTCCCCTCTCTGAGGTATGCTAGGATCCCCGGGATCGTGAGCGAGGCCGCCGCGAGGGGCGACGTTGCCGGAGGAAGCAGAGGTGCCGGAGGGAGCGGAGGCGCCGGAGGGAGCAGGGCCGCAGGGCAGGGCGCTGGGCCCAGCGAGCCCACCGGGGAGGAGGAGGAGGAGGAGGACGCCGGGGCCGGCGAGGACTCCGGTGTGTCTCTGGGGCTCGACGACGACGCCTCCTCGACCTCGGAGACCTCCCCGCCACGGGCAAGTCCCAGGCGATCTCCGTTGAACCGCCTCCGCAAGGCGCCTACGGCGACGAGGACGTAGGTGCCCCGACAACAACCTGCTCGCCGGGCGACGCGAGCCACCGGGGGGAGCCAGGCTGCGACAGAGGCGCCCCGCACATCAGCCGCGACGGAGGCACCCCGCACAACAGCTGCGGCGGGGGCGCCCCGCGTGCCAGCACCAAGCAGAGTGGGATCCTCTTAGAGCGGAGCGGCGGCTCCGCCTGCTCCCCGGGCCCCGGCATCAACAGAGGCTGGGTCTTCGCAGCCCCCAGCCCCTGGGACCACCAAGCGCCCGAGGGAGCCTTCTCCTCCGGCTCCTCGCGCGGACGCGCCTCAGGTGGAGTTCGACTTCTCCGCCCTGAGCGACGACGACGATGACGAGGAACATGAGTAAGTGCTTGAAGTCTTGTATCTTCTTTAATTTTGTCTTGATTCTTTCTTTGATGATTCTGATCTTGCTTCTTGGTTTGATTCTAGGACCCTGGCCCAGCGAGCGGCGAAGAAGGCCAAGGTTCCCGTGGTCGAGGTCGAGGACGACTCGCCCGTCGCGGCGACAGGGGACGCGCCGGCGACGAGCTTGCCGGACCCGAGCGCTGCTCCGAGGAGCAGCCCCCAGCGCAGCCCCCAGCGTAAGTCTGGTTTTGAACTTTCCGCTCGTCGGGCGCGCCTAAAGTTTTTGTCTTGTACTAACATCTTGTTGCTCTTGTTTTGTCTTGTGCAGAGGTGGAGCCGCAGCCACAGGAGCGCCCGGAGGCCACTCCCGAGGAGCCGCAGGCCCCGGCGCCCCCGCCAAGGACGAACTCTCCGGCGAGGGAGAGCGCTCCGCCAAGGGCGGGTACTCCGCCAAGGGCGAGTACCCCGCCAAGGGCGAGCAGCCCGGCGAGGGTGGCCACCCCGCCAAGGGAGAGCTCCCCGGCGAGGGAGCCTGTCGTCGACGAAGTCCGCCAAGGTAAGTCTTGTAACCTTGTCTTCTTGGATTTGTCTTTTTTGGATATTTGCTTGAACTTCTTCTTTTTCTTCTTCTTGTAGATCCTCCTCCCCCAGAGCAGATGGAGACGGAGGTCGTCGTCGAGGTGGAGGGCGCGCAGGGCGACGGCGGCAACACCCCTGTCGTTGAAGACACGGCGGGAGCCGCCGAGCCTGCCGCGGAGGAGACTGCCCCGACCGCAGACGCAGCGGCCGGGGAGGGGGACGGCGGCCATACTGCCGGCCCGGAGGCGGCAGGAGCGTCAAGCGCTGCGCCGGCCGCCGACCCCTCCGCCGAGAAGGAGCAGTCTGCCTTCTATCTTGAGGCTCCCAACGGCGTCTTCATTCAAGTGCCGTGGGGATCCTCGCCGCGAGCCCCCGAGGAGGGAGAGACCTTCGATGGGGAGGTTCTCGCCTCCGCAGGGCTGAAGATCGTCGAGGCGCCCGGCGGGAGCGACGAGCCCGAGGAGGAGAAATTGCTTCAGCGGCTCCTGGCCCTTTACCGGGCCAGGCAGGCGAAGCTCGAGTCTCGGGAAGCCCTCACCGCCAAGCCCGCAGCAGATATGGAGAAACGCGTCGCGGAGCTCCGCGCCGCCAACCAGGCGGCCCTTCACGACGTGGCGGAGGAGCGCGAGAGGCTTGCTGGAGTGTACCAAGAGTGGCTCCTGGAGAAGGCCGAGGCCGAGGAGCAGCAGCGACTCGCCGGAGAAGCGCTGTCCCAGCGAGAAGGAGCGCTCAACCAGCGGAAGGTCGACCTCGACTCTCACGAGGAAGACCTTGCCACCCGGGAGCAGGCCCTTGGCGGGGAGCT
The DNA here is from genome assembly GCA_902687465.1 of Secale cereale. Classification (NCBI taxonomy): domain Eukaryota; kingdom Viridiplantae; phylum Streptophyta; class Magnoliopsida; order Poales; family Poaceae; genus Secale; species Secale cereale. The sequence continues at coordinate 855,817,231 of LR738710.1, read as the reverse complement.
GAAAGAAGCAAAGGCCGCCGCAGCCACCGCGGAGACCGCCAAGAAGGACCTCGAGGCTAAGGTGGCGCAGCTGGAGGAGTACCTGAAGGCGAGCACGGATAGGGTCACCGCGCTCAACATAGAGCGCGAGAAGGATGCCCATACCAACTCGGAACTCCAGGTACGCCTTTCCAAGCAGGGCGACGAGCTGAAGGCCGCCAAGGACTCGATTGCAGATCTGGAGCTGAAAGTCTCTACGCTGAAGGATTCACTCGACGCCGTCCGGGACCGTGAAACCAAACTGAAGGACGAGCTCCGCAAAGATCGAGGCTTGGTGGAGAGCGCCACCACTGCGGCCAACAACTTCCGCCAGACCGTCGAGGTATGGACTGAAGATCTGGTGGCTTCTGCAGCTAGCATCGACAAGGAGCTGATGGCGATGAGGGTGGAGCACCTCATATACTCTCCGGATCCAAACCTCCCCCGCAGCGCCAAGCTCAGTCTCTTCTTCAGAGGGATCGCGCCGGCTCTCGCAAATCTTCAGAAGAAGCTCCCCGCGCAACTGGCCGAGGAGTCACGCCAGCTCTGCGCGGGAACTTTGGAGCGCGTCCTGACGAAGATAGTGTACCGCAATCCTGGCATAAACCTCGTCAACGTTCTCCGCAGCTTGCCGGCCGACGCGGATATGGAGGCGCTGAAGGCGCAGGTCGCCCACATTATCACCAAGGTGAACAAGATCTCTAGGGTTGAAGGCGACCGCGTAGATTAGGCCTCTTCCTTTTTATTTCCTTTGTTACTGCAAAGTGTGCCATGGACACGAATCTGTTAGTGATTGCGACAAGTTATCCCTTGTAAAATATTATCTTATTTTGAGCAATCGATGCAGCGTTATCTCCCTTGTTTTGGTCAGCGCCCGCCCTTGCGTCTTCGTTCGCCACGGCGATGGCTTCGTCACCGTGTAGTGCCACCGTGTCCTCCAGGCTGCACAGCCATCCGCCACGCATCCCTGGAATGGCCCCAGGGCGACGCGTGGTTCGATGAGCTGGAGCGCGGGCACACAGCGTAACTCTCCCCGGCAAGCACCTTGCCGGGGCCTTGACCTTGCCGGGCCCTGGAGCTTGTCGCTCTTCGGACCCTGCCGGGGCGCACGTTGCGCCGAGGCATGTCTTCTGAGATGTAGCCTTCTAGTCTTCCTGGCGAGCTCCTCTTGCCAGGGTCTTGTGCTAGCGAGGTAATCTTGAGCCTGGGACGGCCTTCCCGGCAAGCTCCACTTGCCGGGGCCTTGATCTTCTGTCTTGTATACTTTGTTTTCGAATGGCTTTATATGGATCAGAAAAGGTCTCCGACGAGCACGTGGTAAGCCCTGCCGCGGGAAGCTGCTACTGCCCGTGCACAAGTTGGGGTACTGAGGTACCCCTACCTTAGTACACCGACAGGAGCCCCCGGGCCTGGGCCACACACGGTGCCGAGCGCTGTTGGGCCAGGCCCAAAACAGTGCACGGGCACGCGCGGCCCACAGCACGCCGAATCCCCTTCCGCATCCGCCGCGTCCCTCCGTAACGGCACGCGTCGATTGCGGCGTCGTGGGAGGGAACGTGGCCACGTTCTTTAATGGGAAATGCGGAGCGTCCCCCACTTCCCCCTTAAAAGCAGAGGAAGTAGGGGCCGTTACCTTACTTCGTCTTCATTGCTTCTTCCATCTCCAGAAATTCCCCTTTGCGCTCCGCCTCCACACCTCCTCCGCCGTCTCTCGCATCTGCGGCGCCGCCGGACCCCTTGCTCCCCCTTCCCTCGCCGCCTCCGCCATGGCCCCGAAGACCGAGAAGGCGAAGGCGGAGAAGGCCAAGAAAGAGAAATCTGAGCAGGCGGCGAGGCTTGCTCTCCTGCGGAAGAGGAATGTCGTCTTCGCGCCAAGGCTCGGCGCGCGGGAGCTCTGGAACAAGTACTACCTGGCGCGCCAAAGATGTCGGGGGAAACTGTCCAGCACGAGCACCTATGGGACCGGAGCCCCTTGTTCGTACGGTAAGGGAGCGGAGGGAGCACAAAGAGCAGATCGTAGAGCTCACGCAGGCAGTTTACCCAGGTTCGGGCCGCGATGGACGCGTAAAACCCTACTCCTGCTTGGTTTGTATTAAGTGTTGGAGCTCGGGAGCTTGAAGAACTAGCTACACCGAGCAAATGAGCGATCTAGGTTCCCAACCCTTTCTACGTTGTGCATGGGCCTCCTTTTATAGCTCAAGGGGTCACCGACAGGTGTCAACGTAGAAGAAGGGGTAAAAATGTAACTTTGGTGGTAGTTGTAACAGTGCGGGAACAGTGGATGAACAGTGGATGAACAGTGGTCATCACCTACTTTGACAGTGGGGGACAAGAGCATTAAATGCCCGTCACCGTCGACCCCAAAAGCGCCCGCCCTTGCGTCTCCGTTTGCCACGGCGATGGCTTCGTCACCGTGTAGTGCCACCGTGTCCTCCAGGCTGCACAGCCATCCGCCACGCGTCCCTGGAATGGCCCCAGGGCGACGTGTGGTTCGATGAGCTGGAGCGCGGGCACACAGCGTAACTCTCCCCGGCAAGCAGCTTGCCGGGGCCTTGACCTTGCCGGGCCCTGGAGCTTGTCGCTCTTCGGACCCTGCCGGGGCGCACGTTGCGCCGAGGCATGTCTTCTGAGATGTAGCCTTCTAGTCTTCCTGGCGAGCTCCTCTTGCCAGGGTCTTGTGCTAGCGAGGTAATCTTGAGCCTGGGACGGCCTTCCCGGCAAGCTCCACTTGCCGGGGCCTTGATCTTCTGTCTTGTATACTTTGTTTTCGAATGGCTTTATATGGATCAGAAAAGGTCTCGGACGAGCACGTGGTAAGCCCTGCCGCGGGAAGCTGCTACTGCCCGTGCACAAGTTGGGGTACTGAGGTACCCCTACCTTAGTACACCGACAGGAGCCCCCGGGCCTGGGCCACACACGGTGCCGAGCGCTGTTGGGCCAGGCCCAAAACAGTGCACGGGCACGCGCGTCCCACGGCACGCCGAATCCCCTTCCGCATCCGCCGCATCCCTCCGTAACGGCACGCGTCGATTGCGGCGTCGTGGGAGGGAACGTGGCCACGTTCTTTAATGGGAAATGCGGAGCGTCCCCCACTTCCCCCTTAAAAGCAGAGGAAGCAGGGGCCGTTACCTTACTTCGTCTTCATTGCTTCTTCCATCTCCAGAAATTCCCCTTTGCGCTCCGCCTCCACACCTCCTCCGCCGTCTCTCGCATCTCCGGCGCCGCCGGACCCCTTGCTCCCCCTTCCCTCGCCGCCTCCGCCATGGCCCCGAAGACCGAGAAGGCGAAGGCGGAGAAGGCCAAGAAAGAGAAATCTGAGCAGGCGGCGAGGCTTGCTCTCCTGCGGAAGAGGAATGTCGTCTTCGCGCCAAGGCTCGGCGCGCGGGAGCTCTGGAACAAGTACTACCTGTTCTGGGCCAAGAAGACCAAGGCGCATCCTCGGACCAGAGTTTATCCCGCCGCCGCCAAGGATATGTACCCCGGCACCTATGGGACCGGAGCCCCTTGTTCGTACGGTAAGGGAGCGGAGGGAGCACAAAGAGCAGATCGTAGAGCTCACGCAGGCAGTTTACCCAGGTTCGGGCCGCGATGGACGCGTAAAACCCTACTCCTGCTTGGTTTGTATTAAGTGTTGGATCTCGGGAGCTTGAAGAACTAGCTACACCGAGCAAATGAGCGATGTAGGTTCCCAACCCTTTCTACGTTGTGCATGGGCCTCCTTTTATAGCTCAAGGGGTCACCGACAGGTGTCAACGTAAAAGAAGGGGTAAAAATGTAACTTTGGTGGTAGTTGGAACAGTGCGGGAATAGTGGATGAACAGTGCATGAACAGTGGTCATCACCTACTTTGACAGTGGGGGACAAGAGCATTAAATGCCCGTCACCGTCGACCCCAAAAGCGCCCGCCCTTGCGTCTCCGTTTGCCACGGCGATGGCTTCGTCACCGTGTAGTGCCACCGTGTCCCCCAGGCTGCACAGCCATCCGCCACGCGTCCCCGGAATGGCCCCAGGACGACGCGTGGTTCGATGAGCTGGAGCGCGAGCACACAGCGTAACTCTCCCCGGCAAGCACCTTGCCGGGGCCTTGACCTTGCCGGGCCCTGGAGCTTGTCGCTCTTCGGACCCTGCCGGGGCGCACGTTGCGCCGAGGCATGTCTTCTGAGATGTAGCCTTCTAGTCTTCCTGGCGAGCTCCTCTTGCCAGGGTCTTGTGCTAGCGAGGTAATCTTGAGCCTAGGACGGCCTTCACGGCAAGCTCCACTTGCCGGGGCCTTGATCTTCTGTCTTGTATACTTTGTTTTCGAATGGCTTTATATGGATCAGAAAAGGTCTCCGACGAGCACGTGGTAAGCCCTGCCGCGGGAAGCTGCTATTGCCCGTGCACAAGTTGGGGTACTGAGGTACCCCTACCTTAGTACACCGACATAAAATTTCAGATTTTTTTTTAGTTTGGGATGTATGGATCCTCTTGCATTCTTTACAAGTTGTCCTGTTTAGACAGATTGCTGTTATGTTTGCATTGTTTGCATATGTTTGTGTGTTTTATGATTCTATTTAAGGATAGTACTATTAAATATGCAGAGGCATTTAGTATGCAATGTCAAATTAATTTTAGTGATTTTCTACAGTAGAGAATGATAAGGTTTTGCATTGATTTATACTAACTTATCTCACGAGTTCTTGTTGAGTTTTGTGTGTATGAAATTTTTGAGACTTAGGAAACCGCGATATAAAAGGAACTAAGGAGACACAAAAGCTCAAGCTTGGAGATGCCCAAGGCATTACAAGATAACATTTCAAGAAGTCTCAAGCATCTAAGCTTGGGGATGCCCCAGTAGGCATCCCACCTTTCTTCATCAACAATTATCGGTTAGTATCGGTTGATCCTAAGTTTATGCTTCTTCACATGAAATGTGCTATTCTTGAAATGTCATTTTATTTTGTTTTTCTTGCTGTTATAATAAAATACTTAGATCTGAAAGTTTTAAATAAAAGAGAGTCTTCACATAGCTACCTATTTACATAACTACTCGCGATCTTCACCTATATCTTTTGGAGTAGTTTGTCATTTGCTCTAGTGCTTCACTTATATCTTTTTTAGCATGGTGTGATTTATTATTTGTGAAGAAAATCTCTCATGCTTCACTTAGATTAATTTGACAGAACAAAATATTATGCTCATGTTCTACACTTATATTTGTTTAAGCTTATCAAAAGCAACACATAAAATTAGTCCCAATATGATAGATATCCAATGGGGATATAATAAAAACTTTCATGAAGATCATTGGACAAACTAAACTTGATTCTTTGTAATAGTTTTGAGATATGATGATAGTGATATGTGAGCCATGTTAATGAGTAATTATGTTTTAGTAAGAATATTGATGTTATGGTTTGTCAGTCCCTATGCAAGGACGAAAGTCAATAGTTATGCAAAGAAATTACATCCTACTTATGGTGCATTATTCGGTGTTAGTTATGCTCAATTCTCACTTATGTGATTTTTCGTTTCTTGGTTGGTCGCTTCTCAGTCTATTTGCTAGCCTCCACTTGTACGAAGTAGAAATACTATTTGTGCATCCGAACTCTTTAAACCCCGTTTTGCCACATGAGTCCACCATACCTACCTATATGCGGTATTCCCGTGCTGTTCTAAGAAAATTTGTATGTGCCATCTCTAATTTTCAAAATAAACTTCTCTTTTGTGTGCCCGTACTGCTCATGAGGCGGTGAGGGTGGCCGATATTTTTCCATGCTAGATGTATTATTCTCAAGATGAGTGTTTATTCACTTGTCATTGCACGAGAGTACAGAAAGGGTGTTAGGGATGCCTAGTCCCGAAATGAAAAATGAATTTACTTTATGTTGTCAAATAATAAATTCCTTAGAAAGTGTTGGTATGGAGGGCACACGTGGATACGGTTAGCCATGGATTGTGAAAGAATGGTGGAAAAGGAATAAACTTTAATTTCTGTTTGGGAACTGCCTATGATATATCTAGCATGGAAAGTATTGGGAACTCTAAGTCATTTTCATTGATGGGAAAAGTATGCCTCTAAAAAAAATTATCTCTCAATTTAAGCTATGAGCTCTAGCACCTCTACAAATCCCTACTTCCATCTGCGAAGGCCTTTCTTTTTATTTTATGCAATTTTTATTTTTATTTGAGTCTCCATCTTTTCTTATAAAGCACCTACGAAGGGGCACTATGATCGTACTTGAGCATTGGTTGTAGCTAATATGCGAGTGTGTTTCATGAATGGGTCAATGATTAAGCATGACGGGCTAGGGATAACTTGCTTTAGTATTGATATTTCGAAAAGACATGGTTGTTTGTTGATATGCTTGAGTATTAAAGTCCTCATGTCAAAACTAGACTATTGCTTCGAACCATATAAAAGTCCAATTGTCCATGCTATAAAGAAAAGAATATGTGATGAACATGATAGGCAACATTCCACATCAAAAATTCTGTTTTTATCATTTACCTACTCGAGGACGAGCAGGAATTAAGCCCGGGTACGCTGATACGTCTCCAACATATATATAATTTTTTATTGTTCCATGCAGTTATATTATCATTCCTGGATGCTTTACAATCATTTTATAATCATTTTACATTATTTTTTTGGGACTAACCTGTTGACAGTGCCAGTTGTTGTTTTTTGGTTGTTTTTTACTTCGCAGAAAATCAATACAAACGAAGTCCAAATGCAGCGAAACTTTACGTGGATTTTGATGGACCAGAAGACACCATATGGGCCAGAAAAGCACCTGGGAGGTGCCCCGAGGGGAGCACAACCCACCAGGGCGTGCCTGCCCCCCAGGAGTGCCCAGGTGGGTTGTGCCCACCTCAGTGGCCTCCCACACCACCTCTTCGCTCTATAAATGCCCAATTATTCCAAAAACCCTAGGGGAGTAGACAAAATTTTGTTCCAGTCGCCACAGGTTTTTGTACCATTGAGATCCAATCTAGAGCCCTTTCCGGCACTCCACGGATGGGGAACTCATCACCGGTGGCCATCATCATCATCCCGGCGGCCACCGTGATGAGGAGGGAGTAGTCCACCCTCGGGGCTGAGGGTTTGTACCAGTAGCTATTTGTTTAATCTCTCTCTCTCTCTCTCTCGTGTTCTTGAGATGCAGAATCTTGATGTATCGCAGGCTTGGTTAATATAGTTAGATCATACGGTGTTTTCCCCTCTTTATCTTGTTGTGATGAATTGAGTTTTCCCTTTGAGATTTCTTTGGATTGAATACTTTTATGGATTTGAGAACACTTGATGCATGTCTTGCTACGAATACCCGTGGTGACAATGGGGTATCATATTGATTCACTTGATATGTGTTTTGGCACTCAACTTGCGGAGACCTGTGGAGACATTGGGGTAATCTATGCATAGGGGTTGATGCACGTTCTTGTCTTTGTTTCTTCGGTAGAAATCTTGGGGCACTCTTTGAGGTTCTTTGTGTTGGATTTAGTATTATAAATCTGAATATTTTTGGTGTTATCTTAGTACGAACTCTTGATAGATCGATCAGGAAGGATAACTTGATGTTTTGTTGGTACGAACTCTTGATATATCGATCGGAAAGAATACCTACAAACAATTCCTTCTTATGTTCTCCGCTAGATAGGAACTTTGGAGTGATTCTTCATCGCACTTTGAGGGATGGTTATATGATCCAATTATATTAGTATTGTTGAGAGATTGCACTAGCGAAAGTACGTACCCTAGGCCTTATTTTCAAGCATTGCAGTACCGTTTGTGCTCTATTTTATCACTTGCTACCTTGCTATTTTTTATTGTTACTACAAAAATCAATATCTACTATCCATATTACACTTGTATCACCATCTCTTCGCCGAACTAGTGCACCTATACAATTTACCATTGTATTGGGTGTGTTGGGGGACATAAGAGACTTTTTATTATTTGGTTGCAGGGTTGTTTGAGAGAGACCATCTCCATCCTACACCTCCCACGGATTGATAAACCTTAGGTCATCCACTTGAGGGAAATTTGCTACTGTCCTACACAACTTTGCGCTTGGAGGCCCAACACGAGTCTACAAGAACACGTTGTGTAGTAGACATTAGGTAACAACTTGCCTTTAGTGTACAGCTCTCTGCACTGCCAGAATATTGCTTTTGACAGTGAAGATCCCAGTGTGGAGGATATTGCAAATATTGAAACAATCATATTGCCACTGTCTGCACCTTCAAATATGTCCATGGAAACCGAGTCTACTGCTGCAACCATTGCCCCGACTCCCATTGTTACTACTGCCAATCGTCATGGTAAAACACAGGCCCCTGACTCTTCCATTGATAGTCGTAGAAGTGCCCGATCCAACAAGTATGATGGATTCAGAGTCCCACCCTTGACTGATACTAAACCCAAGTCATGCAAGGAGAAACCTAGGGTTGTACCCTCGGTTGCGGCCTCTGTAGTTACTATCTCAGAACTCTTAGATGAAGCTGAAATCCCACCACCCACTACGATCCCAGTCATCCAGCACATTGGGATGGTCATGTGCGCCATTCTTGCTGCTAAGCTCATGGAGGGGGAACTGATGGCAACCAAGGAGGCAGGGCCATGTTTGACCGATGCTCAACCCTCTTATTTTATTTCCCTATTATGGTACTTCATGTTATTTGGAAAATGTATGATGGAATGTCCGTGGTTTAAATTCACATGCAAAACTACTCGCCTTATCTAATGCCATCAACTCTTGTGGATGTGTTGTAATCTGTTTGTAGGAAACTAAGAAACCTTATTTTGATTATAACTTCGCTAAATCTGGCTGCCCTCGAAGGTTTGATCAATTTGATTTCGTGCGTTCCCGTGGGGCCTTAGGAGGCCTTGTCACTATTTGGAACAACTCTACTTTTTCTGCAACAACTATTGCCTCTGAGGAATTTGTTCTAGTCACACGCTTCCAATCAACACAGTGAGCCCAACATTGGACTTTAGTTAATGTATACGGCTCTTGCTAGAGAGACCAAAGAAAACACTTTATTGACTGGTTGGTGAAGATTGGCTTCTAGTTGGTGAGTTTAAGTTCATTAGGAGCCCGGAAAATCATAATAAACCTAGAGGTAACTATGGGGATATGATTACCTTCAACAATTCCATCAGAACACAAGATCTAATTGAACTACCCATTAAAGGTCGTACTTACACGTGGAACAATATGCAAGATGATCCTTTGTTCGAACAAATTGACTGGTTTTTCACGACCAATAACTAGACTAGCTCATACCCTAACACCATTGTCAAGCCCTTGGGTAGACCTGTGTCGAATGACATCCCATGTGTCATCAATACTGAGACTTCCATACCTAGATCCAAGCTTTTACGATTTGAATCCTCCTGGATACAACATCCTGGTTTCATGGAAATTGTACAGAACTCATGGTCAAAACTAGTGAACACTCAAAACATGGCAACAACTCTCTGTAGAAAATTCGAGAACCTTCGACAGGATCTTAAAATTTGGAGCAAAGGTATTTCTAAGATTTCTATTGCTATTGGAAACACCAATAGGGCTCTTTTGGAAATTAATGGATTGGAGAATAAAAGATGTCTCACTGTGCCAGAAACAAACTTTAGGAGAATTCTAAAAACTCACCACATCAGATTATTATCCTACCAAAGGCAATACTGAAAAAAACGATGCACTATTCGTTGGTCCAATTCGGGGATGAAATCTCAAAATTGTTTCAAGCCATGGCCTCGGAGAGGTATAGAAGAAACAACATTTCCTCCTTAACTATTGACGAGGGTTATTGAGTTGAAGATCATACTGGAAAAGACTCCGTGATATTTCAGTCCTTCAAAAAAAGACTTGGCACGTCCACACACAACGACATGAAATTTGACCTTGCAAGAATTATCAACATGATTGATGGGTTAGAAGAGCTTACGGTTCCCTTCAACACTAAGGAAATTGATATAGTTATTAGATTTATGCTGACCGACCGTGCTCCTGGTTTGGATGGTTTCACCGGAACTTTCCTCAAATCTTGCTGACATGTGATCAAGGAAGACTTCTACAAGCTTTGCAACCAGTTCTTTGATAGTAACCTTAACCTTGAAAGCATAAATGACGGTTTCATAACCTTAATCCCTTAAATAAATGCACCAAGTGCAATCAATGATTACCTTCCAATTAAATTGCTCAACAACTGTCTTAAAATGATCACCAAGATCCTGGCCAACCATTTACAAAAGGTTATTCTCAAGATCATCCACGAGAATCAATATGGCTTTCTGAAAGGATGTACCATCCAACATTGTCTCGCATGGGCATTCAAGTACATTTATTAATGCCAAACTTCCAAGAAAGAAATTGTCCTACTCAAACTTGACTTCGCAGAGGCATTTGACAGAATTGATCACGAAGCAATGCTAGAAATTATGAAAAACACGGGGATTAATGAGAAATGGGTGGGGTGGATTAAATGCATCTTCTCCTTGGGAAAATCGGTTGTCCTACTCAATGGCATCCCTAGTCGACAATTTCATTGCAAATGTAGGGTACGGTAGGGCGATCCTCTATCACCGCTAATCTTTGTCCTGGCGGCGGATTTATTACAATTTGTGATCAATGATGCATTTGCCAGAGGTACCATCAATCTACCACTCCCATGCAGCAATCAAAAAGACTTCCCGGTGATGCAATATGCCGACGATGCCATCCTTGCCATGCTAGCATGCATAACTCAAGCAACAATCGTCAAAAACATATTATCTGATTATGCCGCCTCCATTGGCCTGAAGATCAATTTCCACAAGTCAACACTAATACCCATAAACTGTGATGATGTTGTCTATAATAGGTTGGCACTTATCTTTGGATGTGTGGTGGGTAGGATGCCCTTCACATACCTTGTCCTCTCTATGGGACCAACAAGACCTACCATGCACGACCTCATGACCCTGGTGTACCGTGTAGAACCGAAGATTATCAGCAACTCTCAATATGCTATCATATGGGGGCAAACTCAATCTGCTCAACTCAGTTATGACATCCCTCAATATCTTTGCTCCGTGCACACTTAAGTTGCTACTTGGCATCATTGAACTCCTTGACAAGATTAGAAGAAAATGCCTTTGGACAAAGAAGACGGGATAGGGTGACAAATGCAACTCACTCGCCTCATGGGACATGGTATGCAAAACAAAAGTTTGTGGCGAGCTAGGTGTCCTTAACTTGAGAGTCCAAAGTGATGTGCTACTCCTCATGTTTCTGCACACATTTTACAACCACTGGGACCTTCCTTGGGTCGAGCTAATTTGGGATACATACTACACTACAAAAATACCACATGCCACAGACCCATGTGGCTCATTCTGGTGGCGTGACATTTCAAAACTTATGCCCATTTACAAAGGAATCACCCAGGTAAACGTACACAATGGCTCATACTCTCTTCTGGAAAGATGCATGGCTTGGTAAAATCTTGGTTGAGACACACCCCCGAGCCTTCTCATTTGCTCAGCATGAGGACATTTCCGTCTGACATTTCTTGGGGAGACGACTCTACAAGAAGCTTTCCATCTGCCCCTGTCAGTACAAGCCCATGCAGAAACTCGGGACCTCTAGCAACTAACTTGGGAGATTGATCTTAATACAATTCTAGCATGGATAATAAACATTTATCATGATATAAGGAAATATAAAATAACAACTTTATTATTGCCTCTAGGGCATATTTCCTTCAGTCTCCCACTTGCACTAGAGTCAATAATATGGGTTACATAGTAACGATTCCAACACACATGGAGTCTTGGTGCTGATCATGTTTTGCTCGTGGAAGAGGCTTAGTCAACGGGCCCGCTACATTCAGATCCATATGTATTTTGCAAATCTCTATGTCTCCCTTCTTGACTTGATCGTGGATGGAGTTGAAGCGTCTCTTGATGTGTTTGGTTCTTTTGTGAAACCCGGATTCCTTCGCCGATGCACTAGGTATTACACCTAGATAGGATATGAACTCCTTCATTTGCTACTTCCGAAGCAGCTATGTACTCTGCTTCACACATAGATCCCGCCACGACGCTTTTCTGGGAACTGCACCAACTGACAGCTCCACCATTCAATAAAAATATGTATCCGGTTTGTGACTTAGAGTCATCCAGATCAATGTCAAAGCTAGCATCGACGTAACCATTTACGACGAGCTCTTTGTCACCTCCATAAACGAGAAACATATCATTAGTCCTTTTCAGGTACTTCAGGATGTTCTTGAACGCTGTTAAGTGATCCACTCTTGGATTACTTTGGTACCTCCCTGGCAAACTTATAGCAAGGCACACATCAGGTCTGGTACACAACATTGCATACATGATAGAACCTATGGCTGAGGCATAGGGAATGACTTTCATGTTCTCTCTATCTTCTGCAGGGGTCGGGCATTGAGTCTGACTCAACTTCACACCTTGTAACACAGGCAAGAACCCTTTCTTTGACTGATCCATTTTGAACTTCTTCAAAACTTTATCGAGGTATGTGCTTTGTGAAAGTCCTATCAAGCGTCTTGATCTATCTCTATAGATATTGATGCCCAATATATAAGCAGCTACACCGAGGTCTTCCATTGAAAAATTCTTATTCAAGTATGCTTTTATGCTATCCAGAAATTCTACATGATTTCCAATCAACAATATGTCATCCAAATATAATATCAATGCTCTAGAGCTCCCACTGACTTTCTTGTAAATAAGGCTTCTCCAAAAATCTGTATAAAACCATATGTTTTGATCACCTCATCAAAGCGTATATTCCAACTCCGAGATGCTTGCACCAGTCCATAGATGGATCGTTGGAGTTTGCACACTTTGTTAGCACTTTTAGGATCGAGAAAACCTTATAGTTGCATCATATAGAACTCTTCTTTAAGAAATCCATTAAGGAATGCAGTTTTGACGTCCATTTGCCATATTTCATAATCATAAAATGCGGCAATTGCTAACATGATTCGGACAGAGTTAAGCATCGCTACGGGTGAGAAAGTCTCATTGTAGTCAAGTCCTTGAACTTGTCGAAAACCTTTCGCGACAAGTCGAGCTTTGTAGACAGTAACATTACCATCAGCGTCAGTCTTGTTCTTGAAGATCCTTTTATGTTCTATGGCTCGCCGAACATCGGGCAAGTCCACCAAAGTCCACACTTTGTTCTCGTACATGGATCTTATCTCAGGTTTCATGGCCTCAAGCCATCTATCGGAATCTGGGCTCATCATAGCTTCTTCATAGTTCGTAGGTTCATCATGGTCTAGTAACATGATCTCCAGAACAAGATTACCATACCACTCTGGTGTGGAACGTGCTCTGGTTGACCTACAAGTTCAGTTGTAACTTGATCTGAAGTTTCATGATCATCATCATTAGCTTCCTCTCTAGTTGGTGTAGGCATCACGGGAACGATTTTATGTAATGAGCTACTTTGCCATCCTTCTTATTCGCCAAATACTTGGGGCAGTTCCGCTTCCAGTGACTAGTCCCTTTGCAGTAGAAGCACTCAGTTTCAGGCCTGGGTCCAGACTTTGGTTTCTTCCCGGGAGTAGAAACTTGCTTGCCATTCTTCCTGAAGTTCCCCTTCTTTCCCTTGCCCTTTTTATTGAAACTAGTGGTCTTGTTAACCATCAATACTTGATGCTCCTTTTTGATTTCTACCTCCGCAGCTTTGAGCATGGCGAAGAGCTCGGGAATTGTCTTTTGCATCCCTTGCATATTATAGTTCATCATGAAGCCTTTGTTGCTTGGTGGCAGTGATTGGAGAACTCTGTCAATGACACTATGATAAACCACAAGTATAGGGGCTCAATTATAGCCTCTTTCGATAAGTAAGAGTGTCGAACCCAAAGAGGAGCTAAAGGTAGAACAAATATTCCCTCAAGTTCTATCGACCACCGATACAACTCTACGCACGCTTGACGTTCGCTTTACCTAGAACAAGTATAAAACTAGAAGTACTTTGCTAGGTTTGCAAGAATATAAAGAGCACGTAAATAAAAACTAGGGGCTATTTTAGGTAAAGAAGCAATAAAATTAGTATAGCGAGTGTGGAAAAGTGGTGGTAGGAGTTGCGAAATTGTCCCTAAGCAATTTACTACGTTACTAGACCGATAGCAAGTTTTCTGTGGGAGAGGCCAGTGCTAGCATGTCATCCCTTAATTGGAATTCTATGCACTTATGATTGTAACTATTAGCAAGCATCCGCAACTACTAACGTTCATTAAGGTAAAACCCAACCATAGCATTAAGATATATTGGCCCCCCTTCAATCCCGTATGCATCAATTTCTATGCTAGGTTGAAGCTTCTGTCACTCTTCCCTCCAATCCATAGTCCTATCAACATACAACTAACCCTATGGTGTGATCTACACATGCACTCATATGATGGGCACCAAAGGACAGCAACATAACCACAAGGAAATTAAACCAATCATAGCAATTCACCAATTACCGACAGGACAACGAAAATCTACTCAGAATCATAGGATGGCAACACATCATTGGATAATAATATGAAGCATAAAGCACCATGTTCAAGTAGAGGGTACAGCGGGTTACGGGAGAGTGGACCGCTGTAGATAGATGGGGGAAGGTGATGAAGATGTTGGTGAAGATGACAGAGGTGTTGGTGTAGATCATCGTCGCACGATGATGGCCCCGGCGGCGTTCCGGCGCCACCGGAAGTTAGGGGGAGAGAGCCCCCCTCCTTCTCCTTCTTCCTTGGCATTATCCCTAGGTGGGAGAAGGGTTCTCCCTCTGGTCCTTGGTATCCATGGCATGGGAGGGGCGAGAGCCCCTCCGAGATTTGATCCGTCTCTCTGTTTCTACATTCTCAGATTTTGGCCTTTCACCATTTCTTATATTCCCGGAGATCCGTAACTCCGATTGGGATGAATTTTTTACATGATTTGTATCCGGATATTGGCTTTGTCACGGCGAAAGAAGGACACCAACCGCCTTACGGGGTGGCCACAAGGGCATAGGGCGCGCATGACCCCCTCGGGCGCGCCCCCTGCCTTGTGGCCCCCTCGGGCATCGCCCCGCATTGATTCTTCTTCCCCAAAATCACATATATTCCAAAAAATCTCCGTGCTTTTTTATCCCGTTTGGACTCCATTTGATATGGATATGCTGCGAAACAAAAAACATGCAACAAACAGGAACTAGCACTGGGCACTGGATCAATATGTTAGTCCCAAAAATAGTATAAAATGTTGCCAAAAGTATATGAAAGTTGTATAATATTGGCATGGAACAATCAAAAATTATAGATACGACAGAGACGTATCAGCATCCCCAAGCTTAATTCCTGCTCGCCCTCGAGTAGGTAAATGATAAAAAGGATAATTTTTGATGTGGAATGCTACCTAGCATAATCTTGATCATTTAACCTAATCATGGCATAAATATTAAGACATAAGTGATTCAAAGCAATAGTCTATCATTTGACATCAAAAAATTTAATACTCGGGCATCCCAACAAACAATCAAGTCTTTCAAAATATCAATGCTAAAGAACGTTATCCCTACAAAATTATATAGTCTTTTGTGCTCCCTTTTCTTAACACAAGGTACCCCTCATGCACATCCCGGTGTCAGCCAAGCAATTGTTTTCATACTTTACTTTTTCCAACCTTTTCAACTCTTCACGTAATACATCAGAGTGAGCCATGGACATAGCACTATGGGTGGAATAGAAGGTGGTAGTAGACAAAATTAGGGAGAAAGTCTCACATCGACTAGGCAAATCAATGGACTATGGAGATGTCCATCAATTGATATCAATGTGAGTGAGTAGGGATTGCCATGTAACAGATGCACTAGAGCTATAAGCGTATGGAACCTCAAAAGAAAGCTAGTTGGTGTGCATCAACTTGTTTGCTCATG
The DNA here is from genome assembly GCA_902687465.1 of Secale cereale. NCBI lineage: Eukaryota > Viridiplantae > Streptophyta > Magnoliopsida > Poales > Poaceae > Secale > Secale cereale. The sequence goes on along the minus strand of LR738710.1, from coordinate 855,801,296 downwards.
AAGACTTAGGGCATTTGAGGAAGCCCGTCGTTGGAATATACAAGCCAAGTTCTATAATGAAAATTCCCACTAGTATATGAAAGTGACAACATAGGAGACTCTATTATAAAGATCATGGTGCTACTTTGAAGCACAAGTGTGGAAAAAAAAGATAGTAGCATTGTCCCCTTTTTTCTTTTTTTTTGGGCCTTCCTTTTTTTGGCCTTTCTCTTTTTTTGGCCTTTCTTCCTTTTTTTCATATTTGGCCTTTCCTTTTTTTCGGGACAATGCTCTAATAATGATGATCATCACACTTTTATTTACTTACAACTCGATGCTAGAAAAAAGTATGACTCTATATGAATGCCTCCGGCGGTGTACCGGGATGTGTAATGATCTAGCAAAGCAATGACATCGAAAAACGGTCAAGCCATGAAAACATCATGCTAGCTGTCTTACGATCATGCAGAGCAATATGAAAATGATGGTGAGTGTCCTAACAAACGGAACGGTGGAGTTACATGGCAATATATCTCGGATTGGCTATGGGAATGCCATAATAAGTAGGTATGGTGACTGTTTTGAGGAAGGATATAAGTTGGTTTGATGCACCGGCGAAAATTGCGCGGTACTAGTGTGGCTAGCAAGGTGGAAGGGTGAGAGTGTGTATAATCCATGGACTCAACATTAGTCACAAAGAACTCACATATTTATTGCAAAAAATCTATTAGCCCTCGAAGCAAAATACTACGACGCATGGTCCTAGGGGGGAGGTTGGTAGGACTTAACCATCGCACACACTCGACCTTCACGCAAAGATAAACAATGAAAATACAATGCACACCAATTTGGTTACATAGTTAGGAGACCATACGTGCATGCTTCGGGAATCACAAACCTTAGCACAAATATTTTTACTAAACCATAATCATTCACTAGTTCCTCCAACATATTATCATCTCTATATCGCAAAACTATTGCAAGGAATCAAACATATCATATTCAGCGATCTACAAGTATATGTAGGATTTTATAACTAACCATGTGAATGACCAATTCCTGTCAACTCTCTAAATAGATATAAGTGAAAATAGAGAGTTTAATTATTTGTACAAAAGATATGCCCTGCTCTAACAAATATAAGTGAAGCAAAAGAGCATTCTACAAATGGCGGTTTTCTATGTGAGGAGAAAGAGGCAATCCAAACTTCAAATGATATAAGTGAAGTACATGAAGCATTCTATAAAGCCATACTCAAAAGATATAAGTGAAGTGCAAAGATCATTCTATAAATAAACAAAGGACTATCTCATACCAGCATGCTCCATTTATTAAAATGAAAAATAAAGGAAAATCACACGACGCTCCAAGAGTTTACGCATATCATGTGAACGAAACGAATCCGAAAACATACCGATACTTGTTGAAGAAAGATGGGATGCCTTCCGTGGCATCCCCAAGCTTAGACGCTTGAGCTCCTTGAATATTTACTTTGGGTGCCTTGGGCGTACCCAAGCTTGAGCTCTTGCCTCTCCTCCTTCTCCTCATATCGAGACCTCCTCGATCTTCGAACACTTCCCCCACACAAAACTTAACCAACCTTTTAGTGGCGCGGTTAGTGCATGTGATCAATGAAATCCCTTCATGTACTGCTCTAACATTATTGTATAATTATGAACAAACATTACCCACTATATGCTATCACAATTCTATGGCCCCAAGTCAAGGAGGCTTCAACAAGAATTCAAACATATGCAAATAATGAAGCTATAACAGCAATCTATCAAAACATGCCAGTCTATAGTAATATGAACATTAACCATACTTCTGTAACTCTAAAAATTTTGTAAAAATTTGGAAAAATAAAAAATTTGTATAGCAAGACTTTGCAAAATATTTCAGAAGCTTTCGGCGTTCCAGTAAAAAACGTAAAATCGTACACTACAGTCAAAGTTTCTGTTTTTGCACCGCACAAACCAACAAGCAGTTTAATAATCCTAAAGGGAACTCTTGGCACATTATTTTTATAATACAATGGAGTTGTACAAGGGGATAATTATTTTTATTGAAAAGTTTCTGTAATCAAGGTTCACAAAGTTTCCATGGGCATGAACAAAGTTCAAGGCTAGCTCCCACTTTAACAATGCTCGTCTTTCTCACTTTCACTTTTCTTTTTGAAAAAATTTTAGGTTCCCCCTTTTTTAACTTTATAAAAGCACACAACAGAAATAAATGACTCTCTAAAACTTCTGGGTTGTCTGCCTGACAGCGCTTTCTTTAAAGCCATTAAGCTCAAGTAATGGATCCTGCATGTTGTCTGCCTGACAGCGCTTTCTTTAAAGCCATTAAATTTGCATGAAAAGGGAAGGTGTGGAGCCTGCATCCTAGAGCAACAAGTATAATCATATCTCAAGAATAGTTGCCGAGCATACCAATGCAACGTATGAATTTCATCCCATAATAGTTTCCCTTTTTGTGTCAAGCGATAATCGCTAAAGTATTCACGTTGATCCAACATTACTCCCATTATATAGTTGAATGGGGTTTTCTTAGGATTATCAAAGTAGTACATAATATCTTTAGCATAATGAGCAGCGCATGTTTTAGGAGGTTCCCCATCTCCATGAGTAGCAAGTACACCTTTTTTTTGGTATTTCGTGTTCCATATCCATAACTAAAGATAGAGAACAACTTAGAACAGCAAATAAAATCTACTTAGTGATAAAGCAAATAAGCACACACGAGAATATTCACCCCACGCTATAACTCCCCGGCAACGGCGCCAGAAAAAGGTCTTGATAACCCACAAGTATAGGGAATCAATTGTAGCCTCTTTCGATAAGTAAGAGTGTCGAACCCAACGAGGAGCTAAAGGTAGAACAAATATAAGCAAAAGTTCTATCGACCACCGATACAATTCTACGCACGATTGACGTTCGCTTTACCTAGAACAAGTATAAAACTAGAAGTTCTTTGTAGGTGTAACGGGATAGGTTTGCAAGAATATAAAGAGCACGTAAATAAAAACTAGGGGCTGTTTTAGGTAAAGAAGCAATAAAGTTAGTATAGCGACTGTGGAAAAGTGGTGATATGAGTTGTGAAATTGTCCCTAAGCAATTGACTACGTTACTAGACCGATAGCAAGTTTTATGTGGGAGAGGCCATTGCTAGCATGCCGTCCCTTACTTGGAATTCTATGCACTTATGATTGGAACTATTAGCAAGCATCCGCAACTACTAACGTTCATTAAGGTAAAACCCAAACATAGCATTAAGATATATTGGTCCCCCTTCAATCCCGTATGCTTCAATTTCTATGCTAGGTTGAAGCTTCTGTCACTCTTCTCTCCAATACATAGTCCTATCAACATACAACTAACCCTATGGTGTGATCCACGCACGCACTCATATGATGGGCACCAAAGGACAGCAACATAACCACAAGAAAATTAAACCAATCATAGCACTTCACCAATTACCGACATGACAATGAAAATCTACTCAGACATCATAGGATGGCAACACATCATTGGATAATAATATGAAGCATAAAGCACCATGTTCAAGTAGAGGTTACAGCGGGTTGCGGGAAAGTGGACCGCTGTAGATAGATGGGGGAAGGTGATGAAGATGTTGGTGAAGATGATGGAGGTGTTAGTGTAGATCACCATCACACGATGATGGCCCTGGCGGTGATCCGGCGCCGCCCGAAGCGAGGGGGAGACAACCCCCTCCTTATCCTTCTTCCCTGGCCTTCTTCCTAGGTGGGAGAAGGGTTCTCCCTCTGGTCCTTAGTCTCCATGGCATGGGAGGGGCGAGAGCCTCTCCGAGATTGGATCCGTCTGTCTGTCTCTCTCTGTTTCTGCGTTCTTAGATTCTGGCCTTTCAAATTTTCTTATTTTCCCGGTGATCCTTAACTCCGATTGGGTAGAATTTTGACGTGATTTGTATCTGGATATTGGCTTTCTTGTTGTGAAAGAAGGGCACCGACCGCTTTACAGGGTGGCCACGAGGGCCCAGGGCGCATGACCCCCTAGGCGCGCCCCCCTGCCTCGTGTCCCCCTCGGGCATAGTCTCACGTTGATTCTTCTTCCCAAAAATCACATATATTCCAAAAAAACTCCGTGCATTTTTACCCCGTTTGGACTCCGTTTGATATGGATATTCTGCGAAACAAAAAACATGCAACAAACAAGAACTGGTACCGGGCACTGGATCAATTAGTTAGTCCCAATAATAGTATAAAATGTTGAGATAAGTATATGAAAGTTGTATAATATTGGCATGGAACAAAAAAAATTATAGATACGACGGAGACGTATCACACTATCATCTGGAAGATTAACACCTAGTTGAGTCAAGTGATTATGTTATCTAGACATTCTGAGTATGTGTCCAATGACATAACTATTCTCCTCCATCTTGCAACTATAGAACTTGTTGGAGACTTCATATCTCTCAACTCGGGCATTTAATTTGCTTGAAATATTAACTTCAACTCTTGGAACATCTCATATGCTCCATGACATTCAAAACATCTTTGAAGTCCCGATTCTAAGCCGTAAAGCATGGCACACTGAACTATAGAGTAGTCATCAGATCTAGCTTGCTAGATGTTCAAAAAATCAGCATCTACTCCGACAACAGGCCTTTCACCTAGCGGTGCATCAAGGACATAATTCTTCTTTGCAGCAATGAGGATAATCCTCAAGTTACGGATCCAGTCCGTGTAGTTGCTACCATCATCTTTTTCTCTAGGAACACATTAAAATTCATGGGAACGGTAGCAGGGGCCATTGATTCACAACATAGATATGCGAAAACTATCAGGACTAAGTTCATAATAAATTAAGTTTAATTAATCATATTACTAAAGAACTCCCACTTAGATAGACATCCCTCAAGTCATCTAAATGATACGTGTTCCAAATAAACTAAACCATGTATGACCATAACGTGAGATGAAGTAGTCTTCAATGGTGAACATCTCTATGTTGATCATATCTACTATATGATTCATGTTCGACCTTTCGGTTTCCAGTTTTCCGAGGCCATGTCTGTACATGCTAGGATCGTCAAGTTTAACCCGAGTATTCCGCATGTGCAAAACTGTCTTGCACCCGTTGTATGTCAATGTAGAGCTTATCACACCCGATCATCACGTGGTGTCTCATCACGACGAACTGTTGCAACGGTGCATACTTAGGGAGAACACTTATACCTTGAAATTTTAGTAAGGGATCATCTTATAATGCTACCGCCGTACTAAGAAAAATAAGATGCATAAAAAGATAAACATCACGTGCAATCAAAAAATGTGACATGATATGGCCATCATCATCTTGTGCCTTTGATCTCCATCTCCAAAGCACCGTCATGATCTCCATCATCACCGGCTTGACACCTTAATCTCCATCGTAGCGTCGTGGTCGTCTCGCCAACTATTGCTTCTACGACTATCGCTAACTCATAGTGATAAAGGAGGCATTAATATCCGTTCAATGTTGTATGTGAGCGTAGAGCTTATCACACCTGACGGATCAAGCACCAAACGTACTGCACCTCCGAGTTTTGCACACGTTCAGCTCGATGACATCCTGATACGTTTCCAACGTATCTACTTTTTCTCACGCTTTTCCTCTTGTTTTGGACTCTAATTTGCATGATTTGAGCGAAACTAGCCCCAGACTGACGTTGTTTTCAGTAGAACTAACATGGTGTTGTTTTTTTGCAGAAATAAAAGTTCTCGGAATAAAATGAAACTTTGCGGGGATTTTTTATGGAATAAAAGAAAGTTACTCTAGCCAAGACCCACCAGAGAGGGCCCCTGGGTGGGCACAACCCACCAGGGCACGCCCCGCTCTCCTTGCGCGCCCAGGTGGGTTGTACCCACCTGGTGGCCCCGCAGATGACAACCCTGACCCTATAAATTCCTATTTTTGGAGAAAAAAATCAAGGAGAAAGAATTATCGCGATCCACGAGACGGAGCTGCCATCACCTCCTGTTCTTCCTCGAGAGGCCAGATCTGGAGTCCGTTTGGGGCTCCGGAGAGGGGGATCATCGTTTGTCGTCATCACCAACCCTTCTCCATCGCAAAATCCAGGATGCTCCCCATCGTGAGTGAGTAATTCCTTCGTAGACCCGTTGGTTGGTGAGGAGTTGGATGAGATTCATCATGTAATCGAGCTAGTTTTGTTAGGGCCCGGTCCCTAGTATCCACTATGTTCTTAGATTGATGTTGCTATGACTTTGCTATGCTTAATGCTTGTCACTTTGGGCCTGGGTGCCATGAACTCAGATCTGAACCACTTATGAATTCATCATTATAACCATATTTTAGATTCGATCTTGCAAGTTATAGTCACCTACGACGTGTTATGATCCGGCAATCCCGGAGTGATAATAACCGGAACCACTCCCGATGATGACCATAGTTTGAGGGGTTCGTGTATTCACTATGTGTTAATGCTTTGTTCCGGTTCTCTATTAAAAGGAGGCCTTAATATCCCTTAGTTTCCAATATGGACCCCGCTGCCACGGGAGGGTAGGACAAAAGATGTCATGCAAGTACTTTTAATAAAGCACATATGACTATTTATGGAATACATGCCTAAATTATATCGATGAACTGGAGCTATGTCATATCGCCCTAGGTTATAACTGTCACATGATGAATATCATCCAACAAGTCACCGATCCAATGCCTACGATTCTTTACATATTGATCTTGCTGCATTACTATTGCTATCATCACTGTTACACTTGCTACAAAATTACTGCTATCATTGTTACCGCTGCTATTGCTGCTGTCACTACTATCAAAACTATCAAACTACTTTGCTACTGATCAGTTTGTTGTAGACAATTAATCTCCAGGTGTGGTTGAATTGACAACTCAGCTGCTAATACCTTCAAATATTCTTTGGCTCCCCTTGTGTCGAATCTATAAATTTGGGTTGAATACTCTACCCTCGAAAACTGTTGCGATCCCCTATACTTGTGGGTTATCGAGACCTTTTTCTGGTGCCGTTGCCGGGGAGCATAGCAATATTTGTTGAGTCACTTGGAATTATTATCATATTATCACTATGAAGAATCTAAAGGATCCAACAACCAAGATATTTCCCTCAAAGATGAGGAGAGGTAAGGAACTGCCACCCAGTTCTGCTTTAGATTCACCTTCTGTTATGCGTAAACTTGCAACACCACCACATGCTACCAATTTTAATATGTCACAAGTTGTTGATGATGCTACTTCTACTCTGAATGATGCTTATGATGATCCTAGTACCTTGCTTGATAATGATGATGTGCCACTTAGTGAATTTCTTGATGAACAAATTTCTAGAGTAATACAACATGATGTTGTTGAATCTGATGATGAGCTTGAAACTGAAACTCCTGAAACACATGCTAGAACTAGCCTTCCTAGATTTGAATTGCCTAAGGTACCGGAAGGTTATGTTATGAGTGAAGAAGCAACTAGAGATATTCTTGGTTGTAATGATAGAGATGATCTACAGAAATTACTACATAAGTATAAAGAAAAATCTCTGAATGCTAGAGTGAAATGTGATCCTAAGTTTGCTACTTCACTTATCTTTGTTGATGATAAGGATTATGCATTCTGTGTCAACCCAGAGTTAATCACTTTGGTTGAATCTGATCCTTTCCATGGTTATGAAACTGAAACTGTTGTGGCACATCTTACTAAGTTAATGACATAGCCACCCTTTTTACTCATGATGAGAAAACTCGCTACTACTTTATTCTCAAATTATTTCTGTTCTCATTAAAGGGTGATGCTAAAGCTTGGTACCATACTCTTGCTCCTAGTTGTGTGCGTAGTCCCCAGGATATGATCTATTACTTCTCTGAAAAATATTTTCCTGCTCATATGAAACAAGCTGCCTTACAGGAAATATATAACTTTGTGCAAACTAAGGAGGAGAGTCTCCCACAAGCTTGGGGGAGGCTTTGCCACTGACTTAATGCTTTTCCTGATCATCCTCTTAAGAAAATTGAAATACTTGATATCTTCCATAATGGACTAACCGATGCTTCTAGGGACTTCCAAGATAGTTGTGCTGGTTGTGTTTTCAGGAAACGAACTACTGCTCAAGCTGAAGAATTATTGAATAACATATTGAACAATTATGATGATTGGACTATTCCTGAACCACCGGCTAAACCCACTCTGAAGAAGAGGGGTATATTATATCTCAGTCCTCAAGATATGCAAGAGGCAAAGAAATCTATGAAGGAAAAGGTATTAAAGCTGAGGATGTTAGAAATTTACCTCCTATTGAAGAAATACATGGGCTTAATACACCACCACTACCTAAGGTGGTATAGGTAAATTCTCTTATGAAGTTCCATGAAAATGACAATCCTCACAATATGCATCCTAGTCAATGCCTTTATGAGTTTGAAAACTACATTAGAAAACAAGATCACTTCAATGCAAATGTTATGAAACAATTGAAACATAATTCTGATATGATTGCTCGCTTGAGTGACTTGTTATTTAGAATTTCAAATTATGTTAGAGGTGTTGGAAAACATGCTTCTATGGTTCAAACCTAGTTAGTACAAGTTGCTAAATCTCAAAGAGAATTACTTGATGAAATGAATCATAATATGCATGACTTTGCTGTTAGGGTTGCAACTAGAGGTGGTAAAATGACTCAGGAACCACTTTGTCCTGAGGGACACCCAAAAAGAATTGAACAAGATTCACAAAGAAATAACACCACTGCACCTAGTTCTTCTAAAAAGAAAAGGAAAAAAGAAAAATGATAGGACTATGCATGCCACTAGTGAACCTGAAGTAGAAAAACCTCCTGACAATGATAATGATATTTCTATCTCTGATGCTGAAACTCAATCTGGTAATGAACACACACCTAGTGATAATGAAAAAGATAATGATGAGGTTCATGAAGAGGCTCAACCAAACAATGAAAAAGAACCAGATAATGATGTCGAGATAGAATAACCTGTTGATCTTGATAACCCACAACCTAAAAACAAAAATATAAGATAAAAGAGACTTCATTGCTAGAAAACACGGTAAAGAAAGAGAACCGTGGGTTCAAAAACCTATGCCTTTTCCACCCCAGTCAACTAAAAAGAAAGATGATGAAGAATTTGAACACTTTGCTGAAATGCCGAGGCCAGTATTTTTGCGTACTCGTTTAACTGATATCTTAAAAATGCCTCCTTATGCAAAGTATATGAAAGACATCATAACTAATAAGAGAAAAAAACCGGAAGTTGAAATCTCCACTATGCTTGCTAATTATACTTTCAAAGATGGAGTACCTAAAAAACATGAAGATCCGGGTATACCAACTATACCTTGCTCTATAAAAAAGAATTATGTGAAAACTGCTTTGTGTGATTTAGGAGCTGGTATTAGTGTTATGCCTTTCTTTTTATATAAAAGACTTGACTTGAATAAACTCACCCCTACTAAAATAACTTTGCAAATGGCTGACAAGTCAACTGCCATACCTATCGGTATTTGTGAGGATGTGCCCGTTGTTGTTGCTAATGCTACTATTTTGACTGACTTTGTTATACTTGAGATGCCCAAGGATGACAACATGTCGATTATCCTCGGTAGACCCTTCTTAAATACTGCAGGGGCTGTTATTGATTACAATAAAAGCAAGGTCACTTTTCATATTAATGGTAATGAGCATACTGTGCACTTTCGGAAGAAACAATTCCAAGTGAATGGTATTAATGTTATTGAAAAATATCTGACAATCACTATTGGAAGTTTTGAAATACCTCTACCTATTGTCAAAAAGAAATATGAAATGCTTATTGTTCGGGACATCCATATCCCCATTGAGGTAACTTAGTGATTTACGAAAGTTCTCCGGTTTCATGCCAACCGAAAGTGGTTGTTAATAAGACTTCATCAACCTTATTAATGAATCATTTTTTAGCGGTATGAAGTTGATGCCAACCGAAAATGCTTTGTCTGTTTTCTGAATTTTCTGCGCAATAAAAAAATGACCCAAAAATAAAAGTTCTCAGAATGCCCTCAAAATTTAATACGATTTTTTTCCTGAATATTTAAGAATTTTTGTTGCAAGTAATACCAGAGGGGGGGGTGCACTAGGTGGCCACAACCCACCTGGGCGCGCCAGGACCCCCAGGCGCGCCCTCGTGGGTTGTGGTCCCCACGTGGGCCCTCTCACTTATCTATTTTGCCCACATCATCACTTACCTCCAGAAAAAAATCCACATTGCCATCTCCCCCGTGTTCTTGAGCTCAAACCCGCGGATTTCGATCTCTTTGCTCGAAGCTCCGTTTCCGAAACTGTTTCGGGGGATTGTTGCTTGGTATGTGACTTCACCATTTGTCCAATTAGTTTTTGTTTTAATTTTTTATATTTTGAATAATTAGCTACTCTTGGTGCTGCTGTAGATGGGCTTGCATGTTGAATTCTTAGTGTTCTTAGTAGTTTGAATGCTTGCTATGGCTTCTATGTATCCCTATGAGTAGTTGCTATCGATCTTGTGAAGTTTTGTTGAGGAAATTTTGTGGACTAAAATTTCAGGTTTTTGTTCATAGGAAAAATTGTACGCGGACATTATGAGCTTATTTGGAGGGAGTTCTTCGAGGAGAAGGTCTTCGGGAGCATCTTCTAGTGACAATTCTGCTCGCCAATCCTATGTAGAACCGAGTGCAAGTTCTACCCAAGAGGCCGCCACCAAAACATGTTTGTGGCCTTGCGATGAATTTATGCTACAAATAGGCATCAAGGAGGAATTTGAGGAATATGTTCACAATGCCGATCTTGGCCCCTACCTTTCAGATAAGTGTGAACAGCGCCAACTTCTTACTGAATCATTTGTCAAAGAATTTAAATATTTTCCACATGAGTCTAGGGTGTCGTTTATGCTTTATGATAACCCATTTACTATCCCACTGGAGAATTTTGCTTACCATTGTAAACTTCCATTTTGGAGTTCACCCGATGAGCCACCAAAGGCTGAGTTCGAGTCTTTCTTGATTGGCTTTGTGACGGTGAAAATAGGGGAGTGACACATGGTAGAATAAAGAGTATACAATTTCCCGCAATTTAGTATTTTGCATTATTCAACGGGGAATGTGTAATAGACAAACAATAATGTAGTGGACTTTGTGCTCCAGACTTAAGCCTCATACGCACTGCCCTTACCGGTGAAAGAAATTATAACCTTGGGGCAATTATTGCACGCAGACTTTAGCATAACGCTAACAGTGGCTGGTTCTATGGTGGAATTTATGCCACACGTTTAGCACGAGGGCTGGGTATTTCACCTTTGCCCTTTGACCCTATCCTACCTACTCGGTATTTAGATTTTGGTACTTTAAAAGACCATAAATTCTTTAGAGGAAAGATTCATAACTTCACTTACAATCTGTTGTTTAACCAATCACATGGTGTGGACACATAGTTGCCTGCGCCTGCTCTTTTTGACTATAACAGCAAGGGAAGATATTTTGCTCTTGAGAGCGAAGCCCAAGCTCATAACGCAACAGTGAGGGCAGCACTGTAGGCTGAGAAGTCCACACGGAGAGCATCCGTGAGCTTCCACGCTGACTACTACCCTCCAGGCTACTGATTGACTACCAAGCTCGGCCAAAAGCCCAAGCTTGGGGGAGTGCGTGTTCCTCACGACATTAAATTTATGTTTACATATCATTCTATTTGTTGGTTCTCATACTTTCTCATTGTATCATCCATGCTTAGATTTATTTTCTTGCTTTCTTCTTGTGTGTTTGAAAAACTTCAGAAAAACCAAAAAAAATAGTTGTAGTAATTTACTTTCTATGCATTCTTAGTAGTAGCACTAAAAAGAAAATCCAAAAAGATTTCCTTGTTCTTCTTTTGCTTGTTGGGAGATTTCCCGTGTAAATAGTTTTTCTAGTTTTTCCTTTTTCCTTGTATTTGCATGTTCAAGAAAACCAAAAACTCCAAAAATATTTTGGTGTGTTTCTCTGAATTTATTTTCCTTTTATTCGAGTTGTACGGAGGAGAAGACCACGATGAAAATGTTGAGTGGCTCTCATATGAATAATTGTCGAACTAATAAAAAGTACATTTTACCTTGTCTTCTCGTGTTGAATAAAATGTTTTGCACATCCCAGCTTAGTTCATAGAACTCTTGCATTACTATTATTTTCACATAATTCGGTCATGCAAGTGAAAGGCAATAATGACGATATTCGATGAACCGGCCGTGGCAGAGAGAAACTGGTATAAACTCGACTTGTTCTTTTTGTATAAATATGTTTAACCTGGTGTCCATGATTCAGCCTATTATGATTAAACATGTTTGCAATGAGAATTAGATATTATAGTTTCTCATGCCATGCATAAGTAGCTAGGAGTTGATAATGATTTATCTTGGACATCAACATAGCGTTAAAATGATTGTGATGTAGTAGGATGATATGGTATCATCCTTTGAATGTCCGAGTGGCTTTAATTGGCACATGTTTATGCATGTAGTTGAATCAAAACCAACATAGCCTCTATGATATTTATGTTCATGGTGCCCATATCCTACTCATGCGGGTGTCCAATATTTATTATGCATGACGCATGTTCATGACCATTATTGCTCTCTAGCTGGCCGCTTCCCAACCTATTTGCTAGCCTTCAACTATACTAAGCGGGAATACTGCTTGTGCATGAAATTCTAAAACTCAAAGTTATTCCGGATGAGTCCACCATACCTACCTATATGTGCTATTACCCTGCCGTCCTAAGTAAATTTGCATGTGCCACCTCTAAAAACTTCAAATAAATATCCCTTTTGTGTGTCTAGATCGTTCATGGAACGACAGGAGGTGGTCGGTATTTTCCATGCTAAGCGGGTTATTGTCAGGTTGAGTGTTTATTCAGTCGCCATTGCATGAGAAAAGGGCGGTAATAGGGATTCCCAGTCACAAATTGCAAAAACAAAAAGCTTACGAATAAACAAACAAAAAACTCCCAATGGAGTTCAAACATTTACTTTTCTGCTTGGGAACCGCCACTATCCCATTTAGCATGGGAAATTTTGATAGCTGATGGTCGTGAAGTGAATGAAAAGGGTGCACCTTTGAAAATTTCATTTTCCTCTGTTTTAAAAACTTGAGCTCTAACACCTCAGCAAATCACTGCTTCCCTCTGCGACGGGTCTTTCTGTTTACTTTTATGCTGTGTCATCACCTTCTCTAATAAGCGCCAAATCTGAGAGTATTGTTGTCATGCCTATGCATTGTGTGTAGTGAATGTTGGGTGTTATCATGACTGGATCTTTTCTACCATGAATTACAATGTTTAGTCGCTGCTCGGACTTTGGAGGTGCTCTGCGTTTATGTTTTGCGGTCTGAGAAAGGGCTAGCGAGATACCACTATTGTCATATTATATCATGGTTGTTTTTATAACGTGTTGCTATTTGAGATCTCTTATTATCGCTCAATCGCTGATTATGTCATTGATATGAGTTAATATAATCTTTCAATGCTAATTGTTGACATAGTTAGTTACAATGTTGGCTGAAAACATGGGTGTTGTTTAAGTTTATTTATGCAAACAAGAGTAATAGAGTTCGTAAAAGTTTTTCTTTCTCACTTTCAGTTTATTAACTGAATTGCTTGAGGACAAGCAAAGGGTTAAGCTTGGGGGAGTTGATACGTCTCCAACGTATCTACTTTTTCTCACGCTTTTGCTCTTGTTTTGGACTCTAATTTGCAAGATTTGAATGAAACTAACCCCGGACCAACGCTATTTTCAGCAGAACTACCATGGTGTTGTTTTTGTGCAGAAATAAAAGTTCTCGGAATGAAACAAAACTTTGCGGGGATTTTTTACGGAGTACAAGAAAATTACTAGAGCCAAGACCCATCAGAGAGGGGCCCCTGGGTGGGCACAACCCACCAAGGCGCGCCCCCCTCTCCCGGCGTACCCACGTGGGTTGTACCCACCTGGTAGCCCTGCAGACGACAACCCTGACCCTATAAATTCCTATTTTTGGAGAAAACAAATCAGGGAGAAAGAATTATTGTGATCCACGAGACGGATCCGCCGTCACCTCCTGTTCTTCCTCGAGAGGCCAAATTTGGAGTCCGTTTATGGCTCCGCATAGGGGGATCTTCGTTCTTCGTCATCGCCAACCCTTCTCCATCGCCAATTCCATGATGCTGCCCACTGGGAGTGAGTAATTCCTTCGTAGGCTCGTTGGTCGGTGAGGAGTCGGATGAGATTCACCATGTAATCGAGTTAGTTTTGTTAGGGCCAGATCCCTAGTATCCTCTATGTTCGTAGATTGACGTTGCTGTGACTTTGCTATGCTTAATGCTTGTCACTTTGGGCCCGGGTGCCATGAACTCAGATCTGAACCATTTATGAATTCATCATTATATCCATGTTTTAGATCTGATCTTGCAAGTTATACTCACCTACTACGTGTTATGATCCGGCAACCCCGGAGTGACAATAACCGGAACCACTCCCGATGATGACCGTAGTTTGAGGAGTTCATGTATTCACTATGTGTTAATGCTTTGTTCCGGTGCTCTATTAAAAGGAGGCCTTAATATCCCTTAGTTTCCAGTATGGACCCCGCTGCCACGGGAGGGTAGGACAAAAGATGTCATGCAAGTTCTTTTAATAAAGCATGTATGACTATTTACGGAATACATGCCTACATTATATCGATGAACTGCTAGTGCCGTATCACCCTAGGTTATAACTGTCACGTGATGAATATCATCCAACAAGTCACCGATCCAATGCCTACGATTCTTTACATATTGATCTTGTTGCATTACTATTGCTATCATCACGGTTACACTTGCTACAAAATTACCGTTGTCACTGTTACTGCTGCTATTGTTGCTCTCACTACTATCAAAACTATCAAACTACTTTGCTACTGATCACTTTGCTGCAGATAATTAATCTCCAGGTGTCGGTGTACTAAGATAGGGGTACCTTAGTACCCCAACTTGTGCACGGGCAGTAGCAGCTTCCCGTGGCAGGGCTTACCACGTGCTCGCCAAGAACCTTTCTGGTCCCTATGAAGCCATTCAAGAACAAAGTATACAAGTCAGAAGATCAAGGCCCCGGCAAGAGGAGCTTGCCGGGAAGGCCGCACCAGGCTCAATGTTATCACTTTAGCACAAGACCCTGGCAAGAGGAGCTTGCCATGAAGGCCAAGGAATACATATCTCAAGAGATGCCTCGGCGCATCATGCGCCCCGGCAGGACCCGGAGAGCGACAAGCTTCCGGGCCCGGCAAGATCACGACCCCGGCAAGGTGCTTGCCGGGGAAACCTATGTTGTGTGCCCGCGCTCCAGCTCATCTGCCCACGCGTCGCCCTGGGGCCCTTCCAGGGACGCGTGGCAGACGGCTGTGCAGCCTGGGGCGCACGGTGGCAAACCACGGTGACGAGGCTACCACCGTGGCGAACGGAGAAGCATGGACGGACGCTTTTGGGGGCGACGGCGACGGGCATTTAATGCCCTTGTCCCCCACTATCAAAGTTAGGTGAAGACCACTGTTCATATACTGTTCATGCACTGTTGCAACTACCACCAAAATTACACTTTTACCCTCCTTCTATGTTGACACCTATCGGTGACCCCTTTGAGCTATAAAAGGAGGCCCATGCACAACGTAGAGGAGGTTAGAAACCTAGACAACTCTCTCACTCGGTGTAGCTAGTACTGCAGATCTTCAAGCTCCCGAGCTCAAGAACTCAATACAACCTAAGCAGGAGTAGGGTTTTACGCGTCCGCGCGGCCCGAACCTGGGTAAAACTGCCTGCGTGCGCTCCTCGATCTGCTCTCCGTGCTCCCTCTGCTCCCTTACCGCAACATAGAAGGGGCTCCGGTCCCATAGGTGCTCGTGGGAGGACAGTTTCCCCCGACATCTTTGGCGCGCCAGGTAGGGGGCGTCAAGGTTGTGCGAACCTGATCCGGCGCTCACGCGGGCGCAGCCTTCAGCAACTTCACCAGCTTCATCAACCTCATCGACAGCATCAACATGCCTCCGAAGAAGAAGGCTTCGGAGGTCGGCGGCCCGTCTGCGTCGATCCCACCGCCACCCGAACCAACGGTTGGTGGAGGAGACGCCGGCGGAAGGGTGGTCGCCGGCGAGGAAACTCACGGCGCCACCAAGTCCAAGGACAAGACGGACGACCGGGCGAACTCCAAAGCCTCGGTGTCCGTGCACGCACCACATCCCTCCCAGGAGGTGCAAGACCAGCAGCGGCGTGGTACGGGAGGAATCATACGCTTGCTGGGGCGTGGCCAAGCTGCAGGATCGCGGGATGCTCAAGGCCAGCATGCCGGTACGAGCAAGGCGCGGTCGCCAGGGCGAGAAACTGCTCCTTCTAACCCTGTTAGAAGTCCGAGCATATCTCGCTCCTCGCACCGCTCGCCGCCGCTCCCCTCCTCTCCAGCAGAAGCCCTGGCCAGGGCACAGCTGCTCCTCGACTTCCCTCCAGCGGCAGATAAAGCCGAAGACTGGAGGGCGACGATCCAGAGCCTCATCGCCTTCGCCAACAACGACACGCCGCAGCAGCCGGCGACATCACGGCCTTGGCAAGTCGACCAAGCGAAGGCCGATGGAGACAAGACCGCCGGGGGTGCAACTACCGTGCACTCCCCGCCGTGGAAGCAGAAATCGCCACCCCGCCGGATCAACGTCGACGACGACTCTACGGCGTCGTCGGATCCGCGGGCTCGCCGCGATCAGCGCCAAGTCCTAGACGACAGGCGGCAAGAGGACGCTCGGACCCGCATCGAGCGTCGACGAGAAACCAGAAGACAGTCTGATCAGCGCGCTGGGACCGCTGTCGACGCGCATGCGCCCGGTGAACCAGGTGACTTGCCGTACGTGGCAGGTTGACCTGCGTTCACCCGTGAGCTGCAGCAAGTCCAGTGGCCCAGCATGAAGAATTTCAAGCCCGACGTACCCGAGAAGTACGACGGCAAGACACACCCCTCGGAGTTCCTCAGCATCTACACCATTGCGGTGCAGGCTGCCGGGGGACGCGACGAGAAGATTCTAGCCAACTACTTCCCGCTAGTGCTTAAGCCAAACGTCCGGTCTTGGCTTATGCACTTGCCGGAGAACTCCATCTCCTCATGGGCAGATCTGTGCCACCAGTTTGTTGGCGCCTTCACGGGCGGCCACAAACCCCACGGCCAGGAGAGCAATCTCCACATCCTCGCCCAGAAGGAGGGAGAGTCCCTGCGCAAATACATCCAAAGATTCAGCCGCGTCCAGCACAACATTCCCGACGTCCACCCTGCCGCGGTTATCAGCGCGTTTCACCCGAACGTGCGTAACCGCCGGATGAGGGAGGAGATGGCCATGACCAAGATCCGGGAAGTCAGCGAGCTCTACGCTCTGGCTGACAAGTGCGCGCACGCTGAAGAGGGGAGGAGACTCCCCGGAGAGGATACTGGCGCAGGAGGAAGCGACAGCGAGGATGCCGCCCCGGCAAGGAAAAACCGGCGGTGGAATAACAGAAAGAAGAAGAGCAAGGAGGTGCTGGTTGTCGAGCAGTCCGGCAAGGAGGCTCCCGCCAAGAAGGCACAGGCTGGCGGTTCCGGCAAGGAACCCGCCCCTGTAGCGGCAGCCGACAAGCAGGACGGCTCCAACAAGCAGTACTGCAAGATCCACCGCACCAAGGGCCACAATCTTCAGAACTGCAAGAGAGTGGAGTACCTCGTAGAGCAGCAGAAGGCTGAATACGAGCGTCGCGACAAGGAGAAGGCCCAAGGAGGCGGAGGAGAGCCCAGCAAGAAGCGGCCGTTCAACGGCCGGGGAGGACGCCGCGGCAAGGCCAAGCAGCGGCAAGGTGACAGACCTCCCCGGGGCCGCGACAAGGATGAGGATGAAGATGACGAATCCGGGAAGAACAAATTACAAGCCTTACCTTCGCGGATCTCTTCGACGACGGGGTCCCTCACCGGGGAATTCTCCCTTGGCGGCGGAGTAGTGGCCCCTGCTGGCGGAGGGCCGCCTGCGCCCTCCCTTGGCGGGGTGCTCACCCTTGTCGGGCTACTCACCCTTGTCGGGCTGCTCACCCTTGGCGGGGTGCTCGCCCTTGGCGGAGTGCCCGTCCTTGGCGGAGCGTTCTCCCTTGCCGGGGAATTCATCCTTGGCGGGGAGGGTGGAGCAAGTGGCTCGTCGGGGGCGACCTCCTGGTGCTCCTGCGGCTGCGGCTCCACTTCTGCACAAGACAACAAGACATCAACCAAGATGATAACCTCAAGCGCACCCGTCAAGCAGAAAGATAAATACCAGACTTACGCTGGGGGCTGCGCTGGGGGCTGCTCCTCAGAGCAGCAGGCTGATCCGGCAAGCTCGTCGCCGGCGCGTCGCTCGTCGCCGCGACGGGCTCGTCGTCCTCGATATTGACCACATGGATCTTGGCCCTCTTCGCCATCCGCTGGGTCAAGGTCCTGCGAAGGAAAACAAAAGCAAGATCAGAACCAAGCAAGGAAAATCAAGACAAAATCAAAGAAACTAAAAGAATTGCAAGTACTTACTCATCTTCTTCTTCGTCGGAGCTGAGGGCGGAGAAGTCAAACTCCGCCTGGTGCGCTTCCGCGCGAGGAGCAGGAGGAGAAGGCTCCCTCAGGCGCTTGGCGGTCTCCGGGGCTGTGGGCTGTGAAGACCCGGCCCCCGTCGTCGCCGAGGACTGAGGGGCAGAAGGAGCACCCGTTCCGCTCCGGGAAGATCCCCCTCCGCTTGACGCTCGAGCACGGGGCGCCTCCTTGACGACTTCGCTCGTCTTGGTGGTGCGCGTCCACGGCGCGTCGGCTGCTGTCGAGGCGCCTGTGGCCTCGCTGTCTCAGCTGCCTTGCGGAGGCGCTTCTTCGGTTGCTGCGGAGGGCTTGGCGGAGGCGAAGAGTTCTCCGAGGATGAGGAGGCATCGTCATCAAGATTCAGAGATCCACCGGAGTCTTCATCGGAATCTCCAACCTCGGCATCCTCCTCCTCCTCGGCAGGCCCGCTGGACTCAGTGCCATGCCCGGCGGCCTCGCTCCCCCCAGCAACCTCGCTCGTCCCGGCAAGCTTCACGGAGGGCTCCCCGGCAAACTCCTCGGGCGCAATCTTCAGTAGCTTGAGGATTTCCGCCTCCTATGCTTGACTCACTGCGTCCGCGGCCTCTGCCTCGTCCACAGTGTATCCAAATTCGCCCGCAGCCGCAGCTACGGCGGCCTCCTCCATCCTGGAGGCGATGTAAGCTACGTCCCGGCCAGTAGTATCCCGGGTGAGGCCCTTCTTCTCCTCGGCATTGCGGGGCTTCTCGACCAAGTTGTCGAAGAAGGTCAGCATGGTCTCCGGTGGAGGCTCCAGCCAAGTGGGGACGACGCCATGGGAGTCGCACTCGGGCATCATTGCGCGTATGGAGTCGCGGGCAGTGCTGTTGCACAGCGGCACCACTCCCCGGGAAGGTATGAACCACTCCGGGTGGGCGGGGTCATGCTTGAAGAGCTCCCGAACCATCCCCTTCAACTCCAAGATGGTGAAGTTGTAGTTCAATCCAGGGCGCAGCCTCATGATGTCTGCCGCATTGCCGAATTCCCAGGCGGGCCTCTTCCTTTCTTGTAAAGGGGCGATGCGGCGGCGGAGGAAATCTGCTCCAACTTCTCCAACAGTCAGATTGGCGACCCGGAGACGAATGATCCTAATGAGGGCGATCTGAAGCTTGCTGTCCTCCGGGGCCAATTCACTCCAATCCCTGCCGCGCACTATGGCAGTCTTGCGCGGCGAGGTAAAGGGCTCAGGATTAGCTTCCAGCACCCAGCACCAATCGGCTCTCCACTCCTCCCACTTGCCGCGGAGCTCTCCCTTCAAGTACGCATCTTTCTTGTTCAGCCTGAAGATCCAGGAGATGCCGCCGGAGAGGGGAGCGCCGGACTCTACTCTAGGCATGAAGAAGTGGCGGAAAAGAGCTACATTTGGATGAACCCCAACATAGTTTTCGCACAGATGTGCGAAAACGGCCATCGTAAGGATGGCGTTGGGGGTGAAATCTAGGAGCTGGAGGCCATATGTATTCATTACATCACAAAAGAACTCCGAGTACGGAGGGCACAGACCACAATGGAAGAATGCGGCAAAGAAAAAGTACCCGCCGGGGAACATGTCGGCGGCGATGGCGGGGAGGACTCTGGTGCGGGGATGAGCTTTGGTCTCCCTCGCCCAGAACAAATAGTATTTGTCCCGCAGCTCCCTCGCGCCAAGCCTCGGCACGAAGACCACGCACTTCTTCCGCTGGGCTGCCAGCTTCGCCGCCTGCTCGGACTTCTCCTTCTTGGCCTTGTCACTCTTCGCCTTGTCGCTCTTCGGAGCCATGGCGGGGGCAGCAAGGAAAGAGGCGAGGAGGTCGACGGTGCCGCGGATGCGGGAGACGGCGGAGGAAGGGAGTGGCTGGGCTCTCTGTCGACCTTTGGGAGGCGGAGGGCGACGGGGGTTTCTGGAGAATCAAGGCGCAATGAAGACGATGAAGGGAACTGCCCCTGCTTCCTCTGCTTTTAAGGGGGAAGTGGGGGACGTTCCGCATTTCCCATTAAAGAACAAGCCACGATCTCTCCCACGACGCCGCAATCGACGCGTGCCGTTAGGGAGGGATGCGGCGGATACGGAAGGGGATACGGCTTGCCGTGGGCCGCGCGTGCCCGTGCACTGTCTTGGGCCTGGCCCAACAGCGCTCGGCACCGTGTGTGGCCCAGGCCCGGGGGCTCCTGTCGGTGTACTAAGATAGGGGTACCTTAGTACCCCAACTTGTGCACGGGCAGTAGCAGCTTCCCGTGGCAGGGCTTACCACGTGCTCGCCAAGAACCTTTCTGGTCCCTATGAAACCATTCAAGAACAAAGTATACAAGTCAGAAGATCAAGGCCCCGTCAAGAGGAGCTTGCCGGGAAGGCCGCACCAGGCTCAAGGTTATCACTTTAGCACAAGACCCTGGCAAGAGGAGCTTGCCAGGAAGGCCAAGGAATACATATCTCAAGAGATGCCTCGGCGCATCATGCGCCCCGGCAGGACCCGGAGAGCGACAAGCTTCCGGGCCCGGCAAGATCACGACCCCGGCAAGGTGCTTGCCGGGGAAACCTACGCTGTGTGCCCGCGCTCCAGCTCATCTGCCCACGCGTCGCCCTGGGGCCCTTCCAGGGACGCGTGGCAGACGGCTGTGCAGCCTGGGGCACACGGTGGCAAGCCACGATAACGAGGCTACCACCGTGGCGAATGGAGAAGCATGGACGGACGCTTTTGGGGGCGACGGCGACGGGCATTTAATGCCCTTGTCCCCCACTATCAAAGTTAGGTGAAGACCACTGTTCATATACTGTTCATGCACTGTTGCAACTACCACCAAAATTACACTTTTACCCTCCTTCTACGTTGACACCTGTCGGTGACCCCTTTGAGCTATAAAAGGAGGCCCATGCACAACGTAGAGGAGGTTAGAAACCTAGACAACTCTCTCGCTCGGTGTAGCTAGTACTGCAGATCTTCAAGCTCCCGAGCTCAAGAACTCAATACAACCTAAGCAGGAGTAGGGTTTTACGCGTCCGCGCGGCCCGAACCTGGGTAAAACTGCCCGCGTGCGCTCCTCGATCTGCTCTCCGTGCTCCCTCCGCTCCCTTACCGCAACGTAGAAGGAGCTCCGGTCCCATAGGTGCTTGTGGGAGGACAGTTTCCCCCGACACCAGGTGTGGTTGAATTGACAACTCAGCTGCTAATACCTTCAAATATTCTTTGGCTCCCCTTCTGTCGAATCTATAAATTTGGGTTGAATACTCTACCCTCGAAAACTGTTGCGATCCCCTATACTTGTGGGTTATCAGTCCCTCAAACTCTTGATCCAGCAAAGTGTCGAGGAAGTAGATGAGTTCCATCAGCACGATGGCGTGGCGATGGTGATGATGAGTGATCCGCGCAGGGCTTCGCCTAAGCACTACGAGATTACGACCATGGGAGTAAACGATGGAGGGGAGCAACGCACACGGCTATCAATGATGTTCATGTGTTCTAGGAGCCCCCTCCCCACATACATATAGGTTGGAGGGGGGAGGAGGCAGCCAAGGGGCGCCCCAAGTAGGCCGAATCCTACTTGGTGTGCAACCCCAATTTGCCCCCCTTCCTTTTCATGGCACTAGGAGAAGGAAGGAGAGGTGGCGCCCTCCCCTTTCTTTTCTCCCTAGAGGAGGGGGAGTAAGGAGGGGCTAGCCTTCCTCCCTTGCCTTCCCTAGGGCCGGCCGGCCAAGTGGAGGGCCGCACCAGCCCCCTGTGGGCTGGTCTGTCCCTCCCTTGGCCCAATAGGCCTATATCTTTGCCGGGGCGTGCCCGGAACCCCCCC
>LR738710.1:855690135-855778886 GCA_902687465.1 Secale cereale | reverse complement strand
CCAATGACTCGATATCACCCGGAACACTTCCGGTGTCCAAATATCATTGTCCTATATATGAATCTTTATGTCTCGACTATTTCAAGACTCATCGCCATGTCCGTGATCTCATCCGGACTCCAAACAACATTCGGTCTTCAAATCACATAAGTCATATAATACAAAATTGTCATCGAAAGTTTAGCTTGCGGATCCTACGAGTTTGAGAACTATGTAGACATGACCGAGACACTTCTCTGGTTTATAACCAATAGCGAAACTTGGATGCCCATATTGGCTCCTACATATTGTACGAAGATCTTTATCGGTCATACCGTAATGACAACATACATTATTCCCATTGTCATCGGTATGTTACTTGCCCAAGATTTGATCGTCGGTATCTTCATACCTAGTTCAATATCGTTATCGGCAAGTCTCTTTACTTGTTCCGTAATGCATCATCTTGTAACTAACTCATTAGTTACATTGCTTGCAAGGCTTCTTATGATGTGCATTACCGAGAGGGCCCAGAGATACCTCTTCGATACTCGGAGTGACAAATCCTAATCTAGATCTATGCCAACCCAACGAACACCGTCGGAGCATCTTTATAATCACCCAGTTACGTTGTGACGTTTGATAGCACACAAGGTATTCCTCAGGTATCCAGGAGTTGCATAATCTCATAGTCGGAGGAACATGTATTTGACATGAAGAAAGCAATAGCAATAAAACTGAACGATCCATATGCCAAGCTAACGGATGAGTCATGTCCATCACATCATTGTCCTAATGATGTGATCCCGTTCATCAAATGATAACACATGTCTATGGTCAGGAAACATAACCATGTTTGATTAATGAGCTAGTCTAGTAGAGGCTTACTAGGGACTTGGTGTTTTGTCTATGTATCCACACATATATCAAGTTTCCGATCAATACAATTCTAGCATGAATAATAAACATTTATCATGATATAAGGAAATATAAAATAACAACTTTATTATTGCCTCTAGAGCATATTTCCTTCAGGTGTAAACTTCGTCGATGCATCCAAATCCCATGAAATAACTCGCTCTTTCACACATTATTATATTCTTCCTCAGAACACCCATCATACCTAAATATCATGGCAATTCCATAGCCATTCTGAGATATATTGCGATGCAACTTCCATCATTACTATTCACATGACTTGAATGTTCATTGTCATTTCTTTGCATGATCATATAGAGCTGATATGATATTTGTAGCAAAGCAACCGTTCATCATTGTTATACATGTTATGCTAGATCATTGCACATCCTAGTACACCGCCGGGTGCATTCAGATGTTGTCATATTATTCAGTGTATCGAGTTGTAAGTAAATAGAAGTGGCATGATCATTATTATTAGAGCATTGTCCTGGTGAGGAAAAGAATGGTGGTAATGAGTCCTCAAAAAAGTGGAGATTAGTTTCATAATATTGTTCTAAAAAGAAGAGAGGGAGAGAGAGAGAAAGAGAAGGAAAAAATGAGAGAAAATTACACAAGGGGAAATGCTACTATCCTTTTTCACACATGTGCTTCAAAGTATCACCATGTTCTTCATATAGAGAGTCTCCATGATTTGTCACTTTCATATACTAGTGGGAATTTTACATTATAGACTTGTCTTGTATATTCTGATGACGAGCTTCCTCAAATGCTTGAGGCTGATGACTCACAAATATAGGGGATCAATCATAGTCCTTTCAACAAGTAAGAGTGTCAAACCCAAGGAGGAGCAGAGGGAAATGACAAGCGGTTTTCAGCAAGGCAATCTCTGCCAACACTGTAATTGTTGGTAGCAAGTTGTTTGATACTAAGATAATTTATAAGGGGTACCAATTAACAAGTGTAACAAACGTGCAGAAAGATGAATCAATCCTTTTTATATCAAAGTACAAGCCTGGAAAAATTATTATATAAAGCTAAACGCTCCCGAGCACATATGGGAATTTCTATCAAGTTAGTTTTCATCATGCTCATAGGATTCGCGTTCGCTACTTTGATAATTTGATATGTGGGTGGACCGGTGCTTGGGTGTTGTCCTTACTTGGACAAGCCTCCAACTTATGATTAACCCCTCTCGCAAGCATCCGCAACTACGAAAGAAGAATTAAGATAAATCTAACCATAACACATTAAACAGGTGGATCCAAATCATCCCCTTATGAAGCAACGCATAAACTAGGGTTTAAGCTTATGTCGCTCTAGCAACCCATCATCTACTTGCTATTTTACAATGCCTTCCTCTAGGCCCAAATCATGGTGAAGTGCCATGTAGTCGACGGTCACATAACACCACCAGAGGAAAGACAACATACATCTCATCATAATATCGAACACATACCAAATTCACATGATTACTTATAACAAGACTTCTCCCATGTCCTCGGGAACAAAAGTAACTACTCACAAAGCATGTTCATGTTCATGATCAGAGGAGTATTAAATATCATTAAGGATCTGAACATATTATCTTCCACCAAATAAACAAACTAGTATCAACTACAAGGAGTAATCAACACTACCAACAACCCGCATGTACCAATCTGAGGTTTTGAGACAACTAGGCATTTCCTGACGTCTACCAATATTACCAATACAACCCACATGTACCCCAAACATCAAATGGTTCAATAACAAGTGAATAGTTCATAGTAATTTCCTGACATCTACCAATATTACCAATTCTTTGACATTCATCGCAAGATAGAACAAACGTACATGCATCTTTGAAAAGAGTAGGCTAATAAAAACTAGATTTGTCTCCCGCATGGTGTCCTCCATAAGCCTCGGAGTGACACTTGCGTAGGATTTGTTCTTATTCATTCTCAGGTATACAACATTTAATAATATCATCTACTCCATCTTATATAAATGTGGATTATCTCAAAAGTAATTTCTTAAATCAAAGAAAAAACTTTTTATTTTGTTGGTAAGTGAAACTAGGGGGTATATATTTAGCAAAAATGTAGTTGGCATAGTATGCATACCAAGGAGTGCTACGAGAAGCATTTATTGCAGCAAATTGTTCTTCCGGAAAGCTATCATTAATAGGCAGTGGGTCATCAAGATCATTTTCCAATCTAGACAAATTATCAGCTATAGGATTCTCAGCTCCTTTTCTATCAGTGATATGCAAGTCAAACTCTTGTAACAAAAGAACCCACCTAATGAGTCTAGGTTTTGCATCTTTCTTTGCCATGAGATATTTGATTGCGGCATGATCAGTGTCCACAGTTACCTTTGAGTCAACTATGTAAGATCTGAATTTATCACATGCAAACATAACTGCTATAAATTCTTTCTCAATGGTAGCATAATTTCATTGAGCATTGTCTAAGGTTTTACTAGCATAGTGAATAATATTTAATTTATTATCAACTCTTTTTTTCCTAGAACATCACCAACAACATAATCACTAGCATCACACGTAATTTTAAAAGGTAGGTTCTAGTCAGGTGGTTGGACAATAGGTGCAGAAATTATGGCTTTCTTACGTGTTTCAAAAGCTTCTACACAATCGTCATAAAAAATGAACGGGACATCTTTTTGTAAGAGATTAGTAAGAGGCCTAGAAATTTGAGTGAAATCTTTAATAAACCTCCTATAGAAACCAGCATGACCAAGGAAACTTCTTATACCTTTGATATCTTTTGGAAATGGAATTTTCTCAATTGCATCAACTTTGGCTTTATCGACTTCAATACCTCTTTCAGAAATTTATGCCCCAAGGCAATGACTTCATTAACCATAAAGTGGCACTTCTCCCAATTCAAGACAAGATAGTTTGCTCACATATCTGCAAAGCTCGATCAAGATTGCTTAAGCAATCATCAAAAGAAGTTCCATAAATGGGAAAAAAATACATGCATGAAAACCTCAACAATCTTTGCACAAAAGTCAGAAAATATAGAAGTCATACATCTTTGAAAGGTAGCATGTGCATTGCATAAACCAAAAGGCATACGTCTATAAGCATAAGTTCCAAAAGGACAAGTAAAGGTGGTTTTCTCTTGATCAGGTTGTGACATAGGTATTTGTGAAAAACCAGAGTAACCATCAAGAAAACATAAATGCATATGCTTTGATAATCATTGTAGCATTTGATCAATGAATGGTAGGGGGTAATGATCCTTCCCAGTAGCTTTGTTTAATTTTATAAAATCAATTACCATCGTATAACCTGTTATAATTCTTTGTGGGATAAGTTCATTTTTATCATTAGTGGCAATGGTAATACATCCCTTCTTAGGTACACAATGAACATGACTTACCCATCTACTATCAGATGTAGGATAGATTATACCTGCTTCCAGGAGCTTTAATATTTCTTTTCTTACCACTTCTTTCATCTTATGATTTAATCGAGGCTGATGATCGACGACTGGCTTAGCATTAGTCTCCATATTAATCATGTGCTGACATAGAGTGGGTCTAATGCCCTGAAGATCATCAAGAGTATATCCAATAGCGGCGCGGTGCTTTCGAGTTTTCAATAATCTCTTCTCTTCATGCTCTGAAAGGTTAGCACTAATAATAATAGGATATATATTCTTTTCATCAAGGTAAGCACATTTCAATGTATTAGGCAATTGCTTAAGTTCAAACATAGGACCACTCTTGGGTAGAAGAGGATCTCCAAGAGTCTCAACATGCATATGCATATCATTTTGTTTGAAGAATATTTCATCTATTTCATTTCGTTCATCCATATGCATATCATTTTCATGGTCTAGCAAATATTGTGCTAACGGATCAGTAGGAGGCACAACAATAGAAGCAATACCAATGATTTCATCCTTACTAGGCAATTGTTTATCACGAGGTTGTCTACAAAATTTAGAGAAATTAAACTCAAGAGACACATCACCAAAGTTATCACTGATATTTTCTTTAGCGCAATCAATCTTAACATTAACCGTATTCAGAAACGATATACCAAATATAATGGGACAAAATCATCTTGTGGAGAACCAAGAACTAGAAAATCAGTACGGTATTTAATTTTCCCACACAAGACTTCAACATCTCTAACAATCCCAAGTGGTGCAATAGTATCTCTATTCGCAAGTTTAATAGTAACATCAATGTCTTCTATTTTAGCAGGAGCAATATATTTCATAATTTCTTTATATATGGTAAACGGGATAGCACTCACACTAGCACCCAAATGACATAAGCTGTGATAAGAGTGATCTCCAATCTTAACAGAGACAATATGCATGCCAACAACATGCCTATTTTTAACTTTAGGACCAGTACTGACAATTCTAGCAGCTTCATCACAGAAATAAATAGCATGCCCATCAATATTATCTACCAAGAGATCCTTAACCAAAGCAACATTAGGCTTCATTTTAATTTGTTCAGAGGGTGTAGGTGTTCTTAAAAAACTTTTGTTAACCACAGTTGAAACCTTAGCATGTTCTTTTATCCTAATGGGTAAATGAGGTTTCTTAGTATAAGAAGTAGGAATAACTAGATTAACACTATAAGTGATATTTTCTCATTTAGCCTTAGTAGGTTTTTCTACTTCTACTTCAATAGGGGGTGATATTTAAACAACTTCTCCTTGGGCAGATCAACGTGAGTAGCAAATGATTCACAAAAAGAAGCTACTATCTCACTGTCAAGTCCATACTTAGTGCTAAAATTATGAAAATCATTTGTATCCATAAAAGATTTAACACAATCAAACTCAAGTTTTATACCTGATTCTTTACCTTTGTCGGGTTCCCAATCTTCAGAGTTGTGTATAATACCTTCCAACAGATTCCATCTGAATTGAATTGTTTTCTTCATAAACGAACTGGTACAAGAAGTATCGAGCATGGTTTGATCATTATGAGAAAGTCGAGCATAAAAATTACGCATACTAATTTCTCTTGAGAACTCATGATTGGGGCATAAATACATCATTGATTCAAGCCTCCCCTAAGCTTGAGCGATACTTTCTCCTTCACGAGGCCACAAATTATATATATAATTCCAATCACGATGAACCAGGTGCATAGGATAAAACTTCTGATGAAATTCCAATTTCAATCGGTTCCAGTCCCATGTTCCCATATCATCACATAGCCTATACCATGTCAATGTTTTTCCTCCCAAAGATAAAGCAAAAACCTTCTTCTTAACTCCGTCTTTGGATAAACCTGCAAGCTTAAACAATCCATAAACTTCATCCACATATATCAAGTGCATATCTGGATGCACCATTCCATCTCCTGCATAAGGATTACCTAGCAGTTTCTCTATCGTACCCAAAGAAATCTCATAATAAATATTTTCAATAGGTGCAGCGGATTGAGGGACAACTCTTTGTGCTTCCGGTCAAGGTGAAGATAACCCGAACAAGTCCCTCAAAGTATTACTTTCCATAGTGACATGTGACAGAAAATTTCAGCGCGTAATATAAACGTTTCCTTACCAAAGGCGCTTCACTCCCCGGCAACGATGCCAGAAAAGAGTCTTGATGACGCACAAGTATAGGAATCAATTGTAGTCCTTTCGATAAGTAAGAGTGTCGAACCCATCGAGGAGCATAAGGAAATGACAAGCGGTTTTCAGCAAGGTAATCTCTTCAAGCACTAAAAATGTTGGTAGCAACTTGTTTGATAGCAAGATAATTTTTAATGGGTAACAAGTAACAAGTGTAACAAAGGTGCATCAAGATGGTCCAATCCTTTTTATAGCTAAGGACAATCCTGGAAAAATTCATATATAAAGCTAGACACTCGCGAGGACATATGGGAATTTTCGTCAAGTTAGTTTTCATCATGCTTATATGATTCACGTTCGCTACTTTGATAATTTGATATGTGGGTGGACCAATGCTTGGGTGTTTTCCTTACTTGGTACAAGCCTCCCACTTATGATTAACCCCTCTTGCAAGCATCCGCAAGTACGGAAGAAGAATTAATACAAATCTAACCATAACATTACACATGTGGATCCAGATCAGCTCCTTATGAAGCAACGCATAAACTAGGGTTTCAGCTTCTGTCACTCTAGCAAACAGAATCTACTTGCTACTTCCCAATGCCTTCCTCTAGGCCCAAATCATGGCGAAGTGTCTGATACGTCTCCAACGTATCTATAATTTTTGATTGTTCCATGCTATTATTTAAGATGTTTGGATGTTTAATGGGCTTTGTTATACACTTTTATATTATTTTTGGGACTAACCTATTAACCCAAAGGCCCAGTCCAGATTGCTGTTTTTTTGCCTATTTCAGGGTTTTACAGAAAAGGAATATCAAACGGAGTCTAAACAGAACAAAACTTTGGGAGAGATATTTTTGGAGCAAAATACGCACTTGAGACAAGAGAACCACGGAATAGGGCTGAAGTGGCGTCCACGAGGGTGCCCCCCCCCCCTACAGGGCACGCCCCCTGCCTCGTGGACCCCATGTCTGGCCCCCGGTGCCCCCTTCTTCCTATATATATCTACGTACCCCGAAACCATCAGAAAAGCAAAGAAAACCCTAGTTCCACCATGCATGATCATGTAGTTGACATCGTATTTGTGGCAAAGCGACCATGCATAATTTTTCATACATGTCACTCTTGATTCATTGCACATCCCGGTACACCGCCGGAGGCATTCATATAGAGTCATACTTTGTTCTAGTACCAAGTTGTAAATCAATAAAAGTGTGATTATATTCATTATTAGAGCATTGTCCCATGTGAGGAAAGGCCAATAAAAAAGAGATGGCCCAAAAAAATAGAGAGGGGCTAAAAACATAGAGAGAAAGCCCCGCAAAAAAAATGAGAGAAAAGAGAGAAGGGACAATTGCTACTATTCTTTTCCACATTTGTGTTTCAAAGTAGCACCATGTTCTTCATGATAGAGAGTCTCATGTTTAGTCACTTTCATATACTAGTGGGAATTTTTATTATAGAACTTGGCTTGTATATTCCAACGACGGGCTTCCTAAAATTCCCTGGTCTTCATGAGCAAGCAAGTTGGATGCACACCCACTTAGTTTCTTTTGTTGAGCTTTCATACATTCTTAGCTCTAGTGCATCCTTTGTATGGCAATCTCTACTCACTCACATTGATATTTATTGATGGGCATCTACATAGCTCGTTGATACGCCTAGTTGACGTGAGACTATCTCCCTCCTTTTTGTCTTCTCCACAACCACCACTCTCTTCCACCCATAGTACTATGTCCATGACTCATGCTCATGTATTGCGTGAAAGTTGAAAGGTTTGAAAAGATAGCGTATGGAAACAAGTGCTTGGCTGCAACTGGGGTTGTGCATGATATGAATATTTTCTGTGATGAAGAGGGAGCATAGCCACACTATATGATTTTGTAGGGATAACTTTCTTTAGCCATAGTATTTTCAGAAGACATGATTGCTTTGTTAGTATGCTTGAAGTATTATTATTTCTTATGTCAATATAGACTTTTGTCTTGAATCTTTCAGATCTGAACATTCATGCCACAATTAAGAGAATTACATTGAAAATTATGTTGGTTAGCATTCCACATCAAAAATTCTGTTTTCATCATTTACCTACTCGAGGACGAGCAGGAATTAAGCTTGGGGATGCTTGATACGTCTCCAACATATCTATAATGTTTGATTATTCCATGCTATTATTTAAGATATTTTGGATGTTTAATGGGCTTTGTTATACAATTTTATATTATTTTTGGGACTAACCTATTAACCCAAAGGCCTAGTCCAGATTGCTGTTTTTTTTGCCTATTTCAGGGTTTTACAGAAAAGGAATATCAAACGGAGTCCAAACGGAACGAAACTTCGGGAGAGATATTTCGGAGAGAAAAATGCACGGGAGTCTTGAGAACCACAGAATAGGGCTGATGTGGCGTCCACGAGGGTGGGGGCGCCCCCCTACATGGCGCGCCCCCTGCCTCGTGGGCCCCACGTCTGGCCCCCGGTGCCCTCCTTCTTCCTATATATATCTACGTACCCCGAAACCATCAGAACAACAGAGAAAACCCTAGTTCCACTGCCGCAACCTTCTATTCCCGTGAGATCCCATCTTGGGGCCTGTTTCGGAGTTCCGCCGGAGGGGGGATCTTCCATGGAGTGCTTCTACATCATCATCATCGCCTCACCATGAGTTTTGAGTAGTTTAAGACAGACCTTCGGGTCCATAGCTAGTATCTAGATGGCTTCTTCTCTCTCTTTGGATCTCAATACCAAGTTCTCCTCGGTCTTCGAGGAGATCTATTTGATGTAATCTCTTTTTGCGGTGTGTTTGTCGAGATCCGATGAATTGTGGGTTCATGATCAAGATTATATATGAGAAATATTTGGTTCTTTTCTGAACTCTTTACGTATGATTATAATATCCTTGCAAGTCTCTTCGAATTATTGGTTTGGTTTGGCCTACTAGTTCTATAGTTCTTGCAATGAGAGAAGTGCTTGGCTTTGGGTTCAATCTTGCGGTGTACTTTCCCAGTGACAGTAGGGGCAGCAAGGCACATATTGTATTGTTGCCATCGAGGATAAAAATATGGGGTTTATATCACTATGTTTGAGTTTATCCCTCTACATGATGTCATCTTCCTTAAGGCGCTACTCTGTTCTTATGAACTTAATACTCTAGATGCATGCTGGATAGCGGTTGATGTGTGGAGTAATAGTAGTAGATGCACAATCGTTTCGGTCTACTTGTCTCGGACGTGATGCCTATATATAATGATCATGCCTAGATAGTCTCATAATTATTCGCTTTTATATCAATTGCTCGACAGTAATTTGTTTACCCGCCGTAGAATATCGCTATCATGAGAGAAGCCACTAGAGAAAACTATGCCCCCCCAGTCTACTCTCAACATATCAATCTACAATCTACTTTACTTTTCGGCTTTTACTTTCTGTTCTTATATCCAAAAATACAAAAAATATCAAACTATCCTATCTATTAGATCTCACTTTCGTAAGTGACCGTAAAGGGATTGACAACCCCTTATCGTGTTGGCTGCGAAGTTCTTATTTGTTTGTGCAGGTGCGAGGGACTCGCGCGTGGTCTCCTACTGGATTGATACCTTGATTCTCAAAAACTGAGGGAAATACTTACGCTACTATGTTGCATCACCCTTTCCTCTTCGAAGGAAGGCAACGCAAGCTCGAGAAGTAGCAAGAAGAATTTCTGACGCCGTTGTCGAGGTGGCTTACGCAAAAGTCATATACCAAGTACCTATCACAAACTTTTATCCTTCGCATTACATTTTTAGCCTCTCGTTTTCCTCTCCCCCACTTCACCCTTGTCGTTTTATTTTCCCTTCTTCTGCCATGTGTTTATCGTTTGCCTGCCCTCATGTCTGAGATGGGGGAAGATTTTATCGAGAAGGGTAGTAATTTTGAGGGCAACGTCTATGTTGACCCTCCGGATGCAACTATCACTTTACATATTAAGAAGTTCCGGGTTTGTAGTGGAAATATCATTGGAAAAGGAGTTCTTCAAGACTTCTTTACTTGTGTCGGTGCTTTGCGCACTATGGGTGGCTCTATTCTTCACAGAACTAGTAGCCTTGTGGATGCTATATCTATGCTAGTAGTTGAAATCGAAAGGCAATTTATCCATATGCACCCCTGTATTCAGAGAATCTTTCTGGAATTTTCCAATATTGAGCATTCTTCTGTTAAGCGTGCAGCTACTATATTTTTGGCTCATGAATTTAGATTTATCATGAAAGAGGCCAAAGAAATCTTTGCTCATTACGGGGTAGATGTTGGCCGACCTCCCATAGAGGCTACCTTATTTAATCAAGAAGACATAATGCGGTTGCGATCTCCTGATCATGTTGGTTTTAATGAAAACCTTAGAAAAAAAGGTTCCTACCGATGTCTTGGTTGATAGAATTTCTGAGTTGAACGATGATTTTGCTATCCAAAAAAATTGGTTGGGCTTCTCCCTTGAGCGAAGGCTCATGACCTTCTGCCAAAAGAATGCCTATAATGATGAATTGGTTGTACACTATAAAGGGCCAAAAGAGGAACAATTCCTCCTGAGCTTGATATGGGGTACTTTTGTCCCATTAAATTTAGCCCTTTTGATTACTTTTGCTTGCCACAAAGGAAACTTGCTGCTGAACGTAGGGAATATGAGATGAGTTTTCGCTATATATCGTATCATTATGGCATTCCCTATATCTATCCTTGTATCGTGCCTAGCTAGGGGCGTAAAATGATAGCGCTTGTTGGGAGGCAACACAATTTTAATTTTTTTTTGTTTTTTCTTTTGTTTAGGAATAAATATTGCATCTAGCTTCTGTTTAGATGTGGTCTTGTGTTTAAATTAGTGTTTGTGCCAAGTAGAACCTTTGGGAAGACTTGTGTGAAGTTTATATGATCTTGCTGTGAAAAGCAGAATTGTTAGCGCTCGCTAGAATGGTCACCAGATTTTACTGGAGCATGGTATTTAGTTTATTCTTTTTGCCGATGATTAATAGACAAATTCCTCACGTTTACCAATTTATTTCAATTTTTTTGGAGTTACAGAAGTATGCGAAAGTTACAGATTACTATAGACTCTTCTGTTTTTGACAGATTCTGTTTTCGTGTGTTGTTTGCTTATTACAATGCATCTATGAGTAGTATTCGGAAGTATGAATCATAGAGAATTTGGAATACAGTAGGTCTAACACCAATATAAACGAAGAATGAATTCATTACAGTACCTTTGAGTAGTGGTTTGTTTTCTTATACTAACGTAGCTCACGAGATTTTTGTCTAAGTTTTGTGTTGTGAAGTTTTCAAGTTTTGAGTATTGCTTTGATGGACTATGGAACAAAGAGTGGCAAAAGCCTAAGCTTGGGAATGCCCAAGGCATCCCAAGGTTAAATTCATGGACAACCAAAAGCCTAAGCCTGGGGATGTCCCGGGAAGGCATCCCCTCTTTCGTCTTCATCTATCGGTAACTATACTCGAAGCTATATTTTTATTCATCACATGATATGTGTTTTACTTGGAGCGCCGTGTGTTATTTGAGTCTTTGCTTGTTAGTTTGCCACAATTATCCTTGCTGGACACACCTTTTTGAGAGAATTAAATATGGCCTAGGAATTGTTAGAACACTCTATGTGCTTCACTTATATCTTTTAAGTTGAGTAGTTTTTGCTCGAGTGCTTCACTTACATCTTTTAGAGCACGGTGGTGATTATATTTTGTAGAAATTGTTGATCTCTCATGCCTCACTTATATCCTTTTGAGAGTCTATTAAAACAGCATGGTAGTGTGCTTTGGCTATAAAACTAGCCTTCACATGATAGACATCTAAGATCAATGTAGTGAAAACTTTCACACTAAATGCATTGAATATGATGAGAAGTTGGATGCTTGATAATTGTTTTGAGATATGAGGATAGTGATATTAGAGTCATGCTAGTAGATTTATTATGAATTTGATAAATACTTGTGTTAAAGTTAGTGATTCCCATAGCATGCACGTATGGTGGACCGCTATGTGACGAAGTTAGAGCATGAGGTATTTGTAGAGTGTCATCCTTAGTGTGGAGGTCGGTGGCGCGTGATGTTAACTCCTACCAACCTCCCCCCTAGGAGCATGTGTTGATTGCTTTGTTTGGATGACTCATAATTTTTTGCAATAAGTAGATGAGTTCTTATGACTAATGTTGAGTCCATGGATTATACTCACTCTCACCCTTCCACCATTGCTAGCCTCTCTTGTACCGCGCAACTTTCACCGGTACCATACACCCACTATATATCCTTCCTCAAAATATCCACCATACCTACCTATCATGGCATTTCCATAGCCATTCTGAGATATATTGCCATGCAACTTTCCACCGTCTCGTTCATATGGCACGCTTCATATTGTCATATTTCCATGCATGATCATGTAGTTGTCATCGTATCTGTGGCAAAGCCACCATTCATAATTTTTCATACATGTCACTCTTGATTCATTGCACATCCCGGTACACCGCCGGACGCATGCATATAGAGTCATACTTTGTTCTAGTATCAACTTGTAAATCAATAAAAGTGTGATGATCATCATTATTAGAGCGTTGTCCCATGTGAGGAAAGGCCAATAAAAAAGAGATGGCCCAAAAAAATAGAGAGGGGCTAAAAAATAGAAAGCCCCTCCAAAAAAATGAGAGAAAAGAGAGAAGGGACAATTGCTACTATCCTTTTCCACACTTGTGCTTCTAAGTAGCACCATGTTCTTCATGATAGAGAGTCACTTGTTTAGTCACTTTCATATACTAGTGGGAATTTTCATTATAGAACTTGGCTTGTATATTCCAACGATGGCCTTCCTCAAATGCCCTAGGTCTTCATGAGCAAGCAAGTTGGATGCACACCCACTTAGTTTCTTTTGTTGAGCTTTCATACATTCTTAGCTCTAGTGCATCCGTTGCATGGCAATCCCTACTCACTCACATTGATATCTATTGATGGGCATCTCCATGGCCCGTTGATGCACCTAGTCGATGTGAGACTATCTCCCTCCTTTTTGTCTTCTCCACAACCACCACTCTATTCCACCCATAGTGCTATGTCCGTGGCTCACGGTCATGTATTGCGTGAAAGTTGAAAGGTTTGAAAAGATAGAGTATGAAAACAAGTACTTGGCTGAAACTGGGGTTGTGCATGATATGAATATTTTGTGTGATGAAGAGGGAGCATAGCCAGACTATATGATTTTGTAGGGATAACTTTCTTTAGCCATAGTATTTTGAGAAGACGTGATTGCTTTGTTAGTATGCTTGAAGTATTATTATTTCTTATATCAATATAAACTTTTGTCTTGAATCTTTCAGATCTGAACATTCATGCCACAATTAAGAGAATTACATTGAAAATTATGTTGGTTAGCATTCCACATCAAAAATTCCGTTTTTATCATTTACCTACTCGAGGATGAGCAGGAATTAAGCTTGGGGATGCTTGATACGTCTCCAACATATCTGTAATGTTTGATTGTTCCATGCTATTATTTAAGATGTTTTGGAGGTTTAATCGGCTTTGTTATACACTTTTATATTATTTTTGGGACTAACCTATTAACCCAAAGGCCTAGTCCAGATTGCTGGGGTTTTCTTTTTGCCAATTTCAGGGTTTTACATAAAAGGAATATCAAATGGAGTCCAAACAGAACGAAACTTCGGGAGAGATATTTTTGGAGAAAAAAACGCACGGGAGACTTGAGAACCACGGAATAGGGCTGAGGTGGCGTCCACGAGGGTGGGGGCGCGCCCCCTGCATCGTGGGCCCCACGTCTGGCCCCCGGTGCCCTCCTTCTTCCTATATATATCTACGTACCCCGAAACCATCAGAACAACAGAGAAAGCCCTAGTTCCACTGCCGCAACCTTCTGTTCCCGTGAGATCCCATCTTGGGGCCTGTTCCGAAGTTCCGCCGGAGGGGGGATCTTCCATGGAGTGCTTCTACATCATCATCATCGCCTCACCATGAGTTGTGAGTAGTTTAACACAGACCTTCGGGTCCATAGCTAGTATCTAGATGGCTTCTTCTCTCTCTTTGGATCTCAATACCAAGTTGTCCTCGGTTTTCGAGGAGATCTATTTGATGTAATCTCTTTTTGCGGTGTGTTTGCCGAGATCCGATGAATTGTGGGTTTATGATCAAGATTATTTATGAGAATTATTTGGTTCTTTTCTGAACTCTTTATGTATGATTATAATATCCTTGCAAGTCTCTTCGAATTATTGGTTTGGTTTGGCCTACTAGATCTATAGTTCTTGCAATGGGAGAAGTGCTTGGCTTTCGGTTCAATCTTCCGGTGTCCTTTCCCAGTGACAGTAGGGGCAGCAAGGCACATATTGTATTGTTGCCATCGAGGATAAAAAGATGGGGTTCATATCACTGAGTTTATCCCTCTACATCATGTCATCTTGCTTAAGGCGTTACTCTGTTCTTATGAACTTAATACTCTACATGCATGCTGGATAGCGGTCGATGTGTGGAGTAATAGTACTAGATGCAGAATCGTTTCGGTCTACTTGTCTCGGACGTGATGCCTATATATAATGATCATGCCTATATAGTCTCGTAATTATTCGCTTTTCTATCAATTGCTCGACAGTAATTTGTTTACCCGCCGTAGAATATCGCTATCATGAGAGAAGCCACTAGAGAAAACTATGGCCCCCCGTTCTACTCTCAACATATCAATCTACAATCTACTTTACTTTTCCGCTTTTACTTTCTGTTCTTATATCCAAAAATACCAAAAATATCAAACTATCCAATCTATCAGATCTCACTTTCCTAAGTGACCGTAAAGGGATTGACTACCCCTTATCGCGTTGGCTGCGAAGTTCTTATTTGTTTGTGCAGGTGCGAGGGACTCGCGCGTGGTCTCCTACTGGATTGATACCTTGATTCTCAAAAACTGAGGGAAATACTTATGCTACTGTGCTGCATCACCCTTTCCTCTTCGAGGGAATGCAACGCAAGCTCGAGAAGTAGCAAGAAGAATTTTAGCGCCGTTGCCGGGGAGGCTTACTCAAAAGTCATATACCAAGTACCTATCACAAACCCTTATCCTTCGCATTACATTTTTTACCTCTCGTTTTCCTCTCCCCCACTTCACCCTTGTCGTTTTATTTGCCCTTCTTCTGCCATGTGTTTATCGTTTTCCTGCCCTCATGTCTGAGATGGGGGAAGATTTTATCGAGAAGGGTAGTAATGTTGAGGGCAACGTCTATGTTGACCCTCCGGATGAAACTACCACTTTACATATTAAGAAGTTTCGGATTGGTAGTGGAAACATCATTGGAAACGGAGTTCTTCAAGACTTCTTTACTTGTGTCGGTGCTTTGCCCACTATGGTTGGCTCTATTCTTCATAGAACTAGTAGCCTTGCGGATGCTATATCTATGCTTGCAGTTGAAATTGAAAGGCAATTTATCCATATGCACCCCTGTATTCAGAGAATCTTTCTGGAATTTTCCAATATTGAGCATTCTTCTGTTAACCGTGCAGCTACTATCTTTTTGGCTCATGAATTTAGATTTATCATGAAAGAGGCCAAAGAAATCTTTGCTCATTACGGGGTAGATGATGGCCGACCACCCATAGAGGCTATCTTATTTAATCAAGAAGACATAATGCGGTTGGGATCTCCTGATCATGTTGGTTTTAATGAAAACCTTAGAAAAAAGGTTCCCATCGATGTCTTGGTTGATATAATTTCTAAGTTGAACGATGATTTTGCTATCCAAAACAATGGGTTGGGCTTCTCCCTTGAGCGAAGGCTCATGACCTTCTGCCAAAAGAATGCCTATAATGATGAATTGGTTGTACACTATAAAGGGCCAAAAGAGGAACAATTCCTCTTGAGCCTTATATGGGGAATTTTGTCCCATTAAATTTAGCCCTTTTGATTACTTTTGCTTGCCACAAAGGAAACTTGCTGCTGAACGTAGGGAATATGAGATGAGTTTTCGCTATATATCGAATCATTATGGCATTCCCTATATCTATCCTTGTATCGTGCCTAGCTAGGGGCGTAAAATGATAGCGCTTGTTGGGAGGCAACACAATTTTATGTTATTTTGTTTTTTCTTTTGTTTAGGAATAAATATTGCATCTAGCTTCTGTTTAGATGTGGTCTTGTGTTTAAATTAGTGTTTGTGCCAAGTAGAACCTTTGGGAAGACTTGTGTGAAGTTTATATGATCTTGCTGTGAAAAACAGAATTGTTAGCGCTGGCTAGAATGGTCACCAGATTTTACTGGAGCATGGTATTTAGTTGATTCTTTTTGCAGATGATTAATAGACAAATTCCTCACGTTTACCCATTTATTTCAATTTTTTTGGAGTTACAGAAGTATGCGAAAGTTACAGATTACTACAGACTCTTCTGTTTTTGACAGATTCTGTTTTTCGTGTGTTGTTTGCTTATTACAATGCATCTATGAGTAGTATTGGGAAGTATGAATCAAAGAGAATTTGGAATACAGTAGGTCTAACATCAATATAAACAAAGAATGAATTCATTACAGTACCTTTGCGTAGTGATTTGTTTTCTTATACTAACGTAGCTCACGAGATTTTTGTCTAAGTTTTGTGTTGTGAAGTTTTCAAGTTTTGAGTATTGCTTTGATGGACTATGGAACAAAGAGTGGCAAAAGCCTAAGCTTGGGAATGCCCAAGGCATCCCAAGGTTAAATTCATGGACAACCAAAAGCCTAAGCCTGGGGATGCCCCGGGAAGGCATCCCCTCTTTCGTCTTCATCTATCGGTAACTATACTCGAAGCTATATTTTTATTCGTCACATGATATGTGTTTTACTTGGAGCGCCGTGTGTTATTTGAGTCTTTGCTTGTTAGTTTGCCACAATTATCCTTGCTGGACACACCTTTTTGAGAGAATTAAATATGGCCTAGGAATTGTTAGAACACTCTATGTGCTCCACTTATATCTTTTAAGTTGAGTAGTTTATGCTCTAGTGCTTCACTTACATCTTTTAGAGCACGGTGGTGATTATATTTTGTAGAAATTGTTGATCTCTCATGCCTCACTTATATCCTTTTGAGAGTCTATTAAAACAGCATGGTAGTGTGCTTTGGCTATAAAATTAGCCTTCACATGATAGACATCTAAGATCAATGTAGTAAAAACTTTCACACTAAGTGCATTGAATATGATGAGAAGTTGGATGCTTGATAATTGTTTTGAGATATGAGGATAGTGATATTAGAGTCATGCTAGTAGATTTACTATGAATTTGAGAAATAATTGTGTTAAAGTTAGTGATTCCCATAGCTTGCACGTATGGTGAACCGCTACGTGACGAAGTTAGAGCATGAGGTATTTGTAGAGTGTCATCCTTAGTGTGGAGGTCGGGGGCGCGCGATGGTTAACTCCTACCAACCTCCCCCCTAGGAGCATGTGTTGATTGCTTTGTTTTGATGACTCGTAATTTTTTGCAATAAGTACATGAGTTCTTATGACTAATGTTGAGTCCATGGATTATACTCAGTCTCACCCTTCCACCATTGCTAGCCTCTCTTGTACCGCGCAACTTTCACCGGTACCATACACCCACTATATATCCTTCCTCAAAACAGCAACCATACCTACCTATCATGGCATTTCCATAGCCATTCCGAGATATATTGCCATGCAACTTTCCACCATCTCGTTCATATGACACGCTTCATATTGTCATATTTCCATGCATCATCATGTAGTTGACATCGTATCTGTGGCAAAGCCACAAATGCATAATTTTTCATACATGTCACTCTTGATTCATTGCACATCCCGGTACACCGCCGGAGGCATGCATATAGAGTCATACTTTGTTCTAGTATCGACTTGTAAATCAATAAAAGTGTGATGATCATCATTATTAGAGCATTGTCCCATGTGAGGAAAGGCCAATAAAAAAGAGATGGCCCAAAAAATAGAGAGGGGCTAAAAAATAGAAAGCCCCTCCAAAAAATGAGAGAAAATACAGAAGGGACAATTGCTACTATCCTTTTCCACACTTGTGCTTCTAAGTAGCACCATCTTCATGATAGAGAGTCTCATGTTTAGTCACTTTCATATACTAGTGGGAATTTTCATTATAGAACTTGGCTTGTATATTCCAACGATGGGCTTCCTCAAATGCCCTAGGTCTTCATGAGCAAGCAATTTGGATGCACACCCACTAAGTTCCTTTTGTTGAGCTTTCATACATTCTTAGCTCTAGTGCATCCGTTGCATGGCAATCCCTGCTCACTCACATTGATATCTATTGATGGGCATCTCCATAGCCCGTTGATACACCTAGTCGATGTGAGACTATCTCCCTCCTTTTTGTCTTCTCCACAACCACCACTCTATTCCACCCATAGTGCTATGTCCGTGGCTCACGGTCATGTATTGCGTGAAAGTTGAAAGGTTTGAAAAGATAGAGTATGAAAACAAGTGCTTGGCTGAAACCGGGGTTGTGCATGATATGAATATTTTGTGTGATGAAGAGGGAGCATAGCCAGACTATATGATTTTGTAGGGATAACTTTCTTTAGCCATAGTATTTTGAGAAGATGTCATTGCTTTGTTAGTATGCTTGAAGTATTATTATTTCTTATATCAATATAAACTTTTGTCTTGAATCTTTCATATCTGAACATTCATGCCACAATTAAGAGAATTACATTGAAAATAATGTTGGTTAGCATGCCACATCAAAAATTCCGTTTTTATCATTTACCTACTCGAGGATGAGCAGGAATTAAGCTTGGGGATGCTTGATACGTCTCCAACATATCTATAATGTTTGATTGTTCCATGCTATTATTTAAGATGTTTTGGATGTTTAATGGGCTTTGTTATACACTTTTATATTATTTTTGGGACTAACCTATTAACCCAAAGGCCTAGTCCAGTTGCTGGGTTTTTTTTTGCCAATTTCAGGGTTTTACAGAAAAGGAATATCAAATGGAGTCCAAACGGAACGAAACTTTGGGAGAGATATTTTTGGAGAAAAAACGCACGGGAGACTTGAGAACCACGGAATAGGGCTGAGGTGGCGTCCACGAGGGTGGGGGCGCCCCCCTACATGGCGCGCCCCCTGCCTCGTGGGCCCCACGTCTGGCCCCCGGTGCCCTCCTTCTTCCTATATATATCTATGTACCCCGAAACCATCAGAACAACAGAGAAAACCCTAGTTCCACTGCCGCAACCTTCTGTTCCCGTGAGATCCCATCTTGGGGCCTGTTCCGGAGTTCCGTCGGAAGGGGGATCTTCCATGGAGTGCTTCTACATCATCATCATCGCCTCACTATGAGTTGTGAGTAGTTTAACACAGACCTTCGGGTCCATAACTAGTATCTGGATGGCTTCTTCTCTCTCTTTGGATCTCAATACCAAGTTGTCCTCGGTCTTCGAGGAGATCTATTTGATGTAATCTCTTTTGGCGGTGTGTTTGTCGAGATCCGATGAATTGTGGGTTTATGATCAAGATTATTTATGAGAAATATTTGGTTCTTTTCTGAACTCTTTATGTATGATTATAATATCCTTGCAAGTCTCTTCGAATTATTGGTTTGGTTTGGCCTACTAGATCTATAGTTCTTGCAATGGGAGAAGTGCTTGGCTTTGGGTTCAATCTTGCGGTGTCCTTTCCCAGTGACAGTAGGGGCAGCAAGGCACATATTGTATTGTTGCCATCGAGGATAAAAAGATGGGGTTCATATCACTATGTTTGAGTTTATGCCTCTACATCATGTCATCTTGCTTAAGGCGTTACTCTGTTCTTATGAACTTAATACTCTAGATGCATGCTGGATAGCGGTCGATGTGTGGAGTAATAGTAGTAGATGCAGAATCGTTTCGGTCTACTTGTCTCGGACGTGATGCCTATATATAATGATCATGCCTAGATAGTCTCGTAATTATTCGCTTTTCTATCAATTGCTCGACAGGAATTTGTTTACCCGCCGTAGAATATCGCTATCATGAGAGAAGCCACTAGAGAAAACTATGGCCCCCCGTTCTACTCTCAACATATCAATCTACAATCTACTTTACTTTTCCGCTTTTACTTTCTGTTCTTATATCCAAAAATACCAAAAATATCAAACTATCCAATCTATCAGATCTCACTTTCGTAAGTGACCGTAAAGGGATTGACTACCCCTTATCGCGTTGGCTGCGAAGTTCTTATTTGTTTGTGCAGGTGCGAGGGACTCGCGCGTGGTCTTCTACTGGATTGATACCTTGATTATCAAAAACTGAGGGAAATACTTACGCTACTGTGTTGCATCACCCTTTCCTCTTCGGGGGAATGCAACGCAAGCTCGAGAAGTAGCAACAAGAATTTCTGGCGCCGTTGCTGGGGAGGCTTACGCAAAAGTCATATACCAAGTACCTATCACAAACCCTTATCCTTCGCATTACATTTTTTACCTCTCGTTTTCCTCTCCCCCACTTCACCCTTGTCGTTTTATTTGCCCTTCTTCTGCCATGTGTTTATCGTTTTCCTGCCCTCATGTCTGAGATGGGGGAAGATTTTATCGAGAAGGGTAGTAATGTTGAGGGCAACGTCTATGTTGACCCTCCGGATGAAACTACCACTTTACATATTAAGAAGTTCCGGATTGGTAGTGGAAACATCATTGGAAACGGAGTTCTTCAAGACTTCTTTACTTATGTCAGTGCTTTGCCCACTATGGATGGCTCTATTCTTCACAGAACTAGTAGCCTTGCGGATGCTATATCTATGCTTGTAGTTGAAATTGAAAGGCAATTTATCCATATGCACCCCTGTATTCAGAGAATCTTTCTGGAATTTTCCAATATTGAGCATTCTTCTGTTAAGCGTGCAGCTACTATCTTTTTGGCTCATGAATTTAGACTTATCATGAAAGAGGCCGAAGAAATCTTTCCTCATTACGGGGTAGATGATGGCCGACCTCCCATAGAGGCTATCTTATTTAATCAAGAAGACATAATGCGGTTGGGATCTCCTGATCATGTTGGTTTTAATGAAAACCTTAGAAAAAAGGTTCCCACCGATGTCTTGGTTGATATAATTTCTGAGTTGAACGATGATTTTGCTATCCAAAACAATGGTTTGGGCTTCTCCCTTGAGCGAAGGCTCATGACCTTCTACCAAAAGAATGCCTATAATGATGAATTGGTTGTACACTATAAAGGGCCAAAAGAGGAACCTATTCCTCCTGAGCTTGATATGGGCGACTTTTGTCCCATTAAATTTAGCCCTTTTGATTGCTTCTGCTTGCCACAAAGGAAACTTTTTGCTGAACGTAGGGAATATGAGATGAGTTTTCGTGATATATCGTATCATTATGGCATTCCCTATATCTATCCTTGTATCATGCCTAGCTAGGGGCGTAAAACGATAGCGCTTGTTGGGAGGCAACATAATTCTAAAAAATTTGTTTTTTCTTTTGTTTAGGAATAAATATTGCATCTAGCTTCTGTTTAGATGTGGTTTTGTGTTTTAATTAGTGTTTGTGCCAAGTAGAACCTTTGGGAAGACTTGTGTGAAGTTTATATGATCTTGCTGTGAAAAACAGAATTGTTAGCGCTCGCTAGAATGGTCACCAGATTTTACTGGAGCATGCTATTTAGTTGATTTTTTTGCAGATGATTAATAGACAAATTCCTCACGTTTACCAATTTATTTCAATTTTTTTGGAGTTACAGAAGTATGCGAAAGTTACAGA
This sequence comes from Secale cereale, assembly GCA_902687465.1. NCBI lineage: Eukaryota > Viridiplantae > Streptophyta > Magnoliopsida > Poales > Poaceae > Secale > Secale cereale. The sequence continues at coordinate 855,756,699 of LR738710.1, read as the reverse complement.
TTACTACAGACTCTTCTGTTTCTGACAGATTCTGTTTTTCGTGTGTTGTTTGCTTATTACAATGCATCTATGAGTTGTATTGGGAAGTATGAATCATAGAGAAGTTGGAATACAGTAGGTCTAACACCAGTATAAACAGAGAATGAATTCATTACGGTACCTTTGAGTAGTGGTTTGTTTTCTTATACTAACGGAGCTCACGAGATTTTTTGTCTAAGTTTTGTGTTGTGAAGTTTTCAAGTTTTGAGTATTGCTTTGATGGACTATGGAACAAAGAGTGCCAAGAGACTAAGCTTGGGAATTCCCAAGGCACCCCAAGGTAAAATTCAAGGACAACCAAAAGCCTGAGCCTGGGGATGCCCCGGGAAGGCATCCCCTCTTTCGTCTTCATCTATCGGTAACTATACTCGGAGCTATATTTTTACTCATCACATGATATGTTTTTTACTTGGAGCGTCGTGTGTTATTTGAGTAATTGCTTGTTAGTTTGCCACAATTATCCTTGCTGGACACACATTTTTGAGAGAGTTAAATATGGCATAGGAATTGTTAGAACACTCTATGTGCTTCACTTATATCTTTTAAGTTGGGTAGTTTTTGCTCTAGTGCTTCACTTACATCTTTTAGAGCACGGTGGTGATTACATTTTGTAGAAATTGTTGAACTCTCATGCCTCACTTATATCCTTTTGAGAGTCTATTAAAACAGCACGGTAGTGTGCTTTGGCTATAAAACTAGCCTTCACATGATAGACATCTAAGATCAATGTAGTAAAAACTTTCACACTAAGTGCATTGAATATGATGAGAAGTTGGATGCTTGACAATTGTTTTGAGATATGAGGATAGTGATATTAGAGTCATGCTAGTAGATTTATTATGAATTAGAGAAATACTTGTGTTAAAGTTAGTGATTCCCGTAGCATGCACGTATGGTGAACCGCTATGTGACGAAGTTAGAGCATAAGGTATTTGTAGAGTGTCATCCTTAGTGTGGAGGTCGCGGGCGCGCGATGGTTAACTCCTACCAACCTCCCCCCTGGGAGCATGCGTTGATTGCTTTGTTTTGATGACTCGTAAATTTTTAGCAATAAGTATATGAGTTCTTGTGACTAATGTTGAGTCCATGTATTATTCGCACTCTCACCCTTCCACCATTGCTAGCCTCTCTTGTACCGCGCAACTTTCGCCGGTACCATACACCCACTATATATCCTTCCTCAAAACGGCCACCATACCTACCTATCATGGCATTTCCATAGCCATTCCGAGATATATTGCCATGCAACTTTCCACCGTCTCGTTCATATGACACGCTTCATATTGTCATATTGCCATGCATGATCATGTAGTTGACATCGTATTTACTGCAAAGCCACCATGCACAATTTTTCATACATGTCACTCTTGATTCATTGCACATCCCGGTACACCGTCGGAGGCATGCATATAGAGTCATACTTTGTTCTAGTATCAAGTTGTAAATCAATAAAAGTGTGATGATCATCATTATTAGAGCATTCTCCCATGTGAGGAAAGGCCAATAAAAAAGAGATGGCCCAAAAAATAAAGAGGGGCTAAAAAATAGAAAGCCCTCCAAAAAAATGAGAGAAAAGAGAGAAGGGACAATTGCTACTATCCTTTTCCACACTTGTGCTTCTAAGTAGCACCATGTTCTTCATGATAGAGAGTCTCATGTTTAGTCACTTTCATATACTAGTGGGAATTTTCATTATAGAACTTGGCTTGTATATTCCAACGATGGGCTTCCTCAAATGCCCTAGGTCTTCATGAGCAAGCAAGTTGGATGCACACCCACTTAGTTTCTTTTGTTGAGCTTTCATACATTCTTAGCTCTAGTGCATCCATTGCATGGCAATCCCTACTCACTCACATTGATATCTATTGATGGGCATCTCCATAGCCCGTTGATAAACATAGTCGATGTGAGACTATATCCCTCCTTTTTGTCTTCTCCACAACCACCACTCTATTCCACCCATAGTGCTATGTCCATGGCTCACGCTCATGTATTGCGTGAAAGTTGAAAGGTTTGAAAAGATAGAGTATGAAAACAAGTGCTTGGCTGAAACCGGGGTTGTGCATGATATGAATATTTTGTGTAATGAAGAGGGGGCATAGCCAGACTATATGATTTTGTAGGGATAACTTTCTTTAGCCATAGTATTTTGAGAAGACATGATTGCTTTGTTAGTATGCTTGAAGTATTATTATTTCTTATGTCAATATAGACTTTTGTCTTGAGTCTTTCAGATCTGAACATTCATGCCACAATTAAGAGAATTAGATTGAAAATTATGTTGGTTAGCATTCCACATCAAAAATTCTGTTTTTATCATTTACCTAATTGAGGACGAGCAGGAATTAAGCTTGGGGATGCTTGATACGTCTCCAACATATCTATAAAGTTTGATTGTTCCATGCTATTTTTTAAGATGTTTTGGATGTTTAATGGGCTTTGTTATACACTTTTATATTATTTTTGGGACTAACCTATTAACCCAAAGGCCTAGTCCAGATTGCTGTTTTTTTGCCTATTTCAGGGTTTTACAGAAAAAGAATATCAAATGGAGTCCCAACGGAACGAAACTTCGGGAGAGATATTTTTGGAGAAAAAAACGCACGGGAGACTTGAGAACCACGGAATAGGGCTGAGTTGGCCTCCACGAGGGTGGGGGACGCCCCCCTACATGGCGCGCCCCCTACCTCGTGGGCCCCACGTCTGGCCCCCGGTGCCCTCCTTCTTCCTATATATATCTACGTACCCCGAAAGCATCAGAACAACAGAGAAAACCCTAGTTCCACTGCCGCAACCTTCTGTTCCCATGAGATCCCATCTTGGGGCCCGTTCCGGAGTTCCGCCGGAGGGGGGATCTTCCATGGAGTGCTTCTCCATCATCATCATCGCCTCACCATGAGTTGTGAGTAGTTTAACACATACCTTCGGGTCCATAGCTAGTATCTAGATGGCTTCTTCTCTCTCTTTGGATCTCAATACCAAGTTGTCCTCGGTCTTCGAGGAGATCTATTTGATGTAATCTCTTTTTGCGGTGTGTTTGTCGAGATCCGATGAATTGTGGGTTTATGATCAAGATTATTTATGAGAAATATTTGGTTCTTTTCTGAACTCTTTATGTATGATTATAATATCCTTGCAAGTCTCTTCGAATTATTGGTTTGGTTTGGCCTACTAGATCTATAGTTCTTGCAATGGGAGAAGTGCTTGGCTTTGGGTTCAATCTTGCGGTGTCCTTTCCCAGTGACAGTAGGGGCAGCAAGGCATGTATTGTATTGTTGCCATCGAGGATAAAAAGATGGTGTTTATATCACTATGTTTGAGTTTATCCCTCTACATGATGCCATCTTGCTTAAGGCGTTACTTTGTTCTTATGAACTTAATACTCTAGATGCATGCTGGATAGCGGTCGATGTGTGGAGTAATAGTAGTAGATGCAGAATTGTTTCGGTCTACTTGTCTCGGACGTGATGCCTATATATAATGATCATGCCTAGATAGTCTCATAATTATTCGCTTTTCTATTAATTTCTCGACAGCAAATTTTTTACCCGTCGTAGAATATCGCTATCCTGAGAGAAGTCACTAGAGAAAACTATGGCTCCCGGGTCTATTCTCAACATATCAATCTACAATCTACTTTACTTTTCCGCTTTTACTTTATGTTCTTATATCCAAAAATACCAAAAATATCAAACTATCCTATCTATCAGATCTCACTTTCGTAAGTGACCGTAAAGGGATTGACAACCCCTTATCGTGTTGGTTGCGAAGTTCTTATTTGTTTGTGCAGGTGCGAGGGACTCGCGCGTGGTCTCCTTCTGGATTGATACCTTGGTTCTCAAAAACTGAGGGAAGTACTTACGCTATTGTGCTGCATCACCCTTTCCTCTTCGAGGGAATACAACGCAAGCTCGAGAAGTAGCAGTGTCATGTAGTCGACGTTCACATAACACCACTAGAGGAAGAGACAACATACATCTCATCAAAATATCGAATGAATACACAATTCAGATGATTACTTATAACAAGACTTCTCACATGTCCACATGAACAAAATTAACTACTCACAAAGCATTTTCCATGTTCATGATCATAGGAGTATTAAATATCATTAAGGATCTGAACATAGTATCTTCCACCAAATATACCAACTAGCATCAATGACAATGAGTAATCGACACTACTAGCAACCCACATGTACCAATATGGGGTTTTGAGAGAACTAGGGTTTGAGAGGAGATGGTGCTGGTGAAGATGTTGAGGAAAATTGGCCCTCCCACGATGAGAGGATCGTTGGTGATGATTATGGCTTCGATTTCCCCCTGCTGGAGGGAAGTTTCCCCGGCAGAATCACTCTGTCGGAGACCTAGATTGGTTATGCCCATGTTCCACCTCGAGACGGCGTTGCTTCGCCCCGAAAATCCTCCTCTTATTTATTTTTCTAGGTCAAAACCCCTCATATAGCAGAAGATGGGCACCGGATGATGGCCAGGGGGCCCACAAGCTCAGGGGGTGCGCCCCCAGGATTGTGGCCACCTGGTGGGTCCCCTTCTAGTACTTCTTTGCCCAACATTTTTTATATATTCCAAAATAATTCTTCGTAAAATTTCAGGACATTTGGGGTTGTGAAGAATAGGGATATCAGATTTGCTCCTTTCCGGTCCTGAATTCCAGCTGCCGGTATTCTCCCTCTTGATGTGAATCTTGCAATTTAAGAGCGAGAAGGCATAAGAATTGCATCATAAAGTAAAATAACATCCCATAATGCAATAAATATCTACATAAAAACATGAGGAAAGATGGAGGTATCAGAGGCCTTCATGAGCAAGCAAGTTTGATGCACACCCACGTAGTTTCATATGGAGGCCTTTCATACACGTATAGCTCTAGTGCATTCATTGCATGGCAATCCCTACTCCTTGCAATGATATCGATTTTAAGGCCTCTCCATTGCCTAACGATCCGTCGAGTTGATGCAAGACTTTCCCAACTTTTGTCTTCCCTTATTCACCTCTACCATCACTCTCTTTGACACATGTAGTGCTAAGTGCTCACGCTCATGTATTGAGTGAAGTTGAAAAGCTGAAGCGAGAAAATAGTATGATGCAATTGCTTGGTTTGGCACCGGGTGCTCATGATTTATACCTTATTGATAGGAAGACCGAGTTATATCATACTTGCATAATTAAATGAGTAGGGAATGGCATTCTTTAGCAATGTTTATTTTTGAAGGGTAATGGTTATTTTCTAACATCCTTGCATATTATAGTTTTCATATCTATTAAGTCATCGTTTCCCAATATTCTTACCATGAAATAATTACATGATAAGACATGTTAGATAGCATTTCACATCAAAAAAAATGTTTTTATTATTTACCTACTCGAGGATGAGCAGGAATTAAGTTTGGGGGTGCTGATACGTCTCCAACTATCTATAAATTTTTTATTGTTTCATGCTACTATATTACCAATCTTGTATGATGTATATGCAATTTTATATCAATTTTGTGGACTAACCTAGTAACCTAGTGCCGTGCGCCAGTCTTTGTTTTTCTTCCTATTTCTTTGTTTCGTAAAAAATAATACCAAACAAAGTCCAAACACGAAGACATTTTACGATGATATTTACTGGACTAGAAGAGACCCTAGAAGCTTTGGGAAGAGGCCAGAATACACACGAGGATGCCACAAGCTCAAGGGCCGCGCCACCCAGGCTTTTGGGACCCACAAGCCTCCGTTTGACCTAATTCCAATGCTATAAATTCCCTAAAATACGAAAATGAAGGAAATATGTCCTAGAGGCAATAATAAAGTTGTTATTTATATTTCCTTATATACCATGATAAATGTCTTTTATTCATGCTAGAATTGTATTAACCGGAAACTTGATTCATGTGTGAATACATGGACAAAACAGAGTGACCGATAATGATCTTTGTTGAATATGTAGGAACCAATATGAGCATCCAGGTTTCGCTATTTTTTATTGACCGGAGATGAGTCTCGGTCATGTCTACATAGTTCTCGAACCCGTAGGGTCCGCACACTTAACGTTCGATGATGATTGGTATCATGAGTTTATATGTTTTGATGTACCGAAGGTTGTTTGGAGTCCCGGATGTGATCACGGACATGACGAGGAGTCTCGAAATGGTCGAGACATAAAGATTGATATATTGGAAGGTTATATTCGGACACCGGAAGGGTTTGGGGGTCACCGGATAAATACTGGAGTACCAAGGAGTTACCGGAACCCCCTGGGGGCTTAATGGGCCAACATGGGCTTTAGTGGAAGAGAGAGGACGCGGCCAAGAGGTGGGGTGCGCACCCCCCCAGCCCAATCCGAATTGCGAAGGGGGCCGGCCCCCCTTTCCTTCTTCTCCTCTTCCCCTTGCTACCCCCTCCTAGTTGGACTAGGAAAGGGGGGAAACCTACTCCTAGTAGGAGTAGGAATCCCCCCTTAGGGCGCGCCATAGGAGGCCGGCCGGCCCCCTCCTCCACTCCTTTATATACGTGGCCAGGGGCACCCCATAGACACACAAGTTGATTTCTTAGCCGTGTGCGGTGCCCCCCCCCCCCTCCATAGTTACACACCTCGGTCATATTGTTGTAGTGCTTAGGCGAAGCCCTGTGTCGGTAACTTCATCAACACCGTCACCACGCCGTCGTGCTGACAAAACTGTCCCTCGGCCTCAACTAGATCAAGAGTTAGAGGGACGTCACCGAGCTGAACGTGTTCAGATCGTGAAGGTGTCGTGCGTTCAGTGCTTGATCGGTTGGATCGCGAAGACGTTCGACTAAATCAACCGCGTTACTAAACGCTTCCATTTTCGGTCTACGAGGGTATGTGGACACACTCTCCCCGCTCGTTGATATGCTTCTCCTAGATAGATCTTGCGTGATCATAGGAAAATTTTGAAATAGTACATTCCCCAACAGTGGCATCATGAGCCAGGTCTATGTGTGGATGATATGCACGAGTAGAACACAATGAGTTGTGGGCGATAATAGTCATACTGCTTACCAGCATGTCATACCTTGATTCGACGTTATTGTGAGATGAAGCGGCCAGGACCGACATTACGCGTACGCTTACGCGAGACTGGTTTCACCGTTATGAGCACTCATTGCTTAAAGGTGACCTGCGGGTGTTTGTCTCTCTCGCTTTAGTTGAATCGAGTGTGACTACGGCCGGTCCTTGTGAAGGGTAAAACATCACACTTGACGGAAAATCATTGTGGTTTTGATGCGTAGGTAAGAACGGTTCTTGCTAAGCCTGTAGCAGCCACGTAAAACTTGCAACAACAAAGTAGAGGACATCTAACTTGTTTTTGCAAGGCATGTTGTGATGTGATATGGTCAAGACGTGTTGAGTTATACGTTATTCTATGAGATGATCATGTTTTGTAAATTATCAGCAACCGGCAGGGGCCTTATGGTTGTCTCTTTATTGTATGAATTGCGAAAGCCATGTAATTGCTTTACTTTATCACTATGAATTAGCGATAGTAGTAGTAGCAATAGTTGGCGAGACAACCACGACGCTACGATGAAGATCATGGTGTTAAGCCGGTGACAATGGAGATCATGACGATGCTTTGGAGATGGAGATCAAAAGCACAAGATGATGATGACCGTATCATGTCACATATTTTTGATTGCATGTGATGTTTATGTTATTATGCTTCTTATTTTGCTTAGTACGGCGGTAGCATTATAAGATGACCCCTTACAAAATTTCAAGGTACAAGTGTTCTCCCTGAGTATGCACCGTTGCGAAAGTTCGTCATGCTGAGACACCACATGATGATCGGGTGTGATAAGCTCTACGTTCAAATACAACGAGTGTAAGATAGTTTTGCGCATGCAGAATACTCGGGTTAAACTTGACGAGCCTAGCATGTAGAGACATGGCCTCTGAACACTGGAGACCGAAATGTCAAGCGTGAATCATATAGATATAGTAGATATGATCAACATAAGATGTTCACCATTGAAAACTACTCCATCTCACGTGATGATCGGACATGGTTTAGTTGATTTGGATCACGTGATCATTTAGATGACTAGAGGGATGTCTGTCTAAGTGGGAGTTCATATGTCATATGATTAATTGAACTTTAATTTATCATGAACTTAGTCCTGATAGTTTTTGCATATCTATGTTGTTGTAGATCAATGGCCCGTGCTACCGCTCCCTTGAATTTTAATGCGTTCCTAGAGAAAGCTAAGTTGAAAGATGATGGTAGCAACTACATAGACTGGGTCCGTAACTTGAGGATTATCCTCATTGTTGCACAGAAGAATTATGTCCTTGAAGCACCGCTAGGTGACAGGCCTGCTGCAGGAGCAACTCCGGACGTTATGAACGTATGGCAAGCTCGTTCTGATGAACACTCGATAGTTCAGTGGTGCCATGCTTTACGGCTTAGAATCGAGACTTCAAAGACGTTTTGAACGTCATGGAGCATATGATATGTTCCAAGAGTTGAAGTTAATATTTCAAGCAAATGCCCAAATTGAGAGATATGAAGTCTCCAATAAGTTCTATAGCTGCAAGATGGAGTAGAACAGTTCTATCAGTAAACACTTACTCAGAATGTCTGGGTACTACAATCACATGACTGAACTTGGTTGCAAAGTTGATGAAGATAGTAGTTCTTCAGTCACTGCCACCAAGCTATAAAGGCTTTGCGATGAACTATAATATGCAAGGGATGTAGAAGACTATTCCCGAACTCTTCGTTGTGCTCATAGTTGTAGAGCTAGAAATCAAAAAGGAGCATCAAGTGTTGATGGTTCACAAGACCACTAGTTTCAAGAAAAAGGGCAAGCGAAAGAAGGGGAACTTCAAGAAGAATAGCAAGACAGTTGCTACTCCCCCGAAGAAACCCAAGTCTGGAGCCAAGTCTGAAACTGAGTGCTTCTACTGCAAAGGGACTGGACACTGGCAGCGGAACTGGCCCAAGTATTTGGCGGATAAGAAGGATGGCAAAGTGAACAAATGTATATTTGATATACATGTTATTGATGTGTACCTTACTAATGCTCGTAGTAGCACCTGTGTATTTGATACTGGTTCGGTTGCTAATATTTGTAATTCGAAACAAGGGCTACGGATTAAACGAAGATTAGCTAAGGACAAGGTGACGATGCGTGTGGGAAATGGTTCCAAAGTCGATGTGATCGCCGTTGGCACGCTACCTCTACATCTACCTTCAGGATTAGTTTTAGACCTAAATAATTGTTATTTGGTGCCAGCGTTGAGCATGAACATTATATCTGGATCTTGTTTGTTGCGAGACGGTTATTCATTTAAATCAGAGAATAATGGTTGTTCTATTTATATGAGTAACATCTTTTATGGTCATGCACCCTTGATGAATGGTCTATTTTTGTTGGATCTCGATCGTGGTGATACACATATTCATAATATTGAAACCAAAAGATGCAAAGTTGATAATGATAGTGCAACATATTTGTGGCACTGCCGTTTAGGTCATACTGGTGTAAAGCGCATGAAGAAATTCCATGTTGATGGACTTTTGGAATCACTTGATTATGAATCACTTGGTGCTTGCGAACCATGCCTCATGGGCAAGATGACTAAAACTCCGTTCTCCGGAACAATGGAGCGAGCAACTGACTTATTAGAAATCATACATACTGATGTATGTGGACCAATGAGTGTTGAGGCTCGTGGCGGGTATCGTTATTTTCTGACCTTCACAGATGATTTGAGCAGATATGGGTATATCTACTTGATAAAACAAAAATCTGAAACATTTGAAAAGTTCAAAGAATTTCAGTGAAGTAGAGAATCATCATAACAAGAAAATAAAGTTTCCACGATCTGATCGCGAAGGCGAATATTTGAGTTATGATTTTGGCATTCATTTGAAACAATGTGGAATAGTTTCACAACAAACGCCACCTGGAACACCACAGCGTAATGGTGTGTCCGGACGTCGTAACCGTACTTTATTAGATATGGTGCGATCTATGATGTCTCTTACCGATTTACCACTATCATTTTGGGGTTATGCTTTAGAGACAGCTGCATTCACGCTAAATAGGGTACCATCTAAATCTGTTGAGACGACGCCTTATAAACTGTGGTTTGGCAAGAAACCCAAGTTGTCGTTTTTTAAAGTTTTGGGCTGTGATGCTTATGTGAAAAAGCTTCAACCTGATAAGCTCGAACCCAAGTCGGAGAAATGTGTCTTCATAGGATACCCAAAGGAAACTATTGGGTACACCTTCTATCACAGATCCAAAGGCAAGATATTCGTTGCTAAGAATGGGTCCTTTCTAGAGAAGGAGTTTCTCTCAAATGAAGTGAGTGGGACGAAAGTACAACTTGATGAGGTAATTGTACCTTCTCCCGAATTGGAAAGTAGTTCATCACAGAAACTAGTTCCAGTGATTCCTACACCAATCAGTGAGGAAGCTAATGATGATGATCATGAAACTTCAGATCAAGTTACTACTAAACCTCGTAGGTCAACCAGAGTACACTAGAGTGGTACGGTAACCATGTTCTGGAAGTCATGTTACTAGATCATGATGAACTTACTAACTATGAGGAAGCGATGATAAGCCCAGATTCCGCAAAATGGCTTGAAGCCATGAAATCTGAGATGGGATCCATTTATGAGAACAAAGTGTGGACTTTGGTTGACTTGCCCGGTGATCGGCAAGCCATTGAAAATAAATGGATCTTTAAGAGGAAGACTAACGCCGACGGTAACGTTACTGTCAACAAAGCTCGACTTGTTGCGAAAGGATTTCGAAAAGTTCAACAAGTTGACTACGATGAGACTTTCTCACCCGTAGCGATGCTTAAGTCTGTCCGAGTCATGTTAGCAATTGCCGCATTTTATGATTATGAAATCTGGCAAATGGATGTCAAAACTACATTCCTTAATGGATATCTCAAAGAAGAGCTGTATATGATGCAACCAGAAGGTTTTGTCGATCCTAAAGGTGCTAACAAAGTGTGCAAACTCCAACGATCCATCTATGGACTGGTGCAAGCATCTCAGAGTTGGAATATACGCTTTGATGAGGTGATCAAAGCATATGGTTTTATACAGACTTTTGGAGAAGCCTGTATTTACAAGAAAGTAAGTGGGAGCTCTATAGTATTTCTGATATTATATGTGGATGACATATTGTTGATTGGAAATGATATAGAATTTCTGGATGGCGTAAAAGGATACTTGAATAAGAGTTTTTCAATGAAAGGCCTCGGTGAAGATGCTTATATATTAGGCATCAAGATCTATAGAGATAGATCAAGATGCTTAATTAGACTTTAACAAAGCACATACCTTGATAAAGTTTTGAAGAAGTTCAAAATGGATCAGTCAAAGAAAGGGTTCTTGCCTGTGTTACAAGGTGTGAAGTTGAGTAAGACTCAATGCCCGACCACTGCATAAGATAGAGAGAAAATGAAAGTCATTCCCAATGCTTCAGCCATAGGTTCTATCATGTATGCAATGTGGTGTACCATACCTGATGTTTGCCTTGCTAGAAGTCTAGCAGGGAGGTACCAAAGTAATCCAGGAGTGGATCCCTGGACATCGGTCAAGAACATCCTGAAGTACCTAAAAAGGATGAAGGATATGTTTCTCATTTATGGAGGTGACAAAGAGCTCGTCGTAAACGGTTACGTTGATTCAAGCTTTGACACTGATCTAGATGACTCAAAGTCACAAACCGGATATGTATTTGTGTTGAACGGTGGAGCTGTTAGTTGGTGCAGTTCCAAGCTGAGCATCGTGGCGGGATCTATGTGTGAAGCAGAGTACATTGCTGCTTCGGAAGCAACAAATGAAGGAGTCTGGATGAAGGAGTTCATATCCGATCTAGGTGTAATACCTAGTGCATCAGGTCCAATGAAAATCTTTTGTGACAACACTGGAGCAATAGCCTCGGCGAAGGAATCCAGGTTTCACAAGATAACTAAGCACATCAAGAGACGCTTCAACTCCATCCGCGATCAAGTCATGGAGGGAGACATAGAGATTTGCAAAGTACATACGGATCTGAATGTCGCAGACCCGTTGACTAAGCCTCATCCACGAGCAAAACATGATCAGCACCAAGACTCCATGGGTATTAAAATCATTACTATGTAATCTAGATTATTGACTCTAGTGCAAGTGGGAGACTGAAGGAAATATGCCCTAGATACAATAATAAAGTTGTTATTTATATTTCCTAATATATCATGATAAATGTCTTTTATTCATGCTAGAATTGTATTAACCAGAAACTTGATACATGTTGGAATACATAGACAAAACATAGTGTCCCTAGTATGCCTCTACTAGACTAGCTCGTTAATCAAAGATGGTTATGTTTCCTGACATAGACATGTGTTGTCATTTGATCAATGGGATCACATCATTATGAGAATGATGTGATGGACAAGACCCATCCGTTAGCTTAGCACTTTGATCGTTTAGTTTTACCGCTATTGCTTTCTTCATGACTTATACATGTTCCTCTGACTATGAGATTATGCAACTCCCGAATACCGATGGAACGCCTTGTGTGCTATCAAATGTTACAACATAACTGGGCGATTATAAAGATGCTCTACAGGTGTCTCCGAAGGTGTTTGTGGTGTTGGCATAGATCGAGAATAGGATTTGTCACTCCGAGTGTCGGAGAGGTATCTCTGGGCCCTCTCAGTAATACACATCATAATAAGCCTTGCAAGCAAACGACTAATAAGTTAGTCATGAGTGATGTGTTATGGAGCGAGTAAAGAGACTTGCCGGTAACGAGATTGAACTAGGTATGATGATACCGATGATCGAATCTCGGGCAAGTAACATACCGATGACAAAGGGAACAACGTATGTTGTTATGCGGTTTGACCGATAAAGATCTATGTAGAATATGTTGGAACCAATATGAGCATCCAGGTTCCGCTATTGGTTATTGACCGGAAATGAGTCTCGGTCATTTCTACATAGTTCTCGAACCCATAGGGTCCGCACGCTTAACGTTCGATGATGATTGGTATTATGAGTTTATATGTTTTTATGTAATGAAGGTTGCTCGGAATCCCGGATGTGATCAGGGACATGACGAGGAGCCTCGAAATGGTCGAGACAAAAAGATTGATATATTGGAAGGTTATATTCGGACACCGGAAGGGTTCCGGGGGTCACCGGATAAATACCGGAGTACCAGGGAGTTACCTGATACGTCTCCAACGTATCCATAATTTTTTATTGTCCATGCTATTATATTATCTGTTTTGGATGTCTAATGGGCTTTATTATACACTTTTATATTATTTTTGGGACTAACCTACTAACCCAAGGCCCAGTGCAAATTGTTGTTTTTTGCTTATTTCAGTGTTTCGCGGAAAAGGAATATCAAACAGAGTCCAAATGGAATGAAACCTTTGGGAGGATCGTTTTTGGAACAAACACAACCCAAAAGACTTGGAGTACACGGCAGGGGAGCCACAGGGGGTGTCGTGGAAGTGTCACGGCAGATGTCCTAAGGTAAGGACTTGATTGCAGAGCCATAGCGACGTGGTTAGCTTAAAGGGGTTAAGAACAAGACAAAGGACACAGGGAGTTTATACTGGTTCGGCCCCTTGCAGTGAGGGTAAAACCTAATCCAGTTTGAGGTGGAATTGTTGGGGTGCCGATTGCTAGGGTGCGGATGCGCTTCCCTAGCCCTCGATCTGTTGTTTCTTGCCCTAAGCCGATGTCGGGCCGTCCCCTTATATACACGGGTTGACGCCCTGCGGCCTATAGAGTCCCGGCCAGCTCATACAATCATGTCCGGCCCGGTGACTCTTATTACATGCCTTACAACACAATTCACATATATGGCGGTTGATACTTACAGGCTTTAAACCGCCGCAGGCCTTGGGCCCTTAACTAAACCGCCATCTTTAACGTGCTTCTGGGCTAGGCCCATGAACCGTCGTTGGGTAACCCGGCCCCTCCTGGGCGGGTCATATGAAATACTTATATCCCCAACATTAGGCCCCAGATTGATTTGAACTTGTTCAGGTCAATCTTTCTTCATCTTCTTGCGAGAGACTATAATCCGCCGTGACATTCGTTTTTGAAATGATAGTGATCTGCCATGACGTCGGTTTTTGAAATAATGGTAACCCGCCATGACGTCACATGTTGCTGGCCTTTGAACTATCTAGATTCTAACAAATCTTTCCGCATTAATATGATCGTGACAATCGAGGCGCCTGTATCGTCACTTTCCTGTTTACTTGCCTCCTCGATTTTCGCGCGTGACCCTCATCCTTCTTGCTTATAAATAGGACCAGGAGCCCTTTCCATTCTCCCCTTGCTTCTTCCGTCTCATCATCTTCCTCGCGACTCTCTGTCTCTGAGCTTCACCGGCGCCGCCGTCCTCTGCTTCGCCTTCATCAGCTTCTGCAGCATCCGCCTGATGCCGTCGGGCTTCTTCCGTGCATCGCCGCCGCTCATCCGACCAGGTATGTTCTTCTTGTTCTTTCATCTTAGATCTGTTAGGGTTTTTGTGAAGTTCCTCATCGTTCCTCTTCCTTCCGCCATTATAGGTTCTCTTCTGATCTTGGTATTTCTTTATGCGCTGATGTTGTTCATATCTCCTTATAAAAGTAGAGTAGATTCATCCTCAGAATCTATATGACCTTGAACTTTAGGTTTGCCTGTTCGTCATTTTAATCTTGATTTTCGGACAGCTGTAGATCCAAAATTACCGCTGCAACCTGCAAAAACTGTTTTTCCCAGACTTAGTGAAATTTGCTTTTTTCAATACTCGCATTTGTCATGGCGGCTTAATTTTCTGACTTATAATTATTCTTATGCCATTAGGCCCCATCTAAGCCGCCATGCTGAACTTGTAGTAATAATTTGTTTCCGGTTTTAACGAACTAATTCTAAACTGGCAATAATCTTTCCTTCTTTAGGTCTGCTTGTTCACAATGCCACCAAAGACAATCACCGTGTGCAACTGGGTCCCTTCAATTGTTACTGAAGCCACACTTGCCGAATTTGTCAAAGTCGGATATCTGCCAAATGCTCCAGTTATGCCTTGTCGTGCTCCTAACCCGAGCGAAGAGAGACCAGCACCCACAGATGATGAAGTGATTGTTTTCACTGACCACATGAACCAGGGTTTCTCACCGCCCGGCTCTAAATTCTTCAGGGATGTTCTGCACTTTTTCCAGCTCCATCCACAACACATCGGACCCAATTTCGTGTCAAATATCTGCAACTTTCAGATTTTTTGTGAAGTATATCTTCAAGAGGATCCTAGCATCTTGGTTTTTAGGGAGTTCTTTTGTTTAAACCGCCAGAACAAATTTACCAATGGCCCTAGCTTGAGCTTGGGGCTGTCTCCATCCAAAAAAGAAGAGACTCTATTTTTCCTTATGCCTGTCTACCGAGTCATCCGAAAGATTGGAATAAAACTTGGTTTTATTGTAAAGACACTTCTCCGGCTGACGAGCATCCATTGTCGGGTCTTCGTATTCAACGTTTAGACACCAATCGCCCTCTTGCTGAAAAGCTCACTGCTGCAGAACACAAGTCAATTGCCCCCACTCATTCAAAGGTGAAGGCCCTACTGGGAAATGGATTAACTGGAATTGACTTAGCTCGGTGCTAGCTTGCTTGGCGAATTATTCCTCTAAGCCGCAGGTCCGGTTTAATGTGTGAGTATACTGGAGAAAAGAATGACCCTTTGCGTCATAGCTCTGAGGATCTGGAGGAGAATGTCATCGCAGATATGACAAAAACCGTTTTAAATGAATCCTTGTCTGACTGTAGCAAAGTGGGCCTGTCACCTTTCTGCAAATCTAACCCGGCACCGGAGGTAAGTCTTAACCTTAACTGTTGCCATTTTATAATTACAGTTCCCTTGCCAATCTTGAATTTGCCACCTCTCACAGGCTAAGTCGGCCTTCTGGAAGAAATCTTATGATCATGAAGCTGCCAAGAGAGCCAAAGCCGCCAAGAAAGCCGCCAAAAAAGTTGTTAAGAAGACGAAGAAGAAAACCAGTGCTTCCGAACTGTTTGAACTAAACTACGGCACTGAGTCGGAGGTAGTCCTTGACTCTCTTGGTTCTTACTTCAATTATCTTATTGACGCTGATTATTGCCAGGATGACACGGAAGCCAGTCATGCCGCAGATGAAGAGGTAATTACTATTTCCTCTGGCTCAGAATCCTTGCCAAGACAAAAAGTTCGACGGGTTAACCGGAAAGTACAATTTTCACACCCTTCAGCTCATTTAGATCCTCACTTTCCTTTGAAGCAATAGCAACCCGAGAGTCGGCGTCGGACTCGAAACTCTGGAGAAGAGGAATTGTCCTCCGGCTTACCCAATACCCTGCCTCGACGAAAACGCCGGAATGAGGTATTTCCATTCATAAACTCTCATTATCCGCTAACGGGTCTTATACAGCAACCACTGAACTCGTCTGATTCAAATTAACAGGAATCTCTAGTTCATCCTCCGGCAATTCATCTTAGAGTCAACTTCCGGCTTTCAAGACCGCCCCTGGGTAAATGACTTATTCCTTTTTCCACTTATCCTTAAATCTTTATAACCTTGCAGCGACTTACTTTAATTCATGCAGAGGTCGAGCCAAACCTGTCAAGAGGGCCAGGGAAAATAAGTCGGCGGCTGACCCCAAGGTCATTGAGCCGGCACTGCAGTCGTCGGCAACAGATGTTCATAGGCCAACTGAGGAAACCTCCCATGACGCTCCTCCTGAAATACTTGATGCCGCCACTGCTCCTGCCAAGGTTGATTCTGCACCTGCTGAACCGCCTGCTCCATCTGAGCCGGTAGAAGATCGGCCTGAAGACGTTGCATTTATTGGTACTGGTTTCAAAGAGCCGGGCAACCCAACTGTGTTAGCCAAACACACCGCCAAGCAAGAACTTGTTGAAAAGCGACGAGTGAGGTTTGACACGTCTCAATATGCACAACTGAGTACTGGCGAAGTCTTTTCTGGTTTTCTCAATCAGGTCCACAGCAATCGCGATCTTGAAATTGATATGGTGAAGCAGATGCACCAAAAATTTGAGGTAACATTCTTGACCAATTTCTAACTGTCCTTCCAGCCCCCAAGTCTAGTGGATATGATAAAGCTGAATATACTGTAGACTTTAGAACAATTGTCACCTGTTAAATCAGCATACCACTCAACGAAAAATCCATCCTTGAGGAACATTGCACGTGTAGCCCCCAAGGGCCGGCTTAATCAGGTTGAATGATCCGGGCCTTATTATTATTGCATAGAACTTGCCTGCACACCATCCATGAGCCGGTGGTAATAACCATGTTGCCGCCGGGCTAATATAATTAACTGATAATACAGAAGCGATGTACATTAGCCCCCAAGTGCCAAGTGCTATTGCTTGCAAAGTGCTTGGGACTTTTATGTTCATGAACTATTAATTTCAGTAAAAAAAACTCCACATCCATTAGCCCCCAAGGGTCGAGTACTCTTGCTTGAAAAGTGCTTGGGACTTTAATAACATTAATCCGGCTCAGAAAAGAACAACTTCAGCCTCCATTAGCCCCTAAGTGCCAAGTGTTGTTGCTTGCAAAAGGCTTGGGACTCCAATCTTTGTTAAACCGATAATCAATCCATCTCATGCTCACTTTGCCTGTTGAGGAAACCACTGCTGAATTACAAACAAAGTTAAAGGATGCCAAGGAATGGCTTAAGCACCAAGAATTGGAAACTCAGAAAGCTGAATCAAAGTTTCAATTTAGCCTGTCTGAAGCAAACGATTTGAAGGATAAACTTAAGTCCGAGGAATCTGCATGGGCGGCTTAAAACATTGTGTCTCGGAAATGGCTGTAGCCATCTTTGGTAAGCCGCCGTGTTACAACTTTTTAAAATAAAATCTTGGGGGAACTTAACCCGTTACTAGTTAGCTTAATGGTCATGTAGGTAGGAGAAGCAGTATTCTTGGTCGAGATCCACTTGTAAAGCTAAAAGCCGTCTACACACTTGTGGAACAACTGTATACTAGAGCGCAACGTGCCCTGGCTGTTGTCTCTCCGTCCAGCCAAGCACCAACGTTGTCTGTGGATATATTACGAAGACTCTCCGTTCTGCCTGCCAGAATAGACGAAATCAAGCGGTCATCTGTGAGAGCCGGTGCTGTAACAGCCTTGAGCCGGGCTAAGGCGTGGCTTCCAGAGCTGGATCCATCCGACTTGGCTACTGGGTATCCAAGTTTGAAAGAAGACGGCTCAGCTTTTGACCATAAAGACTTCGCTGCCTGTGTCAAGGACATCCGCCCACTGGCCAGTTTGATTGCGAATGAAACAGACTTGTCTAAATATCAGCCGGCATATGATATGGAGAACCAGAAGATGTCCACTCCGTCTTATAAAGTGATGGATCTAATTCCTCCAATTAGTAAGCATACCTTTGCTCGTGAAATTGATCCCTTTGATCTTATTGATGGGGCGGCTAAATTTGAAGCTTTGGCTGGCTTGGATTGGTTGGCGCAGAGTTTTCAAACAGAGGAGGACGAAGAACCAGCGAAGGATGACCCGGAATAATCAAAGCAGCAAGGCCAAGAAGAATGAACCGCCGGGCGGCTCATATTCCTATGATAAAAATATTTGAACCTTTGTCTGGCTCACAGCATCTTGTAATAGGATAGCGAAACATTTTTCATGTCGGCTTATTGTACCAACTGTCGTGCCATCGTGCACACTTGTCTTTTGATGACATCATGGATCACCGAATGTTGAAATCCTTACTTTATTCATATGATGGTATTGGCGTGCGTAGATCAATATAAATTGTATCCTGCATATAAACAGAAAACAAATGCCCTGGCGGTTTACCGTCGGGCGGGTCACTATGCCTAACCAGTGACACTGGGGACATATGTCCAGAACCAGGACCAGTTTAATTGTTATAAACATAGTCATACCTGAAGATATGATTTGGACTGCCGGCTTAATCAGCCTCCATATAACCATAACCTTGTAAAGGTATAATTCCAGAAATAAGATTGTTATTCTCCGGTGGCTTAGAGCCATTCAGTAGATTGGGTTGTAGAGACCCGGAGAGGCTTCAAATATGAGACATGAAGGGAGGCAGCTAGGTTGATCTTCAATGAACGCAAATCAAAACGAAAACTTACAAGAAAGCAAAGAGAATCAGAAAAAACAAGCAAAAAACACTCGAGGCTTTTGCAGGCCGCCAAGCCAAAGGTTCTTCTTCAATGAAACTAGCTTTGATGGCCCCTGGAAGGTACATGCGTGCTATGAGCCGGCTCTCACAGTACCCAATCAACATTTGAACCTAGACAAGTGCAGGTCTTTATTTTTAAAGATAGACTTGCCTAGAGTACACGGGGTCAGAGTTGCATCTTGCATCATAGGCCGAGTTATCCAAGTTTCAAGGAAGGCGGTGTGACGCCCCCGATTTGTCCGTACACTAATCATGCACGCAAATGTGTACGGCCAAGATCAGGGACTCATGGGAAGATATCACAACACAACTCTAGACACAAATAAAATAATGCAAGATTCATATTACAAGCCAGGGGCCTCGAGGGCTCGAATACAGAAGCTCGAAAGCAACACAGTTAGCGGAAGCAACAATATGTGAGTACAGACATAAGTTAAACAAGTTTTGCCTTAAGAAGGCTAGCACAAACATCAACGATCGAAGAGGCAAGGCCTCCTGCCTAGGACCTCCTAACTACTCCTGGTCGTCAGCTGTCTCCACGTAGTAGTAGGCTCTGTCGGGGTAGTAGTAGTAGTCGACTGGGGTGGCATCTGGCTCCTGGGATCCACCATCTGGTTGAGACAACCAGAAAGAAGAAGAAGGGGGAAAAGGGGGAGCAAAGCAACCATGAGTACTCATCCAAAGTACTCGCAAGCATCAGATCTATACTAAGTATGCATCAGTATCAAAGGAAAAGTTGTATATGTGGACTGAACTGCAGAATGCCAGAAGAGGAGGGGAAAAGCCTAGCCTATCGAAGACTAGCATCTTCAAGCATCTTCTGGAAATCACCATCTTGCAGTAGTAGAAGGAAATAGAGAATAGCACTTTATAATTAACAAGCATGTTGTAGCATTAACGGCCTAGAGATCCTTCCTCGACTCCCTGCGAGAAAGTAACCTCGCAGCCACATATCCATCACATATCTCAAGTATCCATTTCTAGTTATAGTAGATCAGGATATAAGACTGAACATCCGTTACCGTGGACACGGCTATTCGAATGGATAACTTCCCTGCAGGGGTGCACCACGTTACCCTCACGCTCGATCACCTCTGGCCGGACACACCTTTCTGGGTCAATGTCCGGCCTCGGAAGATCAACACGTCGCAGCCCTACCTAGGCTCAGCAGAGAGGTCCCCGCCGGTCTACATCCTAAGCACTCCGGGGTCATGGGCCATCGCCCGTTGCACTCCGGGTAGTTGCGAGAAGGACGGACCAGGCACCACCTCTATACTGGATGGCGCCATCCCAGCCGTGCCGCAATGTTGAATTGGACATCTGACAAAGCTTCGGCTGATACCACGACGCCGAGGCCCATAACTATTCTCGCGTGGCGGTTAGTGCGTAAAGGCCAGAGGCCAACTCAGAACAAATAGCCAAATCTGTTAGTGCATTTTGACAGAAGTGACGGCTGTCGAGACAAGTCCGGAGCTATCACCCCTCCTGGGTGATACCGCTAAACAGCCAGCCGCCACCGTAAGAACTCCCGCGGGTGCTCACCGGGCTCGCCCGCCTTTCACAAAGGTCTCAAGTAAAGTCCATGTAACTGTGTGTCCAAAACATCAAGGTGGAAAACCCGAGGAATCACCCCTGACGAATTCCACTCGATGTGTCCGTCAAGGCGAACTATGAGGAATCACCCCCGAGGTTCACACTTGAGGGGTTGCACGACAGAGTCGTATCGGGAATGGAGAAAGAGGAATCACCCTCGATGACCATGACCGAATAGCTACACTACAGAGTTATCATCATGAGTGCGTTACGAGGTTTCACCCTCGGCACCCGATAGTACCTCTGCAGAGTCGAGCAACAAAGGGGGTGTGATGTGATGTGAAGTTTCGGGCTCCGGTCTTCGATCACGTTGCTCGGGTCGTCGATGATGAAGCAGGGGCAACAAGGACAAGGTGGGGTTCACTGTTGAATCACTATCCAACCTATACTAAGCAGTTTAACATAAGCAGGTAGGTAACAATGGCAGGTACAAAAGCAGGCTATGCATCAGAATAGGACAAACAATAAAAGTAGCTAAATCTAATGCAAGCATGAGAGAGAATGGAATGGGTGATATCGGGATGATCAAAGGGGGGGCTTGCCTGGAAGCTCTGTTGAAATGGAAGTAATGTCGTCGTCGACGTAGTCGATCACAGGGGCATCAACAGCGGTCTCGGGGTCTATCGGTGAGAAGAGGGGGGAAGAAACAATAAATACCAATCACACATATGCAATACAGATGCACGACATGACAATAAGCGATGCTAGGGGTGTTCTAACGCGGTGCTACACGATACTGGCGAAGGGGGAAAACATCCGGGAAAGCATTCCCGGTGTTAGGAATTATCGGACAGACGAACCGGAGGGGGATTGTTCCATGTTTGGTATGCTAGGTATCTGTGGCAGACGAACGGATCGTGTATTTGGATTCGTCTCGAAATTCTGAGCAACTTTCATATATAAATCTTTTTCATCCGAGTTACGGATTATTTTATATGATTTTTCAAAGTTTTATTAATATTCTGCAATTTATTATTAATTAGAAAATAAACAGGAATTTGCTAGGTGCACCCGGTGCAGTGCACCCGGTACAGTGCACCCAGCAGTGCACCAGAAAATGACAGTGGGTCCACGGGGTCCCAGTTGACCAGTCAACGCTAACAGGTCAACAGGGGGTGGGGCCTCTCTGTCATACTCACAACTAACTAATTACAGATTAGCTAGGTTAATTAATTAATTTGTTTAACTAAAACAACTTAATTAAGTTAATTAATCAATCAATTAATTATTTTTATAATATTTCTTTTTTTTAAAGGGGGCTAGGCCCACATGTCATAGGCCCCGGGGCCTAAACGGGCAGCGGGTTACGGTCGTCGGGCGTGCCCGCCCGAACACGCACGGGCGTGTGGTTACGGGGCGAGGCCGCCCGGCACGGCGGGGCACCGACAGCCGCCAGCCGTGGCAAGCGGCGGCCCCAGGCGGTGGTCGACACAGCACCGGGAGGGGGGGAAACGCCGGAGGAGGGGGGCGGCGCCGGCGTGCGGAGCAGCCCCGCAGGCCAAGCACGAGGCGGCAGACGGCGGGCAGGGACACGGCGACGCCGCGAGGTCGTCGGGCACGGTGGGGCGGCGGCCAGGGGGAAGCGGGGCCGCAGCCGGGGGCACGTCCGCGCGTGGGAGGGGGCTGACGGCGCAAGCGGTGCGAGCCTGCGAGGGGAAGCGGGACGCGGTGAGCGGAGCGGCAAGCTGCGCGGCAGGACGGACGGTGGCGACGCACGGTGGTGACCAGGGAGGGGAGCGCGCGGTGCGGGGGGGTTGAGCGAGACGCGCGATGCAGGCCGGCGGGGCGGGCGCGGTGGCCTGCGGCGGCTGGAGCAGCAGGCAGGGCGAGTGGCCGCCGGCGAACGAGCGGGGCATGGGCGTGCGGCTACGGGACGTGAGGGAGAGAGGGGAGACCGCGGGCTCACCGTGGTCCTGTAGGTGTGCGTGAGTGGGCTCGGGGAGGGCTCGAGGTCGCCGGATTTGGCGTCGACGGCCGGCGAAGCAGAGGAGGAAGGAGGGCTCGGGGCAGCGTCGTGGGGCGCCCGGGTCCTTGTAGCTCGTCGAAAAGGAAGAAGATGACGAGGCGGGGCCCGTGGGCAACCTGGCAGCGCTCGAGGTGGCCGGTGGTCGCGGCAACGGCGACGACACAGCGACACAGCGAGCGAACGAGCTCGTTGAAGGGGATCTCGCGAGGGGGCGGGAGGTTGAGTACGAGGGAAGAGGGGTTAGGGTTTGGCCCGGCGCGCGGGGTCGACGGGGTAGGTCATATAGGCGCCGAGGTCGCCGGGGTAGCCGCCGGATGGTTGCCACGGCGATGGTCGGGGCCGTGGCGGCCATCGGTGCTGTCCACACCTCCTCTGTGAACAGCGGAGGTGGGGGAACGAGGGTGCAGTGGGCCTGGTGGCCTGAGCCGCTTCGGCCGGTTGGGCCAAGTAGCCCAGGGGGGTTTCCCCTTTTTTATGTTATTGTCTTTTGTTTTTCCTTTTCTTATTTTTTTCATTTTCTGTTTTCTATTTAGTTTTATTCTACTTTTACATTTATAAAATACAAACCTAGACTCTAAATTAGTACTATTAAATATACCACTGCCACATTTAGTTAGAGGTTCAAAATAAAATAGTTTAGTACTTTTGTAATTTAATAAGCATTTAGCAATTATTTTTAGCCACTGTTATATTCAGAAGAGGGCATTTAATTATTTTACAAAAGTGTTGGGTCACCACCATCATTACCTATGGAATATTTGCAACACTTTGAACATTTTAGTTTTGTCATTTGAAAACTTTATTTGTTTGGCTTTATTTTAAATTTGAATTCGAACCGGTTTGAACCAAAGTGATTTCTAGCAACTGTAAAATTGATGACATGGCATCATTAGAAGAGGATTACTGTAGCTTAATTATCCGGGCGTTACAGGCGGCATTTTGAGCCTGGATCTATCCTGACTATCTGTAGCACCATGCTCTTGTAGTGACAGCCGGCGTTTGAACCTTAGAAAGCTCAGGTCTTGGTCGAATACGCCATTAAGACTGGTTGCCAAGAGTTCACCGGGTCAATCAGGATGACCTGATGGAGTTGAAGCAGCTGGGTACAGGTAGGATGACCCACAGGTTATGTCCTCTTTGGTCGAATACGCCTATGTTTAAACATAACCCGGTCAAATGGATAGTAATGCTATGTTCTCTTTGGTCGAATACGCCTATGTTTGACCAGGAAGCCCCCAAGTGACATACTTGCTGATTATTCTCATCAAGAGCTTATGTTGGAGCTGTGCTATGCATCCAACTCTTCATGATTCCTTTGATTTGGGTACTAAGCTTCTTGAGAAAATATGTATGATGATAATAAAGACTCAACTTTGAAAAAATGGCAGAGGCCCTAAATTGGCGGGGATGCCGGCTTTATTATATTGTACTGATATTTACATCATCGAATTACATCATGAGAGCCGGAGGCTTAAGTATAGTTAGACCGGAGGTGAGCGATATTCCACGGCCGATTAGTCTCCTCTTCTGATGTGTGTGAGTCCTTGTGCTCTCGAATATCGATCAAGTAGTATTACCCGTTGTGCAGATTCTTGCTGACGACAAAAGGTCCTTCCCAAGGCGGCGAAAGTTTATGCATGTCAGTCTGATCTTGGATGAGCCGGAGAACTAAGTCGCCTTCCTGAAAGGTTCTGGTCTTGACCCGCCGGCTGTGATATCATCGTAAATCATGTTGATAAATCATCGAATGAGCCGCCGCGAGATCACGCTCTTCATCCAATCGATCCAACGCATCCTGACGTGCCGTCTCATTATCAGCTTCCACGTAAGCCGCCAGTCGGGGCGAGTCATGACGGATATCGCTAGGAGGGACCACCTCTGCTCCGTAGACCATGAAGAAGGGTGTGTATCCTGCAGACCTGTTGGGTATTGTATTAATGCTCCATAACACGGAAGGTAACTCCTCCACCCAACAACCCGGTGTTCTCTTCAGAGGAACCATGAGCCGGGGCTTGATCCCTCGTAAAATCTTTTGGCTGGCCCGCTCTGCTTGACCATTAGACTGGGGGTGAGCCACAGAAGATACATCAAGCCGGATATGCTCACGCTGACAAAACTCCTTCATAGCACCCTTAGACAGATTAGTGCCATTGTCTGTTATGATACTATGGGGGAAACCAAACTGGAAAATCACCTTCTTGATGAATTGCACCGCTGTTTCTCCATCACATTTGCTGACTGGCTCTGCCTCGATCCTTTTGGTGAATTTGTCCACCGCCACCAACAGGTGGGTTTTCTTATATTTGGATCTTTTAAAAGGTCCTACCATATCAAGCCCCCAGGATGCAAACGGCCAGGTTATGGGAATCATCCTCAACTCATGAGCTGGAACATGAGCACGCCGTGAAAATTTCTGACAACCGTCACATCTACTGACCAAGTCTTCAGCATCAGCATGAGCCGTTAACCAATAGAACCCATGATGAAAAGCTTTGGCTACCAGAGATTTAGAACCGGCATGATGACCACAATCTCCCTCATGGATCTCTCGTAGGTTCTCACAGCCTTCCTCGGGCGAGACACAGCGTTGAAACGCACCTTTAATTAACACTGCGGTGGTGCAATTCTCCGTTGACAATCGTCATCGACTTAGACCGCCGGGTTATCTGTCTGGCTGGATTTCATCCTCAGGTAACTCACCCCGGGTCATATAAGCCAAATATGGAACTGTCCAATCTGGTATGACATGAAGAGCCGCCACGAACTGTGCCTCCGGGTCAGGGATAGAAAGGTCCTCCTCTGTAGGCAACTTGATAGACGGGTTAAGAAAAACATCCAAAAAGGTATTGGGGGTACCGGCTTACGCTGAGATCCTAACCGGCTCAAGGCGTCAGCTGCCTCATTCTTCCTTTGATCGATATGCTCAACTTGGTAACCCTTGAAGTGACCCACAATAGCATCAACCTCTCGGCGATAAGCCGCCATGAGCGGATCCTTGGAGTCCCAGGTGCCAGAAACCTGCTGAGCTACCAAATCTGAGTCGCCAAAACTTTAGCCATCCGAAGACCTTGGAGCAGGGCCTCATACTCAGCTGCATTATTAGTACATGGAAACATTAACCAGAGGACATAAGAAAGTTTATCACCTCATGGGGTAGTTAAAACAACTCCAGCCCCCGAGCCCTCCAATTGCCTGGACCTGTCAAAGTGAATCGTCCAATATGCATTATCCGGCTTTTCCTCAGGCTTCTGCAGTTCTATCTAGTCGTTGATAAAATCCACCAGTGCTTGCGATTTGATGGCTGTTCGAGGCATATATTTTAAATCATGAGGCCCAAGCTCAATGGCCCACTTGGTCACTCGTCATGTAGCTTCCCTATTCTGGATAATGTCCCCCAAGGGAGCAGAGCTCACCACCGTAATGGGATGACCCAGGAAATACTACTTGATTTTCTGGCTTGCCATAAAGACTCCATAAACCAGCTTCTGCCAATGTGGATATCTCTGTTTAGACTCGATGAGAACCTCACTGATGTAGTAAACTGGCCGTTGAACCAGGTGCTCTTTACCAGCCTCCTTTCTTTCCACCACAATGGCCACACTGACAGCCCTGCTATTTGCAGCAACATATAACAACAAAGGCTCTTTGTCAATGGGGGCCGCAAGAACCGGCGGCTCATCCAATTGTTTCTTGAGTGCCTCAAACGCTTCATCAGCAGCTTCACTCCACACAAAATCATTTGTCTTCTTCATCATCTGGTATAGAGGGATAGCCTTCTCACCTAAGCGGCTTATGAACCGGCTCAACGCTGCTATCTGTCCTGCCACGCGCTGGACATCATTGATACATTTTGGCCTTGCCAAGGAGGTGATGGCCTTGATCTTTTCCGGGTTAGCCTCGATGCCTCGCTTAGAGACCAGAAAACCCAAAAGCTTGCCTGCCAGGACACCAAAAACACACTTGGCCGGGTTAAGCAATACACCCGGAGATTGTCAAACTTTTCCTTCAAGTCATCAATCAGAGTCTCGTTCTTTCTGGACTTGACCACGATATCATCCACATAAGCATGGACATTACGCCCAATCTGACCGTGCAGGCAGCTATGTACGCACCTCTGGTAAGTCGCATGGGCACTCTTAAGCCCGAAAGGCATAGATACATAGCAGAAGGCTCCAAATGGGGTGCTGAAAGTCGTCTTCTCCTGCTCCTTAACCGCCATTTTGATCAGGTGATATCCAGAATATGCATCAAAAAACTCAAGTGCTCACAACCCGCCGTAGCATCAATGATCTGATCAATACGAGGGAGGGCGAACGGGTCAGCTGGACAATACTTGTTTAAGTCTGTGTAGTCCACACACATGCGCCACGTGCCATTCTTTTTAAGCACCAAAACCGGGTTAGCCTACCATTCAGGATGAAAAACTTCTACGATGAACCCGGCCGCCAAGAGCCATGCCACCTCTTCACCAATGGCCTTCCGTCTCTCTTCATTAAAACGGCAAAGAAACTATCTAACCAGCTTATATTTCGGATCAACAGGGGGGCCACGAGGTAGGGGGGCGCGCCCCCCACCCTCGTGGGCCCCCCGTAGCTCCACCGACATGCCTCTTCCTCCTACATATATCCATGTACCCTGAAAACATCCGAGAGCACCACGAAACCCTAATTCTACCACCGCAACCTTCTATACCTGTGAGATCCCATATTGGGGCCTGTTCCGGAGCTCCACCGGAGGGGGAATCGATCACGGAGGGCTTCTACATCAACACCATAGCCTCTCCGATGAGTTGTGAGTAGTTTACCACAGACCTTCGGGTCCATAGTTATTAGCTAGATGGCTTCTTCTCTCTCTTTGGATCTCAATACAAAGTTCTCCTTGATCTTCTTGGAGATCTATTCGATGTAATTCTTTTTGCGGTGTGTTTGTTGAGATCTGATGAATTGTGGGTTTATGATCAAGATTATCTATGAACAATATTTGATTCTTCTCTGAAATCTTTTATGCATGATTTAAATATCTTTGCAACTCTCTTCGAATTATCAGTTTGGTTTGGCCTACTAGATTGATCTTTCTTGCAATGCGAGAAGTGCTTAGCTTTGGGTTCAATCTTGCGGTGTCCTTTCTCAGTGACAGCAGGAGCAGCAAGGCACCTATTGTATTGTTGCCATCAAGGATAAAAAGATGAGGTTTATATCATATTGCATGAGTTTATCCCTCTACATCATGTCATCTTGCTTAAAGCGTTACTCTGTTCTTATGAACTTAATACTCTAGATGCATGCTGGATAGCGGTCGATGTGTGGAGTAATAGTGGTAGATGCAGAATCGTTTCCGTCTACTTGTCACGGACGTGATGCCTATATACAATGATCATGCCTAGATATTCTCATAACTATGCGCTTTTCTATCAATTGCTCGACAGTAATTTGTTCACCCACCGTAGAAATATGTTATCTTGAGAGAAGCCACTAGTGAAACCTATGGCCCCCGGGTCTATCTTCCATTATGTAAATCTTCCATCAACTATTTATCTTTACTTTACTTTTATTTTGCAATCTTTACTTTCAATCTATAAAACAAAATACCGAAAATATTTATCTTATTATCTCTATCAGGTCTCACTTTAGCAAGTGGCCGAGAAGGGATTGACAACCCCTTTATCGCGTTGGTTGCAAGGTTCTTATTTGTTTGTGTAGGTACGAGGGACTCGCGTGTAGTCTCCTACTGGATTGATACCTTGGTTCTCAAAAACTAAGGGTGATACTTACGCTATTGTGCTGCATCACCCTTTCCTCTTCAAGGGAAAAACAACGCAAGCTCAAGAGGTGGCAAGAAGAATTTCTGGCGTCGTTGCCGGGGAGATCTACGCAAAAGTCATATACCAAGTACCCATCACAAACTCTTATCCCTCGCATTACATTATTTGCCATTTGCCTCTCGTTTTCCTCTCCCCCACTTCACCTTTGTCGTTTTATTTGCCCTTTTTCCGTTCGCCTCTTTTCTCTTGCTTCTTGTTTGCTTGTGTGTTGGATTGCTTGTTCGTTATTATGGCTCAAGACAATACCAAATTGTGTGACTTTTCCAATGCGGTGTCCTATTACCGATGCTGAATCTTGTGAAATCAATGCTGCTCCGTTAAACCTTGTTATGAAAGAGCAATTTTCTGGCCTTCCTAGTGAAGATGCCGCTACCCATCTAAACAACTTTGTTGATTTCTGCGATATGCAAAAGAAGAGAGATACGGATAATGATATTGTTAAATTGAAGCTATTTCCGTTTTCGCTTAGAGATCATGCTAAAACTTGGTTCTCTTCTTTGCCTAGAAATAGTATTGATTCATGGAATAAGTGCAAAGATGCCTTTATCTCTAAGTATTTTCCTCCCGATAAGATTATCTCTCTTAGAAACGATATTATGAATTTTAAGCAACTTGATCATGATCATGTTGCACAAGCTTGGGAGAGGATGAAATTAATGATACGTAATTGCCCTACACATGGTTTGAACTTATGGATGATTATACAAAACTTTTACGCTGGATTGAATTTTGCTTCTAGAAATCTTTCAGATTCGGCCACGGGGGGCACTTTCATGGAAATCACTTTAGGAGAAGCTACTAAACTCCTAGATAATATTATGGTTAATTACTCTCAATGGCACACCGAAAGATCTACTAGTAAAAAAGTACATGCTATTGAAGAGATTAGTGTTTTGAGTGGAAAGATGGATGAACTTATGAAATTATTCGCTACTAAGAGTGTGTCTTCTGATCATAATGATATGCCTTTATCCACGTTGATTGAGAATAATAATGAATCTTTGGATGTGAATTTTGTTGGTAGGAATAATTTTGGTAACAACGCATATAGAGGAAACTTTAATTCTAGGCCTTTCCCTAGTAATTCCTCTAATAATTATGGTAATTCCTACAACAACTCTTATGGAAATTTTAATAAGATGCCCTCTGATTTTGAGACTGGTGTTAAAGAATTTATGAATTCGCAAAAGAATTTCAATGCTTTGCTTCAAGAAAAATTGCTTAAGATTGATGAGTTGGCTAGGAACATGGATAGAATTTCTCTTGATGTTGATTCTTTGAAACTTAGATCTATTCCACCTAAGCATGACATCAATGAGTCTCTCAAAACCATGAGAATTTCCATTGATGAGTGCAAAGAAAGAACCGCTAGGATGCGTGCTAAAAGAGATTGCTTTGTGAAAGCGTATTCTTCTAGTTTTCATGATAATAAAGATGAAGATCTAAAAGTAATTGATGTGTCTCCTATTAAATCCTTGTTTTCTAATATGAATCTTGATAAAGATGGGACTAGCGACGAGTCAACTTTATTTAAAAGGCGTCCCATTGATTTGGAGTTTTTAGATCTTGATGCTAAAACTGTTAAAAGTGGGATTGAAGAGGTCAAAACTTTACATAGCAATGAACCCACTATTTTGGATATCAAGGGATTTAATTACGACAATTGCTCTTTGATAGTTTGTATTTCCTTATTGCAATCCGTGCTAAATTCTCCTCATGCTTATAGTCAAAATAAAGCTTTTACTAAACACATAGTTGACGCTTTAATGCAATCTTATGAAGAAAAACTTGAATTGGAAGTTTCTATCCCTAGAAAACTTTATGATGAGTAGGAACCTACTATTAAAATTAAGATTAAAGATCATGAATGATATGCTTTGTGTGATTTGGGTGCAAGTGTTTCAACATTCCCAAAAACTTTATGTGATATGTTAGGTTTCCATGAACTTGATGATTGTTCTTTAAATTTGCGTCTTGCGGATTCTACCATTAAGAAACCTATGGGAAAGATTAATGATGTTCTTATTGTTGCAAATAGGAATTATGTGCCCGTAGATTTCATCATTCTTGATATTGATTGCAATCCTACATGTCCTATTATTCTCGGTAGACCTTCCTCAAATGCCCTAGGTCTTCGTGAGCAAGCAAGTTGGATGCACACCCACTTAGTTTCTTTTGTTGAGATTTCATACATTTATAGCTCTAGTGCATCCCTTGCATGGAAATCCCTACTCACTCACATTGATAACTATTGATGGGCATCTACATAGCCCATTGATACACCTAGTTGATGTGAGACCATCTTCCTCTTTTGTCTTCTCCACAACCACCACTCTATGCCACCTATAATGCTAAATCCATGGCTCACGCTCATGTATTGCGTGAAAGTTGAAAAGGTTTGAAAAAATTTAAGTATGAAACAATTGCTTGGCTGAAATCGGGTTGTGCATGATTTGAGTATTATGTGTGACGAAGATGGAACATTGCCAAACTATATGATTTTGTAGGGATGAACTTTCTTTGGCCATGTTATTTTGAGAAGACATGATTGCTTTGTTAGTATGCTTGAAGTGTTATTATTCTTATGTCAATAGTAAACTTTTGTCTTGAATCTTTTCGATCTGAACATTCATGCCACAATAAAGAAAATGACATTGAGAATTATGTTGGGTAGCATTCCACATCAAAAATTATGTTTTTATCGTTTACCTACTCGTGGACGAGTAGGAATTAAGCTTGGGGATGCTTGATACGTCTCCAACGTATCTATAATTTTTGATTGTTCCATGCTATTATATTATCTGTTTTGGATGTTTAATGGGCTTTATTATACACTTTTATAATATTTTTGGGACTAACCTACTAACCCAAGGCCCAGTGCAAATTGTTGTTTTTTGCCTATTTTAGTGTTTCGCAAAAAAGGAATATCAAACGGAGTCCAAATGGAATGAAACCTTCGGAATGATCATTTTGGAACAAACACAACCAAGAAGACTTGGAGTACACGCCAGGGGAGCCACAGGGTGGCCACAAGGCAGGGGGCGCGCCCAGGGGGTAGGCACGCCCCCCACCCTTGTGGGGCCCCCGTAGCTCCACCGACATGCCTCTTCCTCCTATATATATCCATGTACCCTGTACCCGTGAGATCCCATCTTTCCGGAGCTCCACCGGAGGGGGAATCGATCACGGAGGGCTTCTACATCAACACCATAGCCTCTCCGATGAGTTGTGAGTAGTTTACCACAGACCTTCGGGTCCATAGTTATTAGCTAGATGGCTTCTTCTCTCTCTTTGGATCTCAATACAAAGTTCTCCTTGATCTTCTTGGAGATCTATTCGATGTAATTCTTTTTGCGGTGTGTTTGTCGAGATCCGATGAATTGTGGGTTTATGATCAAGATAATCTATGAACAATATTTGATTCTTCTCTGAAATATTTTATGTATGGTTTAAATATCTTTGCAAGTCTCTTCGAATTATCAGTTTGGTTTGGCCTACTAGATTGATCTTTCTTGCAATGGGAGAAGTGCTTAGCTTTGGGTTCAATCTTGCGGTGTCCTTTCTCAGTGACAGCAGGAGCAGCAAGGCACCTATTGTATTGTTGCCATCGAGGATAAAACGATGGGGTTTATATCATATTGCATGATGTATCCCTCTACATCATGTCATCTTGCTTAAAGCGTTACTCTGTTCTTATGAACTTAATACTCTAGATGCATGCTGGATAGCGGTCGATGTGTGGAGTAATAGTAGTAGATGCAGAATCGTTTCGGTCTACTTGTCACGGACGTGATGCCTATATACATTGATCATGCCTAGATATTCTCATAACTATGCGCTTTTCTATCAATTGCTCGACAGTAATTTGTTCACCCACCGTAGAAATCTGCTATCTTGAGAGAAGCCGCTAGTGAAACCTATGGCCCCGAGGTCTATCTTCCATTATATAAATCTTCCATCAACTATTTATCTTTACTTTACTTTTATTTTTCAAACTTTACTTTCAATCTATAAAACAAAATACCAAAAATATTTATCTTATTATCTCTATCAGGTCTCACTTTTGCAAGTGGCCGAGAAGGGATTGACAACCCCTTTATCGCGTTGGTTACAAGGTTCTTATTTGTTTGTGTAGGTACGGGGGACTCGCGTGTAGTCTCCTACTGGATTGATACCTTGGTTCTCAAAAACTGAGGGAAATACTTACGCTACTGTGCTGCATCACTCTTTCCTCTTCAAGGGAAAAACAACGTAAGCTCAAGAGGTAGCATTACCGGAACCCCTCGGGGGCTTAATGGGCCTACATGGGCTTGAGTGTAAGAGAGAGGAGGCGGCCAAGAGGTGGAGCGCGCACCCCCCCCCCCCAGACCAATCAGAATTGGGAAGGGGGCCGACCCCCGTTTCCTTCTTATCATCTTCCCCTTCCTTCCCCCCTCCTAGTTGGACTAGGAAAGGGGGGAAACCTACTCCTAGTAGGAGTAGGAATCCCCCCTTGTGGCGCGCCATAGGAGGCCAGCCGGCCCCCTCCTCCACTCCTTTATATACATGTCCAGGGGCACCCCATAGACACACAAGTTGAGTTCTTCGCCGTGTGCGGTGCCCCCCTCCATTGTTACACACCTCGGTCTTGTCGTAGTGCTTAGGCCAAGCCCTGCGTTGGTAACTTCATCAACACTGTCACCACGCCGTCGTGCTGACGAAACTCTCCCTCGGCCTCAACTGGATCAAGAGTTTGAGGGACGTCACCGAGCTGAATGTGTGCAGATCGCGGAGGTGCCGTGAGTTCGGTGCTTGATCGGTTGGATCGCGAAGACGTTCGACTACATCAACTGTGTTACTAAATGCTTCCGTTTTCGATCTGCGAGGGTACGTGGACACACTCTCCCCGCTCGTTGCTATGCTTCTCCTAGATAGATCTTGCGTGGTCGTAGGAAAAGTTTGAAATACTACGTTCCCCAATAGAAAACACTCAAAGAGAGACCTGAAATAATTTTATCACCGCCGCAAGCCTTTGTTCTTTTGCGATCCCACTGGAGGCATATCTTGATACTCTGCCGAAGGGGGAGACCATTGGGGAGGCAATCATCATCAACCTTGTTGCCTCCATGATGATGTGTGAATAGTTCCCATAAGACCTACAGGTCCATAGCAGTAGCTAGATGTCTCTCTCTCTCTCTCTCTCTCTTTCTCTCTCTCTCTCTCTCTCTCTCTCTCTCTCTCTCGATCGACCGATCGATCTTCAATACAATTATCTCCTCTGAGATCGATCCAATGTAAGCTTTTGCAGTGTGTTTGTCGGGATCCGAGGAATTGTGGGTTTATGATCAGATTATTCACTGAAAGTAATTGAGTCTTTTCTGAGATTTATTATGTGTGATTTTATAGCCTTGTATTTATCTCCTATCTAACCGTCTTCTTTGGCCAAATAGATTGATTTATCTTCAGTGGGGGAGGTGCTTGGTGGTAGGTTCAATCTTGCGGTATTCTTACTCGGTGACAGGAGGAGTCACAAGACACGTATTGTATTCCTGCTACTAAGGGTAAAACGACTGGGTTCGAACATATTATTTGATCTTACCTTGTCTACATCATGTAATCATGCTCCAAGCATTACTTCATTCGTTAAGAACTTAATACAATAAGATGTATGCTGGATAGCGGTCGAGGGGTGGAGTAATGGTAGTAGATGCATATGGATCTCGGTCTGCTTGTCTCGGACGTAATGCATATATATTGATCATGTCATGAAGAATCATCATAACTATGCATTATTCTATCAATTGCCCAACAATAATTTGTTTACCCATTGTTGCTATGCTTATGAGAGAGATGCCCCTAGTGAACCTATGGTCCTTGGGTCCATTCACATTATATTCACTAAAAACCTAAAAATATTTGTCGCAATTTATTTACTTTTATTTTCTATTTTATTCTATCTATCTACCACTATCATATTTAGTCCTTACAATTAATTGGTGAGTACAAGGGGATTGACAACCCTCTTGCCTTCAATGGGTGCAAGCATTTGTTTGGTGTGTGCACGTACTTCTTAGAGCATCTCCAGCCGTTGAGCCCCCCAGGAGGCATTTTTTCGCCGCTTAGGGGGCTGTGAAAGTGCAACTAATCCCCGGGTGGTTTTGGTAATTAATAACAACATATATATCATTGAACTAATAGTTACTTGAAGATCATTTCAGAGAAGTTCAGTGATATGGGTATGGCAAGGACTGAAGAAGTGGACCCCTCAAAATGCTAAGGCAAGCATTGGCAAAAGCTCAAGACTCCATTTTTGGTTTAGTGATCCAAGATCACATTGAGTCCATAGGAAAAGCCAATACTATTAAAAGGGGATGATGTTATGATGATGATCTGGTTGCTCAAGTGCTTAGTGATACATCTCCTAAACTATCAGCAACTTTCACTGCAATATACACTCATAAGTAGTCTCGGTCCCACCGATATTCCAAACTCAGTCACACCGAGATGAACCACCTCAACCATAAGCCAAACCCTAGTAAACTCGGATTTTCCGATTCTGAAATCGGTTTCACCGAAACATGAGTTGCCAAGGTTCTGTAACCTTCTGTCATCAAATCGGTGTCACCGAGATGATAAAGTCGGTCCCACCGAAACTGGCATGCTCTTATCTTTGCACGAATCGGACTAACCGAGATTGTATATTCGGTCCCACCGAAAACCCCAACGTTCACATTATTTGAACTCTCGGTCTCACCGAGTTGTCCACTTCGGTCCCACCGAGTTTGCTCAAATGTGTGTAACGGTTGGATTTTGTGTGGAGGCTATTTATACCCCTCCACCCCCTCTTCATTCGTGGAGAGAGCCATCAGAAAGAACTACCACTCCTACCTTACATTTCTGAGAAGAGAACTACCTACCCTTGTGTTGAGATCAAGTTGCTCCACTCCCACCATATGAAGCTTGATCTCTAACCTTCCCAAGTTGCTTTCCACTCAATCCTTTCTTCCACCACAGCCAAATCAGTGAGGAGAGTTGAGTGTTGGGGAGATTATCATTTGAAGCACAAGAGCAAGGAGTTCATCATCATCTACAACATCTATTACCTTTTGGAGGGTGGTGCCTCCTAGATTGGTTAGGTGTCGCTTGGGAGCCTCCGTCGTTGAGATGTGGAGTTGAACCAAGAAGTTTGTAAGGGCAAGGAGATCGCCTACTTCGTGAAGATCTACCCCGAGTAAGGCTAGCCCTCCGTGGGCGTAGGCCATGATGGAATAGACAAGGTTGCTTCTTCGTGGACCCTTCGTGGGTGGAGCCCTCCGTGGACTCTCGCAGCCGTTACCCTCCGTGGGTTGAAGTCTCCATCAACGTGGATGTACGATAGCGCCACCTATCGGAACCACGGAAAAATCACCGCGTCTCCAAAATTGCGTTTGCTCTTCTCCACCTCTCTTTACTACATGTGCAATTTACTTTCCGCTGCCTATACTCTAGAATTGCATGTGTAGGGTGATGCTTGACTTGATCAAAACTGTGAATCTGCCAAAAATTGTTCTTTGTCAAAAGGCAGAATTTTTATACTTACAAGTAGTCTAATCACCCCCTCCAGACATACTTTCGATCCTACAAGTGGTATCAGAGCTTTGGTCTCCATTGTATTGGTTTCCATTGCATTGGACTCCATAAGCTTGGTTTCACAACCTAGGAGAGTATGGCGTCTAGTGAGGGTAATTTTCGTAGAGGTCCTTACTTTGATGGTACAAATTTTGCTAGTTGGAAGCATAAAATGAAAATGCATATTCTTGGTCATAACCCAGCCGCATGGGGCATTATTTGTGTTGGTATGCAAGGTGAATTCTTCGAGGAAGGAAAAGTTCCGGATCGCGAAGCTACACCGGAAGAATTGCGGATGTTGCAAAACAATGCTCAAGCTTGTGACATTCTCTTCAATGCCTTGTGTCCCGAGGAGTTCAACAAAATCAGCCGTCTTGAGAATGCAAAAGAGATTTGGGATACTTTGGTTGAAATGCACGAAGGTACCGAGTCCGTGAAGGAATCAAAGCTAGATATTCTTCAAGGTCAACTTGACAAGTTCAAGATGAAGGATGGTGAAGGAGTCGCTGAAATGTACTCTAGGCTTGCTCTCATCACAAATGAGATTGCCGGCTTAGGAAGCGAAGAAATGACCGACCGATTCATCATCAAGAAGATCCTCAGAGCTTTGGATGGAAAGTATGACACCGTGTGCACTTTGATCCAAATGATGCCAAACTGCAAGACTCTCAAGCCAACCGAAGTCATTGGAAGAATTTTTGCTCATGAGATGACACTTAAGGATAAGGAAGAGCTTCACAACAAGTCAAGTGGTGCTTACAAAGCTACAAGTGATGCTCCTACAACCTCAAGTGACAAGTTAGTTTCCAATGAAGAGATAAGCCTAATGGTTAAGAACTTCAACAAATTCTACAAGAATAGAGGCAAAGAGAGAAGCTCAAAGTCTAGATCATATGATGAAAAGAGATCTTCTAGTCGTGATCGAAACTGCTACAATTGTGGAAGACCCGGACACTACTCAAATGAGTGTACGGCTCCCCACAAGAGAAGAGAAGAATCTCCAAGAAGAAGAAGTTCAAGAGATGAGTCACCTCGGAAAGAGAGAAGGAGTAGAGATGATCGTTATGAACGAAGACCCTCTCGGAGAAGCAAGGATTCGGAGAGGAAAGACAAGTCATCAAGGAGCTACACAAGAAGAAAACATCAAGCTCATGTAGGTGAATGGGTCTCCGGCTCCGACTCCGACAATCAATCCGATGGAAGCTATCACTCCGACTCCGACTACAGTCAAGATGAAGGTGTTGCCGGTCTTGCTCTCGTATCCTCCAACTCCAACTCCTACGACTTATTTGATTCACCAAATGAGGGAATTGGAAGATGCTTCATGGCTAAAGGCCCCAAGGTATCACATCCTGAATTCATTGACTTCAATAGTGATGAGGATGACTTGCTTTGTGAAGATGAGCTCTTGCATGATAAATCCAGTGAGCCTAGTAACGATGAACATGCTAGTAGTCTTTATAGTCGAGAAGAGTCGAATGACAATGCTATGAAGGAGATTGAGAGTCTAACTAAAGAACTAAACATTCTTAAGTTAGCTCATGAAACAACTCAAGAAGATCATAGAGAGCTCCTAAGATCTCATGAGAAGCTACGCTTCGAGAAGCTCACTCTAGAGTAAGAACATGAGTTTCTAAAAGCAATCAATGACGATCTTCGAAAGAAGAGTTCTTCATATCTTGCCAAACGACTTCTCTTGTCTAATTTCTTGCCACTCATTAAGACTAAGCATGACAAGCATAAGAAAAATTCTTCCTCTAGTAGTAACAATAACCATGCTAAATCCAATGTTGTTGCTTCTAGTAGTTCTCTTGATTCCACTAACAATGTTTCAAGCCAAGTTACACTTGAGCAAGAGAATAGTTTATTGAAAGGGGTCATAGAGAAAGGTGTCTACAAGAGCCTTGCCGGAAGCAAGAACTTTGAGGAAATTGTTCGCAAGCAAGGAAGGCACCGGAAGAATCAAGGAATTGGTTTTGAGCGAAAGTTCAACGCCGAAGGTGTTGAGTGGGAAGAAGGTCAATATCCTACTCCACAGTTTGTTTCTCAAAAGGAGAAGTATGATCCTACTTCTTCCAATGTGGAACAAGCTCAAGATGACCTTCCACCACAAGACCACAAGCTAAAAGCCAAGGACAAGCTTCAAGAGGAGATTGATGCATTTGTTGAAGCACCTCAAGCCATGGTCAAGTGGGTTCCCAAGGAAACGTCAAGTTCTACTTCGTCAAGCTCAACTACAACCCCAAGGATTCCCATCAAGATGATGTGGATCCCGAAGAAGAAGAACTAGAAAGTTCTTGAGGGTGACTCCGCCAACATACTTCACTCACATTCATTTTTGGCAAAGAACTTGTGCAATCAACTTCCATATCGTGCACTAGTTCATGGAGTCACAAACCCTCTTGTTGGTAAGTCAAGGGACAAGGTAATCATTGCTTTCATGGACATCATCTATTGTGAACGTCAATCTATGTCCATGGATATCCTTGTTTGTTCCTTGTGGGACTAATCCATGTAGGTATTGAAAGTGCCCTAATCCAAAGGATAGCTCCCAACTCTTGATGATCTCCATCAACATTGAGCATCCACATCTTCAACATCTACATGAAGTCTTCTACGACAACCCAAGGTTAGTTTGACCCTTTAAAAGGGGTTCTCACATCTAGGGGGAGCTTTGCTCTAAAAAATTGAGCTAAAGCATCTTCAAATGATGTGAACACATCAATGCTTTATGTAAAAGTGGTAACCCCACTTGTGCTTAAACGATGAGTATGACCTATGATCAAATGTTCTCATTTGGCTCCTAAGTCAAAATACTCATATAAAGATGACCTAGTCATCGACAAATTGTGTGTTAGTTGCTAAAGTTTTGGTTGTGCATGTTTGACACATATTTCATTTGCTATCTTATTGTGTGAGCATGTTGGATGCATGATTTTATCCATTCGAGGACATCCATTTGTTGTTTTGGTCGTTTTGATTTTTCTGACCAAATGGATGGACAAGAATGCCTAAGTACCTCCCCTAGCTATCTATGCTTTCTTGTCTCAAATTCTATTCATGCTTACATCACAAACTTTGAACAAGTCATTTTCGGACCCTCCGGGTGAGGAGCACTTGGAGCCACCGATCCGACTAGGGCTAATCTCCAAAACCTTCTAATTGATTTCGGTCAGACCAACTCACTCAAACTCGGTCGAACCGAAAGCTTTTAGACTGATCTAGGTTTTCATCTCGGTGAAACCGAGTTGTGATTTTCGGCGTGACCGAAGTGCATAACTGCCTGGCGGTTATCCATCTCGGTGCCACCGAGTTTTACAACTCGGTCCCATCGACAGCAAAGGGGTATATATTCCAAGGGCCGCGCGCGTTGATTCCTCCTTCAAACATTTCGCCCCCACATCCCCTGCTGTCGTCGCCTTGGTCTCCGGATCGTCGCCGTCGTCGCCTGTGCGCCCTCGCCGCAGGTCTCCGTCGCCGTCAACGGGCATCTCCTCCGCGCCGTTGCCACCGTAGAAAAACTCCACCAAGTTAGGGTGAGTTTTGATCCCACTCGTGCTCCCATCTCCGATTCAATGCACGTTTGGATTGCCTAGTATCTTGCCACGATTGAAATTCTCCTGTACACCAGATTGGTTCGTTTGAACTAGATTCGAGTAAAAGTTTTAGGGTTAGGTTTCCTCAGAACACATCTCGGTGAGACCGACTTTAAATTTTCGGTATGATCGATTTGGCCTATGGCCATTGCACTGCACCCTTCGGTCCAACCGAGTTGCGCAAAATTGGTGTGACCGAAATAAAAGTTTCTGTGAAACCTAGTGTTTTCGGCAGGACCGAAACCCACTTCGGTCTAACCGAAAGTGGTGTGTCAAGCTCCTGTTTAACACTTCGGATTCACCGAAACTTAAACTCGGTCTGACCGAAATGTCTTCTGTGAAAACTTAAAACTAGAATTTGAACTCATTTTTCTTGCAAAAACTTCTGCAGTTTGTGATGACTCTTCTTCTCTGCCTATACCTTATCTATTCACAGGTTGTCAGCCATGTCAGATACCAGTGACAGTCAGAACAGGTCAGAGACACCCATTCCAGACATTCCAGAGGCAGACACTAGTCCTGATCCTAGTAGCCCATTTGATGATGGTGAGAGGAGTACACCAAGTGGCATGCCTCCTGCAGCCACCAGAGCTAGAAAGGAGAAGAATTCTGATGATGAGGATTCAGATTTCGTTGTTGAGGAAGAGGTGACCTCAAAGCCTAAGAGGAAGGTTGTTGCCAAAGAGCAACAATGTCAGCAATCTAAGAAGGGCACCAGCAAAGTAAAGCAGTCAATTGTTGCTAAGAAGCTGAATTTGGGAGAGGCAGCTGCAAGCAAAGTGAAGAAAACCACCAAGAGAAAGAGGGTAGTGCATGTGTCAGATTCTCATGCAGATGTAGCAGTAGAGGATGAGGATGAGGAAGCACCCCAGCCTCCACCTCAGAAGCAGAAGCTCATGGGTGATGCCATTAAGGCTGGAGCCACATCAAAGCCCAAGAAATCTGCTCCAGCTAGGGCAGCTCCAGCAAAGCTTGCTGCCAAGCCTAAGAGGACCATCAGAAACATTCCAGCGTCTGAAAAGAACAAGGATGATGTGCCACCAGCTGAGTCTGATGATAAAGGACAAGTGTTGCTGAAACTTCGTCCAAAACTGCCACTTCATAATGATGCTCATCCTCAAGCTGAGGATATGAAGGCAAGGAAAGATAGAGGTCTCAGGCTATGGAGACAAACTGACCCATATGCCGTGAGGAGAAGAACTGCTGTAGATCCCAGATTTCACACCAGAGAGTAGCAGGACTTCTATGAGACCGTGCTGATGGACAAGAAGCCCATAGTTGCAGACACCAGATATGTTGACTGGAAGTACATTGACAGCGAAGAGCACAGAGATTTCTTTCCACATGTGCATGAAAGCTTCACTGCATGTGGAGTTGCAGATTTTGTAGGTCAGAAATTGACCGATTGGAACGATGAGATGATAATGCAATTTTATGCCACATCTCACTTCTATCCTGATGGAAAGATTACGTGGATGACTGAAGGTCAAAGATTTTCTTCTTCTGTTGAAGAATGGGCAGAAATTCTGAATGCTCCAATGCAACGAGAAGATGATATTGATGTATATGGGATTCCAAAGAAGAATCATGAATCCATGAAAAACATGTACAAAGAGATTCCAGCAGCGGATTTGGAAATTTGGAAGCTCGGCTCAGTCTACCATCTCCAGGCAGGCTTACCTACCACTAATACCATTTTGAGGCATACCTTGATGCCCAAGTCTGGAGATCATCGCATGATCAGAGGATATTCTATCAACATGCTGCATATACTTGATGAGAAAGCACCTTTCAAGGTGATGGACTTGATGGTAGAAACCATTAAGAGGACTGCTGCTGACCAGAAAAGGTCATGTGGATTTGCCCCGCAGATTCAGATGCTTATCAATGCCAAGTTTGGCACGGGCACATTCTTGTTGGATAGGAAACATTTACCGTTGCAGCCAGAGCATGAAGACAATGTTGTTGTGATGGATGAGGAGGATCTGACATCTGTTGAAGGTCAAGCCAAGATCGAAGCTGCTAAGAAAGCCAAAGCTGACAAAGAAGCAGCAGCAGCAGCTAAACCAAAGAGTTTCGGAGAGAAAATTCTTGAAGCTACTCAAAGGATTGAACAACGCCTGGCCAGCATTGAACAGTCTCAGGAGAGCTTAGAGAGGATTGTTGACGAGAAGATCCACGCTCTGGACGTGAAGCTGACTGAAGTACAAGTGACCGTCGACAAGCTCGAGGCAGATATTGAGGAAGCAAAGCAGGACAAGGCAGAGCTTATGCGTGAGCTGCAGGATGACTTAGTCCAGGATTCTCATCGACAGACTGCTCCGGTTCCCAAAGGATCCCGATCAGCTGCTATTCCAGTGACTGACACCAGGACTACAGCTTCAGCACCTCCCACAGTTCCAGCAGATACTCCAGCTCCAGCTCCAGTGTCCACTCCTCCAGCACAGACATCAGCTGAAGTCTTCGCCGATGCTGTTATATCCACTCCGACATCAACCCAGACGGGAGCCGCCAGCAGAGTCCACAGTGACGCTTAGCTCTATGCTTTTTCGAACTTTTTGGTAACTTGTTGCCAAAGGGGGAGAAATTGTATAGATCATAGGGCTTCGAGAGAGAGAGTGCTCTTTCGTTCTTTTGCGGTTTCTTTGAGATACTTTTGGTTTTCAAGACTTTCAGTGTGCTTGATAGTCCGTTTGATGCTACCTTAATGAGTGCTTGGTCGTACTATGCTTTAATGTGTGCTTAATGCTTATCATATGCCATTCCTATCTAGTATGACCATTTACTCATGTCTTGGTGATTGGGTGCATGCTGTTCATTCTTATCATTTTGTGCGCTCCACCAAGATGTATGTGACATGGAAGAGTGACCCATGATCCTAATCGATTGTGCATTTGCATTCAAACGCAAATCTTAAATAATGCACAAATTTAGGGGGAGCTCTTGCTTATCACATACTTCTCAAAGCGACGATATTATTCATTGATTATATCCTTTGTCGAAGCTTTGATCTATATGTTGTCATCAATTACCAAAAAGGGGGAGATTGAAAGTGCAACTAATCCCCGGGTGGTTTTGGTAATTAATAACAACATATATATCATTGAACTAATAGTTACTTGAAGATCATTTCAGAGAAGTTCAGTGATATGGGTATGGCAAGGACTGAAGAAGTGGACCCCTCAAAATGCTAAGGCAAGCATTGGCAAAAGCTCAAGACTCCATTTTTGGTTTAGTGATCCAAGATCACATTGAGTCCATAGGAAAAGCCAATACTATTAAAAGGGGATGAGGTTATGATGATGATCTGGTTGCTCAAGTGCTTAGTGATACATCTCCTAAACTATCAGCAACTTTCACTGCCATATACACTCATAAGTAGTCTCGGTCCCACCGATATTCCAAACTCAGTCACACCGAGATGAACCACCTCAGCCATAAGCCAAACTCTAGTAAACTCGGATTTTCCGATTCTGAAATCGGTTTCACCGAAACATGAGTTGCCAAGGTTCTGTAACCTTCTGTCATCAAATCGGTGTCACCGAGATGATAAAGTCGGTCCCACCGAAACTGGCATGCTCTTGTCTTTGCACGAATCAGACTAACCGAGATTGTATATTCGGTCCCACCGAAAACCCCAACGTTCACATTATTTGAACTCTCGGTCTCACCGAGTTGTCCACTTCGGTCCCACCGAGTTTGCTCAAATGTGTGTAACGGTTGGATTTTGTGTGGAGGCTATTTATACCCCTCCACCCCCTCTTCATTCGTGGAGAGAGCCATCAGAAAGAACTATCACTCCTACCTTACATTTCTGAGAAGAGAACTACCTACCCTTGTGTTGAGATCAAGTTGCTCCACTCCCACCATATAAAGCTTGATCTCTAACCTTCCCAAGTTGCTTTCCACTCAATCCTTTCTTCCACCACAGCCAAATCAGTGAGGAGAGTTGAGTGTTGGGGAGTGTCGGGGGAAACTGTCCGCCACGAACACCTATGGGACCGGAGCCCCTTGTCTGTGCGGTACGAGGGCGGAGGGAGCACAAAGAGCAGATCGAAGCGGACGCGCGGGCAGTTTTACCCAGGTTCGGGCCGCACGGATGCGTAAAACCCTACTCCTGCTTGGTTGTGTATTGAGTGGGGCGCTCGGGAGCTTGAAGAAGCAGCTACACCGTGCGTGAGAGTAATCTAGGTTTCGAACCCCCTCCACGTTGTGCATGGGCCTCCTTTTATAGTGCAAGGGGTCACCGACAGGTGTCAACGTAGGAGAAAGGGGTAAAAAAGTAAAAGAGGTGGTAGTTGTAACAGTGCGGGAACAGTGGAGCTACAGTACAGAACAGTGGTCTATACCTACTCTAACAGTGGGGGACAAGGGCATTTAATGCCCGTCGCCGTCGACCCCAAAAGCTCCCGCCTTAGCTTCTCCGTCCGCCACGGCGACGGATTCATCGCCGTGGAGTGCCACCGTGTCCCCCAGGCTGCACAGCCATCCGCCACGCGTCCCTGGATAGGCCCCAGGGCGACGCGTGGGCCGATGAGCTGGAGCGCGGGCACACAGCGCAGCCTTCCCGGCAAGTACCTTG
Source organism: Secale cereale (assembly GCA_902687465.1). Taxonomy (NCBI): domain Eukaryota; kingdom Viridiplantae; phylum Streptophyta; class Magnoliopsida; order Poales; family Poaceae; genus Secale; species Secale cereale. The sequence continues at coordinate 855,712,296 of LR738710.1, read as the reverse complement.
CCGGGGCCTTGATCTTGCCGGGCCCGGGAACTTGCCGCTCCCCGGGCCCCTTGCCGGGGCGCGCATAGCGCCGAGGCGATATCTTCCAGTCTTCCTGGCAAGCTCCTCTTGCCAGGGTCTTGTGTTAGTGGAACAGCCTTGAGCCTGGTACGGCCTTCCCGGCAAGCTCCTCTTGCCGGGGTCTCGGTCTTCTGTCTTGTATACTTTGTTTTTGAATGGTTTGATAAGAAGAAGGAAGGTCTCCGGCGAGCACGCAGTGAACCTTGCCGCGGGAAGCTGCAACTGCCCGTGCACAAGTTGGGGTACTGAGGTACCCCTACCTTAGTACACCGACAGGAGCCCCCGGGCCTGGGCCACACACGGTGCCGAGCGCTGTTGGGCCAGGCCCAAAACAGTGCACGGGCATCCGCGGCCCGCGGCGCGCCGAATCCACTTCCATATCCGCCGCACCCCACGGTAACGGCACGCGTCGATTGCGGCGCCGTGGGATGGGACGTGCCCACGATCTCTTAATGGAAAGGGCGAAACGCCCCCCACTCCCCCATAAAAGCAGAGGCAGCGGGCGCGGTTCCCCTCCCTGTGCTCTCATTACGTCGTCTTCTACCTGCGAAAGATTCCTTCTTGCGCTCCGCCTCCACAGCTCCGCCGCCGCCGAGCTCTTCGTCCCCTTCCTTCCGCCGCGCCCGCCATGGCTCCAAAGGCCGACAAGGCGAAAGCGGAGAAATCCAAGAAGGAGAAATCCGAGCAAGCAGGCAAGCTCATCGCTTACCGGAAGCGGCACGTCGTCTTCCCACCGAAGCTCGGCGTGCAAGAACTCTGGAACAAGTATTACTTGTTCTGGTCCAAGGGCACCGACGCGCATCCCCGCACCCGAGCATACCCGGCCGTCGCCAAGGACAACTATCCCGGCGGGTATCACTTCTTTGCTGCCTTTTTCCACTGTGGTCTCTGTCCTCCTTTTTCGAACTTCTTCTGTGATATCATGAATACGTATGGCTTCCATCTGCTTGATTTCACCCCCAACGCCATTCTCACCATGGCCGTTTTCGCACATATGTGCGAAAACTTCATAGGAGTCCACCCCAACGTAGCCCTCTTTAGACACTTTTTCACCCCTAGAGCCGAGGCCGATGCCCCCCTCTCCGGATGTATTTCTTGGGTCTTCCGTCTCGGGAAGAAGGGGTCGTACTTGCCGGGGGAGCTCCGCGGCAAATGGGAGGAATGGCGAGCGGAGTGGTGCTGGATTGTAGAGGACCAGCCGCAAGCCTTCACTGCGCCGCGCACAACGCCTATCGCGCGCGGCAGAGATTGGAGCGATCTAGACTCCGACGACGTCAAGCTCGACATCGCCCTCGTCCGGATCCTCCGTCTTCGGCTGGCCCGGCTGTCAGTTGCCGAGGTGGGCGCAGACTTCCTCCGCCGGCGCATCGCCCCTCTCCAAGACCGGAAGAGGCCGGCCTGGGAGTACGGCGGCCCGGCAGACATCATGAGGCTGCGCCCCGGGCTTAATTTCAACTTCACCACTCTGGAGCTGCGCGGGATGGTACGAGAGCTCTTCAAGTACGACCCGACGCACCCCGAGTGGTTCAGGACTCCCCGGGAAGTGGTGCCGCTCTGCAACAACGCCGCGAGGGACCGGATCCTTGCCATGATGCCGATGTGCGACTCGCATGGCTTGGACCGCTCGTGGATCGCCCCGAAGCCCATCGACGTCCTCAACTTCTACGACAACCTCGTCGAGGTGGCGAGTAACAAGGAGGACCTCAAGCTGCATACGCGGGACACCACCGACCAGGAAATCGCCTACATAGCTTCTCGGGCTGAGGAGGCCGCCGCAGCCGCGGCGGCAGGAGTCTTCGGGTTCTCGCCGGAGGAGGCGGAGGCCGAAGAGGCGTCCACCCAGGCGGAAGAGGCGGAGATCCGCCGATTGTTGAACCTCCCACCCGACGCGCTCGCCGGGGTCCCCTCGTTGAGGCACTCCGGGATCCATGGGATCGCGACGGAGGCCGCGGCAAGGGAGGGCACCGCCGGAGGGAGCAGAGGCGCCGCGAGGGGCGGAGGTGCCAAGGGAAAGAGGGCCGCAGCGCTGGATGCTGGGCCCAGCGAGCCGGCCGGGGCAGAGGAGGAGGAGGAGGAGGAGGCCGAAGACTCCGGCGGATCCACGGAGTTATACGCCGACGACCTCTCCTCGTCGGAGAGCTCCCCGCCCCCGGCAAGCCCGAAGGAGTCCCCGGCAAAACGCCTCCACAAGACGGCGACGGGGGAAAGGGCGCAGGCGCCCCGGCAACAGCCACCTCGGCGGGCGGCTCCCCGGGGGAGTCAAGCCGCGCCAAGGCCGTCCGGCGCACCAGCCGCAGCGGAGGCGGACCGTGCGCGGACCACGATGGAGGCGCCCCGCAGGCCGGCAGCGAGCCGGCAGGGGTCTTCTCGGAGCGGAGCAACGGCTCCGCCCGTCCCCCGGGCGCCGGCAGCCACAGGGGCTGGGTCTTCGCAGCCCCCAGCCCCAGCGAGCACCAAGCGCGCGAGGGAGTCTTCACCTCCCGCTCCTCGCGTCGACGCGCCCACGGTGGAGTATGACTTCTCCGCCCTGAGCGAGGACGACGAGGAGGACCATGAGTAAGGATCCGGGATTCTTCATCTTCTTGATTTTTGTCTTGAACTTCTGTTGATGCTGACTCTGTCTTCTGTTCTGATTTCAGGACCCTGGCCCACCGCGCAGCGAAGAAGGCCAAGGCGCCCGAGGCCGAGGTCGCGGAGGACTCGACGGCGGCGGCAACAGAAGGCGCGCCGGAGCCGAGCCTGCCGGACTCTGGCACTGCTCCGATGAGCAGCCCCCAGCGCAGCCCGCAGCGCAGCCCCCAGCGTAAGTCTGGGGTTCTTTCTTTTCGCTTGTCGGGGTACGTCTGAGGCTTTTGATTCTATCTTCATATCTTGACATCTCTTGTCTTGCTCCGTGCAGAGGAGGAGCCGCAGCGGGAAGAGCGCCCGGAGACCACCGCCGAGGAGCTGCAGGCACCGCCATCCCCGCCAAGGCAGGACTCTCCGGCAAGGGAGAGTGCTCCGTCAAGGGCGGGTACTCCGCCAAGGCAGAGTACCCCGCCAAGGACGAGCAGCCCGGCAAGGGCGGCCACCCCGCCAAGGCCAAGTTCCCCGGCGAGGGCGACTACTCCGACGAGGCCGAGCTCCCCGGCGAGGGAGCCCGCCGCTGAGGACGCCCGCCAAGGTAACCTTTGTAACTTGTCTTCTTGGCTTGTCTCTTTTTTGGATATTTGCTTGAGTCTTGAATTTCTTTGTCTTCTTCTTCTTTCTAGATCTTCCTCCTCCTGTGCCCATGGAGACGGAGGTGATTATCCTCGAGGAGGAGGACGCGCAGGGCGGCGGCGGCGACGCTCCAGTCGTCGAGGAGGTGGGCGAGGCCGCCGAGCCGGCCGCGCAAGAGACTGCTCCGGCTGCGGACGCAGCGGCCGGGGAGGGGAACGGTGGCCGCACCGCCGACCCGGAGGTGGCGGGAGCATCGGATGCTGCGCCGGCCACCGGTCCCTCCACCGGCGAGGAGCAAAGGTTCTATCTCGAGGCCCCCAACGGCGTCTTCATCCAGATGCCGTGGGGGTCTTCGTCGCGAGCTCCTGCGGAGGGCGAGGCGTTCGACGGAGAGGTCCTCGCCTCCGCAGGCCTGAAGATCGTCCAGGCACCCGGTGGAGGTGAGGGGCCCGAGGAGGAGCGATTGCTTCATCAGCTCCTGGCCCTTTACCGGGCCAGGCAAGCAAAGCTCGCTTCCCGGGAGGCTCTTGCCGCCAAGGCTGCGGCAGAGATGGAGAAGCGTGCGGCGGAGCTCAGCGCCGCCAATCAGGCTGCCCTCCGCCAGGTGGCGGAGGAGCGTGAGCGTCTCGCCGGCGAGTACCAAGAGTGGGTACTTGAGAGGGCCGAAGCCGATGAACAGCAGCGTCTCGCCGGGGTGGAGATGTCCCGGCGAGAGGGAGAGCTCGCGCAGCGGAAGGTTGAGCTGGATTCTCATGAAGAAGACCTTGCCGCTCGCGAGGCTGCCCTTGGCGGGGAGCTGAAGGAGGCGAAGGCCGCCGCGGTTGCCGCGGAGGACGCCAAGAAGGAGCTCGCCGCCAAGGTCGAACAACTGGAGAAGGCGATGAAGGTGAGCGCCGAGAAGGTAGCCGCGCTCATCCTGGAGCGCGAGAAGGATGCTCACACAAACTCAGAGCTCCAGGTGAGTTTATCCAAGAGGGGTGACGAGCTGAAGGCCGCCAAGGATTCCATTGAAGACTTGGAGCTGAAGGTCACCACCCTGAAGGAATCGCTTGATGCTGCCCGGGCCCAGGAGACCAAGTTGAGGGATGAGCTCCGCAAGGAGCGAACCTTGGTGGAGAGCGTCAACAAGGCCTCCGAGCTCTTCCGGCAGACTATCGAGGTGTGGACCGAAGAGCTGGTTTCTTCTGCGTCCAATATTGACCAGGAGTTGCTTGCTTTGAAGGTTGAACATCTTATCTACTCGCCGGATCCAGATCTCCCGCACAGCGCCAAGCTCAGCCTCTTCTTCAGAGGCGTCGCTCCAGCTCTTGCAGGTCTCCGGAACCGCATCCCCGCGCAGCTGGCCGAGGAGTCGCGCCGGCTCTGCGCGGGAACTCTGGAGCGGGTCTTGACGAAGATCGTGTACCGCAACCCGGGGATCAATCTCACGAACGTTCTTCGCACCCTGCCGGCTGATGCAGACACGGAGGCCCTGAAGGAGCAGGTCGGCCACATCATCGCCAAGGTGGCAAAACTTGGCAGGAAGGAAGGCGACCGCGTAGACTAGGGCTCCATTTATCTTTATCTTTTTGTTGCTGCACATTATGTTATAAACTCATTAGTCCATTGCGACAAGTTATCCTTGTAAGATATTTGCTTTATTTCATTCAATCGGTGCAATGTTATCTTCCTTGTTTCAATCCTTGACTTTGTATGTTTTTCACCCTTCGCTCCCGGGGAGCTTGCCGGCAAGGGGCCCTTGCCGCGAGCGCTGAGTGCTGGACTCCGAGCAGCCTGCTGGCCAAGGTCCTCGCCGGCAAGCAACCTTGCCGCAGCTGGTCGCAACGCACTTAGCTTGCTGAGCGTACTCGGAAACGAGGCAAGGGCGCGACACTTGTCGCAGCTCACTTAAATCGTTGAGTGGACTCGAAAACAAGATAAGGGTGCGGCAAGCTACGGGTAGGTTCCTCCGCGCACAGGTTTTCCATACAAAGTGTGATCGTTCAAGGAAGACAACCAAAATTTAAAATTTGAACTGGTCAAATTCTAACAACTTATCTTTCATATGCTGCTTGCTCATGTTGCTTGCTTTCCGGTAAGGCTCTTCTTACTTGAACAGCACGTAGTTCCTCCTTCATCTCCTTCCCCCCCGGCAAACTTGTGCGCGAGGAACGTTCCTTCTACTTAAAAGGAAAAGAAAGGGAGAGGGAAACAAGCATATTGCCTTTCGGCGTAATAGTGTTTACCGTATGTCTGAGTGTTGCATCAAATGCCAAACAGAACATGCAAATAGCAAAGAGAAGCATGCAAAAGGGAATCGATGCGAAAACACGAAAACTTTACTGATGCACGGGGTCTGCGCCCGGCTTTGTACAAAGGGTTACATGCAACAGCGGCAAGGCTTGTACAAAAGGTGGTTGCCGGAGCGGATCACGGCAACCGCGCCTTAGGGGTGAAACTTTCGAAGATGCTCTATGTTCCAGGAGTTGCTCACCGGTAAGCCTTCTTCGGTCTCGAGGCGGACAGCGCCGGGCCTCGTAACTTGTCTCACCCGATAAGGGCCTTCCCACTTTGGCGTCAACTTGTTGGAATTCTTGGCGGACTGAACACGCCGAAGAACAAGGTCGCCTTCCTCGAGACTCCTGGCCTTGACTTTGCGGCTATGGTAGCGGCGCAAAGCTTGCTGGTATCGAGCAGCTCGTACAGCAGCCTGGAGACGTCCCTCCTCAAGGAGCAATGCGTCATCTTGCCGCAGTTGCTCTTGCTCGAGCTCATCATAAGCGAGTACTCGAGGAGATCCGTATACGAGTTCCGTGGGGAGAACTGCCTCTGCTCCATAGACTAGAGCAAAAGGTGTCTGTCCGGTGGCTCGACTTGGTGTCGTTCTGATTGACCAAAGAGCCGCCGGGAGCTCCTCTATCCAATTCCTTCCGCACTTGCGCAGCCTGTCAAAGGTCCTTGTCTTGAGTCCGCGCAGCACTTCAGCATTTGCCCTCTCCGCTTGGCCGTTGCTCCTCGGGTGAGCAACAGAAGCGAAACAGACCTTGGCGCCAAGGTCTTGGACGTATTGCATGAAGGTGCGACTAGTGAATTGCGTACCGTTGTCGGTGATGATCCTGTTAGGGATCCCGAAACGGCAAACAATCGACCTGAAGAACCTGACTGCTGACTGTGGTGTCACCTTTCTCACTGGCTCCACTTCTGGCCACTTTGTGAACTTGTCGATTGCAACGTACAAGTACTCAAAGCCCCCGACAGCACGAGGGAAAGGGCCGAGGATATCGAGCCCCCAGACCGAGAAGGGCCATGACAAAGGGATTGTTTGGAGAGCTTGAGCTGGCTGATGGATTTGCTTTGCATGGAACTGGCACGCTTCACACTTGGTTACTAGTGCAGTTGCATCTTGGAGGGTTTCTTGCCAAAAGAACCCTTGCCGGAAAGCTTTCCCGGCAAGTGCCCTTGCGCCAATGTGGTGGCCGCATATGCCTCCATGTATTTCTGCCAACAGCTTCTGTCCATCTTCTCTGGAGATGCATTTCAACCTGACACCGTTGAGTCTTCTTCTGTACAGCTCGTTATCCACAAACTGATACATACTTGACTGCCTGGTTATCTTCTCTATCTCTTGAGGGTCGTCGGGAAGTTCTCCAGTTTGCAGAAAACGGACGATCTGCTGCGCCCATGCTGGAGCTCGAGGCTCGACGGCAAGGACTAAAGGCTCGAGGGCCGCTGCGGGAACCCCAGCTTCTACGGCAAAGACCTCTGGTCCTGTCGGAGCTGACGGTCCCCCGGCAAGCTCGCCGGAGCGAGGCTTGTCGGGAACACTTGCTTCAACTGCACAAGCCCGAGGGCTTGCAGGAGCAAACTGTTCCTCAGCGTTGTTGTTGATCTTGGGAACTTTGGCGGCGGGTTCAGGAAGATCCGCCGGCAAGTAGTCGCCGGAGACCAACTTTCTCTTCTTGGACTGCCCAATTGACGGTGTAACTGATGGCTGACTCAGCTTGAGCAAAAAGGTCCCTGGTTCCACAGGTAACTTCATCGCGGCGCACTTTGAAAGGCCATCTGCAATCTCATTTTGAGCTCTTGGGACGTGCTCCATCTGCAGACCTTCAAAGTGCTCTTCAAGCTTCCTCACTTCATCGACATATGCTTCCATCAAAGGGCTCTGGTAGCTCTTGTTAACTTGCCGGACCACCAACTGAGAATCGCCCCGCACAATCAGCTTTCTGATCCCAAGTTCGGCCGCAATCCTGAGGCCGGCAAGCAAGCCTTCATATTCTGCAGTGTTGTTTGTCGCTTGCTCCCTGGGAAAGTGCATCTGGATAACATATTTGAGGTGCTCTCCGGTGGGCGCGATGAGTACCACGCCGGCACCGGCGCCTTGCAGCGAGAAGGCACCGTCAAAATACATTACCCATTCACTTGTCGCTTCTTGCACGGGTACACTCGTTTCTTGAACTTCTTCTTCTGGCGTTGGGGTCCACTCAGCGATGAATTCTGCCAAAGCTCGGCTCTGTATGGTTGAAGTACTTTCAAACTTGAGTCCAAAGCTTGACAGCTCCAGTGCCCACTCGACGATCCTGCCTGTTGCTTCCGGATTGTGCAATATCCTCTTCAACGGAAAGCGAGTGACCACTGTTATCTCATGGGCTTGGAAGTAGTGGCGCAGCTTCCTCGAGGCCATGAGGAGGCCGAAAAGCAATTTTTGCACACCAGAGTACCTTGATCTAGCTCCCTGGAGAAGGGAACTTACAAAATACACTGGGCGCTGCACCATCTTCTTCCGCACCTCTCCTTGTTCCTGCGCAGAGTCTTCCTTGTCGGGGCCAGAGCTTGTCGGGACAGCCCCCTGCTTGTCGCTAGATTCGCTTGCCGGTGATGCTGATTCCTCGTCGGACTCCCTCTCCGCCACTAACGCAGCACTAACCACCTGGTTGGTTGCCGCTAAGTATAGCAACAACTTTTCCTGTGGTCTAGGTGCGACAAGTGTAGGAGTGGAGGACAGGTACCGTTTCAAATCCTGCAACGCCGCCTCCGCTTCCGGAGTCCACTTCATGGGACCTGCCTTCTTCAAGATTTTGAAGAAAGGTAGGGCGCGCTCTGCGGATTTTGAAATGAACCTACTGAGGGCAGCGACACAGCCTGCAAGCCTTCTGACATCCTTGACGCGCTTCGGGGCTTCTATCTGCTCGATGGCTTTGATCTTGTCGGGGTTGGCCTCAATCCCCCTCTGTGATACAAAGAACCCGAGAAGCTTGCCGGAGGGAACTCCAAAGACGCACTTCTCGGGGTTCAACTTGAGCTGTATCCTGCGCAAGTTCTGAAACGTTTCTTCCAAGTCTTGAATCAGGGTTTCTTTGCTCTTGCTCTTCACCACGATGTCATCCATGTAAGCCTCTACATTCCTGTGGATCTGTGGCTCAAAAGCAGTGTACACTACCCTTGCAAAGGTTGAGCCTGCATTCTTCAGTCCAAATGGCATGCGGATAAAGCAATAAGTGCCACATGGAGTGATAAATGCAGTCTTCTCTTCATCTTCCTTGGCCATGAAAATCTGGTGATAGCCTGAGTATGCATCAAGAAAACAGAGCAGCTCACATCCGGCAGTGGAGTCAACGATCTGGTCAATGCGCGGCAAAGGGAATGGATCCTTGGGACATGCTTTATTGACATCAGTGAAGTCTATACACAGTCTCCACTTCCCGTTGGCTTTGCGCACGACGACTGGGTTTGCCAGCCACGTCGGATGGATCACACCTCTAACTAGGCCTGCTGCCTCTAGTTTCTTGATTTCCTCATTGATGAACTCTTGGCGCTCCACGGCTTGCTTCCTCACTTTCTGCTTGATGGGCCGCGCATGAGGACAGACAGCAAGCTTGTGCTCAATCACCTTCCTGGGAACACCGGGGATGTCAGATGGTTGCCAAGCAAACACATCGACATTCGCCCGCAGGAAGGCGACGAGCGCGCTTTCCTATTTGCTGTCAAGGGTGGCACTGATGGTGAAGGTACCACCAGTGCCATCCTCCTTTGCGGACACTTTCTTGGTTGCCGGAGGAGCAGCCATTCCTTTCTTGCTCTTGCCGGTGGAGCTCGATGGAACGTCCTCGACGGCAGCGCAGCACTCCGAAGAGGTGCGGTTGCCGGAGTGGGTCCCAGAGCACTTGCCGGACTTGATCTTCGTCTTCTTCCCCCCGGGAGCTTCAGCGGCAAGAGTATCCTTCTCGGCCGCAGCTGCTGCATCCCGGTAAATCTTGTCGGCGCAAATAAGCGCATCTTTCTTGTCGCTGTGGACAGTGATGACGCTTATCGGCCCCGGCATCTTCAGCACGTTGTAGGCATAGTGGGAAGCTGCCATGAACTTGGCGAGGGCGGGACGGCCGAGAATTCCATTGTAGGGCAATGGAATATCAGCAACGTCAAAGGTGATGCGCTCAGTCCTGAAGTTGAGCTCCCCGCCAAAGGTCACCGGCAGAGTAATCTTTCCCTTGGGCTTGCTCCTTCCCGGGTTGATTCCTTGGAATGAACCGGTCTCTTCGAGCTCGCCGTCTTGAATCTGGAGCTTCTTGATCACAGCAGAGGAGATCAAGTTCAGCCCGGCCCCGCCGTCTACCAACATTTTGGTGACCTTGAGGTTGCGGATGGTGGGAGAAACCAGCATCGGCAAGCACCCGACCGCTGTGGTGCGGTCAGGGTGATCCTCAAGGTCGAAAACGATGGGCGTGCTGGACCATTTGAGGAGCCTGCGCGACTCCACGGGCGGCTCCGCTGCATTCACCTCACGCACCCACTGTTTCAGCTTGCGGTGGGAGGTGTGCAGGGAGGCGCCACCGTCGACGCACAGGACCTCCGTGGCCTTCTGGAACTCCTGCTCGCTGTTCTCGTCGTCCTCCATGTCTTCATCGTCGTCTTCGTCATTGTCGCGGCCTCGGGGAGGTCGATCTCCTTGCCGCTGCTTGGCCTTGCCGCGGCGTCCTCCCCGGCCGTTGAACGGCCGCTTCTTGCTGGGCTCTTCCCCGCCACCTTGGGCCTTCTCCTTGTCGCGCCTCTCGTACTCAGCTTTTTGCTGCTCGACGAGGTACTCGACGCGCTTGCAGTTGGAAAGATCGTGACCCTTGGTGCGGTGAATCTTACAGTATTGCTTGTCGGAGCTACCCGGCTTGTCGGCCGCCGCCGCAGGGGCAGGCTCCTTGCCGGAGCCGCCAGCCTGCGCTTGCTTGGCGGGGGCCTCCTTGCCGGACTTCTCGACGGCAAGCACTTCCTTCTTGCCCTTCTTCCTGTTGTTCCGCCGCCGGCTCTTCTTTGCCGGGGCGGCGTCGTCGCTGTCGCTTCCCCCTGCGCCAGCATCCTCCCCGGGGAGTTTCCTCCCCTCTTCCGCACGGGCGCACTTGTCAGCAAGAGCGTAAAGCTCGCTGACGTCCCTGATCTTGGTCATCGCCATCTCCTCACGCATGCGGCGGTTACGCACGTTCTGATGGAACGCGCTGATAACCGCGGCAGGGTGAACGTCAGGGATGTTGTGCTGTACCCGGCTGAAGCGTTGGATATACTTGCGCAGGGGTTCGCCTTCCTTCTGGGCCAAGATGTGAAGATCGCTCTCCTGGCCATGGGGTTTGTGGCCGCCGGTGAAGGCGCCAACAAACTGATGGCAGAGGTCGGCCCAAGAAGAGATAGAGCCTTCCGGCAAGTGCATGAGCCACGAACGGACGTTCGGCTTCAGCACGAGCGGGAAGTAGTTGGCTAGAATCTTCTCGTCGCGCCCCCCGGCAGCTTGCACTGCGATAGTGTAGACGCTGAGAAACTCCGAGGGGTGCGTCTTGCCGTCGTACTTCTCCGGTACGTCGGGCTTAAAGTTCTTCATGCTGGGCCACTGGACGCGCCGCAGCTCGCGGGTGAACGCAGGGCAGCCTGCCGCGTACGGCAAGTCGCCTGGTTCACCGGGCGCGCGCGCGTCGACAGTGTCTCCAGCTCTCTTGTCGGATTGTCGCCGAGCTTCTCGGCGGCGCTCGATTGTGGTTCGAGCTTCTTCATCTCGCCGGTCGTCGAGGACCTGGCGCTGGTCCCGACGGGCCCGCGGGTCCGACGAGGCTGTGGAGCCGTCGTCGGGGTTGTTCCGGCGGGGAGGCGTCTTCTGCTTCTGCGGCGGGGAGTGCACGCTTGTCGCACCCCCGGCAGTCTTGTCGCCGATAGCCTTCGTCTTCTCTGCCTGCCGTGGCCGTGAGGTCGACGGCTGCTGCGGAGAGTCGTTGTTGGCGAAGTCTATCAGGCTTCGGATAGTGGCCCTCCATTCTTCGGCCTTGTCGGCCGCCGGAGGAAAATCGAGGAGCAGCTGCGCCCTTGCGAGCGCTTCTGCCGGAGTAGTGGGGAACGCGGGCGAGCGGTGCGAGGAGCGGGATACGCTCGGACTTCTAACGACGTTAGAAGGAGCGGGGTCCCGCGCCGGCGCTTTCGCTTTACTTGTGCCCGGACGGGGGTCCGGGGCGTCCCGCGAACCTCCAGTTTGGCCTTGCCCCAGCAAGCGGATACCACCTCCCGTGGTATGGCGCTGCGGGGTCGTCGTGTGCTGTGATGGACGCGGCGCGTCCACGGAGACCGAGGTCCGGTCGTCCGTCTTGTTCTTGGATCTGGTGGCACCGTGAGTGTCCTCGCCGGCGACCACCCTTCCGACGGCGTCTCCCCCGCCCACCGTTGGCTCTGGTGGCGGCGGGTGAGACACAGACGGGCCTCCGACCTCCGAAGGCTTCTTCTTCGGGGCCATGGAGTTGTCGCTGATGAAGTCGCTGATGGAACTGGAGAGGTTGATGAAGAATGCGCCCGCGCGAACGCCGGATCAGGTTCGCACAACCTCGACGCCCCCTACCTGGCGCGCCAAAGATGTCGGGGGAAACTGTCCGCCACGAACACCTATGGGACCGGAGCCCCTTGTCTGTGCGGTACGAGGGCGGAGGGAGCACAAAGAGCAGATCGAAGCGGACGCGCGGGCAGTTTTACCCAGGTTCGGGCCGCACGGATGCGTAAAACCCTACTCCTGCTTGGTTGTGTATTGAGTGGGGCGCTCGGGAGCTTGAAGAAGCAGCTACACCGTGCGTGAGAGTAATCTAGGTTTCGAACCCCCTCCACGTTGTGCATGGGCCTCCTTTTATAGTGCAAGGGGTCACCGACAGGTGTCAACGTAGGAGAAAGGGGTAAAAAAGTAAAAGAGGTGGTAGTTGTAACAGTGCGGGAACAGTGGAGCTACAGTACAGAACAGTGGTCTATACCTACTCTAACAGTGGGGGACAAGGGCATTTAATGCCCGTCGCCGTCGACCCCAAAAGCTCCCGCCTTAGCTTCTCCGTCCGCCACGGCGACGGATTCATCGCCGTGGAGTGCCACCGTGTCCCCCAGGCTGCACAGCCATCCGCCACGCGTCCCTGGATAGGCCCCAGGGCGACGCGTGGGCCGATGAGCTGGAGCGCGGGCACACAGCGCAGCCTTCCCGGCAAGTACCTTGCCGGGGCCTTGATCTTGCCGGGCCCGGGAACTTGCCGCTCCCCGGGCCCCTTGCCGGGGCGCGCATAGCGCCGAGGCGATATCTTCCAGTCTTCCTGGCAAGCTCCTCTTGCCAGGGTCTTGTGTTAGTGGAACAGCCTTGAGCCTGGTACGGCCTTCCCGGCAAGCTCCTCTTGCCGGGGTCTCGGTCTTCTGTCTTGTATACTTTGTTTTTGAATGGTTTGATAAGAAGAAGGAAGGTCTCCGGCGAGCACGCAGTGAACCTTGCCGCGGGAAGCTGCAACTGCCCGTGCACAAGTTGGGGTACTGAGGTACCCCTACCTTAGTACACCGACAGGGAGATTATCATTTGAAGCACAAGAGCAAGGAGTTCATCATCATCTACAACATCTATTACCTTTTGGAGGGTGGTGCCTCCTAGATTGGTTAGGTGTCGCTTGGGAGCCTCCGTCATCGAGATGTGGAGTTGAACCAAGAAGTTTGTAAGGGCAAGGAGATCGCCTACTTCGTGAAGATCTACCCCGAGTAAGGCTAGCCCTCCGTGGGCATAGGCCATGATGGAATAGACAAGGTTGCTTCTTCGTGGACCCTTCGTGGGTGGAGCCCTCCGTGGACTCGCGCAGCCGTTACCCTCCGTGGGTTGAAGTCTCCATCAACGTGGATGTACGATAGCACCACCTATCGGAACCACGGGAAAAATCACCGCGTCTCCAAAATTGCGTTTGCTCTTCTCCACCTCTCTTTACTACATGTGCAATTTACTTTCCGCTGCCTATACTCTAGAATTGCATGTGTAGGGTGATGCTTGACTTGATCATAATTGTGAATCTGCCAAAAACTGTTCTTTGTCAAAAGGCAGAATTTTTATATTTACAAGTAGTCTAATCACCCCCCCTCTAGACATACTTTCGATCCTACAGGCTGCCGACGATAAATTTAGCCTGGGGAGGAAGAAATTTCCACTCGTTGCTCTCCCAACGAGCTCTACCTCCTCGCCCGTCCGCGCCCAGGCCGCTCCCGCTCGCCGACCGCGCGCTCCCGCTCGCAGGCCGCGCTCTCCCGAGGACCTGCACGCCGTCCTGTCCGCGCCGTCCATCTACGAGCATGGCGGCCTGGAACCCATAGGAGAGGTGGAAGCCGTGGTTAAGGATCCCCACGGTGCCGTTGTCGCAGCCGATCACGGGTGCACCATGCCCGAACAGGCTGCAAGCTGCTGATCGGTCCTTTCATCTTTCCGGGTGGGAAGCCGTGGTTCGGGATGGCTCTTGACATGTTCAGATCCAAGGTCGAGGTCCATGAACGGTGTCGTATGCGCGCTGCACGCCGACGACAACCTGTCCACGGCCCCTACGACGATGGAGGCGGCAAGGCTGATGCATTCGTCGTGAGCCCGACCTCCGTGCTTGACGCGTCCGTGGCCTTCGGCGTCAAGAACAACAGCTCGTGGCTGCCGCTGGCGACGGGGTCGGAGGAGGACGAGTCGTCCGGCTGTTGCACGCCCTGCCTCGCGGTTCCGCTCCTCCGCCGAGCCATGCCGTCCTGCCAACGTCGGCGAGCTGGAGACCAGCCGCCCATTCCTTTGCCTTGTCGCGTCTCCCGCGACCCGCCTCTCTCCCTCGCGCCTCCTTCTCCCTCGCTGTGCCACCCTCTCCTTGCCGCTTGCAGTGCCGCTTCTCACCTCCCCTACCGCGAGGCTCCTCTGCTCGCCGGGGGGGGGATTGGAAAAGGAAGGAGAGAGAGATGCTGACAGGTGGGCCAGCGCCTGCAAAACGGCGAAATTAGGCCCCCGGGTGCCCCCCGGCTCCCTGGGTTTGCCTTGGGGATGCCGGCTGTGTTTTCAGTCAAATCCGGCGAAAAATGAGGCGCTGGGGCTGCGAGTAGGATGTTTTTTCTTCGTCGGCGGTGAAAAAACGCTCTGGGGAGGCTTCTTGGGGGCCTAGTGGAGATGCTCTTATCTTGTTTGTGTGGCGTCTCCTACTAGTTCGATAAACCTTGATTCTTAACTGAGGAAAATTCTTTTTGCTACTACACTACATCACTCTTCCTCTCCGGGGGGAATCCCAATGCCTATCACTAGTAGTACGATCCCACATGTCATAAGTTGCCTCGGCCCCACATGTCATGATTTTATCATGTCACGACTATGGGGAGAGAGAATGGCATGACCCACCTGCTAGGATATCACGCGGCCCCACTCGCCACCAGGTAATGGTCAATGGCTTTGACTATACGGCAGTGCTCTATTCAGAATTTTGTGAGTAGGGGGTGGAGGAGGGAAGGGATAAGAAGCAATGTTAGATGGCGTGGGGTAAAATCGAGCACAACTAAGCAACCAGAGCACAACTAAGCAACCATGGCATGAAAATAGAAACAAGGCTCAAAACAATCAAGTTTGTAGCGTCTATCGATTTCGCCATATCCCATTTCCCTCTTCTTTGAGACCAGGATTCCTTGTGTAATTTCATCCATCTCTTAGTTTTTGAATCATAAAGTTCGTCACTCAATGTAGTCTAGTTGTTCGGTTTGACTCTAGTGGAGAGACCCCTTCTAGGAATCATCGGTGCCACACTTCCAAAGAAGGGCAGGACGCCTGCCGCAACAAAGGAGCACATAGTTGTAGGCTTGTAGCTGCCACTGCGGCACATCACATGCCACACCGAATCCGGGATGGGCCAAGAGAACCGCCGCTAAAGGCAACGCCGACGTGCCTTCGTCGATCGAGGCACCCGCCATCGAGTCTAAGAGCCATGTTCGACCACGGTCTAGGACCGCTGCCGTCGGCCGCACACGCTTTACCATACGGTGGATGGGAAGAAGAGGGGCATAGGGGTGGTAGCAGCTTAGGATTGCCGGTACCACCCGATGCGGCCTTTGTTTGTCACTAGTGTCGTTTCTTAGCCTCTGAATCTTTTATCATGTGTGAAGTATAATCAATGAGGAAATGGCGAAACCTTCTTTTATTTTACACATAGATCATTAATTGTCGTATTTTTTATCTAGTAATTATATTTGCGCCAATTTGACTAAAAGTGGGATCTACTATAATAAATACGCAGCATATCTAAGAAAATGCATTAGAATAGCAGATATCCAATTCGGCTCCGGGAGCATTTGCGCGTATGAAAAATATTTTTGCAAATGTCAAAAAAAAACGAAAATCCAAAATTGGGAGTGGCATTAGAGAGGCGGCCGCGCATGCTTTAATGGGCCTGATTAATTAGCGAATGCAAGTTTTATAATCTATTCATAGGATGAGTCATGGGCCTCGAGGGGTCGTATTAGGAATGGGCGCCTGGCTCGCCGCCCGAGGCAACGTGTAGACTAGCCAACAGGGATAGGTGGCGATATATCCCTGATCTTCCGCGCATATATAAGCAAGCCTTCCTGTTCACTCCTCGCCGTCTCGCTCTCCCTCTCCCTCTCCCTCCCAAACAGAGACAGGGGAAATACACAGTGTGTGAAGCCGCCGGCGACTGGACGGCGGGCAGCGGAGGTCGATGGATCGGTCGAAGGAGTGGTGGCAGAAGGCGGTGGTCGTGCCGGTGAGGCGCGCGTGGGTCGTCGTCGCCGCGCGCCTGCGTCGCAAGAAACACCATGGTGAGTCAACCAGCCTTGACATGCCCATATCCTCTGCTGATATCCATCGAGTTCCACGGTTAAACATCCATACTACATGATTGCCCGGCCTGTTCTCTCGGTCACTGATGTGTTACAATCAGCAAAGCTTGATCCATCTATATCTGCGATTCCCTGAGCAATCCAGGGTCGATTAAATCGATCCGCTGGGATTGCATGCGTGAAAAGTCAAAGGTTTGAAGATCAACACGCATATGTTGTTCGTCCCGACGCGCACTCGTGAGCGAGTGAGCGAGCGCCTGACGTCTGAACTGATGGCGTGTGGTACTTGCACGAGCGATTAAGGAGATAGCGCGGCAGCTTATGAATCTCGACTCACGAGGCGCCCCTGCGTGCGTGGCCGTCGTTTAGTTTGTGCGCAACAGGACACGCCATGCAGCCCAGTCCTCCGTGTAAATATCGGCATGCAGCGCTGCAGAATAGACGCATGCATGCATACACTACACATGCATGCCTCTGCCTGGAAGTTTGTGGCATTAAATTCTTACTTATAAAGAAGGAGAACCGCTGTAGTGGCACGTGGCCGCCGTGCATCTCATGCACGCACACGACTGGACTCCATCCATAGTCGACGACCAGGCCGCTTGCCGCACCTGCACGCACTGCGCCTATAGTCGTAGTGGCATGGCAGACCTTGGTTTTCGTCTGTTTCTTCTTCGTACGCACCTCGTTGGGAATGGGCGCCTGTATATCTAATCAGGCTTCACAAATTATCATGCACGTATGGATGGATGACGATGAGTTTGTCCAGGAGGAATGTTTGTTTTCCCTCCCTAGTAAATGCTCATTTGGAGTACTCCTGTATAAGTGAACGAAAATTTTAGTGCAAATAAATCATACTACCGATCTTGTTTCCTTGGAGCTAGTTTTTTTTAGCACGTTATAGAGAAACAAGACAGTAGGAGAGTAGGTTTTGTTCGTGCCGTTAATGCATTGCTTGAATTTTTTTTCTTAATTACATACACATTGGTGAACCTTCTGACACGTACGTATATTTGATCGTCCCTTCAGGAGTACTAGGAATTAGGTGGACATGGACGGATGGGTGCCGCACTGCTGGGCGGGGGCGGCAACTGCCACTTCCTGCGTGGCATGCTTCGCCGTTCTTCAGCCCTTGTTCTTGTCCCTTGTGGCCACTGGCCAAGAAATATTTTATGTAGTGCGTCACCATGCCTGCATCACTAGCGATGGAATGGGTAGGCAGATAGAGATAGCAGATACATACACAGTGCGTAGCGTAGCGTAGGGACCGGACACGATCGAGAGAAGCGGCGGCACGGTCAGCGACACCCGCTCGCCGCTGTGCATGCGCGCCATGGACGCGCGCACGGAGCGGAAGCCACCTGCGCATGGCGTGGAACTGACCAGATGTAGTGAGTGATGTACGTGTTGCTGATGACTGATGACTGAAAACTTTTTATTTGTGCAGATGGCCGGGGCGGCGCGCTGGTGAAGCTCCACGACGACGTGCAGACGTGCGCGTACGAGGACGTGCAGGTCATGTGGGAGATGCTGCAGCGCTCCGAGACGGGCAAGATGATGGCCGGGGCGCCGCCGCCCAAGGGCTCCGCGCTCGTCTGGCTCGGCCCCCGCCGCCGCGGCCACTCCATCGACCTCCGGCCCCGGTGCTGAGCGCCGGCGACCTCAGCCTGTCATCGTCAGATAATGGAGAGAGAGTCAGTGTCAGAGTCGCCCTGCTATATGCATATAGCTTCTTTGTCTTCTGCTTGATGTAAATATTTTGCAGTCAATTTCGGTCAAGGGATACGAGTCTCTTTATATGCCTTTTGCGTCAGTCTCTCACCTGGCTTCAGAAGTTCAGAACCATTTCATCGTCGCCCCCAAATGAAGCAAAGCATCGGGAGAAATTCGCTGGCCAGCTTTCGCTCTCTGTCAGCGACTATGCAGAGCAACAGAATATCCAGTTCAGTCGCTACGCCGTGGCAAAAACAAATTGCCAAAAAAGAACATAGTTTGACATTTTTTCCTTAGCGATCTTCAGTAGAGATGTACACCAGCATACAGTATGAAACTGCAGGCATATAGAGAGGGCATCATTAATCTTTTGCCTCCGTTTCGGAAAAAACAATTAACCTCCAGGGAAGTCTGAAACAGGAACAGAGCAGAGTGCTCTAAGAAGCAGAGTTCATTTGCATTTCACAGCTCGAAATTACTTGGCGGGATACCTTTCTTTTCACATGTAGAGTAGTATCTATCCAGTGTGGAGAAGACGAGAGTTAATCCAGTCCAGAGATGAAAAATGGTGGCAACTCCAGTCTTCAGGGCAAAAGGCAAGGCCGTGATGTCGAGGGAGAACAGCAGATGCATGCAGTGCTCGGCAACAGGTATTGATATTCCAACACATCCATGTCAGCAAGTTCTCCATAAAAGGTTATCCATAGTTCCCTTACCATATTTAGAAACAACAGACCGCGCAAACAACTCATCCAGCAACACACAGGGTAGGTAGATTCAACTCATCCAGTAACACACAGGGTAGGTAGATTCATATCCAAATCTATCCTACAAAATATGAAAAATACCACGGCAGTGTGTATGTACAGTGAAAGGGGAAAGCTTTCCGATAATTAAATAAAGCATGGAGAATTAGAACTAAGCGGAGAAAACACAATGTAACGATAATACCTTAAATAACCGTCAGAGCCTCAGATAAGCCGGAGGGCAATTTCCAGCTTCTCAAACACTAGTGCGTATTTGAGAAAAAAGTTCCAGCTTCTCAAAGTTAATAAGAAATCAGATAAGTCAATAAAGGTAAGCACCAAATCCGCAACAGAGAGACGGAGAGGAATGCGATGATATCAATTATGTAAAGAGATGGATTCATCAAATCAATCTTGACAAATGTATATGTCCAGAAAATGTCATCTAAATATGTTCTTTATGATGTAGTATCTGTGTGCTGGAGAATACTTGGGATATGAAACGATTGTAAATGGCAACGATAGCTCACTGAGACAGACCACACAAGTGCACAGAGTTGACTGAATGGAACTTTTTCAAACGTTACATAGAGCAGAAGATAAAGTTCAGGCATCATACTCGCAGCATGCATCTATCAACACAGGAAATGCGCCCATTCAGGTACCGTCAGCGCTGCTTCTTCAAATTTGGTAAACTAGCAGAGTCCCTACATGCAATTATATGGAACTGGAATTGTACCGGAGATTTCTTTCCGTTCCAGAAGTAAATATTGGACAAAAAAGGTAAGATGGAATACCAAAATTTTGAACAAATAATCCATTTGCTCCAGGTGACAACAAGAGAACCACGATCATGATACACAACTCAATTATGGATACATCTACCATTTCCTTTCTGGACTCTAGAGTAAAAACACAAGGACTTGAGACAACACCCCAGCCGCCCCTGAACAGACACATGGACGTCGAGGGTGAAAAGAGAAATATTGGATCTAGAATATAACTTGCAAAAAAGTTACAAAGAATTTAAATAAAATTAACATCCATGATCCTGAATTAGTACTGAAGATACTCTAGAAAATTTTGCAATCAATAATGTACATCCTGACCTAGAAACTTACAGAACATTTTCCTATAAGTTACAAGACAGCACTTGCATTTTGCTGTCCTCTGTCCCTTTATGCCAGATGTTACATAGAAGTCGGGACTTATGGATGTAACAGTCTCCACCGCGGGAGTGCTAATGGGCCCTATGCAGCATGAACAGAAGATGACTTCCTTTATTGGGGCATCAGTTATCAGGACAAAAGAATTGACTTTCTTTCACTACAAATCTGGGAGCAGAATTCTGCCTTGATCCCCAAACATGCATCTTCTATGATGTGACTGCAGTATTGTTACTTCAGCTTGAATGTACATCAGATGGGGCACGAAGAAATACATCGGACAAAATTTCATCTGAACTAGCAAGCTCCATCTGTCAGTCATTTTCCTCCGAAGGACGTAGACATATCTTCTCAAGGAGGACTGGCCAGTCCTCCCCAAGCTGTTGAGGGTTTAGCTGCATGGCTACACTGAAATCATGAGCAGAGATCAAGTGTTGACTTCTGCTATCATTTGTAGCATCTGATTGTCCACTGCTTGACTGCATCTGAGCTTGGTTCGGCAACCAAACACCATTAATTTGCTTTGCATGAGCATGCTGCTTGTATGATGCCCCTTTTCTTGCATCTCTTCGAACATCAGCTCCTTTTAACTCAACAGATGACCTAATCAGGTTCTTCAAGTAAGAGTCCAAACCATTATTCAGAAGTTCAGCACAATCCATTGTGACACCTGCCAGACCCAGTGTTTCTGCTGTTTTCTCCATGCGCTTACGCAGAACCTCCGTGTTCAACAGCTGACCTTGCTCATAACAGCTGCTGAAGTGATCTTCCCCTGCATTAACTGCTGGTGGTAGTAATTTCCTTGATCCACCTACACTTGCAGAACAAAAGGGTATCCCAAGTGGAGCTCGCACAGGACTTCTCGACATTTGAGCAGAATGACCTGCAGCATCGCTCATAATTCTTCTTTGCCTAAGCGCATTTTCAGGTAGCAACTGGTCCACACGCAGATGCTTTGCCGATGGCTCTGCAGCTTCACATTGTTGAAAAGACACCGACCTCTTCAACTCAACTGAACTTAATGCGCCATTCTCTATAACTGCAGATCCCCCAGGAACAAACTGGGTCTGACTGGCAACAGCCTCCATCCTACCATTTGGGCCCATATGTTTCAACCGATCTTTTAACTGATGATCTTGCAGTGCGCCCATAGACCTCGATCCTTGGACCTGTAACAGCCTGGCATCCCCGTTACAAGAATTAAGCGATCCAGCAGCCAGGGAAACCTTCTTTGCCGATGGTCCGACAGACTTCCCAACATCTGGTGGTGGGGGTGGGCACTGTGCCTGGTAGACATTGTAGAGAACCGCGCGGATGAGCCGGTTGTGCAGCCGGAGGTTCTCCCGGCCCAATGTGAGCAAGCACATCTTATCAAAATCAGGCTTACTGAGCTTCTGCGACAGGTAGCCACTCAAGTAGCCAAAGTACCGCCGCGACCGGTCCGGACCAAGCCGCTTCTCCATCTGAGCCTTGAGCTCCCGGAGATCAATGCGGCCATTCTGCTGCTGCTGCTGCGGACCCCGAGGCCCCGACGGCTGCCGCTGCTGCTGAGGTGGAGCCATTGACCAAGCCTCCCCTCTAACTGTATCCATACAACCACCACCCCTCCCTCCCTCGGAACCCCCAATATGCGATTGGGAGACAGAGCACAGAAGCCACGAATCCGCACGAAACCCAGCTCGGGATCAAATCACTAGGGCTTATGCCGCCTCCCGCAGAGCGCGAGGCCGTAGACCAATTCCCAGCTGGCCGGCCGCGGAGGGGATCTCATCTCCAGTGGCAGCGCCCCAATTGCCTACCAGCCGCCCCGGACGCGGTGCCGCTGGCCCGAATCAAGCATGCGGGCGGACCAATTGCGCCGGCCGGCCAAACCCTAGGGCAATGGAGGCATGATCCCGGGCGCCGGCGAGCTCGTGCCGCCCGGATCTCCGGCGGGGAATGGGCGCGAACCGACACGAATCCGACGGGGAATTGAGCTGACCTCGGGATTGGCGGGGCCGCGGATTGGCCCGGCCGGGACGAATTGCGCCCGCCCGCTGCTTCCCGCCCGCCCGCCCGCCGGAATCTCGAAGTGGCGCGCCGGTGCTGCCGCCCGCTGCCCGCTGCTGCTGGGTGGCGGTTGCTCGGGTCGGCGCGGGTAGGGGCGGGGCCCGGACGCTGCTGCTGCTGCGGCGCGGGGGGGTGGG
>LR738710.1:855603062-855689793 GCA_902687465.1 Secale cereale | reverse complement strand
GGGGTGGATGGGTCCTTGCTTCGCTCCCTAGCTTCCCTTCGTGTTCCTCTCCGTCTCGCAATCTCGGCTTGGGCTCTCGCTTTTTTTCCTCTCCGGGGGTGGTATTTTTTTTCGGCCGTTGAATTGGATTTGATCGAGCCGAGAGAAGCAGGTGGGGACTACCGAGCCAGCAGGCCTTTTGCTTCCCCGGCCCTTCTTGTAGTTGTGCGTGCGTGGGCGTGTGTGCGTGGGCGTGTGATGTGGCCTCCTGCCTCTGCTCATCTGCCGCCGCTCATCATTTGATGGCTGCGGATTCTGATTCCGATTGCAGCATGATGATGCAATGAAGCCAAAGCCTGCGTCCTGCGTCCTGCGTCCTGCGTGCTTTCACCGTCTTCAAGTCCACATGGGTTACCATGCGTTTGTGGTGAAGTTTTTGAGTGCCCGTCTTGCCATCAGTGGTGGATCTATAATTTCACCCCGGGTGCCAAAAAAAAAAAAAATCTTTTGCGGAGAGCTTAGTTTGAATGCCATCTAGAAATAGGCAAATTACAGTTGAGCATTCGTCAGCTCAAAAGATCGGATTGGCAGCCAATGGTAGATGCGGCCCTACGCATCATGCCAGGTTGGCAAAGGGGCCTGGTTACTAGACCAGGCAGACTGGTTCTTGTAAACCAAGTCATGAGAGCTCGTGCCACGCATCATCTCATGATTGCGGATGCACCAAAATGGGCCCTAAATAGAATTGAGAAGGGTTGCAGAGCCTTTTTCTGGGCTGGCACCGAGGAGGTTATGGGAGGTAAATGTGTGGTGTCTTGGGCAAGAGTATGTAGGCCTAAGAACTTGGGAGGCCTGGGTGTTATCGACCTTTACAAGCATGGCATCGCTCTCCGCTTAAGATGGGAATGGCTTAAACGAACGGACACCTCTAGACCGTGGCAGGGTCTCAATCTGACCACGGACAAACACGTTACGCAAGCTTTTGGAAGCTTGGTAAAATGGAAGATTGGAGTTGGTGACAAAATCCTATTCTGGAAGGACAGGTGGCTCCACGGAGCAACTATTCTGGAATTGGCCCCTCTAGTGGTGAAGAGTGTCCGCACGCAAACTGCAAACAGAAGACTAGCTCGGGATGCTTTGCACTCACACTCTTGGATGAATGATGTGCTTGATAACCTTTGCACGGAAGGTCTAGCCCAGTTCATTGGCCTTTGGGAAATACTGGAGGATGTGCACCTGGATGACAGGGCTGAGGACTGCCCCATTTGGGCCTGGAACACATCTGGAACGTACTCTGCGTCTTCAGCATATAAGATGCTATGTGAAGGAGGAGTGAAATTCCACTCTTTTGGAGCCATTTGGAAATGTTGGGCACCGCCTGCTTGCAAAGTTTTCATGTGGCTGGCAGTTCAGCATCGCCTTTGGACGTCTGACAGGAGGACCAGGCACGGTCTACAAGACCAAACCTCTAAGTGTTTTCTTTGCGATCAAGAGGAAGACACGGTGGAGCACATACTACAGCAGTGCGTCTTCTCGAGGTAGGTTTGGTATTGCTGCTTTGGCAGGATGAGGATACCTTTGGATCTATGTCCAACTAACGAATCCAAGTTGGTGCATTGGTGGTCGGAAACCAGAAAGAGAAGCCTTAAGCAACACAGGAAGGGCTTTGACTCACGAGTAATGCTTATATGTTGGACACTATGGAAACAGCGGAACGCGAGAGTGTTCGGATCGAGCCAGATCAAAAACGAGCTTGACACGGTGAGCATGATCCTTGAGGATCTCAAGATTTGGGCCTCGGCAGGAGCGTTTGGAGTCCAGACTATGAGTGAGTAGTAGAGTTAAGAGTGAGGGAGTGGAGGCTCGGTTAGGCCGCATGTGGCCATACCGGCTGTTCCTAATAACTCTTGTACATATTTTCTCTCTTCTATAAAGCTAAGGTACGCCTTTGGCGTACCCTCGAAAAAAAAAGAAATAGGCAAATTAAATGTGTATGTCCTCGCCGCTCCCTCCCTCGCCCAGCCCGATCTAGACGCCTAACCGGGAGAGGGGGAGGGGGGTGACAAGGAGAGAGCAGTCAGCCGGCGGCGGCGGTGGCTACTGGGTGAGAACTATGGCCTCGGGTCTACCTTTATGCCATATAGTAATTTGTTTACCCTCCGCATGTTTTTTGTTCGAGCGAGAAGCCTCTAGTGAAAATTATGGCCCCGGGTCTACCTTTATTATATATTAAAATCAGAAAATACCTTACTGCAATTTATTTACCTTTATTTTATTTTTGTTTATCTATATATCACTATGAGATTTTATCCTTGCAATTAACCGCCAAGGGATTGACAGCCGCTTGTTTGCATTGGGTACAGGTATTTGTTATTTTGTGTGTAGGTGTTGTTCACGAGGTATTGTGTGGTTCTCCTACTGGATTGATAACCTTGATTCTTAATTAAGGGAAATACTTATCTCTACTGTACTGCATCATCATCATCTCCTCTTCGAGGAAATCCCAACGCAACTCACAAAATAGGACGAAGAATTTCTGGCGCCATTGTCGGGGGGACATCACCAACACTATCAAGTACCATTGCATAAATTTTTATCTCCTTGCAGTTACTTTCATTTGCCATTTGCCTCTCCTTTTCAACTCCCCCACTGGTAAAACATTTTCACAAAAACACAACAATATATTATGTTTGTCTTTTTGCTTTTTCATGTGGTTGCTTGCTTTACCATTATGGCTAGCTATTCTCTTGTTACGTGTACCCCTGAAAATGAAGCTCTTAATTTTAAACAAAGGGGAGGACAGAATTTAAAAGATGCTTGGTAAAGGATTTGTGATGCTCAAAATAGATCAACTCATAAGCAATCCACTATTGTTCTTCTACGCATTTTTTATGTGGGTATAAGTACTTGGTATAAATTTGTGCTAGATACTATTAGCGGAGGTAATTTCTTGAGTAGTCACCCCATGGATGCTTTCATGCTATGGGAAATTTAGTTGGGGTTCACCACCTATCACTATTAATGGAACAACATTAACTTTGGAGCATGTTATACAAAGATTGGAAGCTATTGAAAATAAAATGCCTACCGTAGAGCATATTGGAAATTTGTATAAAAAGATTCATAATCATGTTACTCAATTTGGATCAAAGGTAGGGATTAATTTAAAATCACTGAAAGAGAAGGAACCCGTAATTGATAAGAGCATAGAACAAAGTCCCGCTAGAATTGATAAATTGGAAGAATTTATTACTAATTTGGGTTCCATGTTTTCTTCCATCAAAAATATTGAAAAGACTCCTACTAGTAAAAAAATGCAAGTTTATGTATGTTCCCAAGAACTAGGGTACCATGTCTAGTAATGGGAGTGAGGATCTTATAATGATTAGTGTTCATCCTGATTTTGTTGATTTAATACAAGTTCCCCTCTACGATGATAATTTCCTTGATTTTGTCCCTAGGAGTGTGATCACTAAAATATTCATGTTAATCCTCCTAGGAAGCGTGTTTGATTTATTGAGGAATTCGAAACTAAGGATGACAACACTTGAAACTATGCATTTCGCCTAGCTGGGGGCATAAAACAATAGCGCTTGTTGGGAGGCAATCCAATAGTTAGCTTTATTTTTATTTTATTTTTCTGTTTTGTGTGTGCACACGATCATTCTAATGTTATGGTTGTGTTTTTGTGTTTTAATAAGTGTTTGTGCCAAGTAAAGCCTTTGGGATGATTTGGTTGATAGTTGATTTGATTCTATGAAAAAATAGAAACTTTTACGCTCTGTTCAGAAAAATGTAAAAAACACTGGAGCATGCTAATTTTCTGAATTTTTTACACATAATTGATATACAATTTCCCACGTTGTCCTAATTTTTTGGAATTTATAGTTGCATAAGTATGGTCATTGTTCGAATCTTTGCAGACAGTTTTGTTTTTGACAGATTCTGTTTTCGTTGCATAGTTTGCATGTTTTGATGAATATATGGATTGTATCGTTGGGTATAATTCATGGTGAAGTTAGAATACAGTAGGGTTTGTGCAATAATAAAATATTGATGGATTTACAATAGTACCTAAAGTTGAATATTTTCTTGTTATACTAATGGATCTCACGAGTTTTATGTTGAGTTTTGTATGCCGAAGTTTTCATGTTTTGAGTGAGATCACGATGGATGAATGATACGTCTCCATCGTATCTACTTTTCCAAACTCTTTTGCCCTTGTTTTAGACTCTAATTTGCATGATTTGAATGGAACTAACCCAGACTGGCGGTGTTTTCGGCACAATTGTCATGGTGTTATTTTTGTGTAGAAATCAAAGTTCTCGGATTGACCTGAAAATTTACAGAGATTTTTTGTGGAATATATAAAAAACACTGGCGGAAAAATATACCGGAGGGGGGCCACCCAGGAGCCACAAGCCCAGGGGCGCGCCTATCCCCCTAGGGCGCGCCCCCTGGCTTGTGGGGCCCCTGGAGCTCCAGCAACCCTAACTCCAACTCCATATATACCTATTCGCGGAGAAAAATATATCAGAAAGAAGGATGCATCACGTTTTATGATACGGAGCCGTCGCCACCTCCTGTTCTTCCTCGGGAGGGCTGATCTGGAGTTCGTTCGGGGCTCCGGAGAGTGGAATTTGTCTTTGTTGTCATGATCAACCTTCCTCCATCACCAATTTCATGATGCTCATCGCCGGGAGTGTGTACTTCCATTGTAGGTGAAAGGATCGATATGATTGACTAGAGGGAGGTGAATAGGAAACTAACAATTTTTAGCTTTTCTTGACCAAATTAAACTTAGCAACAAAATAGGTTGTCTAGATCTGCAACTACATTGGCAACCTATATGATGCAACAATAACAAGCCTACAAGCAAGCAAGG
Source organism: Secale cereale (assembly GCA_902687465.1). Classification (NCBI taxonomy): domain Eukaryota; kingdom Viridiplantae; phylum Streptophyta; class Magnoliopsida; order Poales; family Poaceae; genus Secale; species Secale cereale. Next base: position 855,684,929 of record LR738710.1, on the reverse strand, counting down.
AATAAAGCACAATAAAACTTGTACAAGTAAAGGTAATAGATAACCAAGAGTGGAACCGATGGAGACGAGGATGTGTTACCGAAGTTCCCTCCCTTTGAGGGGAAGTACGTCTCCGTTGGAGCGGTGTGGAGGCACAATGCTCCCCAAGAAGCCACTAGGTCCACCGTATTCTCTTCACACCCTCACACAATGCGAGATGCAATGATTCCACTATTGGTGCCCTTGAAGGCGGCGACCAAACCTTTACAAACAAGGTTGGGGCTATCACCACAACTTAATTGGAGGCTCCCAACGAAACCACGAAGCTTCACCACAATGGAATATGGCTTTGAGGTGACCTCAACCGTCTAGGGTGCTCAAACTCCCAAGAGTAACAAGATCTGCAAGGGATTAGTGGGGGGGAATCAAATTTCTCTTGGTGGAAGTGTAGATCTGGGCCTTCTCAACCAATCCCTAGAAAATCAACAAGTTTGATTGGCTAGGGAGAGAGATCGGGCAAGAATAAGCTTTTGGAGCAACAATGGAGCTTGGGGGAGAAGAGGTGGTCAACTCGGATAAGAAGACTCCCCTTATAAAGTGAAAGAACAAATCCAACCGTTATCCACTAACTCAGCCCGTGAAGAGCGGTACTACCGCACCAGACAAGCGGTACTACCGCATGGGCCTGCGGTAGTATCGCAGGGACCTGCGATACTACCGCTGGCGAGGCAGGACCTAGACCAGACCAGTAGCGAAGAAGCAGAGAGCGATAGAAACGTTGGCGCAGTACTACCGCAAGGCAGGGATAGTTGATACGTCTCCAATGTATCTATAATTTTTGATTGTTCCATGCTATTATATATTCTGTTTTGGATGTTTAATGGGCTTTATTATACATTTTTATATTATTTTTGGGACTAACCTACTCACCCAAGGCCTAGTGCAAATTGTTGTTTTTTTGCCTATTTCGGTGTTTCGCAGAAAAGGGATATCAAACGGAGTCCAAACGGAATGAAACCTTCGGGAGAGTTATTTTTGGAACCGCATCTTCACAAAAGACTTGGAGTACACGCGAGGGAACGAGAGAGGCGGCCACAAGGGTCCAGGGCGCGCCCCCACCCTTGTGGGGCCCCTCTGGCTCCCCCGATGCCCTCCATCCTCCTATATATATCCATGTACCCTGAAAACATCGAGGCAACAGAGAAAACCCTAATTCCATCGCTGCAACCTTCTGTTCCCGTGAGATCCCATCTTGGAGCCTGTTCCGGAGCTTCGCCGGAGGGGGGATCGATCACAGAGTGCTTCTACATCAACACCATAGCCTCACCAATGAGTTGTGAGTAGTTTACCACAGACCTCCGGGTCCATAGTTATTAGCTAGATGGCTTCTTCTCTCTTTTTGGATCTCAATACAAAGTTCTCCTCGATCTTCGAGGAGATCTATTCGATGTCATCTTTTTGCGGTGTGTTTGTCGAGATCCGGGTAATTGTGGGTTTATGATCAAGATTATCTATGAACAATATTTGATTCTTTTCTGAAATCTTTTATGTATGATTATAATATCCTTGCAAGTCTCTTTGAAGTATTGGTTTGGTTTGGCCTACTAGATCTATAGTTCTTGCAATGGGAGAAGTGCTTGGCTTTGTGTTCAATCTTGCGGTGTCCTTTCCCAGTGACAGCAGGGGCAGCAAGGCACGTATTGTATTGTTGCCATCGAGTATAAAAAGATTGGGTTTATATCATATTGCTTGAGTTTATCCCTCTACATCGTGTCATCTTGCTTAAAGCATTACTCTGTTCTTATGAACTGAATACTCTAGATGCATGCTGGATAGCGGTCGATGTGTGGAGTAATAGTAGTAGATACATAATCGTTTCGGTCTACTTGTTATAGACGTGATGCCTATTTATAATGATCTTGCCTAGATATTCTCATAACTATGCGCTTTTCTATCAATTGCTCGACAGTAATTTGTTCACCCACCGTAGAATTCTGCTTTCATGAGAGAAGCCACTAGTGAAACCTATGGCCCCCGGGTCTATCTTTATCATATTACTTTCCAGTTAACTAGCCAATTTCTGCCGCTGTTGCTTATTTTCTTTATTTATTTTCTGTTCTTATACCAAAAAATACCAAAAATATTATCCTACCCTATCTATCAGATCTCACTTTCGTAAGTGACCGTGAAGGGATTGACAACCCCTTATCGCGTTGGATGCAAAATTCTTATTTGTTTGTGCAGGTGCGAGGGACTCGCGCGTGGTCTCCTACTGGATTGATAAAACTGAGGGAAATACTTACGCTACTGTGCTGCATCACCCTTTCCTATTCGAGGGAATACAACGCAAGCTCGAGAAGTAGCAAGAAGAATTCCTGGTGCCGTTGCCAGGGAGATCTACGCAAAAGTCATATACCAAGTACCTATCACAAACCCTTATCCTTCGCACTACATTATTTGCATCTCGTTTTCCTCTCCCCCACTTCACCCTTGCCATTTTTATTTGCCCTTCTTTTTTCGTGTGTTTACCATTCGCTTGCCTCTTGTTTGCTTGCGTGTTGGATTGCTTGCTTGTCACTATGCCTCAAAACAATACCAAATTGTGTGACTTCTCCAATACCAACAATAATGGTTTTATTAGCACGCCAATTGCTCCTATTACCGATGTTGAATCTTGTGAGAGCAATGCTGCCCTGTTGAATCTTGTCATGAAAGATCAATTTTCCGGCCTTCCTAGTGAAGATGCCACTACCCATCTGAACAACTTTGTTGATTTATGTGATATGCAAAAGAAGAAGGATACAGATAATGATATTGTTAAATTGAAGCTATTTCCGTTTTCACTTAGAGATCGTGCTAAAACTTGGTTTTCCTCTTTGCCTAGAAATAGTATTGATTCATGGAATAAGTGCAAAGATGCCTTTATCTCTAAGTATTTTCCTCCCGCTAAGATTATCTCTCTTAGAAACGATATTATGAATTTTAAGCAACTAGATCATGAGCATGTTGCACTAGTTTGGGAGAGAATGAAATTAATGATACGTAATTGCCCTACACATGGTTTTAACTTATGGATGATTATACAAAACTTTTATGCTGGCTTGAATTTTGCTTCTAGAAATCTTTTAGATTCGGCCGCGGGGGGCACTTTCATGGAAACCACCTTAGGAGAAGCTACCAAACTCCTAGATAATATTATGGTTAACTACTTTCAATGGCACACCGAAAGATCTACTAGTAAAAAAGTGCATGCTATTGAAGAGATTAGTGTTTTGAGTGGAAAGATGGATGAACTTATGAAATTATTTGCTACTAAGAGTGCTTCTTCTGATCCTAATGATATGCCTTTATCCACGTTGATTGAAAATAATAATGAATCTTTGGATGTGAATTTTGTTGGTAGGAATAATTTTGGTAACAATGCTTATAGAGGAAACTTTAATCCTAGGCCTTTTCCTAGTAATTCCTCTAATAATTATGTTAATTCCTACAATAACTCTTATGGAAATTTTGGTAAGATGCCCTCTGAATTTGAAACTAGTGTTAAAGAGTTTATGAATTCGCAAAAGAATTTCAATGCTTTGCTTGAAGAAAAAATGCTTAAGATTGATGAGTTGGCTAGAAACGTGGATAGAATTACTCTTGATGTTGATTCTTTGAAACTTAGATCTATTCCACCTAAGAATGATATCAATGAGTCTCTCAAAGCCATGAGAATTTCCATTGATGAGTGTAAAGAAAGAACCGCTAGGATGCGTGCTAAAAAAGATTGCTTTATGAAAGCGTGTTCTTCTAATTATCATGAAAACAAAGATGAAGATCTGAAAGTTATTGATGTGTCTCCTATTAGATCCTTGTTTTCTAGTATGAATCTTGATAAAGATGGGACTGGAGATGAGTCTACTTTAGTTAAAAGGCAGCCCAATGATTCAGAGTTTTTAGATCTTGATGCTAAAATTGTTAAAAGTGGGATTGAAGAGATCAAAACTTTGCATAGTGATGAACCCACTATTTTGGATTTCAAGGGATTCAATTATGATAATTGCTCTTTAATAGATTGTATTTCCTTGTTGCAATCCATACTAAATTCTCCGCATCCTTATAGTCAAAATAAGGCTTTTACCAAACACATAGTTGATGCTTTAATGCAGTCTTATGAGGAAAGACTTGAATTAGAAGTTTCTATCCCTAGAAAGCTTTATGATGAGTGGGAACCTACTATTAAAATTGAATGCTTTGCTTTGTGTGATTTGGGTGCAAGTGTTTCTACAATTCCAAAAGCTTTGTGTGATATGTTAGGTTTCCATGAACTTGATGATTGTTCTTTAAATTTGCATCTTGCGGATTCTACCGTTAAGAAACCTATGGGAAGAACTAATGATGTTCTTATTGTTGCCAATAGGAATTATGTGCCCGTAGATTTCATTGTTCTTGATATAGATTGCAATCCTTCATGTCCTATTGTTCTTGGTAGACCTTTCCTTAGAACGACTGGTGCAATTATTGATATGAAGAAAGGAAATATTAGATTCCAATTTCCATTAAGGAAAGGCATGGAACACTTTCCTAGAAAGAAAATCAAATTACCTTATGAATCTATTATGAGAGCCACTTATGGATTGCCTACCAAAGATGGCAATACCTAGATCTATTCTTGTATCATGCCTAGCTAGGGGCGTTAAACGATAGCGCTTGTTGGGAGGCAACCCCATTTTATTTTCTTTGTATTTTCTTATGTTTAGGAATAAATATTGCATCTAGCTTCTGTTTAGATGTGGTTTTGTATTTTAATTAGTGTTTGTTCCAAGTAGAACCTTCGGGAAGACTTGTGTGAAGTTTATGTGATCATGTTGTAAAAAACAGAAAATTTAGCGCTCACGAGATTGGCTGTAATTTTTTACTGGAGAGTGCTTTTTAGTTGATTATTTTTGCAGATGATTAATAGACAAATTCCTCATGTTTACCAATTTATTTAAAAAATGTTAGAGTTACATAAGTATTCGAAAGTTACAGATTACTACAGATTGTTCTGTTTTTGACAGATTATGTTTTTCGTGTGTTGTTTGCTTATTTTGATGAATCTATGAGTATTATCGGGGGGTATGAATCATAGAGAAGTTGGAATACAGTAGGTTTAACACCAATATAAACAAAGAATGAGTTCATTACAGTACCTTTGAGTGGTGGTTTGTTTTCTTATACTAACGTAGCTCACGAGATTTTTGGCTAAGTTTTGTGTTGTGAAGTTTTCAAGTTTTGAGTATGGCTTTGATGGACTATCGAACAAAGAGTGGCAAGAGCCTAAGGTAAAATTCAAGGACAACTAAAAGCCTAAGCTTGTGGATGCCCCGGGAAGGCATCCCCTCTTTCGTCTTCATCTATCGGTAACTATACTCGGGACTATATTTTTATTCACCACATGATATGTGTTTTGCTTGGAGCGTCATGTATGATTTGAGTCTTTGCTTTTTAGTTTGCCACAATCATCCTTGCTGGACACATATTTTGAAATATATAAATATGAATTAGAATTTATTAGAATACTCTATGTGCTGCACTTATATCTTTTGAGCTAGATAGTTTTGCTCTAGTGCTTCATTTATATCTTTTAGAGCACGGTGGTGGTTTTATTTTGTAGAATTGTTGATCTCTCATGCTTCACTTATATCCTTTTGAGAGTCTTGTAGAACAGCATGGTAATGTGCTTTGGTTATAAAATTAGTCCTAATATGATAGGCATCCAAGATGGGCATAGTAAAAGCTTTCATAAAAAGTGCATTGAATACTATGAGAAGTTTGATACTTGATGATTGTTTTGAGATATGAGGATGGTAATATTAGAGTCATGCTAGTAGAGTAGTTGTGAATTTGAGAAGTACTTGTGTTAAGGTTGCAAGTCCCGTAACATGCACGTATGGTAACCGTTGTGTGACAAATTTGAAACATGAGGTATTTCATTGAGTGCCATCCTTTGTGTGGAGATCGGGATCGCGCGATGGTTAACTCCTACCAACCCTTCCGCTAGGAGCATGCGTGTAGTACTTTGTTTTGATGACCTGTAGATTTTTGCAATAAGTATGTGAGTTCTTTATGACTAATGTTGAGTCCATGGATTATACGCACTCTCACCCTTCCACAATTGCTAGCCTCTCTTGTACGACGCAACTTTCGCCGGTACCATACACGCACCCTATACCTTCCTCAAAACAGCCACCATACCTACCTATCATGGCATTTCCATAGCCATTCCGAGATATATTGCCATGCAACTTTCCACCGTTCCATTTGCTATGACACGCTTCATCATTGTCATATTTCCATGCATGATCATGTAGTTGACATCGTATTCGTGGCTAGGCCACCATGCATAATTTTTCATACATGTCACTCTTGATTCATTGCACATCCTGGTACACCGCCGGAGGCATTCATATAGAGTCATACTTTGTTCTAGTATCGAGTTGTAATATCGAGTTGTAAATCAATATAAGTGTGATGATCATCATTATTAGAGCATTGTCCCAAAGAAAAAGAAAGAAAAAAAGAAAAAAAGAAGGAAAGGCCAAAGAAAAAAAGAAAGGCCCAAAAAAAGATAAAAGAAAAGGGACAATGCTACTATCTTTTTCCACACTTGTGCTTCAAAGTAGCACCATGATCTTCATGATAGAGAGTCTCTTGTTTAGTCACTTTCATATGCTAGTGGGAATTTTCATTATAGAACTTGGCTTGTATATTCCAACGATGGGCTTCCTCAAATGCCCTAGGTCTTCGTGAGCAAGCAAGTTGGATGCACACCCACTTAGTTTCTTTTGTTGAGCTTTCATACATTTATAGCTCTAGTGCATCCGTTGCATGGCAATCTCTACTCACTCACATTGATATCTATTGATGGGCATCTCCATAGCCCATCAATACGCCTAGTTGATGTGAGACCATCTTCCTCTTTTTGTCTTCTCCACAACCACCACTCTATTCCACACAGTGCTATGTCCATGGCTCACGCTCATATATTGCGTGAAAGTTCAAAGAGTTTGAAAAAATTTAAGTATGAAACAAGTGCTTGGCCGAAACCGGGGTTGTGCATGATTGGAATATTTTGTGTGACGAAGATGAAGCATAGCCTAACTATATGATTTTGTAGGGATGAACTTTCTTTGGCCATGTCATTTTGAGAAGACATAATTGCTTTGTTAGTATGCTTTAAGTATTATTATTCTTATGTCAATATAGACTTTTATCTTGAATCTTTCGGATCCGAACATTCATGCCACAATAAAGAAATTACATTGAGAATTATGTTGGTTAGCATTCCACACCAAAAATTCTGTTTTTATCATTTACCTACTCGAGGACGAGCAGGAATTAAGCTTGGAGATGCTTGATACGTCTCCAACGTATCTATAATTTTTTATTGTTCCATGCTATTATATATTCTGTTTTGGATGTTTAATGGGCTTTATTATACATTTTTATATTATTTTTGGGACTAACCTACTAACCCTAGACCCAGTGCAAATTGCTGTTTTTTGCCTATTTCAGTGTTTCGCAGAAAAGCGATATCGAACGGAGTCCAAACGGAATGAAACCTTCGGGAGAGTTATTTTTGGAACCGTATCTTCACAGAAGACTTGGAGTACACGCGAGGGAACGAGAGAGGCGGACACGAGGGTCCAGGGCACGCCCAGGGGGAAGGCGCGCCCCCACCCTCGTGGGGCCCCTCTGGCTCCTCCGATGCCCTCCTTCCTCCTATATATATCCAGGTACCCTGAAAACATTGAGGCAACAGAGAAAACCCTAATTCCACCGCCGCAACCTTCTGTTCCCATGAGATCCCATCTTGGGGCCTATTCCGGAGCTCCCCCGGAGGGGGCGTCGACCATGGCGTGCTTCTACATCAACACCATAGCCTCACCAATGAGTTGTGAGTAATTTACCACAGACCTTCGGGTCCATAGTTATTAGCTAGATGGCTTCTTCTCTCTTTTTGGATCTCAATACAAAGTTCTCCTCGATCTTCGAGGAGATCTATTCGACGTAATCTTTTTGTGGTGTGTTTGTCGAGATCCGATGAATTGTGGGTTTATGATCAAGATTATCTTGAACAACATTTGATTCTTTTCTGAAATCCTTTATGTATGATTATAATATCCTTGCAAGTCTCTTCGAATCATTGGTTTGGTTTGGCCTGCTAGATCTATAGTTCTTGCAATGGGAGAAGTGCTTGACTTTGGGTTCAATCTTGCGGTGTTCTTTCCCAGTGACAGCAGGGGCAGCAAGGCACGTATTGTATTGTTTCCATCGAGGATAAAAAGATGGGGTTTATATCATATTGCTTGAGTTTATCCCTCTACATCATGTCATCTTGCTTAAAGCATTACTCTGTTCTTATGAACTTAATACTCTAGATGCATGCTGGATAGCGGTTGATGTGTGGAGTAGTAGTAGTAGATGCAGAATCGTTTCGGTCTACTTGTTACGGACGTGATGCCTATATATAATGATCATGCCTAGATATTCTCATAACTACGCGCTTTTCTATCAATTGCTCGACAGTAATTTGTCCACCCACCGTAGAATTCTGCTTTCATGAGAGAAGCCACTAGTGAAACCTATGGCCCCCGGGTCTATCTTTATCATATTACTTTCCAGTTAACTAGCCAATTTCTGCCGCCGTTTCTTATTTGCTTTATTTACTTTCTGTTCTTATACCAAAAATATTATCCTACCCTATCTATCAGATCTCACTTTCGTAAGTGACCGTGAAGGGATTGACAACCCCTTATTGTGTTGGCTGCAAAGTTCTTATTTGTTTGTGCAGGTGCGAGGGACTCGCGCGTGGTCTCCTACTGGATTGATACCTTGATTCTCAAAAACTGAGGGAAATACTTACGCTACTATGTTGCATCACCCTTTCCTCTTCGAGGGAATACAACGCAAGCTCGAGAAGTAGCAATAGTCTAGGCTGGGAAGGCACAGACATATAAAAATACATCTGTGGCTACTTCTGCTGAGTTTTGATCTATGCAAAAATCAGACACGGTACTACCGCAAGCCCGGCGCGGATGTAAAAAATTACATCCGCCCCTACTTCCGCTCGTGCTGTTGTGCCTGGCCCGAGGCCACGGTACTACCGTGCCAATGGAGTGGTACTACCGTGAGCACCTGCGGTACTACCGCGCCCATGGCCGGTACTACCGCAAGGCCCTGCGGTACTACTGCTCCGAAGAGCAGTACTATCGCATGTCACAGTTCAGCAACACTAGAAGTCCATTATTTTTTATAGATACGGAGAAACGGAGGATGCTCCAAGGAGCCAAAGGAAAGGTGGTGCAGAAGGGAGCAGACGTGTACGTGAGGATTCCACCCAAACCTTTCCAATGTGGACCCCCTCTTAATAGTATGACTTTCCTACGACTCAAATCCACCGAAAACAAACATAGAGAAATGACGTCTTCAATAAGCTCCGAGGGGCACCAAATCGTCTTGTGCTTAGACATGATATATCTGAAATGCTTAATGCACACGATTAGTCTGCAACAGCATTGCCATCAATCACCGAAACTACTAAGGGATAAATATGCCCTTACAATCTCCCCCTTTTTAGTGGATTGATGACAATACGGGATTTGCACATAGGGATATAAAATGAAACATAGGCAAACCCACCATCTATAAAATATAGACGGGCTCCCCCTAGATGTGTGCACCCTAGAGAGGTGATTTGGACTGCATGGCACACATACTAGGATCAACACTCCCCCTATATTTTATAGACAAGGCATATCTTGCAACAATAAAACTAACACTAAGCAAGTAGGCTAGATAACAACATAAGCAAAACGAATAGGGCACAAGATGGCATAGGCTCATGAGCTACTAAGCAATAAAGACAATAAAATATGCTAGAGAGCATATGTCTTACACCATATGATAGAGAACTTGGTCTAACGAGCACAAACCAAACCAAAGAAAACGAGGTTCAACAGAACGAAAGCAAAGCAACAAAGTGAAACAACACGACACAAGACACAAGACTCGCAAATCCTACACTCTCTCACCCTTTGGCACCGAGAAACCAAAAAGGTAGAGAGGACACCTATGACACAGGTGGTGGCTCAGGATGAAGCGATCACTCGTCACGCTCCTCGTCGGTCTCCTCCTTCTCCTCCTTAGATTCGGTCCACTGGTAGCCCTGCTTCACTATCCATTCAGCCTCTGGGGTGTTAATCTTCTCAGAGCCACTTGACATGTTCTCGCCGAAAGTCCTCAAGATCTTCTTGTCACGCCGGTGAGCCTCCTTCTAAGCAACGTGTGACCTGTACTGCCCCTTGGCCTGCATGCAGAACAGAGCCTTCATCTTGTTCTTCAGCTTCTTAGCCCAAGTGGGCTCAGTAGAGGAAGGAGTGTATCCATCAGAGTTGTCCTCATCCGCTTCCTCCTCCTCGATCTCATCCTCATCCACATCCATCTGAGCAGCCGCTGCCTCAGCACGGGTGGTGGTGTTAGCCCATTGGCTCTTGATGCGGAGCTTGATGGGCTCATGACGAATCCAGTCGGGGGCATCAAACTCATCATCGGGATAGAGCTTCTCCCAAGTCTTCGCGATCAATAGAAACAGGTAAGGTCCATAGATGTGAACCTTGCGGTTGAACACAGCAAACCGTAGCTCACACCACATGATATGTGAGACATCAAGTGGTTGTGTCTGAGCATGACGCGCCTCCTCACAAATGAGCATCATATCCACGAGATAGGCATCCACCTTATCATTGTAACCGATGCGTAGAAAGAAGGAGTTGCGGAAGATCTGATGCATGATGTCAAGGAATGAGTTCAGCACCCATGCCTTCTTGCCACTGGGAAGCGTCTTCTCAACATAGAGGGCTGAAGCTTGTTCTTGCTGGCGGACTCGAGATTGGCATGAGGGCGAACACCAACGGGCGTGTTGAGCCCCTCATCAGGAACCTGTAGCAACTCCATGAAGTCCTTCCACTTAGTAGTCATCCGTTGTCCATTGGTCATCCAGGTCATGTTCCGTCCCTCATCAGTATGGAAGTGGACCGAAGCAAAGAACTGGGCCACAATCTCAGGGTCAAAGTCCAGGTGGAAAGTAAGCAAGTGCTCAATGCCAAATTGCTCCACCAGGTCCAAAGCCTCACCAGAAAATGCCCGGTGTTGATCCTTCCTCATATGAACCATGTCAATCTAGTGCACAGCCACGTACATGTTCTGCTTGTCCTTGCTCACATCATGAAAGATAAGACTCTGCTGCTTGGTCCAGAACAAATCATTCCCTCCGAAGTTTGCACGGGGATTCACATAGGGTTTGATCCTCTTTCTAGTGACAAACTCATCCAGTGGTATCTCATCCATGCCCATTAATGGCTCCTTGTTCTTGGTGGCAGTGCTCCTGGTTCTGCATTGGGGGGCATTGGAGCCCTCTGGAGCATCCTCTTGGTTGCGCAGGCGCTTCGACCCTGTGTCACGGCTGGAATTTGAGCGACGGACATTGGAACCGGAGCCACCACCTAAGACACACAGCACAAGAACACGCAAGAGAAGCAAGAAGGATCAATGCAAAGACCATAGCAAAAACAGATGAAACATGTAGAAATAACATTGAGTAGTGGCCTCGAGGAAGGTTTGAAGTCAACGGTAGTACTGCTCCATGGTGCGGAACTAAAATTTTACTGCTGCTCTAGCCGCGATAGTACCACGTTGGGATGGCACGGTAGTACCGCGCCTAGAGCGGAAGTAAAAAATTACTTTCGCGCCGCGCCCGGTAGTACCGCTCCGGAGGAGCGGTAGTACCGTATGAGGCGAACGGGCCAGAGCGGTAGTACTGTACTGGAGGTGCGGTAGTACCGCTCAGGGTCAGATCCAAAACGGATCCGATCTAGGAACAGCCGCAACAATGGAGCGGTACTACCGTTGATCAAAACTACCAAGTAGCAACATACCAAATAGCATCTCTACCGCATTACTACTTTCCTACACCCTACTCTTGCAAAGATTTGGCCTAAAATCTCAAGAACAACATGCATCTCCCCAAAACCTAGAGACAAAACAACGCAGCAAAAGGAGAGGCAAAGAGAGAGGGATTTGGGGAGAAACCTTATTCCATGGCAAGAGGGCGAGGTGGGGAACAATCCCACCGGTCGGAATGCGAGGATAGTGGTCAGAGACGGAGATCCGGCGAGGTCCTCTAGCGTCAATCCTGGACAGGAGAGAGAGACGTCATGGGCAAATGGAGTTGAATGGGTATGGGGGAGTTGGAACCCCCCTGCCCGCTCTTGACCCCCACCCGCTCGCGATGGCACGGTAGTACCACGGGTCATCGCGGTAGTACCGCCTGGGCGGAGGTACTGCACACTGGGCGGTAGTACGGCTCATCAGCGACAGTAAAAAATTACTGCCGTGCTGGTTGCTGTAGTACCGTTCGCAGCTCCTGCGGTAGTACCGTGGCGAGCCACGGTAGTACCATAGACCCAAGAAAATGCACGTTTCACAAACAAGAGAGAGAAACGGCCTATGCAATGTAACCTCGAAGCGAACGAACACACCAAAGAGCTAACACACGAGGCAACTCAAACACAAGCTCGGCTTGAAGAAAGAAAGGCAAAAGGTAACAAGGACCAAACACGAGACATGACCTTGATACGTCTCCGTCGTGTCTATAATTTTTGATTGTTCCATGCCAATATTCTACAAAATTCATATACTTTTGGCAACATCTTATACTATTTTGGGGACTAACATATTGATCCAGTGCCCAGTGCCAGTTCCTGTTTGTTGCATGTTATTTGTTTCGCAGAATATCCATATCAAACGGAGTCCAAACGGGATAAAAACGGACGGAGATTTTTTTTTGGAATATATGTGAATTTTGGGAGGCGGAACCAACATGAGACGATGCCCGAGTGGCCCACGAGGGTGAGGGGCGTGCCCAGGGGGGCAGGTGCTCCCTGGGCCCTCGTGGCCACTCCGTAAGGCAGTTGATGCCCTTCTTTCGCCGCAAGAAAGCTAATATCCGGATAAAAATCGTGTCCAAAATTCAGCCCAATCGGAGTTACGGATCTCCGGGAATTTAAGAAACGGTGGAAGGCCAGAATCTGGAAACGCAGAAACAGAGAGAGACAAAGAGACAAATCCAATCTCGGAGGGGCTCTTGCCCCTCCCATGCCATGGAGACCATGGACCAGAGGGGAAACCCTTCTCCCATCTAGGGAGAAGTTCAAGGAAGAAGAAGAAGGAGGTGGGCTCTCTCCCCCTCGCTTCCGGTGGCACCGGAGTTCCGCCGGGGCCATCATTGTCACCGCAATCTACACCAACAACTTCACCGCCGTCATCACCAACTCCTCCCCCCTCTATGTAGCGGTGTAACCCCTCTTCTACCCGCTGTAATCTCTACTTAAACATGGTGCTCAACGCTATATATTATTTCCCAATGATGTATGGCTATCCTATGATGTTTGAGTAGATCTGTTTTGTCCTATGGGTTAATTGATGATCGAGATTGGTTTGAGTTGCATGTTTTATTATTGGTGTTGTCCTATGGTGCTATCCGTGTCGCGCAAGCGTGAGGGATCCCCGCTGTAGGGTTTGCAATATGTTCATGATTTGCTTATGGTGGGTGGCGTGAGTGACAGAAGCACAGACCCGAGTAAGTAGGTTGTTTGCGTATGGGAATAAAGAGGACTTGATACTTTAATGCTATGGTTGGGTTTTACCTTAATGATCTTTAGTAGTTGCGGATGCTTCCTAGAGTTCCAATCATAAGTGCATATGATCCAAGAAGAGAAAGTATGTTAGCTTATGCCTCTCCCTCAAATAAGATTGTAATAGTGATTACCGGTCTAGTTATCGATTGCCTAGGGACAAATAACTTTATCGTGACAAAAAGCTCTCTACTAAAACTAATTTAGTTGTGTCCTTATCTTAACAGCCCCGACTTTTTATTTATGCGCTCTTTATTACTCCCTCCGTTCCTAAATATAAGGTGTATTAGTTTTTCAAAAAGTCAAACGTAACCTATGTTTGACCAACTTCATAGCAAAATATATAAATATTTCATCACTAAATATATAAAATATAAAAATATACTTCATGAGCAATCTAGTGATAATGGTTTGGTAGTCTAGACATTGATATTTTTGTGTATAAACTTGGTCAAAGTTAGACAAGTTTGACTTTAAAAAATAATAATAGACCTTATATTAAGGAATGGAGGGAGTATCTTGCAAACCTATCCCACAAAAACCACAAAGTACTTCTAGTTTCATACTTGTTCTAGGTAAAGTAAACGTCAAGCGTGCGTAGAGTTGTATCGGTGGTCGATAGAACTTGAGGGAATATTTGTTCTGCCTTTAGCTCCTCGTTGGGTTCGACACTCTTACTTATCGAAAGAGGCTACAACTGATCCCCTACACTTGTGGGTTATCAAGACCTTTTTTGGCGTCGTTGTTGGGGAGCAATAGCGTGGGTTGAATATTCTCGTGTGTGCTTGTTTGCTTTATCATTAAGTAGATTTTATTTGCTGTTCTAAGTTGTTCTCTATCTTTAGTTATGGATATGAAACACGAAATACCAAAAACATTAGGTGTACTTGCTACTCATGGAGATGGGGAACCTCCTAAAACCCTCGATGCTCATTATGTGAAAGATATTATGTACTACTTTGATAATCCTGAGAAAACCCCATTCAACTATATAATGGGAGTAACATTGGATCAACGTGAATACTTTAGGGATTATCGCTTGACCCAAAAAGGGAAACTGTTATGGGATCAAATTCATATGTTGCATTGGTATGCTCGGCAACTATGCTTGAGATATGATTATACTTGTTGCTCTAGGATGAAGGCTCCACACCTTCCCTTTTCATGCAAATTTAATGATAATGAAACATTAGCTTCTTATGCTAATGGTATATATGATTATTATGATGTGGAACAAATAGAAGAATTCGTTGCTTTTAAGGGTGCTTATGAAATTGAATCTCTCTTTAAAAAATAATGATGCTTTTGATGATGATGTTTGTAGGCCTGAAAATCTTGCCATATTGAAATATTGCTAACTGAATTATGAATATAACTACGATATTGATGCGTTTATTGAGAAAGTCTTCGTTGTCCAAGAAGAGACTCATATTTTGCAGGAAACTATGGAAGAAGAAACTGATGACATTGTGAGCTCATTAGATGAAAAAGATGACGAGGAGAGCGAAGAACAAAAGGAGGAAGAGCGGATTAGCTACTCGTTCCCACCTTCTAATGAGAGTAACTCTTCAACTCATACATTGTTTAATTTCCCTTCGTGCTTACCGAAGGATGATTGCTATGATGATTGCTATGATCCCTTTGATTCGTTTGAAATATCCCTTTTTGATTATGCTTGCTATGCTTGTGGCCAAGATGCCAATATGAATTGTGCTTATGGAGATGAACTTGCTATAGTTCCTTATGATAAAAATGAGATAGTTGCTATTGCACCCACACATGATAGTCCTATTATCTTTTTGAATTCTCCAAACTACACTATATCGGAGAAGTTTGCACTTATTAAGGATTATATTGATGGGTTGCCTTTTTCCGTTACACATGATGATTTTGATGAGTATAACATGCATGTGTTTGCTGCTCCTACTTGCAATTATTATGAGAGAGGAACTACATCTCCGCCTCTCTATGTTTCCAACACGATAAAATTGCAAGAAACTGCTATTACTATGCATTGGCCTTTACTTGATGTGCATGAATTGTTCTTGTATGACATGCCTATGCATAGGAAGAGAGCTAGACTTCGTTGTTTCATGACACATATCACTTTGTGCTCACTACTAAATGCCAAATCATTGCTAACTAAAATTGGCTTTGATATACCTTGGGATCCGGGTGGATCCATTACTTGAGCACTATATGCCTAGCTTAATGGCTTTAAAGAAAGTGCTGCCAGGGAGACAACCAGAAAGTTTTAGAGAGTCATTTATTTCTGTTGTGTGCTTTTATATAGTTTAAAAACAAAAAAATCAAGAGGGGAACCTAAAACTTTTGCAAAAAGAAAAGTGAAAGTAAGAAGGACGAGCACTGTTGAAATGGGGGAGCTCCTTGAACTTTGTTCATGCCCATGGAAACATTGCAAATCTTGAATTACAGAAACTTTTCAAGAAAAATAATTATCCCCTTGTAAAATTCAATTGCATTATAAAAATAATGTGCCAAGAGTTTCCTTTAGGATGTTTAAATTGCTTGTTGGTTTGTGCGGTGCAAAAACAGAAACTTTGGCTGTAGTGCGCAATTTTACATTTTTTTACTGGAACATCGAAAGGATCTGAAACTTATTGCAAAGTCTTGCTATACAAAATGTTGTTTTTTCATAAATTTTCCAGAATTTTTAGAGTTACAGAAGTATGGTTAATGTTCAGATTACTACAGACTGTCATGTTTTCACATATTGCTATTATAGCTTCATTATTTGCATATGTTTGAATTCTTGTTGAAGCCTCCTTGACTTGGGGCCATAGAATTGTGATAGCATACTATGGGTAATGTTTGTTCATAATTATCAAATAATGTTAGAGCAGTACATGATGGGATTTTATTGATCATATGCACTAACCCCGTCACTAAAAGTTCGGTTAAGTTTTGTGTGGATGAAGTGTTCGAAGATCGAGGAGGTCTCGATGTGAGAAGAAGGAGGAGAGGCAAGAGCTCAAGCTTGGGGATTCCCAAGGCACCCCAAGTAAATATTCAAGGAGACTCAACCGTCTAAACTTGGGGATGCCCCAGAAGGCATCCCACCTTTCTTCAACAAGTATCGGTATGTTTTCGGAATTGTTTCGTTCACATGTTATGCGTAAACTCTTGGAGCGTCATGTGCTTTTTATTTTTCCTTTTAATAAATGCACCATGCTGGTATGAGATAGTCCTTGGTTGATTTATAGAATGCTCTTTGCACTTCACTTATATCTTTTGAGCATGGCTTTATAGAATGCTTCATGTGCTTCACTTATATCTTTTGAAGTTTGGATTGCTTGTTTCTCCTCACATAGAAAACCACCAGTTGTAGAATGCTCTTTTGCTTCACTTATAATTATTAGATCGTGGGAATATCTTTTGTAGAAAGAATTTAAACTCTCTTGCTTCACTTATTGTTGGGGAACGTAGCATAAATCAAAAAATTTCTACGTCTTCACCAAGATCCAAGTATGGAGACATCTAGCAACGAGCAACTGAGAGTGCATCTACATACCGTTATGAAGATTGCGTGCGGAAGCTTTCAACGAAGCAAGGATGAAGTAGTCGTACTCTTCACGTTCTTCGTCACTGATGATCTAGCGCCGAACGGACGGCACCTCCGCGTTCAACACACGTACGGTGCAGCAACGTCACCTCCTTCTTGATCCAGCAAGGGGGGAGGAGAAGTCGTCAGAGATCCGGCAGCACGACGGCGTGATGACGGATGCAGTGGATGTCGCAGCAGGGCTTAGCCGGGCTGCCCTGCGTTGGGAGTATGGGGTGTGACGGGAGGGGGAGAGGCGCCAGGGATCAGGTGCGGCTGCCCTCTCCCCCCCACATATATAGGGGCTAGGGGGGCGCCTGGACCCCCTGCAGATCCAATCTGCAAGGGGGCGGCGGCCAAGGGGGGGTTCCTTGCCCCCCAAGGCAAGTGGAGCCCCCCCTCCCCTTTAGGGTTGGAACCCTAGGCGCAGGGGAGGTGGGCCCCCTATGGTGGTGCGCCATCCCAGAGGGCTGGTCACATCCCCTCGTGGCCTAGGGGCCCCACCGGGATGGGTGGCCCCACCCGGTGGACCCCCGGGGCCCCTCCGGTGGTCCCGGGACGCTCCCGGTGACCCCCGGAGATCACCCGTTGGCCGAAACTGGACTTCCCATATATCAATCTTTACCTCCGGACCATTCCGGAACTCCTCGTGACGTCCGGGATCTCATCCGGGACCCCGAACAACTTTCGGGTTTCCACGTGCATTAATCTCTACGACCCTAGCGTTACCGAACCTTAAGTGTGTAGACCCTACGGGTTCGGGAGACACGTAGACATGACCGAGACCACTCTCCGGTCAATAACCAACAGCGGGATCTGGATACCCATGTTGGTTCCCACGTGTTCCTCGATGATCTTCATCGGATGAACCACTGTGTCAAGGATTCACTCAATCCTGTATGTTATTCCCTTTGTCCATCGGTACGGTACTTACCCGAGATTCGATCGTCGGTATTCCCAATACCTTGTTCAATCTCGTTATGGCAAGTCTCTTTACTCGATCCGTAATCCATCATCCCGTGACTAACTACTTAGTCACATTGAGCTCATTATGATGATGTATTACCGAGTGGGCCCAGAGGTACCTCTCCGTCACGCGGAGTGACAATATCCCAGTCTCGGTTCGTACCAACTCAACAGATACTTTCGGAGATACCCGATGCGTACCTTTATAGCCACCCAGTTACGTTGTGACGGTTGGCACACCCAAAGCACTCCTACGGTATCCGGGAGTTGTACAACCTCATGGTCTAAGGAATAAATACTTGACACCAAAGAGCTTATGCATTACGAACTATACGATCTCGTGTTATGCTCAAGTTTGGGTCTTGTCCATCACATCATTCTCCTAATGATGTGATCCCGTTATCACCGACATCTCATGTCCATGGTCAGGAAACCATGACCATCTGTTGATCAACGAGCTGGCTACTAGAGGCCTACCAGGGACTCATTGTGATCTGTGCATTCACACATGTATCGCTGTTTCCGTACAATACAATTCAAGCATGAATGACAGACAATTATCATGAATAAGGAGATATAATAATAATGCTTTTATTATTGCCTCTAGGGCATATCTCCAACAGTCTCCCACTTGCACTAGAGTCAATAATCTAGTTACATTGTGATGAATCGAACACCCATAGAGTTTTGGTGTTGATCATGTTTTGCTCGTGAAAGAGGTTTAGTCAACGGGTCTGCTACATTCAGATCCGTATGCACTTTACAAATATCTATGTCTCCATCCTGAACATAATTCCGGATGGAGTTGAAACGGTGCTTGATGTGCTTGGTCTTCTTGTGAAACCTGGGCTCCTTGGTAATAGCAATAGCACCAGTGTTGTCACAAAAGAGAGTCATCGGGCTTGACGCGCTTGGAATGACTCCTAGGTCGGTGATGAACTCCTTCATCCAGACTCCTTCCTGCGCTGCTTCAGAAGCAGCTATGTACTCCGCTTCACATGTAGATGCTGCCACCACGCTTTGCTTGCAACTGCACCAGCTGACTGCCCCTCCATTCAAAATATACACGTATCCGGTTTGTGACTTAGAGTCATCCAGATCTGTGTCGAAGCTAGCATCGACGTAACCCTTTACGACGAGCTCTTCGTCACCTCCATAAACAAGAAACATATCCTTAGTCCTTTTCAGGTACTTCAGGATGTTCTTGACCGCTGTCCAGTGTTCCGTACCGGGATCACTTTGGTACCTCCCTACCAAACTTATGGCAAGGTTCACATCAGGTCTGGTACACAGCATGGCATACATGATAGAACCTATTGCCGAGGCATAGGGAATGACACTCATCTTTTCTCTATCTTCTGCCGTGGTCGGCGACTGAGTCTTACTCAATCTCATACCTTGCAAAACAGGCAAGAATCCTTTCTTTGACTGATCCATATTGAACTTCTTCAATATCTTGTCAAGGTATGTACTTTGCGAAAGACCAATGAGGCGTCTCGATCTATCTCTATAGATTTTGATGCCTAATATGTAAGCAGCTTCTCCAAGGTCCTTCATTGAAAAACTTTTATTCAAATAGGCCTTTACATTTTCCAAGAATTCTATATCATTTCCCATCAACAATATGTCATCCACATATAATATGAGAAATGCTACAGAGCTCCCACTCACTTTCTTGTAAATACAGGCTTCTCCATAAGTCTGTATAAAGCCAAACGCTTTGATCACCTCATCAAAGCGAATATTCCAACTCCGAGATGCTTGCACCAGCCCGTAAATCGAGCGCTGGAGCTTGCATACTTTGTTAGCGTTCTCTGGATCGACAAAACCTTCCGGTTGCATCATATACAACTCTTCCTTGAGGAAGCCATTAAGGAATGCTGTTTTGACGTCCATTTGCCATATCTCATAATCATAGAATGCGGCCATAGCTAACATGATTCTGACTGACTTTAGCATCGCTACGGGAGAGAAAGTCTCATCGTAGTCAATCCCTTGAACTTGTCGATAACCCTTAGCGACAAGCCGAGCCTTATAGATGGTCACATTACCATCCGCGTCTGTCTTCTTCTTAAATATCCATTTATTTTCTATGGCGTGCCTATCATCAGGCAAGTCCACCAAAGTCCATACTTTGTTTTCATACATGGATTCTATCTCGGATTTCATGGCTCCAAGCCATTTATTGGAATCTGGGCCCGCCATCGCTTCTTCATAGTTCGAAGGTTCACCGTTGTCTAACAACATGATTTCCAGTACAGGGTTGCCGTACCACTCTGGTGCGGAACGTGCCCTTGTGGACCTTCGAAGTTCAGTAGTAACTTGATCTGTATCTTCATGATCATTATCATTATCTTCCTCCCTTGTCGGTGCAGGCACCTCAGGAACAGTTTCCTGCGTTGCGCTACTTTCCGGTACAGGAGTGGTGACTGTCACCTCATCAAGTTCTACTTTCCTCCCACTCAATTCTTTCGAGAGAAACTCTTTCTCCAGAAAGTATCCATTCTTGGCAACAAAGACTTTGCCTTCGAATCTGTGGTAGAAGGTGTACCCAATAGTTTCCTTTGGGTATCCTATGAAGACGCATTTCTCCGATTTGGGTTCGAGCTTTTCAGGTTGAAGTTTCTTGACATAAGCATCGCAACCCCAAACTTTCAGAAACGACAGCTTCGGTTTCTTGCCAAACCAAAGTTCATACGGAGTCGTCTCAACGGATTTTGACGGAGCCCTATTTAAAGTGAATGCGGCAGTCTCTAAAGCATAACCCCAAAAAAATAGCGGTAAATCGGTGAGGGACATCATAGATCGCACCATGTCCAACAGAGTACGATTTCGACGTTCGGACACACCGTTGCGTTGAGGTGTTCCGGGCGGTGTCAATTGTGAAACAACTCCACAACTTCTAAGGTGTGTGCCAAATTCATGACTTAAATATTCACCCCCACGATCCGATCGCAAGAACTTTATTTTTCTGTCACGTTGATTCTCAACCTCATTCTGAAATTCCTTGAACTTTTCAAAGGTCTCAGACTTGTGTTTCATCAAATAGATATACCCATATCTACTCAAGTCATCCGTGAGGGTGAGAACATAACGGTAGCCTCCGCGAGCCTCAACACTCATTGGACCGCACACATCGGTATGTATGATTTCCAGCAAGTTGGTTGCTCGCTCCATTGTTCCGGAGAACGGAGTCTTGGTCATCTTGCCCAAGAGGCATGGTTCGCACGTGTCAAATGATTCATAATCAAGAGACTCTAGAAGTCCATCTGAATGGAGCTTCTTCATACGTTTGACACCAATATGACCAAGGCGGCAATGCCACAAGTATGTGGGACTATCGTTATCAACTTTACATCTTTTGGCATCTACACTATGAATATGTGTATCACTACGTTCGAGATTCATCAAAAATAAACCATTGACCAGCGGGGCATGCCCATAAAACATATCTCTCAAATAAATAGAACAACCATTATTCTCTGATTTGAAAGAATATCCATCTCGCATAAGACGAGATCCAGAAACAATGTTCATGCTCAAAGCTGGTACTAAATAACAATTATTCAGGTTTAAAACTAATCCCGAGGGTAGATGTAGAGGTAGCGTGCCGACGGCGATCACATCGACCTTGGAACCATTCCCGACGCGCATCGTCACCTCATCCTTCGCCAGTCTCCGTTTATTCCGCAGCTCCTGTTTTGAGTTACAAATGTGAGCAACTGCACCGGTATCGAATACCCAGGAGCTACTACGAGTGCTGGTAAGGTACAGATCAATAACATGTATATCATATATACCTTTGACGTTGCCGGCCTTCTTGTCTGCTAAGTATTTGGGGCAGTTCCGCTTCCAGTGACCCGTTCCCTTGCAATAAAAGCACTCAGTCTCTGGCTTGGGTCCATACTTTGGCTTCTTCCCGGCAACAGGCTTGCCAGGCGCGGCAACTTGCTTGCCGTCCTTCTTGAAGTTCTTCTTACCCTTGCCTTTCTTGAACTTAGTGGTTTTATTGACCATCAACACTTGATGTTCTTTCTTGATGTCAACCTCCGCTGATTTCAGCATTGAATATACCTCGGGAATGGACTTCTCCATCCCCTGCATATTGAAGTTCAGCACGAAGCTCTTGAAGCTTGGTGGGAGCGACTGGAGGATTCTGTCAACGACCGCTTCATCTGGGAGATTCATTCCCAGTTGAGACAAGCGGTTGTGCAATCCTGAAATCTTGAGGATGTGCTCACTGACAGAACTGTTCTCCTCCATCTTACAGCTGTAGAATGCGTCGGAGACATCATATCTCTCGACTCGGGCATGAGCTTGGAAAACCATTTTCAGCTCTTCGAACATCTCATATGCTCCATGGTGCTCAAAACGCTTTTGAAGCTCCGATTCTAAACTGTAAAGCATGCCGCACTGAACCAGGGAGTAATCATCACTACGCGTCTGCCAGACGTTCAAAACGTCTTGGTCAGCATCGGGAGCAGGTGCATCACCTAGCGGTGCTTCTAGGACATATGATCTCTTGGCAGCTATGAGGATAATCCTCAGGTTACGGACCCAATCCGTATAGTTGCTACCATCGTCTTTCAGCTTGGTTTTCTCTAGGAACGCGTTGAAGTCGAGGGAAACCTGAGCGTGGGCCATTTGATCTACAAGAGATATTGTAAAGAATTTAGACTAAGTTCATGATAATTAAGTTCATCTTAATCAAATTTTAATGAACTCCCACTCAGAATGACATCTCTCAAGTCATCCAAGTGATACACGATCCGAATCGAGTAGTCCGTGTCCGATCATCACGTGAGACGGACTAGTCAAAAACGGTGAACATCTTCATGTTGATCGTATCTTCTATACGACTCGTGTTCGACCTTTCGGTCTTCCGTGTTCCGAGGCCATGTCTGTACATGCTAGGCTCGTCAAGTGAACCCTAAGTGTATCGCGTGTGTAAATCTGTCTTACACCTGTTGTATGTGAACGTTAGAACCTATCACACCCGATCATCACGTGGTGCTTCGGAACAACGAGCTTTAGCAACGGTGCACAGTTAGGGGAAACACATTACTTGAAATTTTAGTGAGAGATCATCTTATTTACTACCGTCGTTCTAAGTAAACAAGATGCAAAAACATGATAAACATCACATGCAATCAATTATAGTGACATGATATGGCCAATATCATCTTGCTCCTTGGATCTCCATCTTCGGGGCACCATGATCATCTTGTCACCGGCTCGACACCATGATCTTCATCATCATGATCTCCATCATCGTGTCTTGAAGAAGTCGTCACGCCAACTATTACTTCTACTACTATAGCTAACGTTTAGCAATGAAGTAAAGTAATTACATGGCGTTATTCAGTGACACGCAGGTCATACAATAATTAAGACAACTCCTATGGCTCCTGCCGGTTGTCAAGTTCATTGACATGCAAGTCGTGATTCCCTATTACAAAAACATGATCAATCTCATACATCACATATATCATTCATCACATCTTCGTTCTTGGCCATACCACGTCACAAAACACATGCTGCAAAAACAAGTTAGACGTCCTCTAATTGTTGTTGCAAGTTTTTACGTGGCTTCTATAGGATTTCTAGCAAGAACGTTTCTTACCTACGCCAAAACCACAACGTGATTTGTCAACTTCTATTTACCCTTCATAAGGACCCTTTTCATCGAATCCGATCCGACTAAAGTAGGAGAGACAGACACCCGCCAGCCACCTTATGCATCTAGTGCATGTCTGTCGGTGGAACCAGTCTCACGTAAGCGTATGTGTAAGGTCGGTCCGGGCCGCTTCATCCCACAATACCGCCGAATCAAGATTGACTAGTAACGGTAAGAAAGTTGAACAAGATCATACGCCCACAACTGCTTTGTGTTCTACTCGTGCCAAGATGCTACGCATAAAACCTAGGCTCTGATACCACTGTTGGGGAACGTAGCATAAATCAAAAATTTTCTACGTCTTCACCAAGATCCAAGTATGGAGACATCTAGCAATGAGCAACTGAGAGTGCATCTACATACCGTTATGAAGATTGCGTGTGGAAGCTTTCAACGAAGCAAGGATGAAGTAGTCGTACTCTTCACGTTCTTCGTCACCGATGATCTAGCGCCGAACGGACGGCACCTCCGCGTTCAACACACGTACGGTGCAGCAACGTCACCTCCTTGTTGATCCAGCAAGGGGGGAGGAGAAGTCGTCAGAGATCCGGCAGCACGACGGCGTGATGACGGATGCAGTGGATGTCGCAGCAGGGCTTCGCCGGGCTGCCCTGCGTTGGGAGTATGGGGTGTGACGGGAGGGGGAGAGGCGCCAGGGATTAGGTGCGGCTGCCCTCTCCCCCCCCCACATATATATAGGGGCCAGGGGGGGCGCCTGGACCCCCTGCAGATCCAATCTGCAAGGGGGCGGCGGCCAAGGGGGGGTTCCTTGCCCCCCAAGGCAAGTGGAGCCCCCCCTCCCCTTTAGGGTTGGAACCCTAGGCGCAGGGGAGGTGGGCCCCCTATGGTGGTGCGCCAGCCCAGAGGGCTGGTCACATCCCCTCGTGGCCTAGGGGCCCCACCGGGATGGGTGGCCCCACCCGGTGGACCCCCGGGGCCCCTCCGGTGGTCCCGGGACGCTCCCGGTGACCCCCGGAGATCATCTGTTGGCCGAAACTGGACTTCCCATATATCAATCTTTACCTCCGGACCATTCCGGAACTCCTCGTGATGTCCGGGATCTCATCCGGGACCCCGAACAACTTTCGGGTTTCCATGTGCATTAATCTCTACGACCCTAGCGTTACCGAACCTTAAGTGTGTAGACCCTACGGGTTCGGGAGACACGTAGACATGACCGAGACCACTCTCCGGTCAATAACCAACAGCGGGATCTGGATACCCATGTTGGTTCCCACGTGTTCCTCGATGATCTTCATCAGATGAACCACTGTGTCAAGGATTCACTCAATCCCGTATGTTATTCCCTTTGTCCATCGGTACGGTACTTGCCCGAGATTAGATCGTCGGTATTCCCAATACCTTGTTCAATCTCGTTATGGCAAGTCTCTTTACTCGATCCGTAATCCATCATCCCGTGACTAACTACTTAGTCACATTGAGCTCATTATGATGATGTATTACCGAGTGGGCCCAGAGGTACCTCTCCGTCACACGGAGTGACAATATCCCAGTCTCGGTTCGTACCAACTCAACAGATACTTTCGGAGATACCCGATGCGTACCTTTATAGCCACCCAGTTACGTTGTGACGGTTGGCACACCCAAAGCACTCCTACGGTATCCGGGAGTTGTACAACCTCATGGTCTAAGGAATAAATACTTGACACCAAAAAGCTTATGCATTACGAACTATACGATCTCGTGTTATGCTCAAGTTTGGGTCTTGTCCATCACATCATTCTCCTAATGATGTGATCCCGTTATCACCGACATCTCATGTCCATGGTCAGGAAACCATGACCATCTGTTGATCAACGAGCTGGCTACTAGAGGCCTACCAGGGACTCATTGTGATCTGTGCATTCACACATGTATCGCTGTTTCCGTACAATACAATTCAAGCATGAATGACAGACAATTATCATGAATAAGGAGATATAATAATAATGCTTTTATTATTGCCTCTAGGGCATATCTCCAACACTTATATCTATTTAGAGAGTTGACAGGAATTGGTCATTCACATGGTTAGTCATAAAATCCTACATAAACTTGTAGATCGCTGAATATGATATGTTTGATTCCTTGCAATAGTTTTGCGATATAAAGATGGTGATATTAGAGTCATACTAGTGGGTAGTTGTGGATTGTAGAAATACTCGTGTTGAGGTTTGTGATTCCCGAAGCATGCACATAAGGTGAACGGTTATGTGATGAAGTCGGAGCCTGATTTTTTTTATTGTCATCCTTTGTGTGGAGGTCGGGATCGCCCGTGTAGTACTTTGTTTCGATGGCTAATAAAATTTTGCAATAAGTATGTGAGTTCTTTATGACTAATGTTGAGTCCATGGATTATACGCAGTCTCACTCTTCCACCATTGCTAGCCTCTCTTGTACCGCTCAACTTTCGCCGGTACCATACACCCCACCATATACCTTCCTCAAAACAGCCACCATACCTACCTATCATGGCATTTCCATAGCCATTCCGAGATATATTGCCATGTAACTCCGTCTTTCCGTTTATTATGACATGCACCATCATTGTCATATTGCCTTGCATGATCGTAAGATAGCTAGCATGATGTTTCCATGGCTTGTCCGTTTTTTGATGTCATTGCTACGCTAGATCATAGCACATCCCGGTACACCGCCAGAGGCATTCACATAGAGTCATATTTTGTTCTAGCTTCGAGTTGTAATCTTTGAGTTGTAAGTAAATAAAAGTGTGATGATCTTCATTATTAGAGCATTGTCCCATGTGAGGAAACCAAAAAAAAAAGAAAGGCCAAATAAAAAAAGGAGATGGCCCAAAAAAATAGAGAGGGGCTAATAATGAAAAAAGAAAAAAAGAAAGCCCCTCCAAAAAATGAGAGAAAAGAGAGAAGGGACAATGCTACTATCCTTTTCCACACTTGTGCTTCAAAGTAGCACCATGATCTTCATGATAGAGAGTCTCCAATGTTATCACTTTCATATACTAGTGGGAATTTTCATTATAGAACTTGGCTTGTATATTCCAATGACGGGTTTCCTCAAATGCCCTAGGTCTTCATGAGCAAGCAAGTTGATGCACACCCATTAGTTTTCTTTTTGAGCTTTCATACACTTATAGATCTAGTGCATCTGTTACATGGCAATCCCTACTCACTCACATTGATATCGACTGATGGACATCTCCATAGTCCATTGATTTGCCTAGTTGATGTGAGACTTTCTCCCTCCTTTTGTCTATCACAACCTTCTATTCCACCCATAGTGCTATGTCCATGGTTGACGCTCATGTATTGCGTGAAAGTTGAATTTTTTTAAGTATACTAAAGTATGAAACAATTGCTTGGCTAAAACCGGGGTTGTGCATGATTTAAATACTTTGTGTGGTGAAGATGGAGCATAGCCAGACCATATGATTTTGTAGGGATAACTTTCTTTGGCCATGTTATTTTGAAAAGACATGATTGCTTTATCGGTATGCTTGAAGTATTATTGTCTTAATGTCAAATGATAGACTATTGCTTTGAATCACTCGCGTCTTAATATTTATGCCATGATTAGATTACATGATCAAGATGATGCTAGGTAGCATTCCACATCAAAAATTATCTTTTTATCATTTACCTACTCGAGGACGAGCAGGAATTAAGCTTGGGGATGCTAATACGTCTCCGTCGTATCTATAATTTTTTTATTATTCCATGCCAATATTCTACAACTTTCATATACTTTTGGCAACATCTTATACTATTTTTGGGACTAACACATTGATCCAGTGCCCAGTGCCAGTTCCTGTTTGTTGCATGTTTTTTTCGTAGAATATCCATATCAAAAGGAGTCCAAACGGGATAAAACAGACGGAGATTTTTTTTTGGAATATATGTGAATTTTGGGAAGCGGGACCAACGTGAGACGATGCCCGAGTGGCCCACGAGGGTGAGTGGCGCGCCCAGGGGGCAGGCGCGCCCTGGGCCCTCGTGGCCACTCCGTAAGGCGGTTGATACCCTTCTTTCGCCGCAAGAAAGCTAATATCCGGTTAAAAATCGTGTCCAAAATTCAACCCAATCAGAGTTACGGATCTCCGGGAATTTAAGAAACGGTGGAAGGCCAGAATCTGGAAACGCAGAAACAGAGAGAGACAGAAAGACAGATCCAATCTCGGAGGGGCTCTCGCCCCTCCCACGCCATGGAGACAATGGACCATAGGGGAAACCCTTCTCCCATGTAGGGAGAAGGTCAAGGAAGAAGAAGAAGGAGGGGGGCTCTCTCCCCCTCGCTTCCGGTGGCACCGGAGTACCGCCGGCGCCATCATCGTCACCACAATCGACACCAACAACTTCACCGCCGTCATCACCAACTCCTCCCCCTCTATGCAGCGGTGTAACCCCTCTTCTACCCATTGTAATCTCTACTTGAACATGGTGCTCAACGTGATATATTATTTCCCAATGATGTATGGCTATCCTATGATGTTTGAGTAGATCCGTTTTGACCTATGGGTTAATTGATGATCGTGATTGGTTTGAGTTGCATGTTTTATTATTGGTGCTTTCCTATGGTGCTCTCCGTGTCGGGCAAGCATGAGGGATCCCCGCTGTAGGGTTTGCAATATGTTCATGATTTGCTTATGGTGGGTGGCGTGAGTGTGACGCCCGAGACCGACGTCCCAGAAGATTCCAGAAGCTTCCCGAAGATTCCAGACGTTCCGGGTTGCCCGTGGGTTGCATTGTGCTTGTGTTATTTATTTTTGCATTGCATCATGCCATCATGTCATATTTTATTTTGCATCTCAACTTAAATAATCCGTGTGGGCCTTCGGTCCATTTAAATCGAGGGAAGGTGACTTCTCTTTATAACATATCCTCCAAATATTATGGAGCTATATTAATAAATATTCCATTGCTCCGGAATCACCATAACACACTTGCATAATTTTCCCCATTGTCTTTCACTTCTAGTTTCACCTCCAAAGTCTTGCCGGTAATTCTTTTCTCGTTTATCGAGGTTCCTCCTAAAATCCTCAACATTTTTGGACACTTCAATCATCAAGTCTTAGTTCAAAACTATTTGAATTAAATTCAAATATGTTTGAATTATTTTCCGTCCTGGCCTTTTGTATTTTTCTCCGGTCGTGCTCATTTTTACGAGTCCGGGAAAAATAACCTTTGACCTAATTCTTGCCTAACCCCCCTCCTCTTTTTCTTTTTCCTCTCTTTTGTTTTTATTTGTTTCTGCTAAGAGTTATAAATAAGAGCAGCAGCTCAGGCCTCCTTCCCTCTCCCTTTTGGCCCAACCGCTTCTCCCTCAGGCCACTTCGGCCCAAGCCGGCCCACACCTCACTCCAGGCCCGATCTCCCCGCTGTAACCCTAGCGTGCGCGCACCCCAGTCGCCTCGCTCCCTCTTTCCTCTACGCCGCCAGCCTCGCTCGACCGCCGCCGCACTCTCTCGCTCCCGATCCCCTCTCTCCCTCTCTTCGCTCGTCCCTACCTCTCTCTCCCCAAGTCCCGAGCTCCCGAGCCCGTTCCCTCCTCCTCGGGTCGTCGACCTCGCCTCGCCAAGGCCCCTGCCTGGCGTCCCCTCGCCGATTCCCAGCGCCGGGAGGACCCCGCGCCGTGCGCCCCGAGTCCCTCCTCCTCCGTCCGTCCTTCTCCTCGACATGCCCTCGGCGGCCTCCCGCGCGCGAGGACAGCCAGGGCTCGCTCTCCCCGTCGAAGCCGAGGCCCCGCGGCCGGATCCCGCCGCGCCCCTGCCTCCATCCCGCGGCCCCGAGCGCCCTCCTCCGCGGCCAGGCTTCCTCTGGCCGGATCCCGCAGCGCCGCGACGGCCCCGAGCAGCCTCCGTCGCCAGCAACCGGGGCCCCGACGTCCTCCTCCAGCAGCTCCCTGCGCCATGGCGTCCTGCTCGCCTTGAAGCTCTCCAGCGGCTGGTGCCTCCTCTGACCGGCCCGAACAGCCAGCCAAGGCTTCGTCCCGCAGCGCCCGTGCCTTGCTGCTGCTGCCTCACCTCCAGCAAGACCGCGAAGGCCCTGTCCTTTTCCAGTTCGGCGTTGTCCCGAGCAAACCCGTAGCCTTTTCCTTTTTTTTGTTGTGTGTTTTGTTTTGTTGTTTGTTGCTGTAATGTTAATCTCAGATGATCATGGAGATGCAAGTATTTTCTACTTTGGACCCTTGTACCACTACGAACGCCGAGACCCTCAAGTACCTCTACGAGCGAGAACGACTACATGTACAAGTACCACTACTTCCACTACCCTTGCCGGAAGACCCAAGTTCGTCTACCGTCGCGTGTACGACTACCGTCGCCCGAACAACTACTTCCCACTACGATCGTGTACCACTACCGTCGCCCCGTGTACCACTACTTCCTCTACTACGGCTACTTCCTCGACGCTCTCGAACCGCTTCGAGAGAGAACGCTTCAAAGGTATAACCCCGAGACGTGACCCGTGTGATGCTTGCTTGTGTTGTATGAAATGTCTCCCTTGTGTGTGCTCGTGCCCGTTCCGACCTTTTTTTTGAGCTCCTCGGTTGCCTCGTCACCGACCCGTGGGAACCCGGCAACGGGATCCACCCACTTTCATCTTGTTCGACTCGCTTCGTCACCTTTTGCACCGGTCTCTCAACGAGATACCGGAACCGATATGATGCGTTGCCTCATTTCGGATCGTTGCCGTGGCACCCTTTCATTCCACCACGGTGACAAATACTTCATGTCTCTACTTGTTAACCCTAAATAAAACTTGCATAAACTTGATCATATCATCCGCATCATGTTAACAACCTTGAATGCTTAATTGTTGTTTGCTTATAATTATTAAAACATGCTCATGGGGATTTTTCCCGGAATTGTTGTTGTTATTTTCCGGCCCCATTTAAAATGCTTAAATAGGTAGTTTAATTGTGCTTCACCTCTTGCCATGCTAAAAACATTTAATCTTGTCTTGTTAATAACGAGAGTCAACTAAATAATTAATTGTGGTGTTTCGTCAATATGCAACTCGTTGCATATTGATCTCCACTTAACTTGTAGTTTTGTTTGTGCACTTTGCCATGCCATGCATATTTAAACCGGACATGCATCATACTTGTTTGTGCATCGTGCCATGTTTATGATGTGTGTGTTTACCGTGTTGTTCTTTCTTTCCGGTTGTTTCTCTTGTTAGCTTCGGTTCCGTTCCGGAGTTGTGAGGATCCGCTCGACTGTTGCTCCGTCTGCTTCTTGGACCCGTTCTTCTTCCTTGTGGAATCCCAGGCAAGATGACCGAACCCGGATATCATTACTATCTTTGCCTATTGCTAGTAGTCTCGATCTTTAGTTTTGCCTCGATGCCCATGTTCTTCTTGTCAGCCTCCTACTTGTAACCAATTGCCATGTTTAACCACCCTACCTATGCAAACCGTTGCTTGGCTAAGTACGCTTCGCTCAGCCCCTCTTATAGCATTGTTAGTTGCAGGTGAAGATTGAAGATGCTTGCTTCATGTTGAAGTTTTGGTTGGGTTATATCACACTATATAAATGCTTAAAAATGAAATCATCTATATACTGGCAGGGTGGAAGGCTAAGCCTTTTGCTTGGTGATTTGTTCCACTCGTGCCGTTAGGATCCGTATAAGCCGGTATTATGTTCCTTGATTATGCGTTCCTAACACGGTTGGGGTGTATGGGACCCCCTTGATAAACCGCTAAGTGCTAAGTCTTTTCCAGCAAGTCCCAACATTGGTACTATTTGCTTAATAACAAACTAATAAAACTTGAATGGGACTAGCTACCCCTTTCATCTTAATTCCACCCCCCTGGGCCAGTGCTCGATTTGAGTGTTGGTCCAAACTAGAGTCGTGTGCGGGGCCCCCCTTGGCAACTTGGGTTTCGGCCACTGTACGCTGTGCTCATCCGGTCGTGGCCTGAGACTAGATACGCGCGGCTACTATCAGGGTGTCGGCACGCCGGGAGGATTTGCTGGATTAGCCTTACCTTAGTTCGGTTTAACTTGAGCACGGGATTCCGAGAATACTCGGGTCTTCCCAACTATGGAGTTGCGACTCCGCGGATCGTGGGCTTGTAATGGGTCAAGTTGGAACACCCCTGCAGGGTTTGAACTTTCGAAAGCCGTGCCCGCGGTTATGTGGCAGATGGGAGCTTGTTAATTCCGGTTGTAGATAACTTGACACAATGTTTCAATACACTACCAGCGTGTGTTCCGTGACTGTCAATTTCCGAATAGGGATTCGGGAGTTGAACACGGTGGGGTTATGTTTGACCGGCTTTAGCTAGGATCACTTCGTGATCATCTTTCGACCGATGCTCTTCTCTTCTCGCTCTCTTTTGCGTAAGTTAGTGCTAGTTGCTGCTGCAGACTCTTGTTTGTTCCTTCACCTCATATTCTTTCTTCAGCCTTATCCTCACCCAAGGCTTAAATAGTCTTGTTACCCGGGAACGGGATTGCTGAGTCCTCTGTGGCTCACAGTTTCTTCACCACACCAGATGCAGGTTCAGCCGAGTCTGATGCAGGAGTTGGATCAGTTCTTCACCCGGGAGTCCGATGAAGAGCTTGGCCGTATGCTTGTGACGTTTCGATGTTCAGTAGTGGTTTCTACTAGGATTCGATCCTGCCCTGTGGTTTTATGTTGTTTTGGTATCTTTCTTTTGGTTCTTACCCGTAGTCGGGCTGTGATGTTCTGAATGATGTATTGCTTATGTAATGTATTGTGTGAAGTGGCGAGTGTAAGCCAACTATCCTCTTTTGCATTTTAATCCCTCTTTTACATGAGTCGTGCAAAGATACCAAACTTGAGATCATTCTAGGATGGACTTATGCCTTTAAGTCGTGCCTCGACACGTAGGAGGTATAACTCCATCCTGGGCATTACAAGTTGGTATTCAGAGCCTTCTCCGACCTAGAAGCCCCCACTGATTGATCGAATCGTTGACGGTTGAGTCTAGGCACACACTGAAAACTTTTTGAGTCCTATATATATATCGGAGAGTAGGATTTCTTTGCTTCTCATCCCCTTTCTCTCTGGTGAGGACTCCTGACGATTACTCTTTTCTCTTGTATTTTCAAAAATTGCACCAAATTTTTTTTTTAGGATCCCGCGAGTATTCTGGGATTGTTTCGATGTTCTTGTGACAAGGATATTGTTCCTGATGCCTCCTGTTACCGAGGAGTTGAGCTTCGGGGTATCATTGACACAAGCATATCGCGGCAGTACTAAATACTTAAGACGGCCGACATCGAAAATCTCTCCTATACGGCCAGTGGCAAGATAACCCCGACATCACCCAGTACTGGGGAGGTAGTTCGAGAGTATTGCCATAGCTTGTTATAGTGGATGCGTTTTCGAAGGTCCGAGGTAAACAGTTTCCGAGAAAGACTGGTTATGTGTTGAAGGATGGATACACCTGGATGTAGGTTTAGAGTTGATTGCGCGGTGCTTCCCGTGTATCCCCAACACCTGATTGCATAACTGGAAACTTTCGGAAATCTATAGGTGGGTTTATCTAGTAGTTCTAGGCATTCTTCCAACGGATGCTCGATATGAAGTTTGGGGTTCTACATTGAGTGAAGTGGTTTTATGGACTTGTTCTGATCGGGAGTTGCATCTTAAAGGGTCCTTGGCTATGCTGATCCGGGGATTGCAAAACCCTTTTGTAACACGTTCCATGAGCTTTCAGCACGAAGATGCGGAACGAAGCTTCTATCTTGTATTTGTTCTATCTGATCCTTGTTCCTTTTATTTACTTTTGTTCTCCAAGTGGCTTCTCGACTAGTTGATGTACCTACGGAATTCATTCGTTCAATCCTCTGTTCGAATGATGTTGTGAAGATTAGGCTGCTACACATCTATCCTTTGTTCTTGTTTTGATTTTGGTATTCGAGTTGCTTCGATGTCAAATGTTGATTCCATACCTTTCCTAATCGGTGTTCTCATATGTCTATGGGAGTGCTAATTCTTCTTGACCATTGAGATATTCATGTTAATCCTTTTCAACCGGTGTGCCTTCTCTTCAAGTTTTCCATACGGACGTCTTGGAGAAATCTAACGATTTGTCTGTTTCATTCATCCCAAGTTGTCTTTGTTTTCCCCACCCTCCCACCCTTTTTCTTTTTGGAGCCAGAAATTCTCAGATGAAATATCCATTTTATTCATGTGATGTTTCTTCATTCTTTCCTTAATGTCCTCATCCGGTGATTTATCGCGAAGATGCTCAAGAGCTTCAAGTTCATCATTCTTTTGTTCTCGTTAATTCTTCCGGTGGATGTAATTCAAGATTTCGGTGTTGATCTTATCCTTTTTCCTCTTTTCATAATGCTTTTCTCATTCCGGTGCATCAATTAATCATTCTCCTCTTGCTATTCTTATCCGGAGTGCTGAAGATTCACTTTTCCATTCTCAATTGTTCAAGCTATTTTGAGATTGTTATCTTATTCAAGCCATTTAATTCAACCGGTGCAATATCTCTTAAGCAATCTTTTCCAACGGTGATTTCTTTGAGTGGGCCCTAACCCACAGGTTTTTCCCAGGATCTTACCTGACTCTTCTATTTTCCGGAGTTATACTCAAATTCTTTTCTTAGTGTGACGTAAGAATGATTTCCATCAGTCACATGCCTTCTCCAAGCTTGTTTTCAATTATTTCCATCTTTAGCTCAACCTTCCATCTTTCTATTATTCCGGAGTGCTCAACAATTCTTCATGGCATTTCTCGTCTTCACTCTCAGCATTTGGAGACCGCAGAAGTGTTTCTCTTAAATCTTGGCCCATTTTCTCAAGATTTTCATGAATTCTTTTCCTTTGTGTTCCTCCGAAGGCCATCATTTCAGAAGATTCTCCGTTCTCAGTTTTCAACTTCGTCCTCCAAATATTCTTCATCGATGTCTCTTCGTTCGTCTCCCTATTTTTACGGTGGTTCTTTCAACATTACCCTTCCGTTGTTATCGTTTTAATTCTTTGTTCTTTTCATAATCCTACCGGTGCCTTGTTGAAGATTTACCCAAGCTTGTGCTAGATCTCTCTTTAATTCC
The DNA here is from genome assembly GCA_902687465.1 of Secale cereale. Classification (NCBI taxonomy): domain Eukaryota; kingdom Viridiplantae; phylum Streptophyta; class Magnoliopsida; order Poales; family Poaceae; genus Secale; species Secale cereale. Next base: position 855,650,008 of record LR738710.1, on the reverse strand, counting down.
TTGCAATGAGAATAAGTAGTATGCCAAATCCTTTGGTTGTCATCAATTTAAATTGGTGAAGGAGATGCATAACATAATTCTTATTCTTATTCCTTCCAAGTGTTTAATTCTTTTGTCTGGAGCTTGTTCATCATATCATATCCTTTATTCTAAGTTGTTCATCTTGTTTTCCGGAGCTTCATGTTGTTTCAATTATATCATTTCAAACCTCCATCTAATTCATCGCAGGCCTTGAATCTTATTCTTTTCATCTTTCACTTCTCATGATTTCTTACCGGAGTTCTTCATGGTGGTTCATCATCATATTTTAATTCATCCTCGAAGTCTTCATCAAGATTCTTGTTGGAGCTTAAGCATTCTTCATCATGCTTTCCTATTGCAATCCGTTCTACCTTGTCTTGTCAGATGGTGTTATGTCATTCTTGACAATTCCTTCATGTTTCATGATTCACAAGTTGTCAAGAATGAGTTATTTAAAACCATCATTTTCCTTGTTCAGGAGATCTTTTCAACCCTTCTATTTATTCATTGGAGTTATCTTGGGTTGTTTTTCACCTAAAAGCTTTCCCTAAGGATTGTTGTATTATGGTGCTTATAATTTACCCAAGTTCTTCATTTATCATTCCGATGAAATAAGTTTTTCATCTCCTTGTTGATCTCAATCCAATCAATTGTTTTCGTTAGTGGCTGGTTGTCACCTCATAATTTGGAGATGTTTTCCATAAGCCCACATCAAGCTTATTCTTCTCGTTGTTGAAATTCCAACAACTCTATTCAACCCTTCTTTGTAAGGATGCTCTTTCAAATTCATTTTGAGAGAAGTTTTCATACTTTTCTCCGTTCATTTCTTTCATTGAACTATATTCTCTATTCTTTCATTCCGGAGGTTTTGTGATGATCTCTCTTTGACCATCATCTCGTTTTTATCAAGATCATGTTCTCTCCCTTGCTTGTCTTTTTAACCGGAGCGTTGTATTCTTCATTCTAGTTCCCTCATCTTATCATGTTTTGCCTATCTTTAACCGGAGTGCTGTCTGAATCTTTCTTACCTCTTCTGCCATTCTTTTAATTGTTTCGGAAGCTATATGTTGTTGTTTTCATCAAGTATCATTCCATCTCCTCAAGTTCTTGTTAATTCCTTCCATTTTCAGTCGGAGTGCTGTCCAAATTCTGTCATTCTTATTCCTTGGCCATACCATGGAGATTTCATATTCTTTTGGTTCGTAAGCTCTTGCTTCATGTCTTTCAACCTTCAAGGTTCTCATAATGCTCCTTGTCCCATTTTTCTAACGGAGTTTTTCATATTCGTTCATCTCCGTTGTATTCTTCTTTCAACTTGTTCAACCTCTCAAGGTTCTTTGGTTTCACTCGTCTGTCAAGGAAGCAACTTTGTTTTACCTCTTCCTCTTCCGTTTTTTACCCGGTGATATCTCTAGGATCTCGGGTCGAGATCCTCTGTTAGTGTGGGAGAGTTGTGACGCCCGAGACCGACGTCCCAGAAGATTCCAGAAGGTTCCCGAAGATTCCAGATGTTCCGGGTTGCCCGTGTGTTTCTTTTGAGCTTGTGTTATTTATTTTTCGCATTGCATCATGTCATCATGCCATCATGTTATTTTATTTTATTTTGCATCTCAACTTAAATAAATCGTGTGGACCTTCGGTCCATTTAAATCGAGGGAAGATGTCTTCTCTTTATAACATATAAAAGCCTCCTAATAATTATGGAGCTATATTAATAATTATTCCTTTGCTTCGGAATCACCGTAACACACTTGCATATTTCCCCATGTCTTTTCACTTCGAGTTTCACCTTCAAATCCTTGCCAATATTTCTTTTCCTATTTATCGAGGTTCCTCCGAAAATTCGAACATTTTTGGACACTTCAATCATCAAGTCTTAGTTCAAAACTATTTGAATTAAATTCAAATATGTTTGAATTATTTTCCGTCCTGGCCTTTTGTATTTTTCTCCGGTCGTGCTCATTTTTACGAGCCCGGGAAAAATAACCTTTGACCTAATTCTTGCCTAACCCCCCTCCTCTTTTTCTTTTTCCTCTCTTTTGTTTTTATTTGTTTCTGCTAAGAGTTATAAATAAGAGCAGCAGCTCAGGCCTCCTTCCCTCTCCCTTTTGGCCCAACCGCTTCTCCCTCAGGCCACTTCGGCCCAAGCCGGCCCACACCTCACTCCAGGCCCGATCTCCCCGCTGTAACCCTAGCGTGCGCGCACCCCAGTCGCCTCGCTCCCTCTTTCCTCTACGCCGCCAGCCTCGCTCGACCGCCGCCGCACTCTCTCGCTCCCGATCCCCTCTCTCCCTCTCTTCGCTCGTCCCTACCTCTCTCTCCCCAAGTCCCGAGCTCCCGAGCCCGTTCCCTCCTCCTCGGGTCGTCGACCTCGCCTCGCCAAGGCCCCTGCCTGGCGTCCCCTCGCCGATTCCCAGCGCCGGGAGGACCCCGCGCCGTGCGCCCCGAGTCCCTCCTCCTCCGTCCGTCCTTCTCCTCGACATGCCCTCGGCGGCCTCCCGCGCGCGAGGACAGCCAGGGCTCGCTCTCCCCGTCGAAGCCGAGGCCCCGCGGCCGGATCCCGCCGCGCCCCTGCCTCCATCCCGCGGCCCCGAGCGCCCTCCTCCGCGGCCAGGCTTCCTCTGGCCGGATCCCGCAGCGCCGCGACGGCCCCGAGCAGCCTCCGTCGCCAGCAACCGGGGCCCCGACGTCCTCCTCCAGCAGCTCCCTGCGCCATGGCGTCCTGCTCGCCTTGAAGCTCTCCAGCGGCTGGTGCCTCCTCTGACCGGCCCGAACAGCCAGCCAAGGCTTCGTCCCGCAGCGCCCGTGCCTTGCTGCTGCTGCCTCACCTCCAGCAAGACCGCGAAGGCCCTGTCCTTTTCCAGTTCGGCGTTGTCCCGAGCAAACCCGTAGCCTTTTCCTTTTTTTTGTTGTGTGTTTTGTTTTGTTGTTTGTTGCTGTAATGTTAATCTCAGATGATCATGGAGATGCAAGTATTTTCTACTTTGGACCCTTGTACCACTACGAACGCCGAGACCCTCAAGTACCTCTACGAGCGAGAACGACTACATGTACAAGTACCACTACTTCCACTACCCTTGCCGGAAGACCCAAGTTCGTCTACCGTCGCGTGTACGACTACCGTCGCCCGAACAACTACTTCCCACTACGATCGTGTACCACTACCGTCGCCCCGTGTACCACTACTTCCTCTACTACGGCTACTTCCTCGACGCTCTCGAACCGCTTCGAGAGAGAACGCTTCAAAGGTATAACCCCGAGACGTGACCCGTGTGATGCTTGCTTGTGTTGTATGAAATGTCTCCCTTGTGTGTGCTCGTGCCCGTTCCGACCTTTTTTTTGAGCTCCTCGGTTGCCTCGTCACCGACCCGTGGGAACCCGGCAACGGGATCCACCCACTTTCATCTTGTTCGACTCGCTTCGTCACCTTTTGCACCGGTCTCTCAACGAGATACCGGAACCGATATGATGCGTTGCCTCATTTCGGATCGTTGCCGTGGCACCCTTTCATTCCACCACGGTGACAAATACTTCATGTCTCTACTTGTTAACCCTAAATAAAACTTGCATAAACTTGATCATATCATCCGCATCATGTTAACAACCTTGAATGCTTAATTGTTGTTTGCTTATAATTATTAAAACATGCTCATGGGGATTTTTCCCGGAATTGTTGTTGTTATTTTCCGGCCCCATTTAAAATGCTTAAATAGGTAGTTTAATTGTGCTTCACCTCTTGCCATGCTAAAAACATTTAATCTTGTCTTGTTAATAACGAGAGTCAACTAAATAATTAATTGTGGTGTTTCGTCAATATGCAACTCGTTGCATATTGATCTCCACTTAACTTGTAGTTTTGTTTGTGCACTTTGCCATGCCATGCATATTTAAACCGGACATGCATCATACTTGTTTGTGCATCGTGCCATGTTTATGATGTGTGTGTTTACCGTGTTGTTCTTTCTTTCCGGTTGTTTCTCTTGTTAGCTTCGGTTCCGTTCCGGAGTTGTGAGGATCCGCTCGACTGTTGCTCCGTCTGCTTCTTGGACCCGTTCTTCTTCCTTGTGGAATCCCAGGCAAGATGACCGAACCCGGATATCATTACTATCTTTGCCTATTGCTAGTAGTCTCGATCTTTAGTTTTGCCTCGATGCCCATGTTCTTCTTGTCAGCCTCCTACTTGTAACCAATTGCCATGTTTAACCACCCTACCTATGCAAACCGTTGCTTGGCTAAGTACGCTTCGCTCAGCCCCTCTTATAGCATTGTTAGTTGCAGGTGAAGATTGAAGATGCTTGCTTCATGTTGAAGTTTTGGTTGGGTTATATCACACTATATAAATGCTTAAAAATGAAATCATCTATATACTGGCAGGGTGGAAGGCTAAGCCTTTTGCTTGGTGATTTGTTCCACTCGTGCCGTTAGGATCCGTATAAGCCGGTATTATGTTCCTTGATTATGCGTTCCTAACACGGTTGGGGTGTATGGGACCCCCTTGATAAACCGCTAAGTGCTAAGTCTTTTCCAGCAAGTCCCAACATTGGTACTATTTGCTTAATAACAAACTAATAAAACTTGAATGGGACTAGCTACCCCTTTCATCTTAATTCCACCCCCCTGGGCCAGTGCTCGATTTGAGTGTTGGTCCAAACTAGAGTCGTGTGCGGGGCCCCCCTTGGCAACTTGGGTTTCGGCCACTGTACGCTGTGCTCATCCGGTCGTGGCCTGAGACGAGATACGCGCGGCTACTATCAGGGTGTCGGCACGCCGGGAGGATTTGCTGGATTAGCCTTACCTTAGTTCGGTTTAACTCGAGCACGGGATTCCGAGAATACTCGGGTCTTCCCAACTATGGAGTTGCGACTCCGCGGATCGTGGGCTTGTAATGGGCCAAGTTGGAACACCCCTGCAGGGTTTGAACTTTCGAAAGCCGTGCCCGCGGTTATGTGGCAGATGGGAGCTTGTTAATTCCGGTTGTAGATAACTTGACACAATGTTTCAATACACTACCAGCGTGTGTACCGTGACTGTCAATTTCCGAATAGGGATTCGGGAGTTGAACACGGTGGGGTTATGTTTGACCGGCTTTAGCTAGGATCACTTCGTGATCATCTTTCGACCGATGCTCTTCTCTTCTCGCTCTCTTTTGCGTAAGTTAGTGCTAGTTGCTGCTGCAGACTCTTGTTTGTTCCTTCACCTCATATTCTTTCTTCAGCCTTATCCTCACCCAAGGCTTAAATAGTCTTGTTACCCGGGAACGGGATTGCTGAGTCCTCTGTGGCTCACAGTTTCTTCACCACACCAGATGCAGGTTCAGCCGAGTCTGATGCAGGAGTTGGATCAGTTCTTCACCCGGGAGTCCGATGAAGAGCTTGGCCGTATGCTTGTGACGTTTCGATGTTCAGTAGTGGTTTCTACTAGGATTCGATCCTGCCCTGTGGTTTTATGTTGTTTTGGTATCTTTCTTTTGGTTCTTACCCGTAGTCGGGCTGTGATGTTCTGAATGATGTATTGCTTATGTAATGTATTGTGTGAAGTGGCGAGTGTAAGCCAACTATCCTCTTTTGCATTTTAATCCCTCTTTTACATGAGTCGTGCAAAGATACCAAACTTGAGATCATTCTAGGATGGACTTATGCCTTTAAGTCGTGCCTCGACACGTAGGAGGTATAACTCCATCCTGGGCATTACAGTGAGTGATAGAAGCACGGACCCGAGTAAGTAGGTAGTTTGCGTATGGGAATAAAGAGGACTTGATACTTTAATGCTATGGTTGGGTTTTACCTTAATGATCTTTAGTAGTTGCGGATGCTTGCTAGAGTTCCAATCATAAGTGCATATGATCCAAGAAGAGAAAGTATGTTAGCTTATGCCTCTCCCTCAAATAAGATTGTAATAGTGATTACCGGTCTAGTTATCGATTGCCTAGGGACAAATAACTTTATCGTGACAAAAAGCTCTCTACCAAAACTAATTTAGTTGTGTCCTTATCTTAACAGCCCCTACTTTTTATTTACACGCTCTTTATTATCTTACAAACCTATCCCACAAAAACCACACAGTACTTCTAGTTTCATACTTGTTCTAGGTAAAGTAAACGTCAAGCGTGCGTAGAGTTATATCGGCGGTCGATAGAACTTGAGGGGATATTTGTTCTGCCTTTAGCTCCTCGTTGGGTTTGACACTCTTTCTTATCGAAAGAGGCTACAACTGATCCCTTACACTTGTGCGTTATCAGACCTCTCCAAAGAGAGGGCGGTGGCCGGAGCCACCTATGCGGCGCCCCTGTATTTTGCTATGTCATGGCGTATGTCCGACGGTTGTGATGTTCGGTATTGACCCCGAACTAGTATATGACCGGCATGATTGGCTTGATAGACATCGTCCCGTGCGGGAGCACGGTCCCTGGATCCGTAGATGGATCTGGTCTTGCCAGCCTTTTTGTTCAGGTCCTCACGCAGATCGTGTTTTCGGCCATGAGTCGCATCCTCCTTTCCTTTACGGGGCGGGGGTGCGGGCTTGTGTATGCCGTTGCTAGCCACTCTGTCCCATCCACGAGGTGGTCAGTCCGGCTTGTCGCTGGTGTTATTCTTCGGCGGTATAGGCGCAATAGCCTCGTCGTCAAATTCGGGCAGCAGTTTACGCTTAGGATAGCCTTTGGTTTGGCGATTACAACCATATTTTTGCTCAGCGTCCAGCACTTCGTTCCATCTATCATTGAGCGTATCATGTGCGGCTCGAAGCCGTCGCTGCTGCTTTTTCAGGCTCCTTGCGATGGCAATAAGCCTTTGATGGAAGCGCTTTTGTTCTAAGGGTTCTTCTAGGATGATGTATTCGTCGTCGCCCAGGTTAACATCCTCTTTGGAGACAGGTTCATAATTGCTGTCTTCGGCATTGCTGTCATTAGACAGCGGTCTCGGGCTATGTTCATCGTACTCTCGCTCGTCCTGCTCCATCGCTGGATCTGCGGGGTCTTTGGCTTGCTTCAGATTGTCATCGCCGTTAGTGACAGTGTTGCTATCTTTGACTTTACAGGATTTAGTTTGGCGCTTCGGACACCGACACTTGGGAGGTTCATCGACAGGCTTGTCCTTTGTGGGATCATTTTCCTTGTCGCCCTCCTTCTCCTTAGGTGTATCCACTAGATACACGTCGTATGAAGACGTACATGTCCATCGCCCGGTTATGGGCGGGTTTTGGTCTAGATCTGCTTCGGCTTCGAGGTCCATCCCTTCGAAGTCTTCGGAAGCATAGTCAAGTAGATCAGTTAGATCTTCGACCGTGGCTACCAAGTGGGTGGTAGGTGGGAAGTGAAATTCTCCATCATCAGCCTCCAGTTCAAACCGGATATAATTCGGATGTGTCTCCCCAGCTAAGGAGAGATATTTTAATGACTATAGCATATCGCCAAAAGGTGAGTGCCGGAAGATATCTGCAGCGCTGAATTCGGGGGTAGACGCCTTATCAAGCTCGAAGGGCGCAGATGCACATAGTTCAGAACCTGCACCCGGAGACGAGTCCGGAGTTCCGGTAACAGAAATCCCTCTCAGAGTTGGGTCTATGTGCGGCTCCAGCGCCGCTGAGTCTGCGGTTTCCTCGAAGGGGTTGAGCTTCCCATCCTTGGGTGACGCAGTCCATTCCGGGTCTAGGGTCGGAACGGTTACAGGTGCTATTCCCTGGAGGTGGTCCGATGACGGAGTTAGGTCATGTTCATCATGGTGGCAGGGAGCGATCGTCGTGGGCTCGAATCCGTCGAAAATCAAGTCTCCGCAGGTATCAGCAACATAGTTCAAGCTTCCAAACCTGATCTGATGGCCAGGGGTGTAGCTCTCAACCTGCTCAAGGTGGCCTTCTGTGTTGGCACGGAGCATGAAGCCACCGCACACAAAAAGTTGGTCGGGAGAAAAAGTTCCCTCGGCGGTGCTGTCATTGTTGATCCATCAGTCCTTTGGTCGACGACATAGTGGAATGATACGTCTCCAACGTATCTACTTTTCCAAACCCTTTTGCCCTTGTTTTGGACTCTAACTTGCATGATTTGAATGGAACTAACCCGGACTGACATTGTTTTCAGCAGAACTGCCATGGTGTTGTTTTTGTGTAGAATAAAGAGTTCTCGGAATCGCCTGAAAATCAACGGAGATTTATTTCAGAAAATATAAAAAATACCTGCAAGAAGATCCACACCAGGGGCCTTGGGCCAGCCCACGAGGGTGGGGGCGCGCCCCCCTGCCTCGTGGCCCCCTTGGTGCTCCACCGACGTACCCCCAGGTCCTATATCTTCCGTTTCGGGGAGAAAAAAAATCAGGGGGAAGGAATTATCACGTTTCACGAGACGGAGCCGCCGCCAAGCCCTAATCTCTCTCGGGATGGCTGATCCGGAGTCCTTTCGGGGCTCCGGAGAGTGGAGATCGTCGTCATCGTCATCATCAACCTTCCTCCATCACCAATTCCATGATGCTCACCGCCGTGTGTGAGTAATTCCATAATAGGCTTGCTGGACGGTGATGGGTTGGATGGGATCTATCATGTAATCGAGTTAGTTTTGTTAGGGTTTGATCCCTAGTATCCACTATGTTCTGAGATTGATGTTGCTATGACTTTGCTATGCTTAATGCTTGTCACTAGGGCCCGAGTGCCATGATTTCAGATCTGAACCTATTACGTTTCCATGAATATATGTCTGTTCTTGATCCTATCTTGCAAGTCTGTAGTCACCTACTATGTGTTATGATCCGGCAACCCCGAAGTGACAATAATCGGGACCACTCCCGGTGATGACCATAGTTTGACGAGTTCATGTATTCACTATGTGTTAATGCTTTGGTCTGGTACTCTATTAAAAGGAGGCCTTAATATCCCTTAGTTTCCAATAGGACCCCGCTGCCACGGGAGGGTAGGACAAAAGATGTCATGCAAGTTCTTTTCCATAAGCACGTATGACTATATTCGGAATACATGCCTACATTGCATTGATGAATTGGAGCTAGTTCTGTGTCACCCTAGGTTATACCTTCTACATGATGAATTGCATCCGACGTAATTTCCCATCACCAATCCAATGCCTACGAGCTTTACCTATATTGCTTGTTGCTTATTTACTTTCCCGTTGCTATTATTACAATAACTACAAACACACTATCGTTACTTTTATTGCTGCTACCGCCACTATCATATTACTTTGCTACTAAACTATCTTGCTGCAGATACTAAGTTTCCAGGTGTGGTTGAATTGACAACTCAGCTGCTAATAATTAAGAGTATTCTTTGGCTCCCCTTGTGTCGAATCAACAAATTTGGGTTGAATACTTTACCCTCAAAAACTGTTGCGATCCCCTACACTTGTGGGTTATCAAGACTATTTTCTGGCGCCGTTGCCGGGGAGCATAGCTCTATTCTTTAAGTCACTTGGGATTTATATCTGTTGATCACTATGAAGAATTTGAAGGACTCAAAAACCAAGATCTTACCCTCAACTACGAGGGGAGGTAAGGAACTGCCATCTAACTCTGCACTAGATTCTCCTTCTGTTATGAGTAAACTTGCGACACCTACTCCTGCTATTGAATCGGATATGTCGTATGTTCTTGATGATGCTACTTCTGCTATGTATGATAAAACTACCTCTATGCCTGATACTGTGCCACTAGGTGAATTTCTAGATGAACAAATTGCTAAGGTTAGGGAGAATGCAAATATAGAAACTGATGATATTTATGAAAGTGATGATGATGCTACTCCCAATAGATATGAATTGCATGTAGTTCCTGAGGGTAATGTTATGGATGAAGAAACTGCTAGAGACTTTCTTGCTTGCAATGATAGATATGATCTTAAGAAGTTATTAGCTAAGCTGAAGGAAAAGTCCTTAAATGCTAGAATGAAACATGACCCTGCTTTTGCTACTTCACCTATCTGTGTTACGGATAAGGATTATGAATTCTCTGTTGATCCTGAGTTAATTACTTTGGTTGAATCTGATCCTTTCCATGGCTATGAGTCTGAAACTGTTGTGGCACATCTTACCAAGTTGAATGATATAGCCACCCTTTTTACCAACGATGAAAAGATTCGTTACTACTATATCCTTAAGCTATTTCCATTCTCGTTAAAGGGCGATGCTAAGACTTGGTTTAATTCTCTTGATCCTGGTTGTGTGCGTAGTCCCCAGGATATGATGTATTACTTTTTTGCTAAATATTTCCCCGCTCATAAGAAACAAGCTGCCTTACGGGAAATATATAACTTTCCGCAAACTGAGGAAGAGAGTCTCCCACAAGCTTGGGGGAGGCTTCTCCAGTTACTTAATGCTTTACCTGATCATCCTCTTGAAATGCATGATATACTTGATGTCTTTTATAATGGACTAACCAATGCTTCCAGAGACCACCTGGATAGTTGTGCTTGTAGTGTTTTCAGGGAAAGAACGGTTGAACAAGCGGAATTACTATTGAATAATATACTGGCCAATGAAAATAATTGGACACTTCCTGAACCACCCCCTAAGCCAACTCCGAAGAAAAGATGTGTTCTATTTCTCAGTCCTGAAGATATGCAAGAGGCAAAGAAATCTATGAAAGAAAAAGGTATTAAAGCTGAAGATGTTAAGAATTTACCACCTATTGAAGAAATACATGGTCTTGACAACCCGACACAGGTAGTAAAGGTAAATTATCTTTATAGATTTGTTGAAGGTGATATTCCTCGTTATAAGTCTGCTAGCCAATGTTTAGATGAGTTTGACAGTTTTATTGTGAAACAAGAAAACTTCAATGCTTATGTTGGTATACAATTACAACACAATGCTTATATGATTGAACGCTTGAGTGATTATCTGTCTAGAGCTAAAAGTGAACTGAAACTCATTAGTATACATGCTTCTATGGTCACCACTCAAGTAGAACAAGTACTTAAGGCTCAGAATGATATCCTCAATGAATTAAATAGTAAGAATAATGACTATGTTGTTAGAGTTGCAACTAGAGGTGGTAAAATGACTCAGGAACCTCTGTATCCAGAAGGCCACCCTAAGAGAATTGAGCAAGATTCTCAGAGAGCTAATTTAGATGCACCGAGTTCTTCTAAGAAGAAGAAGAAAAATGATAGAACCTTGCATGCTTCTAGTGAACCTGTAGCTCACCCGCCTGAGAATCCCAATGATATACCTGTTTATGATGCTGAGACACAATCTGGTAATGAACATGAACCTAGTGATAATATTAATGATGATGCTCAACCTAGCAATGATAATGATGTAGAGATTGAACCTGTTGTCGATCTTGATAACCCACAATCAAAGAATTGACGTTATGATAAGAGGGACTTTGTTGCTAGGAAGCACGGTAGGGAAAGGGAACCATGGGTTCAGAAACCCATGCCTTTTCCTCCGAAACCATCCAAGAAAAAGGATGATGAGGATTTTGAGCGCTTTGCTGAAATGATTTGACCTATCTTTTTGCGTATGCGTTTGACTGATGTGCTTAAAACAAATCCTTATGCTAAGTATATGAAAGATATTATTACCAACAAAAGAAAGATTCCTGAAGTAGAAATTTCCACCATGCTTGCCAATTAGACTTTTTAGGGTGGAATGCCTAAGAAATTAGGTGATCCAGGAGTACCTACTATACCTTGCTCCATTAAGAGAAACTATGTTAAAACTGCTTTGTGTGATCTCGGAGCTGGTGTTAGTGTTATGCCTCTCTCTTTATATCGTAAACTTGACTTGAGTAAGTTGACACCTACTGAAATATCTTTGCAAATGGCTGATAAATCAACTGCTATACATGTCGGTATTTGTGAGGATGTGCCTGTTGTAGTTGCAAATGTTACTATTCTAACGGACTTTGTTATACATGGTATTCCCGAGGACGATAGTATGTCTATTATTCTTGGAAGACCCTTTTTGAATACTGCAGGGGCTGTTATTGATTGCAACAAAGGCAATGTCACTTTTCATGTCAATGGTAATCAGCATACGGTACACTTTCCGAGGAAACAACCTCAGGTCCACAGTATCAATTATAGTGCAAAAACTTCAACTATCACTATTGGAGGTCTTGAGTTTCCTATCCCGACTATCAAGTAGGCATATGATATTCTTATTGTTGGGGACATACATATCCCTGATACGTCTCGAACGTATATATAATTTTTTATTGTTCCTTGCTATTATTTATGAAGTCTTGGATGTTTAATGGGCTTTATCATTCACTTTTATATCATTTTTTGGACTAACCTACTAACCCAAAGGCCCAGTCCAGACTGCTGTTTTTTTGCCTATTTAAGGGTTTTGCAGAAAAGGAATATCAAACGGAGTCCAAATGGAATGAAACCTTCGCGAGAGATATTTTTGGAGAAAATCACGCGCGGAAAACGTCAAGACCAAGTTAGGGGACAGCTGGGCTGCCCTCGAGGGTGGGGGGCACGCCCCCCTTCCCAGGGCGCGCCCCCCTGCCTCGAGGCTGGGCCACACGGCCCCCGGTGCCCTCCTTCTTCCTATATATACCTACGTACCCCAGAAACTCCATACGTAGAGAGAAAACCCTAATTCCACCGCCGTAGCTTCTGTTCCCGTGGATATCCCATCTTGGAGCCTGTTCCGGGAGGGGGATCCATCACGGAGGCCTTCATCATCATCATCATCACCCTCACCATGAGTTGTGAGTAGTTTACCACAGTCCTTCGGGTCCATAGCTAGTATCTAGATGGCTTCTTCTCTCTCTCTAGATATAAATACCAAGTTCTCCTTGGTCTTCGAGGAGATCTATTCGATGTAATCCCTTTTTGCGGTGTGTTTGTCGAGATCCGATGAATTGTGAGTTTATGATCAAGGTTATCTATGAAAGATATTTGGTTCTTCTCTGAACTTTTTATATGTGCTCATAATATCCTTGCAAGTCTCTTCGAATTATTGGTTTGGTTTGGCCTACTAGATCTATAGTTCTTGCAATGGGAGAAGTGTTTGGCTTTGTGTTCAATCTTGCGGTGTCCTTTCCCAGTGACAGTAGGGGCAGCAAGGCACGTATTGTATTGTTACCATCGAGGATAAAAAGATGGGGTTTTCATCATATTGCTTGAGTTTATCCCTCTACATCATGTCATCTTGCTTAAGGCGTTACTCTGTTCGTATGAACGCAATACACTAGATGCATGCTGAATAGTTGTCGATGTGTGGAGTAATAGTAGTAGATGCAGAATCGTTTCGGTCTACTTGTCTCGGACGTGATGCCTATATACAATGATCATGCCTAGATAGTCTCATAATTATTTGCTTTTCTATCAATTGCTCGACAGTAATTTGTTTACCCGCCGTAGAATATCGCTATCATGAGAGAAGCCAATAGAGAAAACTATGTCCCCCGGGTCTATTCTCAACATATCAATCTACATCTACATTACTTTTCTTGCTTTTATTTGCTATTTTACTAAACCAAAAATACCAAAAATATCAACTATCATCTCTATCAGATCTCACTCTCGTAAGTGACCGTAAAGGGATTGACAAGCCCTTATTGCGTTGGCTGCGAAGTTCTTATTTGTTTGTGCAGGTGCGAGGGACTAGCGCGTGGTCTCCTACCGGATTGATACCTTCGTTCTCAAAAACTGAGGGAAATACTTACGCTACTGTGCTGCATCTCCCTTTCCTCTTTGAGGGAATACAACGCAAGCTCAAGAGGTAGCAATAAGAATTTCTGGCGCCGTTGCCGGGGAGGCTTACACAAAAGTCATATACCAAGTACCTATCACAAACCCTTATCCTTCGCATTACCTTTTGCCTCTCGTTTTCCTCTCCCCCACTTCACCCTTGCCGTTTTATTTGCCCTTCTTTCGCCGTGTGTTTACCGTTCGCTTGCCTCTTGTTTGCTTGTGTTGCTATGTGCCCTCTATTAGCTTGCATATTCGCTTGCTAAATTATGGATCCTCATCCACTTGCTAATCGCTGTAAGAGATCCCATTATGTTGAACCTAATGCTAGTGAGCTGCGTGCACTCGATTATCTTTATGAGGTTTTGCTCGAAATTTATGAATCTGGAAATTGTGAGGAACTGTTAAAAGAAAAAGTGATTCATGATAGCTTGTTAAATAAAAAGCATGATTGCAATGATGTTACTATAAATTCTATTAATGTCAATTGTGCTAATAATATGCAAAACCCTAAGCTTGGGGATGCTAGTTTTGCTATGTCTACTACTTGTTACAATGATCATGATTGGGGTGATTCTTCTTATGATCTTGGAAATTTATTTAGTCCCCATGATGAATATGAGATTGATAATAATGTTTGCAATAATATTGAAAGTGGGTTTGGAAGAGTGTCAACTTTAGATCCCACATATTTGGAGAATATTCAATCTTATGAATTTTTTGATAAAAGTGGGTTTGGAGAGGTCATGACTTTAGTTAATGTTAATCCCACTATTTTGGAAGAGTGTCAACTTTGCATGCATGTGAATCGTGTTGAGAATATGTTATGTGATAGCTATTTTGTCGAATTTGATCGTGATCCTACATGCAATTATTATGACAGAGGGAAATATGGTTGTAGAAATTTTCATGTTACTAAATTACCTCTCGTTATGTTGAGATTGCTATTGTTTCTTTCTCCTTCCTTGCATATGCTAGATCTTGCTTGTCTTGGTAATTTGTTTTCCTATAAGATGCCTATGCGTAGGAAGTATGTTAGACTTAGATGTGTTTGTCACATGTCTTATGATGCTCTCTTTGTGCTTCAATTCTTGTCTTTCGTGTGAGCATCATTGAATTATCAATGCCTAGCTAGGGGCGTTAAACGATAGCGCTTGTTGGGAGGCAACCCAATTTTGTATTATTATTATTTTTGCTGTTAGGTAATAAATATTGCATCTAGCCTCTCATTAGATGTGGTTTCATGTTTTGTTTAGCGTTTGTGCCAAGTAGAACCTTTGGTAAGTCTTGTGTGAAGTTTATATGATCTTGCTGTGAAAAACAGAATCGTTAGCGCTCGCTAAAGTAGTCGTGGGATTTTCCTGGAGAGTGATTTTTAGTTGATTCTTTTTGCTGCTGATTGGTATACAAATTGAGCAAATTTACCAATTTAGTTTGAAAAAATTTAGAGTTCCAGAAGTAGGCGAACCCTGCAGATTACTACAGACTGTTCTGTCTTTGACAGATTCTGTTTTTCGTGTGTTGTTTGCTTATTCCGATGCATCTATGAGTAATATTGGAGGATATGAACCACAGAGAACTTGGAGTACAGTAGGTTTAACACCATTATAAACAAAGAATGAATTCCTTGCTGTACCTTTGAGTAGTGATTTGTTTTCTCTTACTAACGGAGCTCACGAGAATTTTGGTTTAAGTTTTGTGTTGTGAAGTTTTCAAGTTTTGAGTATTGCTTTGATGGACTATGGAACAAGGAGTAGCAAAGGACTAAGCTTGGGGATGCCCATGGCACCCCAAGTAAATTCAATACAATTAAAATCCTAAGCTTGGGGATGCCCCGAATACATCCCCTCTTTCGTCTTCATCCATCGGTAACTATACTTGGAGCTATATTTGTATTCACAACATGCTATGTGTTTTGCTAGGAGCGTCTTGTATAATTTGAGTCTTTGCTTGTTAGTTTGCCACAATCATCCTTGCTGGACACACCTATTTGAGAGAGTTAAATATGGCCTAGAAATTATTAGAACACTCAATGTGCTTCACTTATATCTTTTGAGTTGAATAGTTTTTGCTCTAGTGCTTCACTTATATCTTTTAAGAGCACGGTGGTGGTAATATTTTGTAGAAATTGTTGAACTCTCATTCTTCACTTAGATCTATTTGAGAGTCTATTAAAACAGCATGGTAATGTGTTTAGGCTAAAGAAACTAGTCTTCACATGATAGACATCCAACGTCAATGTAGTAAAAAAAATCACACCAAGTGCATTGAATAGAAAGAGATGTTGGATGCTTGATAATTGTTTTGAGACATGAGGATAGTGATATTAGAGTCATGCTAGTGGAGTTATTATAAAATTGAGAAATACTTGTGTTAAGTTTAGTGATTCCCGTAGCATGCACGTATGGTGAACCGTTGTGTGACTAAGTTAAAGCATGAGGTATTTGTAGAGTGCCAACCTTTGTGTGGAGGTCGGGGGCGCGCGATGGTTAACTCCTACCAACCTCCCCCCTAGGAGCATGCGTTGATTGCTTTGTTTTAATGACTCGTAAATTTTTGCAATAAGTATATGAGTTCTTATGACTAATGTTGAGTCCATGGATTATACGCACTCTCACCCTTCCACCATTGCTAGCCTCTCTCGTACCGCGCAACTTTCGCCGGTGCCATAAACCCACTATATATCCTTCCTCAAAACAGCCACAATATTGTTCCTCAAAACAACCACCATACCTACCTATCATGGCATTTCCATAGCCATTCCGAGATATATTGCCATGCAACTTTCCACCGTTCCGTTTATATGACACGCATCATATTGTCGTATTGCCATGCATGATCATGTAGTTGACATCGTATTTGTGGCAAAGCCACCATGCATAATTCTTTCATACATGTCACTCTTGTTTCATTGCACATACCGGTACACCGCCGGAGGCATTCATATAGAGTCATACTTTGTTGTTGTAGTATCGAGTTGTAATATTGTGTTGTAATGAAAGTGTGATGATCATCATTTTTAGAGCATTGTCCCATGGGAGGAAAGGCTGGATCTATAAAGCCCCTCCGCAAAAAAAGGCCAAAAAAAAGGCCCCCAAAAAAAGAAAAAAAAGAAAAAAAGGGACAATTGCTACTATCTTTTTCCACACTTGTGCTTCAAAGTAGCACCATCTTCTTCATTGTAGAGAGTCTTATGTTTAGTCACTTTCATATAC
The DNA here is from genome assembly GCA_902687465.1 of Secale cereale. Lineage (NCBI taxonomy): Eukaryota > Viridiplantae > Streptophyta > Magnoliopsida > Poales > Poaceae > Secale > Secale cereale. The sequence continues at coordinate 855,633,125 of LR738710.1, read as the reverse complement.
TAGTGGGAATTTTTGTTATAGAACTTGGCTTGTATATTCCAACGATGGGCTTCCTCAAATGCCCTAGGTCTTTGTGAGCAAGCAAGTTGGATGCACACCCACTAGTTTCTTTTGTTGAGCTTTCATTCATATTTAGCTCTAGTGCATCTGTTGCATGGCAATCGCTACTCACTCACATTGATATCTATTGATGGGCATCTCCATAGCCCGTTGATACACCTAGTCGATGTAAGACTATCTCCCTCTTTTTGTCTTCTCCACAACCACCTCTATTCCACCCATAGTGCTATGTCCATGGTTCGCGCTAATGTATTGCGTGAAAGTTGAAAGGTTTGAAAATATAGAGCATGAAAACAAATGCTTGGCTGAAATCGGGGTTGTGCATGATATGAATATTTTTGTGTGATAATAAGGGAGCATAGCCAACACTATATGATTTTGTAGGGATAACTTTCTTTAGCCATAGTATTTTGAGAAGACATGATTGCTTTGTTAGTATTGTTTGAAGTATTGTTATTTCTTATGTCAATATAGACTTTTGTCTAGAATCTTTCAGATCCGAACATTCATGCCACAATTAAGAGAATTACATTGAAAAACTATGTTGGTTAGCATTAAACATAAAAAATTCTTTCTTTATCATTTACCTACTCGAGGACGAGCAGGAATTAAGCTTGGGGATGCTTGATACGTCTCCAGCGTATCTATAATTTTTGATTGTTCCATGCTATTATTTATGAAGTCTTGGATGTTTAATGGGCTTTATCATTCGCTTTTATATCATTTTTGGGACTAACCTACTAACCCAAAGGCCCAGTCCAAATTGTTGTTTTTTGCCTATTTCAGGGTTTTGCAGAAAAGGAATATCAAACGGAGTCCAAACGGAATGAAAACTTCGCGAGAGATATTTTTGGAGAAAATCACGCACGGAAAACGTCAGGACCAAGTCAGGGGACAGCTGGGCTGCCCTCGAGAGTGGCGGGCGCCCCCCCCTTCCTAGGGCACGCCCCCTGCCTCGAGGCTGGCCCACACGGCCCCCGGTGCCCTCCTTCTTCCTATATATACCTATGTACCCCAGAAACTCCATACGTAGAGAGAAAACCCTAATTCCACCGCCGTAGCTTCTGTTCCCATGGAGATCCCATCTTGGAGCCTGTTTCGGGAGGGGGATCCATCACGGAGGCCTTCATCATCACCATCATCGCCCTCACCATGAGTTGTGAGTAGTTTACCACATACCTTCGAGTCCATGGCTAGTATCTAGATGGTTTCTTCTCTCTCTCTGGATCTCAATACAAAGTTTCCTCGGTCTTCGAGGAGATCTATTCGATGTAATCTCTTTTTGCGGTGTGTTTGTCGAGATCCGATGAATTGTGAGTTTATGATCAAGGTTATCTATGTAAGATATTTGGTTCTTCTCTGAACTTTTTATGTGTGCTCATAATATCCTTGCAAGCCTCTTCAAATTATTGGTTTGGTTTGGCCTACTAGACCTATAGTTCTTGCAATGGGAGAAGTGCTTGGCTTTGGGTTCAATCTTGCGGTGTCCTTTCCCAGGGACAGTAGGGGCAGCAAGGCACGTATTGTATTGTTGCCATCAAGGATAAAAAGATGGGGTTTTCATCATATTGCTTGAGTTTATCCCTCTACATCATGTCATCTTACTTAAGGCGTTACTCTGTTCGTATGAACTCAATACACTAGATGCATGCTGGATAGCGGTCGATGTGTGGAGTAATAGTAGTAGATGCAGAATCGTTTCGGTCGACTTGTCTCGGACGTGATGCCTATATACAATGATCATGCCTAGATAGTCTCATAATTATTCGCTTTTCTATCAATTGCTCGACAGTAATTTGTTTACCCGCCGTAGAATATCGCTATCATGAGAGAAGCCACTAGAGAAAACTATGTCCCCCGGGTCTATTCTCAACATATCAATCTACATCTACTTTTCTTTTCTTGCTTTTATTTGCTGTTTTACTAAACCAAAAATACCAAACATATCAACTATCATCTCTATCAGATCTCACTCTCGTAAGTGACCATAAAGGGATTGACAACCCCTTATCGCATTGGCTGCAAAGTTCTTATTTGTTTGTGCAGGTGCGAGGGACTGGCGCGTGGTCTCCTACTGCATTGATACCTTGGTTCTCAAAAACTGAGGGAAATACTTACGCTACTGTGCTGCATCTCCCTTTCCTCTTCGAGGGAATACAACGCAAGCTCAAGAGGTAGCAATCCCCATTGAGGTAACCTAGTGTTATTCGAAAATTCTCCGGTTTCATGTTACTCGGAAAGAGTTTATTAACAAGACCTGATCAACCTTGTTAATGGATTCCTTTTGATGAGCATGGGATAGGTGAATCTAGATAGCTCAAACCTTCTGTACCCTCCTTTTACTCTCTGTTAATTAGGATAAATAAAAGAAAAATAGTATTTTCTGTCTGTTTCCAGACTTATCCGTGCAATAAAAAAATTATCCCGAAAATAAAAGTTCACCAAAAGCCATGAAAATGAAATATGATTTTTTCTAGAATATTTGAGAAAATATGGCACTGAACACACAGCGATGGGAGCCAGCATGTGGCCATGAGGGTGCAGGGCGCGCCCCCTGCCTCGTGGGCCCGACGTGGCCCCCTCCACTTATTCCTGCACCCATGCTCTTCTTCTTCCTCCCAAAAAAATTCCCAACCAGCTCAAACCCAAGTTCTAGCTCATCTTGCTGCCATTTTCGATCTCCTTGCTCAAAGCACCATTCACCAAACTTTTTGAGGAGATTGTTCCTTGGTATGTGACTCCTCCATTGGTCCAGCTAGTTTTTGTTCTAGTGCTCTATTTATTGCAAATTTATGCTGTTGTGGTGACCTTGTTCTTGAGCTTGCATGTCAAATTTTCTTGATCTCAAGTAGTTCCAATGCATGATATAGTCTCTAGGCACTTATAGGAGTTGTTGCTATCAATCTTGTTGAGTGTGGTTAACTTTTATTTTGAAGTTACTAAAAATTTCAGAAATTTTCAGAAAAGGGAAAATGTTAAAAAGATTGTTGAGGGGCTCCTCGAGCAAGAGCTCAAAGGAGAAGAAGAAAGAAGAAAACAAGAAGCCCAAGTATAATCTTCCCCGTATGGCGGAAGTTCGACCGTGTGAATGGCCTTGTAATGATTTCATGATGTCTGCCGGTATTTACGAAGACTTTTATTGGTTGGCAATTAATGCAGGCCTCACCGACTTCCTCAATGACTAGAAAGAACAGTATCTCCTACTCACCAATATTTTCACGCAAAGCTTTCATTTTCATTCTAGGAAAACACCACCTACGGTGGAGTTTCGCTTATATGATGTGGTTAAGGAGATATCACTTTTAGATTTTTGTGAAATATGCAAAGTACCCTTCGGAGGTAGACTTTATGAACCACGTCGTGAAGATGTTGAAGGGTTTATTGATATGATAGCTGTAGGGAAAACTAGACAAGTTTCAGGGGCAAGAATCACTAGTATACACTTCCCTGTTCTGCGCTACTTTACTTTATTTTGCCAGTAGATGTTTAATTGGTCGCGGGAACAGTGGGAATCTTAGTTCCCCTGATATTATCATTTTACGTCATGCTCTGTTCCGAGACACAACTTTTAGTTTGGGCGCCGTCATTGCCAAACGATTGAGTCTGAACCGCTCAAAGGGGCCCGTCTTTGGAGGCATCTTTGCTTCTCGCCTTGCTGAATATTTTAACATACCTATTAGGCATCATGAGAAGGAAGAAAAATTGCTTGCCCCTGTGTATCTAGACTACAAGAGTATGGTAGCTCATGATTTTATTGTTAAAGACAAGAATATGCAGCTTAATTATAAATTGAGGTTTGATGAAATATACTGTGAAATTGTTACCTTGCCTGCACCATCTTTGTTTGATCTGTCCACAGGCAAGTATCTCATTACATCAGATGCCTTCTACAAGTACCAAGGCCACGCACAAGCTTCAGAACCTGAGCCGGAGCCACCACTTGATCCTTCTCGTCAATCTGTTTATGGGTGGGAGCTGGATGAGCTCGCCAACCAGTGGCATCCAGAGAACACATCTCAATACACTGGAGGGAGTGGCTTCGATCCGTGGCCATAGACCAACTTAGGCCAAAATCCTAAGCTTGGGGGAGTACGTGTTTCTCACCGGCTTTACATTCATGTTCACACACTTATTCTAATTGTCGGTGCTCACACTCTTTCACTGTACCATCTGTCAAGCCACGATTTTTGGGATATTAATTTCCCAAAAGCGGACCTTGTGCTCACCAGCCCCAGGATTACTGTTAGCTGATGAGGCACCAACTTGTTACAGAAATTCCAAGCAGAATACAAGATATGTAGTACAAGACCATTCTGGCCTGTGAGTACAACATAAAGTTTCTAGTGATTGATGGCGGAAGCGTTTTATAGATCATCGGTAACTATGGGACTCCATTTCCCACAGGAACGGCTGACCGGGGTAACTCCTATCTTCGCGAGGCTGCTATCTCCATTAGCATAGGTTCCAGGGCTGCCATCGCATCATTCTTTCCCACGCAAGGAATCTGGCCAAGACAATAGCCAGGGACAAGCCAGTGAGTACTTTAAATGTACTCGCAAACATCATGAATATGGGTGAGACATAAACATGCTCGAGGATAATTTATGATCACTATGATAATAATGATATGACAGTCTATAAATGCAAGCAGGGCATCCGAGTAAAATGCATATGCAATCAGAGAGTAGTAACAAAATAAATAACCAGCATGCCACAGTCGGGCGTCTGAGCGACACCGCAGAAAGGGCTTATGGAAAAGAAAATAAAAGACAAGAATGCCATAGTAGGACGTCTGAGCGACATCACATAAAGGGCATATAAATAAAATGAATGCCACAGTCGGACATCTGAGCGACATCACATAAAGGGCTTATAAATAAAAAGAATGCCACAGTCGGACGTCTGAGCGACATCACATAAAGGGCTTATAAATAAAAAGAATGCCACAGTCGGACGTCTGAGCGACATCACATAAAGGGCTTATAAAAAAGAATGCCACAGTCGAACGTCTGAGCGACATCACATAAAAGGCTTATAAGGAAAAGTAAATAACGAAATGCCACAGTCGGACGTTTGAGCGACATCACATAAAGGGCTTATAAATAAAAAGAATGCCAGAAAATATCCGGGAGGTAGTACCGTCCCAAGGATACTCATTGTTCCAAAGAAGGGTTAGTCCATAATAATAAATCACAATCACCACCTGTCACAGGTCATAAATAAAGTTCTGGCTTAAAAGTTTCTCCTCCGAAGACCGACACTAAGACCGACCCCAGACTGTAGTCCTTAACCATGGACACGGCTATTCGAATAGGTTTATATCTCTACAGAGGGTGTACTCTTTACCCACGAATAACGGATTTCCTATAGTCCCTCTGGACTAATTTCCGTCTACGGTCTTTTAATTTGAAGACGCACCTGACTGCACACACCAGCCTAACTTACCAGTGTCTGGAATCACCCACGACACTAGTTAAGCCAAACTTTAAGTGGGGAGGCTACAACCTCGACTAGCATGGGATCACAAAAATTTATAACGCGCGAGAAAACCGGGGAAGCTATCCCCTTCGGCTCCAACCGAAACACTCATGCCCCCGGACCCGGTGGCCTACCTACCGGATGCAACCGGTATCTTCCACCGAGGCCTCTCTGTACGGTGTGTGATAGAACAGGGGTCGACAATTTACTGAACCGTACCCTACCTGTAGCAGGGACACGTGGTAGTACGAAACAAGTATGGGGGTTACTGGAACAAGACTCAATCTATGGTCGACTCAGGAGGTTTCAGCTTTACTGTATGGTTAGTGCCACAATATTATTCACAGTCCCCTGACAGGGTCACACCCCTCATGCTACATCCTGCCTTACTGCACATCCTCGCCACAACGAGATGTCAGTCACGTGGTCGGTTCACCGGAACACAACCTTCCTTCGGACTCCATCCGAACTATCATCAGGCATATGTGGTATGAGAAGTGGTTGTTGTCCCCAATATCACATACATAAGAGCAAAAGATTATTCACCACATGTTGATATGCAAGAGTATGATTTCCACATGAAATAACGTTACTCCATTTGAGTATATCGATGGAGTTCCTATGTTTCAGCAAACAACACACAACGTATAACGTAACAGGGTTCAAGATGCTTGCCTTCAAGTAGAGGGGAGGAGAAAAGCATTCCAAGAATTTTGGAAGTTTTCTCCCTCTTCAAAATCCTAAAAGAAATAAAAGAAAATCAATACATAGACTTAGAATAGCCCAAAAAAGTTGTCTGGAAAATTTTCATATAAATATGAAAATAAACTAGACAATATTTGGGAAACAACAGAAAAAGAATCAAGTCATTATGATTTTTATTTTAAAAGATATAGCCAATCAAAGTTCAGTCAACTCTGGTTTTAATAAAAAACCAGAAAAAGGAAAACGTATCGGCTGAGAAAATGTTTCGGGGAAGGGAAAACGTACTTTGGGGAGTGCGCCTCCACCTACGCCCGCGTGGACTGGCGCCGTCTCACTGACAAAGGGCCCAGGGGGCCCACTGGTCGGGTTTGACCAGTCGCCCCCTGCCTCCTTCTTCTTCAGGCCGAACCGAGGCGGAGCTCCGGCGATCAACGCCGGTGAACGAAGGCTTTTCAAGGGCACCTGATGGCAGGGATGGATTCGCCGGACTGGGGTGGTCCTCCCGGTGGTCGAGTGGGCGACGGAGGTGTAGGAAAACGACGGCGACGAGCCTCGCGGCGGATGGCGGCCTCGGGTGGTTTGGGGCCGTGCTATATGGTGGCTCCCGAGTTAGTTTGAGGCGATGGGCGGCTCCACAGGATCGTAGGGAGTCGAATGGTGGTGTTGGCTGGGCGGAAGGGGCTCAGGTTGTGACGGAATGGACTAGAGTGCGGCGGCGGCCGTACTCGTCGGAGATGGAGAAGAAAACCTCCTCGGGGCGATTGGTTGCTATGGGGACGCTCTGTGGGGTGGCTAATGGTTGCCTGAGGCTGCGGAGGGGCTCGGGACATCCTTAAATAGGTGGGCAATGGCGGTTAGGTGGCGGCCGTGGATAAGATCGCCGGCGACCGCCATTCTGTAGCAGCAGGAGACGTGGCAGCGACGAACGCTTGTGGACGGGCCTGCGGATGAGCTCGCACTGCTCCAGGGGGCAGCTGGCGAGCGCGCGTGGCTTGGGCGGCGCCGACACATCCCCAAGCTTAATTCCTGCTCGTCCTCGAGTAGGTAAATGATAACAAGTATAATTTCTGTGGTGACATGCTATTAACCATATAAGGACTTTTTATAGTCACATGACAAAAGCTTACTGAGACAATGAATCTGTAGTAATTAAGTTGCCTCATGAGAAAATCACAAAGAACTGAAAGTTTTACAATATGATACTGAAACATCAAATAGATTTGTAATGAGCATGGTGTGCAAATATGATAAAGTGATATCTCGCTTGCTCCCTTTAGTGAAGCAAAACATAAATGCAGGGGCACCTCCAAGGTTTAAGTGATGACTAGACACAATGATTTTAGAATAAACGATATCACAATCATGCAAAAGACAATGCTACTTTGGGACAATGCACATTACACTCAGAATGACAATCATGCTCTCAGTAGTTGGTGCTTAAAGAAGGCGGAGACTCTCGAACCGTGGCTTTTGTTGGCAAGGTTGAAAACCCGTGGTCGGAAACAAAGACAAAACATGTACCAGAGCTCTTGGCTTTAAAAATAGAGGTAATAATTATTTTATTTTTTTAGATTATGCATATTTCGTCAACGAATGCTAGCAGATAACTCAATTACTTCTCGATCTGGACAAGTTTCGAGGAACGGCTCCCGAATGAAGACGATCACATCCTCTTAATCTCCTTTGTTTATCACTGCCAAAGTTTTCTGATTTCTCATGAACAAAGCGTGAAGGAGGGTTTGTTTGTTTGTATTATTTTTTAATGAGCCGGGCGCACTCTATGCCAGTTCCTTCTCGTATTATGGGTTTGCACATTAGACATGCAATCCCGGGGTGAAGCTTGTCCAACTTAAAAAGATCATGAATTAACTACTACTTCCTCATGAGCTAAAACAGAGGCACAAAATAGAAATGCTTTTTTGAATAATTTCGAGATGGTACATGAAAGTCTTCGTTAGGAATGGCAGGTAAATACCACGTATAGGAAGGTATGGTGGACTCATATGGCATAACTGGTTTAAAGGATTTTGGATGCACAAGCAGTCAGTCCGCTTAGTACAGGTGGAGGTTAGCAAAAGACTGGGAGCGACCAACTAAGAGAGCAATGACGGTCATAATCATGCAGAGCGACAAAGCAACATTGAATCAGGCATGGAAGTTATATCGCTACTCAGAAATAAAAGATCATCAAGGCTTGACAGACTTTCTTTACAGTCTTTAATATGCGTGAACATACGCCAAGTCAATCAAAATAAATTCTTGAAGGAAGATATTACTAAACCATACCACATCATAGGCAAACAAATCATGTTGATACTCCAATAACACATTGGGAAACCCCCAGCTATTTGAGACTAACCATAAGAAAACATGAACTACTAAGCGCCATTATGCCCGTAGCATTTTTTATCATAGACATATCGACCAATGCAACAGAAGCAAACTCTCTTAATAAGATAAGCATGATAACTAAAGAGAGTTCAAGCAACCAACTAAACAAAAGCTCTTTAAAAGGATAAGCATGAAAACTAAGAGCTGAACATGATAGTAGCTATTGAAAGACCACGAACATACACAGCAAAGATAAACATGAAAATTCTATGTTGTGTTCTAGGTTGAAGTGGAGCGTGTCTCTCTCCCACACAAAGAAAGATGAGTTCCAACTCGTTATGAAAAGCTAAAGAAAACTAAAAAGGAAAACTAAAAGCAAGACGCTCCAAGCATAGCACATAACACATGAAGTGATAAAAATATAGTGGAACGAAAGACGAACTGATAATTGTTGATGGAGAAGGGGATGCACGGGGGCATCCCCAAGCTTAGACGCTTGAGTCTCCTTGAATATTTCTTGGGGGTGCATGGGGGCATCCCCAAGCTTGAGCGTTTGACACTCCTGAATCTTTTTATCATCTTCCCTCGCACACTTGAAAACTCCCTTCATACATAACTCATCATAATCTGATTAGCGAGGTTAGTACCCTTAATAAAATAATTGTTCCTTGCTGGAAATAAAGATATTCTTGAAGGTCTACTGTTTCTCAAGATTGCCAAAAGGTTTTTGCAAAGAAAAAGCAAGCTCAAGGTTTGCAAAATGAAGGAAAGGCAAAACAGGACAGAATTTGTGAAAAACAGAACAGCAGGTAGTAAATGATTTTTTCGGGGCACTTCTGCAACTCTAATAAAAAAACTCAGAACAGACGCTCGAAAGAAAATTGTATAGAGCACGCTGTCGAAAAAATTCAGACCAAAAAGATGATCTGGTGATTTTATACGAATTGTTCTATCCAAGGACAGAATCTGTTTCCTGGACAGCATGTCACAACTTTTGAACTTTCTTGCAATCAGAGGCTACACTTGGCACAAAGTTGAAAAGTAAAGATACAATGATGATGCTACTGTAGTAACAACATCAAGACACAACAAAAAGAAAAATAAAAATTTATTCATTGTGGGCTGCCTCCCAAAAGCGCTTTCTTTTATGCCTTTAAGCTAGGCATAATGCATAGAGATCAAGTTTTATCAAGAGTAAAAGAATAGCTAGCCCGTATAACGGACTCAAAAGGTAACTTAATCTTTTTTCGAGGGAAATGTTCCATCCCTTTCTTGAGAGGGAATTGGAATCTTATATTCCCCTCTTTCATGTCAATGATAGCACCAACGGTGCGTAGAAAAGGACGTCCCAAAATAATTGGACAAGAAGGTTCACATTCAATATCCATAATAGTAAAATCAACGGGAACGTAATTGTCATTGACAACGATAAGAACATTGCCGATCCTCCCCAAAGGTTTCTTTATGGAAGAATCAACAAGACGAACATCAAAAGAACAAGAATCAAAAGGTTTCAATTTAAGCATATCATATATTCTTTTGGGCATAACAGAGGTACTAGCTCCAACATCACATAAAGCATAGCAAGAGAAGTTATTCAACTTAATTTTAATCATAGGATCCCAACCATCTTCTAGCTTTCTAGGTATGGAGGCTTCTACTCTAAGTTTCTCCTCCCTAGCTTTGATAAGAGCATTAGTGATATGCTTTGTGAAGGCAAGGTTAAGCGTGCTAGTGCGGGGATCTCTAGACATCTTGTGAAGGAAATTAATAACTTCGGTAAGAGTGCAATTGTCAAAATCAAGGTCACTACTATCAAGTAAAGTGGTAGTGGTGTCCTTTAGGTTCACTTGTTTGGTTCTATGGTCATAGCATCACCATTAATAGGTCCAATGGGACCAGGAGTGCATTGGGTGCTAAGAGTTTGGATATCCTCAACAACTTGGATAGTAGCAACAGTGTGGTGGGTAGGAAGGTTCTTAATTCTATCTTCTTCCTCCCTTTCTCTAGCCCATCTCTCTTTAAGTTTAGCCAACATCCTAATGTTTTCATTAATTTGTACTTGAATAGCATTCATAGGAGTGACCTTCCTCTCCTCAAGAGGAGAAGTTCTAATTTTAAGCAATTCTACCTCATGGGCTAAATTGTCTACCTTCGAAGAGAGACCATCTAGTTTGTTTAGTTTTTCTTCTACACTCTTATTAAAGGCTTTTTGGGTAGTGATAAAATCTTTAAGCATAATCTCTAGTTCAGTAGTGGAGTTCTTGGTGCTAGGATAAGCATTGTTGTTCCCATAAGAATTAGAGGGGAACGGTCTAGGATTGCTACCAAAGTTACTCCTATAAGCATTGTTGTTGAAATTGTTTCTAGAGATAAAGTTCACATCTACTTGTTCTTGAGCAATCAAAGAATTTAAAGGAACATCACGAGGATCAACAGAAGATTGCTTCGAAAGTAGAGACATGATCAAGTCAACTTTTTCATTTAGGGAGGAAATCTCCTCGACAGAGTTTACCTTCCTACCTATTGGAGCGCGTTCGGTGTGCCATTGGGAATAATTGGTCATCATCTCATCGAGAAGCTTCGTGGCAGCACCAAGTGTACTTGACATAAAGGTTCCTCCCGCGGCCGAATCTAACAAGTTTCGCGAGGTAATGTTCAAGCCTGCATAAAAAGTTTGGATAACCATCCAAGTAGTCAAACCATGAGTAGGTTAGTTCTTGACAAGAGATTTCATACGTTCCCAAGCTTGGGCAATGTGTTCATTATCCAATTGTTTGAAATTCATTATGTTACTTCTTAGTTGGATAATTTTAGCAGGTGGATAGTATTTTCCAATAAAAGCATCTTTGCACTTGTCCCATGAATCTATGCTATTTCTAGGCAAAGATTGAAACCAAATTTTAGCTCCTCCTCTCAAGGAGAAAGGAAAAAGCTTAAGCTTAACAATATTACCATCTATTTCTTGGTACTTTTGCATATCACAGAGTTCAACAAAATTGTTTAAGTGTAAAGCAGCAGCATCTCCAGCACCAGAGAATTGATCTTTCATAACTAGGTTCAGTAAAGCAGGTTTAATTTCATAAGAAGGTGCTGAAGTGGCAGGTGTAGTGATAGGCGTGCAGATAAAGTCATCGTTGTTGTGACTAGTGAAGTCACACAACTTGGTGTTCTCGGTGGAACCCATAGCAGCAAGCAAGCAAGATAACTATTTTTGTGATTTTCGATAAAGGATACTAAAGCAAAAACTGAAAGGTAAACTAACAAGACTAAAAGCAAAGGTAAAAGATAGCGTGCAACTCCCCTATCTTGAAGAGTGGAGTCCCCGGCAACGGCGCCAGAAAACTTTGGTTGATGGCTTCTCGCCCCTCGTTGGTTACCCCAAGTGGAAGGTTTGAGATGCAGTGTAGCGGTAGTTTTCCCTTGGCAAAGATACCAAGGATCGATTTCCCTTGAGACTCCTAGTTTCAACAAGAAGGTGTCAACTGCTAACGGCGCTAGATATTAGCAATCAACTTGGACCTGCACACAGATACAAATAACTTTGCTCCCAACGAGTACAGAGAGGTTGTCAATCCCTCCGGCCTTGTCGTTTACAAAGGGTCAAATGCAAGAGATAATAGTGATAGGTAAAATTGTAACTAGTATGTAAAAGCAGAAAGTAAATAGCGGATGTGATCAGTGATGGTAATATGGACCGGGGTCCCATGATGTTCACTAGTGATGTCTCTCTCCCAAAAGACGATAAAACAGCTATGTGAGGTAAATCAAATTACAGCTGGGCAATTGACAGAATTATGTGCGCAAACCAATGCTAACTATGTTGCAAGAAAGGTAGAGGTTCAAAGCATGGGCGGTACGCCAAGGCAAGTAGACCGAAATCCATCTGCATCTACTACTAATCATCCACCTTGAGATATCTATCCAGAACATCTCGCTGGTATTAAGTTGCGAGTCCCACCCATAGTGTAAACTCAAAGCAACATACAACTGCATTAAAAGAACTTTGCGTAAAGTAAACAATCACAAGCACCGTTGTTTTCCCCCTTGTGGCAACAGCACATCCCCTAGACTCATGTTTCTGTCACTCAAGCTAGTCATCGAGGGGCATGAACCCACAATCAAGCATAACGTTCCCTCTTGGAGTCACTACCTACTACTTGGCCAAAGCAATAAATAGCAATGGAGAACATGCAAGAATTACTTACGAACATAAATATAAAAGAGGTAAATCAAATATATTACTCAAACACAATCTGAACATAATCTCACAATCCATCGGATCCCAGCAAACTCAACATAGCAACAGCATAAGGATTACATATGTGCCTCGATCATGTAGGGCAGCTCACGAGGTCTAATTAGTGAAGCACAAGAAGGGGAGGAGAACATCACATAGCTACTGGTCATGGACCCATGGTCCAAGGGAGACTACTCACAACTCATCCGGGATGCGTCCATGGTGGTGGAGAGGCTCCCGGTGGTGATCCTCCCCTCCGGCAGGGTGCCGGGAAGAGTTCTCCTGGTGCTCCCGATCTTGGAAGCGCGGCGGCGGCGGAACAGAGATGAGATCGTGAAAAAGGGTTCCGTCCTCGAGGGTTTCGGGACGCGTGTTAAATATATGCCAAAGGGGGGCATCAGCGGAGGCCTGGGGGGCCCAGGCGCCCCCCCGGCGTGGCCAGGAGGGGGGCCGCGCCACCAGGGCGCCTGGAGCCCTGGTGGCCCCCCTCCGGACCTACTTCGGCCGTGTGGAAGCTTCCGGAACGCTAATTTTTTATATAATTGTTCTGGAATTTTTCTCGCAGTTTACGTGATGGGAAAACCTGAAATACCGTGGCAGGGATCCACTGTGATCGCCGGCGTGTCGCCAAAAGTGCTCTGACGACGGCGCTGTGGAGTCCCAGAGGAAGCTTGGCGTGTTCTTATGTGCGGATAAGGCCGGGTGCGGCACTGCGGGTGAGTTGGGGCCAGGGGTGCGACGCGGAGACCCGAGCGCACGCACGTGCAAAACGCGCGCTCTCGGCGCGCCCACAGCACGCACGCTACGTGCTCGGCGATATGCCAAGGCATGCAAGGGGGCTCCAAACTACAAGGGGATCAGTAGGGTGGGGTTATAGGTTGGAACAAACTCAAGAGACATGTTTGTCTAGTCAGGGGATCAAGTTCATAGCATAAACCAGAAACCAAGCCAAAACTGGTCATGTACTCAGGGTGTTTGACAAAATGCCAGTGGCGTCTAGCTAACTCTTGGGGTGGCCAAATTTACCAGATGGTTGTCTCCTTGGATGAGTAAGAGGGTGGTGGGGTTAGTTTATCAAAAGCAAAAACTTGTTAGTGCACGTTTTGCAAGACTACAGTTCTGGACAGAAAATGCAGAGCATTGTTTCATGAACCAAAACTATCCCAATAGGCCCACTCTCCTGGACTTAAGGGTTTTGCAAGAAAGGCTATAAGCATGAGGAAGCTCAATAGCACTGGAGCAAAATAAACTAGGGTTGCAGTGCAAAATACCAAACTAGACCAGAATGGAAAAGAGGTTGGTTCACTCAAATTTTTCAAAGGACCTACATGGATTTTTGCATAAAGTTGAATAACATACTCCTATGAACATCCCATAATTTTGGTGGAAGCATTAGAGGAATAATTAAAGGGGTTGTAGTGCAATCTGGCCTACTGAACCAGCTTGGAAAATATGTTGTGGTGCTCAAAATATTAAATGAAATAAATATATTCTTGCATAAAAGTGATCTAACAACATTAAATGACATCTCTAATTTTTTGTTGGAATTTTAAATAAATTAATCATGTGGTTGCAGTTCAAAAGAGGCCTTAAAACTAGGGGCAACCATTTATATGGGAAGATAATTAGAGGGACAAATATAGAATTAATCCTGCTGATATAAGCAAAGTTTTTAATGGGTGCATAAGAGGATCTAATATTAGCTGGAAAGTTTTCACTAGGGGTAAAAACTCCAACATAACAGAACAAGAATGGTCCTGGAATTCCAAAGAAACACCTAGCAGAAGAAAATTTTAATTACCTGGCAAAATTTTAGTTATTAAAACATGGTTAAATTTTTGGGGTGTTACAACACTACCCCCCTTAAGAAAAATCTCGTCCTCGAGATTTGTTAAGGGTTGTCATAAGATCTACTACTGCCACAAAAGATACTAAAATTTTACTGCTCTAATAATGCAAATAAAGCCACTACAGTGCATGAGCAAACAGTGGTGTAAACTGCAGTGTTAAACACTGGCGCGGTACGGGAAAAGAAAAATCTACTGTCGTGGAAAACGAGATATTTCTACTTTGGGATATAGTAAATTTAGAAATGGTATATTCCAAATTTACAAATACGCTGGTCGCACCCGAGAGCACAGTGCTCTCACTGGCTGACAGGCGGGGCCTGGACCCACTGTCAGCCTCTTCTTCTACCTCTGGTTCTCTCTTCTCCTCTCTCCCGCGCGCTTTCCCGCACTTTCTCCACCGGCGACGGCTAGCTCGTAGGGCATCTAGGCCGTACTTCCGTAGTGCGCGGCGTGCTAGCTGCCGGTGCAGCGTGCACTCACCTCGCGGGCCAGCGTGCTATCGGCACTGCTCGCGGATTCGCCTCCGAACACCGGCGGTCGAGCGTCGAGCGGCGCTGGTGGACTCCGCCCACCGTACACCGATCTCGAGCTATAAAATGGCCGAGGTGCTACTTCTTCCTCCTCACACCTGTCCTTTCTTCTTCTCCTTTCTCCCTCTCCTCCATTTGTGTTTGCAGGAGCTCGGGTTGAGGCTCTAATGGCGGAGGTGATGCCGGACTGGTGCATGGTCCTAGTGTGCGTGGGGTTGGCGGCATTGCTGGGGGTATCTACGCTCTTGTGTGCGATGATCCTCGACGATCGTCGTGATGCGGAGGCTCGAGTGCTAGCTCTCCGCGGCGGCGGCGATCATGGAGATTAGGTGAGAGTGTCAGGTGCTAATGGTTGTTAATGCGCGGTAGTTGTTCAGTGCATGAATAAATTCCCACAAGTTTCTTCCCAAGAGACTGTGGTGTGCAAGGGGGTGGTTGATGAAGCAGGTGTAGGCGGAGTAGCAACTTAGTGTACTGTGGGGAGTGGCCGGAGTTGTATTACTGTTGTTGTGGTGTTGCGCGATAAAAATATTTATGTTAAGAAGATGGACAAGATGCAACAACTCAGGAAGAATTTATTTAGCACACGATGCGACTCACAGTTCTCAAAAAAAATACGGGTATAACCACATAGAAGTTACGTCTAAAATATAAACGGTAAATGAACAGGGTCCTGGGAAAAACTCTCTGGTGCCGGGGGACACTCTTCTTCTATCGGTGGGAGCGGGTTGACCAGTTGATGAATGTGCTTCTCCTGCCCGGGCCTCAGTGGTCTGCCGATAGCGATCCGAGGATTTAAATCGGCGAGGCTCTGGAGATAACCCATCATCCACTGGTTCAGACGCTCTTGCGCGATGACATACTGCGTAAGGTTGGCTAGCACTGGGTCTCTCTCAATACGCCCACCAGGAAAAGATGATGCTTCTCCGGGTGCTGCACGGCTTGGAAAGTAATAATATCCTCGCTCGCTGGCATAGGGCACCGTGAATCGAAGGCGAGCAAGCGCTTCACAAGCGGCAGCCTCTATGGTCATCTGTGGAGTTGGCATGGATTTCCCTATGAAGGAAACCTCTGTGGGGTCTTGGTTTGGGTTTGCGGGTGGGATGTGTACCACTGCCCAATATTTCGAGGTGGATGGTGTGATCCTTGATTTGAGCAGCTCATACTGGGGTGGACGGGTAGCACTCATGGTACTGCAGGTAAAATCCCACAATATCTTCACGAAACTACCTGGGGATGCCTCAGGAGTTCTCAGGTAAATACTAGGGATCGGCATGGTGAAGAAGATGGCTGTGAGAGGAGAGCACCAGGTGAGGGATGCTCGGCAAGGTTACGCTGCGGCCTATATATAGCAGCCTGGTTGGTTTATAGGGTTATGGTGAGGGCATCCATATCGTCGGTCCCGCTTTATGGGGTCGGCGTCAAAGCTACAGGTACTCACGTCTTGTAAAAAGACGTGTTTGCTGTAGGGGTTGTCGGTGAGGTGCTCTGGAGGTTACACCTAGGAAAAGAAGAAAAGAATTCGCACACTAACACAATAGTGCACGAGTGCTACAAGGGTGCAAGAATAAACTGTATTTACATAACGGCATACAGGTTACAACACCACTACTCGGGTGATCTAATCAACCTCGTTTATATCTAAGCAGCCTTGCCTGGTGGATGCTGAAGCTTCTCCGGGAGCTTCATCGTTGGGATTGGCTGGTGGTGGCTGAGAAGGTGCAGGGTCGGGGCAGTGATGATGTCCCTCGCGAGGATTGTTTGCCACAATCCCGTTGGAGCGTGTGCCAAACAGGCGACGCATCACTATTGGAGACACCAAGGCATTCTGGTCAATGACCGAGGCAGGCCTCGGGGACTCGATTGGTTGTCCAAACAACACGACTGGGTTGTCGATGCCGGACTCATCTCGTCCTCTTGCTGGGGCTCGGCGAAGCAGTTCCCCACGAGCTGTGATCAGATCAAGAGTGATTTGTTCGAACAGTTCCTCGAGTACACTAACATAGCGTACCAGATGCAATAATGCAGGATCCGTCTCGTGGTCTCCGCTCGCAACTCGGGGAGGCCTACCATACCCATTACGACTGGGATAGTAGTAGAATGAGCGACAGTTAACTCTGGGCGACAGGTGCCTGAGTTGAACTATAGCCTCTCGAGCAGCTAGTTGGATAGCTTGCGGCTCAAAGGAAGTTGTCCTTTCGGTGAACCTGTAGGGGCGCTCTGGTGACAGACCCCTACCGTAGATGTGCACAGTGGCATAGAATTGACGGCTTTCACCGCCCATGGAGTCTTGGTACACAACATATTCTGGGGGCTCTTCCATCGCAAAGGCATGACGGGTGAGATTTGCGAGCACGGTCACAAAACCTCCAAGTTTGGTTGCTGTGGTTTCATTGTGGACAATGGGTCCTGGCATTTTAGCTCGGTATGGGTGTAGAGGCTGTGTGGTGTTGGGTTTGGGGGCTAGCGTGCCCTATTTATAGGAAAGGACGGAGTCTTCCTTCGCACGCTTGCGGAAGGAACTGTTTTGGTGTCGGTCACTGGCGCGTGATCGATAGGCTAGGCTGATAGGTTGGGCACCGACTGCCAAAGGTGTCGGTCCACCGTGTGGGTATCTTACGCGGGAAGCTTGGCTGGGATTGGAATATGGTTTGGTGTGGTGGTTAAATGTAGGTTTTTGGACCTGGCTAAGATAGGATTAGCCAACGGTCAGCCTGGCTCTGATACCAAGGTAGTCAGGACCGGATTTTCGGGATATTAATTTCCCAAAAGCGGACCTTGTGCTCACCAGCCCCAGGATTACTGTTAGCTGATGAGGCACAAACTTGTTACAGAAATTCCAAGAAGAATACAAGATATGTAGTACAAGACCATTCTGGCCTGTGGGTACAACATAAAGTTTCTAGTGATTGATGGTGGAAGCGTTTTGTAGATCATCGGTGACTATGGGACTCCATTTCCCACAGGAACGGCTGACCGGGGTAACTCCTATCTTCGCGAGGCTGCTATCTCCATTAGCATAGGTTTCGGGGCTGTCATCGCATCGTTCCTTCCCACGCAAGGAATCTGGCCAAGACAATAGCCAAGGACAAGCCAGTGAGTACTTTGAATGTACTCGCAAACATCATGAATATAGGTGAGACATAAACATGCTCGAGGATAATTTATGATCACTATGATAATAATGATATGAGAGTCTATAAATGCAAGCAGGGCATCCGAGTAAAATGCATATGCTATCAAAGAGTAGTAACAAACTAAATAACCAGCATGTCACAGTTGGGCGTCTGAGCGACACCGCAGAAAGGGCTTATGGAAAAGAAAATAAAAGACAAGAATGCCACAGTCGGACGTCTGAGCGACATCACATAAAGGGCTTATAAATAAAATGAATGCCATAGTCGGACGTCTGAGCGACATCACATAAAGGGCTTATAAATAAAAAGAATGCCACAGTCGGACGTCTGAGCGACATCACATAAAGGACTTATAAATAAAAAGAATGCCACAGTCAGACGTCTGAGCGACATCACATAAAGGGCTTATAAAAAAAGAATGCCACAGTCGGACGTCTGAGCGACATCACATAAAGGGCTTATAAGGAAAAGTAAATAACGAAATGCCATAGTCAGACGTCTGAGCGACATCACATAAAGGGCTTATAAATAAAAAGAATGCCAGAAAATATCCGGGAGGTAGTACCGTCCCAAGGATACTCATTGTTCCAAAGAAGGGCTAGTCCATAATATTAAATCACAATCACCACATGTCACAGGTCATAAATAAAGTTCTGGCTTAAAAGTTTCTCCTCCGAAGACCGACACTAAGACCGACCCCAGACTGTAGTCCTTAACCATGCACACGGCTATTCGAATAGGTTTATATCTCTGCAGAGGGTGTACTCTTTACCCACGAATAACAGATTTTCTGTAGTCCCTCTGGACTAATTTCCGTCTACGGTCTTTTAATTTGAAGACGCACCTGACTGCACACACCAGCCTAACTTACCGGTGTCTGGAATCACCCACGACACTAGTTAAGCCAAACTTTAAGTGGGGAGGCTACAACCTCGACTAGCATGGGATCACAAAAATTTATAACGCACGAGAAAACCGGGGAAGCTATCCCCTTCGGCTCCAACCGAAACACCCATGCCCCCAGACCCGGTGGCCTGCCTACCGGATGCAGCCGGTGTCTTCCGCCGAGGCCTCTCTGTACGGTGTGCGATAGAACAGGGGTCGACAATTTACTGAACTGTACCCTACCTGTAGCAGGGACACATGGTAGTACGAAACAAGTATGGGAGTTACTGGAACAAGACTCGATCTACGGTCCACTCAGGAGGTTTCAGCTTTACTGTATGGTTAGTGCCAAAATATTATTCACAGTCCCCTGACAGGGTCACACCCCTCATGCTACATCTTGCCTTACTGCACATCCTCGCCACAACGAGATGTCAGTCACGTGGTCGGTTCACCGGAACACAACCTTCCTTCAGACTCCATCCGAACTATCATCAGGCATATGTGGTATGAGAAGTGGTTGTTGTCCCCAATATCACATACATAACAGCAAAAGATTATTCACCACATGTTGATATGCAAGAGTATGATTTCCACATGAAATAACGTTACTCCACTTGAGTATATCGATGGAGTTCCTATGTTTCAGCAAACAACACACAATGTATAACGTAACAGGGATCAAGATGCTTGCCTTCAAGTAGAGGGGAGGAGAAAAGCATTCCAAGAATTTTGGAAGTTTTCTCCCTCTTCAAAATCCTACAAGAAATAAAAGAAAATCAATACATAGACTTAGAACAGCCCAAAAAAGTTGTCTGGAAAATTTTCATATAAATATGAAAATAAACTAGACAATATTTGGGAAACAACAGAAAAAGAATCAAGTCATTAGGATTTTTATTTTAAAAGATATAGCCAGTCAAAGTTCAGTCAACTCTGGTTTTAATAAAAAAACCAGAAAAAGGAAAACGTATCGGCTCAGAAAACGTTTCGGGGAAGGGAAAACGTAATTTTCGAGTGCGCCTCCACTTACGCCCGCGTGGACTGGCGCCGTCTCACTGACAAAGGGCCCAGGGGGCCCACTGGTCGGGTTTGACCAGTCGCCCCCCGTCTCCTTCTTCCTCAGGCCGAACCGAGGCGGAGCTCCGGCGATCAACGCCGGCGAACGGCGGCTTTTCAAGGGCACCTAATGGCAGGGATGGATTCGCCGGACTGGGGCGGTCCTCTCGGTGGTCGAGTGGGCGACGGAGGTGTAGGAAAACGACGGCGACGAGCCTCGCGGCGGACGGCGGCGTCGGGTGGTTTGGGGCCTTGCTATATGGTGGCTCCCGAGTTAGTTTGAGGCGATGGGCGGCTCCGCAGGATCGTAGGGAGTCGAATGGTGGTGCTGGCTGGGCGGAAGGGGCTCGGGTTGTGACGGAACGGACTGGAGTGCGGTGGCGGCCGTACTCGCCGGAGATGGAGAAGAAAACCTCCTCGGGGCGATTGGTTGCTATGGGGACGCTCTGTGGGGTGGCTAATGGTTGCCTGAGGCTGTGGAGGGGCTCGGGACATCCTTAAATAGGTGGGCGATGGCGGTTCCGCGGAGGCCGTGGATAAGATCGCCGGCGACCGCCATTCTGTAGCAGCAGGAGACGTGGCGGCGACGAACGATTGCGGACGGGCCTGCGGATGAGCTCGCACTGCTCCAGGGGGCAGCTGGCAAGCGCACGTGTCTTGGGCGGCGCCGACCGTGGCAGGGATCCACTATGATCGCCGGCGTGCCGCCAAAAGTGCTCTGACGACGGCGTTGTGGAGTCCCAGAGGAAGCTTGGCGTGTTCTTATGTGCGGATAAGGCCGGGCGCGGCTCTGCGGGTGAGTTGGGGCCAGGGGCGCGACGCGGCGACCCGAGCGCACGCACGTGCAAAACACGCGCTCTCGGCGCGCCCAGAGCACGCACGCTATGTGCTCAGCGATATGCCAAGGCATGCAAGGGGGCTCCAAACTACAAGGGGATCAGCAGGGTGGGGCTATAGGTTGGAACAAACTCAAGAGACATGTTTGTCTAGTCAGGGGATCAAGTTCATAGCATAAACCAGAAACCAAGCCAAAACTGGTCATGTACTCAGGGTGTTTGATAAAATGCCAATGGCGTCTAGCTAATTCTTGGGGTGACCAAATTTACCAGATGGTTGTCTCCTTGGATGAGTAAGAGGGTGGTGGGGTTCGTTTATCAAAAGCAAAAACTTGTTAGTGCACGTTTTGCAAGTCTACAGTTCTGGACAGAAAATGCTGAGCATTGCTTCATGAACCAAAACTATCCCAATAGGCCCACTCTCCTGGACTTAAGGGTTTTGCAAGAAAGGCTATAAGCATGAGGAAGCTCAATAGCACTGGAGCAAAATAAACTAGGGTTACAGTGCAAAATACCAAACTAGACCAGAATGGAAAAGAGGTTGGTTCACTCAAATTTTCCAAAGGACCTACATGGATTTTTGCATAAAGTTGAATAACATACTCCTATGAACATCCCATAATTTTGGTGGAAGCATTAGAGGAATAATTAAAGGGGTTGTAGTGCAATCTGGCCTACTGGACCAGCTTGGAAAACATGTTGTGCTGCTCAAAATATTAAATGAAATAAATATATTCTTGCATAAAAGTGATCTAACAACATTACATGACATCTCCAATTTTTGGTTGGAATTTTAAATAAATTAATCATGTGGTTGCAGTTCAAAAGAGGCCTTAAAACTAGGGGCAACCATTTATATGGGAAGATAATTAGAGGGACAAATATAGAATTAATCCTGCTGATATAAGCAAAGTTTTTAATGGGTGCATAAGAGGATCTAATATTAGCTGGAAAGTTTTCACTAGGGGTAAAAACTCCAACATAACAGAACAAGAATGGTCCTGGAATTCCAAAGAAACACCTAGCAGAAGAAAATTTTAATTACCTGGCAAAATTTTAGTTATTAAAACATGGTTAAATTTTTGGGGTGTTACACCATCCATGCTTAGTTTTAATTTCTTTTTCTTGGTCTTTTTCTGTGTGCTAGAAAAACCCAGAAAAACAAAAAAAATATTAGTTGTAGCTTCTAGCTAGTTTACTTTCTTTGCCTGTAGTAGTAGTTAAAATGAGAAAACCCAAAAAGATTTCCCGTTCTTCTTTTTGCTTGTTGGGAGCTTTCCCGTGTAAATAGTTTCTTTTCTTTTCTTTATGGGTTAAGAGTAGAAGACCATGATTAAAATGCTTAGTGGCTCTCATATGCTTTGTTGTTGATTTAACCTTGAGCCATTTTACCTTGTCTTCTCTCTTGTATTAAATGCCTGCAGATTCCAGCTTAGTCCAATGCATGTGCACTATTATTATTATCCACACCATTCGGTCATGCGAGTGAAAGGCAATAAGGATGATATATGATGAACTAATTGAGATGAGAAAAGTTGGTATGAACTCGACCTCTCTTGTTTTTGTAAATATGATTGCTCATCGTTCCTGATTCAGCTTGTTATGAATGAAACATGTTTGCAACGACAATTAGAGATCATAGCTGCTTATGCCATGCTTAATTAGCTGAGAGTTTATAATGGTCTATCTTGTGTGTCAACATGATAATAAAATGGTTGTGATGTGGTATGATGGGTGGTATCCTCCTTTGAACGATTTAAGTTACCTGACTTGGCACATGTTCATGCATGTAGTTGAAACAAATCAACATAGCCTCACGATATTTATGTTCATGGTGATTTATATCCTACTCATGCTTGCATTCATTGTTGATTAATTTTAATGCATGTTCATGACCGTTGTTGCTCTCTACCTGGTCGCTTCCCAGTCTCTTTCTAGCTTTCATCTGTACTAAGCGGGAATACTGCTTGTGCATCCACTTCCATAAACCCCAAAGTTATTCCATAAGATTCCACCATACCTTCCTATATCCGGTATTTACCTGCCGTTCCAAGTAAATTTGTATATGCCAAACTCTAAACCTTCAAATGAAATTCTGTTTTGTATGCTCGAACAACTCATGTATCAACTAGGGTTGTCTATATCTTCCATGCTAGGTGGGTTATTCTCACGATGAGTGGACTCCGCTCATCATTCATGAGAAAATGGCTGGTAACCGGGATGCCTATTCCCATGCTCAAAATCATAATAATTAAACAAAACTCCCCCATGGCTGTTGCTGGTTTGGACGGTCCCGTTGTTTCGGGCTAGCCATGGAGTGTGCTTGTTGGTGGTTGGGGGAGTATAAACTTTACCATTCTGTTTGGGAACCGCCTATAATGTGCGTAGCATGGGAGATATCGAGATTCTTGGTTGTTATGTTGACAATGAAAGTATACTGCTCAAAATGTTATTCAATCTCTATTTAAAAATCGAGCTCTGGCACCTCTACAAATCCCTGCTTCCCTCTGCGAAGGGCCTATCTATTTACTTTTATGCAGAGTCATCATCCTCTTATCAAAAAGCACCAGTAGGAGAGCACCTCTGTCGTTGCATGTATTACTATTAATTTGCATTGAGTATGATCGTGACTGGATCTCTTTTACCATGAATTACAATGTCTAGTCAGTCCTTGATCTTTAAAGGTGCTCTGCATTTATGTTTTGCGGTCTCAGAAAGGGCTAGCGAGATACCATCTTGTTATATCATATCATGATTGTTTTGAGAAAGTGTTGTTATCCGAGGTTTATTATTATTGCTCGCTAGCTGATTATGCCATTGATGTGAGTAGTCTTGAGACCTGAAAGTTTTGTGAATGTGGTTAGTTCATGATCTTGTTGAAAACCTGAATGCTAGCTTACATATTTACAATAACAAGAGCAAACAGAGTTTATCAAAGTTTTTCTTTATCACTTTCAGTTTATCAACTGAATTGCTTGAGGACAAGCAAAGGTTTAAGCTTGGGGGAGTTGATACGTCTCCAACGTATCTAATTTTCCAAACCCTTTTGCCCTTGTTTTGGACTCTAACTTACATGATTTGAATGGAACTAACCCAGACTGACGATGTTTTCAGCAGAATTGCCATGGTGTTGTTTTTGTGCAGAATAAAAAGTTCTCGAAATCGCCTGAAAATCAACGGAGATTTATTTCAGAAAATATAAAAAATACCTGCAAGAAGATCCACACCAGGGGGCCTTAGGCCAGCCCTCGAGGGTGGGGGCGCGCCCCCCTGCCTCGTGGCCCCCCTGGTGCTCAACCTACGTACCCCCAGGTCCTATATCTTCTGTTTCGGGGAGAAAAAAAATCAGGGAGAAGGAATTATCGCGTTTCACAAGACGGAGCCGCCGCTAAGCCCTAATCTCTCTCGGGAGGGCTGATCCGGAGTCCGTTCGGGGCTTCGGAGAGTGGAGATCGTCGCCATCGTCATTATCAACCTTCCTCCATCACCAATTCCATGATGCTCACCGCCATGTGTGAGTAATTCCATCGTAGGCTTGCTGGACGGTGATGGGTTGGATGGGATCTATCATGTAATCGAGTTAGTTGTGTTAGGGTTTGATCCCTAGTATCCACTATGTTCTGAGATTGATGTTGCTACGACTTTGCTATGCTTAATGCTTGTCACTAGGGCCCGAGTGCCATGATTTCAGATCTGAACCTATTATGTTTCCATGAATATATGTGTGTTCTTGATCCTATCTTGCAAGTCTATAGTCACCTACTATGTGTTATGATCCGGCAACCCCGAAGTGACAATAATCGGGACCACTCCCGGTGATGACCATAGTTTGAGGAGTTCATGTATTCACTATGTGTTAATGGTTTGGTCTGGTACTCTATTAAAAGGAGGTCTTAATATCCCTTAGTTTCCAATAGGACCCCGCTGCCACGGGAGGGTAGGACAAAAGATGTCATGCAAGTTCTTTTCCATAAGCATGTATGACTATATTCGGAATACATGCCTACATTGCATTGATGAATTGGAGCTAGTTCTGTGTCACCCTAGGTTATAACTTCTACATGATGAATTGCATCCGACGTAATTTCCCATCACCGATCCAATGCCTACGAGCTTTACCTATATTGCTTGTTGCTTATTTACTTTCCCGTTGCTATTATTACAAAAACTACAAAAACACTATCGTTACTTTTATTGCTGCTACCGCCACTATCATATTACTTTGCTACTAAACTATCTTGCTGCAGATACTAAGTTTCCAGGTGTGGTTGAATTGACAACTCAGCTGCTAATACTTAAGAGTATTATTTGGCTCCCCTTGTGTCGAATCAACAAATTTGGGTTGAATACTTTACCCTCGAAAACTGTTGTGATCCCCTACACTTGTAGGTTATCATGGAACTCTCAATGAAAGCACCAATGTCGGTGTCAAAACCGATGGATCTCGGGTAGGGGGTCCCGAGCTATGTGTCTGAGGATCGATGGTAACAGGAGGCTGGGGAACAATGTTTACCCAGGTTCAGGCCCTCTTGATCAAGGTAATACCCTACTTCTTGCTAGATTGATTTTGATGAATATGATTACAAGAGTTGATCTACCTCAAGATCATAATGGCTAAACCCTAGGAGTCTAGACTATGATTCTGTTGTTTCTCTTCTACCTTAGCCCCTATGGACCAAAATCTTTAGTTTATATATGTACCGGAGGGCCCTATGGTTTGTACATAACCATCTTGTAGAGGAAGGAAAGATTACACCCGAACCTAAAACCTACCATTATACGTATACAGGAGTCATATCCGGATACAAAAGATGATCTTCAGCAATGATCTTCACGGCCCACCCTTCCGACCCATCACGAGTTATCCGGCCACATGAGGACCCATCTATCCAGGACTCCCTCAGCCATATTGGAGAGGCGGAGGCAGGCCACAAGAGGTGGCGCGCGGCCCCCTAGCAGTCCGAATTAGACAAGGGGTGCGGGGCGCGGACCTCCTTTCCTTCTCCCTCTCCACCTCTTTCCCCTCTTCTTTGAGGAGGAATTCTACTAGGACTAGGAGTCCTAGTAGGACTCCTCTCTTTGGCGCGCCTTAGGGCTAGCCGGCCTCCTCTCCCTCCCTCCTTTATATACATAGGCAGGGGGCACCCTAGAACACACAAGTTATTCTTAGCCGTGTGCGGTGCCCCCTCCACAGTTTACACCTCAGGTCATATTTTCTTAGTGCTTAGGCGAAGCCCTGCGCGATCTACTTCACCATCATCGTCAACACGCCGTCGTGCTGCCGGAACTCTCCCTCGACCCTCTACTGGATCAAGAGCTCGAGGGACGTCATCGAGCTGAATGTGTGCTGAACACAGAGGTGCCGTACGTTTGGTACTTGGATCGGTTGGATCGTGAAGACGTTTGACTACATAAACCGCGTTAATACAACGCTTCCGCTTTTGGTCTACGAGGGTACGTAGACACACTCTTCACGTATCGTTGCTATGCATCTCCTAGATAGATCTTGCGTGAGCGTAGGAAATTTTTGAAATCATACAACGTTCCCAACAATATACACATGATCATTGCCTTGGATATCGTCATAACTATGCGCTTTTCTATCAGTTTCCCAACAGTAGTTTGCTTACCCACGTTCGAGAGAGAAGCCTCTAGTTAAAACTATGACCCTCGGGTCTACCTTTATCATATATTAAAAATCCAAAAACACTATTCTGCAATTTATTTACCTTTATTTTATTTTGTGTTTTTGTTTATCTCTATCACTACGAGATTTGATCCTTGTCTTCCAGACACCTTGCTTACAGACTCCTTGTCTTCCAGACTCCTGGTGGAAATGGAACAACCGTGCGTACGTTGTGGACTCGCTGGTGGTAGTGCCTATTGCTTCCAAACTCCTTGTCTTCCATGTGGGCTATTTTTCTTTTTCTTTTTTCCTATATTACGGCCTTTGGCCACTCGGCCTGCTTTCTGCAATCACGTACATGGGTTCTAGGCCTCTCGTTGTAGGATGGCCGGATGGACCATGGGGGGCGAGACAACTAGAATTTTGTGTGTACGAACGAAATTATGCGTGGTACCTAATCGCTATTAAGGGGTAACGAGATCGTTAGGGGGGGTCTAGTCCCCGGGCCCCCTCGTCCCACCTTAGAATCGTCCCTGGTCGAGAGGTGATGGAACGGAGCATCGAGGGACCCACGGCCTCACCACATAGCCACCCCTGGCCTCGCCACTTGGCCACGTGGGCCTTATTGGGCTCCCCTAGGTGGGGCTCGGGTCCTTTGGAAGTTTCTCGACTCAAAACTTTTTCTGGATTTTTCTTTTCGGGATTTTTGGAGCTCCCTAAAATTTATTTCACTGAAAAAAAATTGACTATGATTTCACTGAAAATTCAAAAACATGCATAAAACAACAACTATCATTGGACATTGAGTTAATAGGTTAGTCCAAAACAATAATATGAAATGATGCCAAAAATATACCAAAATGATATAGACATACCAATAAACAGTAAAAAAAATGATACATTTGAGACATATCTGAAGGAAATATGCCCCAGAGGCAATAATAAAGTTGTTATTTATATTTCCTTATATCATGATAAATGTTTATTATTCATGCTAGAATTGTATTAACCGGAAACTTAGTACATGTGTGAATACATAGACAAAACAGAGTGTCTCTAGTATGCCTCTACTAGACTAGCTCATTGATCAAAGATGGTTATGTTTCCTAGCCATAGACATGAGCTGTCATTGATCAACGGGATCACATCATTAGGAGAATGATGTGATGGACAATACCCATCCATTAGCTTAGCAACTTGATCGTTTAGTTTTACTGCTATTGCTTTCTTCATGACTTATACATGTTCATATGACTATGAGATTATGCAACTCCCGAATACCGGAGGAACATCTTGTGTGCTATCAAATGTCACAACGTAACTGGGTGATTATAAAGATGCTCTACAGGTGTCTCGGAAGGTGTTTGTGGTGTTGGCATAGATCGAGAATAGGATTTGTCACTCCGAGTGTCGGAGAGGTATCTCTGGGCCCTCACGGTAATGCACATCACTATAAGCCTTGCATGCAAATGACTAATGAGTTAGTCACGAGATGATGCATTACGGAACGAGTAAAGAGACTTGCCGGTAACGAGATTGAACTAGGTATTGAGATACCGACGATCGAATCTTGGGCAAGTAACATACCGATGACAAAGGGAACAACGTATGTTGTTATGCGGTTTGAACAATAAAGATCTTCGTAGAATATGTAGGAGCCAATATGAGCATCCAGGTTCCGCTATTGGTTATTGACCAGAGGTGAGTCTCGGTCATGTCTACATAGTTCTCGAACCCGTAGGGTCCGCACGCTTCACGTTCGATGACGATCGGCATTATGAGTTTATGGGTTTTGATGTACCGAAGGTAGTTCGGAGTCCCGGATGAGATTACGGACATGACGAGGAGTCTCGGAATGTCCGAGACATAAAGATTAATATATTGGACGACTATATTCGGACACCGGAAGTGTTCCGGGTGTTATCGGATAAAACCGGAGTGCCGGAGGGGGTTACCGGAACCCCCCGAGAGAGTATGGGCCATAGTGGACCTTGAGGGAATAGAGAGAGGCAGCCCATAGGGATGGCCGCACCCTCCCCCTACGAATCCTACTTGGACTAGGAAAGGGGGGATGTGCCCCTCTTCTTCCTTCTCCTCTCCTCCTTCCTTTCCTACTCCTAGTAGGAATAGGAAGGGGGATTCCTATTCCTACTAAGAGTAGGAATCCTACTCCTGTCGCGCCATACTTGGCCAGCCGCACCTTCCCCCTTGCTCCTTTATATACGGGGGCAGGGGGCACCCAAAGACACACAAGAAACATTGTTCTAGCCGTGTGCGGTGCCCCCCTCCACAGAAACACACCTCGGTCATACCGTTGCAGTGCTTAGGCGAAGCCCTGCGCCGGTAGCTTCATCATCTCCGTCACCACGCCGTCGTGCTGACGAAACTCTCCCGTGAAGCTCAACTGGATCAAGAGCTCGTGGGACGTCATCGAGTTGAACATGTGTTGAACGCGGAGGTGTCGTACGTTCGGTGCTTGATCGGTTGGATCGCGAAGACGTTCGACTACATCAACCGCGTCACTAGACGCTTTCGCTTTCGGTTTACGAGGGTACGTAGACACACTCTTCCCTCTCGTTGCTATGCATCTAGTAGATAGATTTTGCGTGATCGTAGAATTTTTTTTGAAATACTACGTTCCCCAACAATATCACCATCCCACCATCTCCTCACGCCCCACCCTCTGGTACCAAGCGTGGAGACTAATCTCTCACCGACAGGTGCGGCTCTGTGTTTTTTAGAGTTACCAAACACTTTATTGATCTATGTGAACAAAAGGAGGGATACATGCGGGTTAGTGAGCCATAGGTGGCGACCCGGATCGTGCGGGTTAACGAGCCATAGGTGTGGCTTTGTGTGGGCAGACTCACTCGTGCAAGTGTGGGAGCAACTAGTTAACGAGCACTCCTTCGGGAGGCTCGTAACGATCAGCGCCACTTGGCGCGCTCTTAGTCATTCGCCATCTGTCGCGCTCTAGGCGCTCCCTCCGGATTTTATTTTTTTTATTTTTTCCGCACGCGTCTTCGGCTTTTTAAACAGGTTTTTTCGATGTTTTGGTTTTCCACTGGTCTTCCTTACCTTTTCGATCAAAAAAATTGAAAGAAAAATTGCGCGAGAAAACGTATTTTTTCGCGAGAGTCACGGTTTTGCTTTCGCGAGAGTAACGGCCGTGCCTCTCGAAAACGGAAAAAAACATGTTTTCTGTTTCTTTTCCTACGTGAGGGTCATGGTTTTGCTTCCGCGAGAGGCACGATTGTGCTTTCTCGAGAGTTACAGCCATTCCTCTCGAAAACGAAAAAAAAACGCGTTTTCTGTTTTTTTTTTCG
>LR738710.1:855584402-855603040 GCA_902687465.1 Secale cereale | reverse complement strand
AGGGTCACGATTTTGCTTCCGCAAGAGGCATGGTTGTGCTTTCGCAAGAGTCACGGCCGTGCCTCTAGGAAACGGAAAAAAAATGTGTTTTCAATTTTTTTTTCTTTCATGAGAGTCACGGTTTTGCTTCCGCGAGAGGTACGGTTGTGCTTTCGCGAGAGTCACGGTCGTGCCTCATCGGAAATGAAAAAAAAAACGCGTTTTCTCTTCTTCTTTTTTCCGCGAGACTCACGGTTTTGCTTCCGCCAAAGGCACGGTTGTGATTTCGCGAGCGTGCCTCTTTCGAAAATGGAAAAAATCAATGCTCCCAGTTCGGTTTTTTGTCCGTTTTTTTCGTGAAAAAAAATTCATCAAAAATCTATCAACATGGGATCTAATTTTGAATATCTCGACGCGAGGAATCCAACGGTTTGAACACACGGTTTAAGAGATAAAACATTTTAAATAAACAGTTCTACGAAAAAAGGAAAAGCTCTCAGGTTACGACAAGTGGCACACATGCAGCGCGTCACTTGTCGCAACCTAGGATTTGGATGATCTTTGCAACAAGTACTCCTCAATTAGTGGTTTCGCTCGTGCCATCCTTCTAGGTCACTTGGTACAAGTGGGCTTGGGCCTCATGGCCGGAGCGATGGGCCTCTCTCATACAACCGTATTACCAACCCATTTTTAGTGCACAGAAAGTTCTCACTGTCTAATCCATGCATCAGTGCATACACGACAAACATTTTAATACATATGGCTCCATCAGTATAAAATTAATGCATCCCGCACATTTTATTTCAAACTTGCTCACAACCAAATCAGTCGATCATAATCATTCCACCTGTGCAAGCTAACTATTTCAGTTCATGCACCAGCAAAGAAATTTCTTCTATGCATTTAGTATAAATTCCTTCTAAGCTAATCATGCTTGACTATACACGTTATATCAACTTCTTCTAAGCATGCTACCTAAAATGTCCAAACAAAACTGAAACCTTTAGGCTAACAAGTTTGAAAACCCAACATGTGTTAATTATATTGCATAACTGATTCACGAAAATTAACAGCTTTACTCGGGGACCCAAAAACATGATGCCTTCAAATAACTATCCAATGGTGCGTAATTGCACAGCGCAGGCACATTGCATCCAAATAAGCATGGTTCCGCAACCACCAAGAAGCCATGCAGCTCAAAACCTTGGCATGTTTACACATCATGTGTGTTTATCTGAAAGGTGGTTTGACATCGTCTTCGCCTTTTGGCCACACTACGAAACTTACGCATCTGGGAATAAAAGAAACTGGTAAAAGAAGAAAATGCAGTTATAAATTTATTTTACAACCCATCTAAGATGTTTCTTCGATCATCCCTATGCACGGTACAAACACTGATTTGTCCCTTTATGTCATGTGGATACCGAAACAGAAATCAATGTTGAGATTTTCGCTCTGCTGCGGTAGGTACGCCGAAAGCAACAAAGATTTGAATAGAATGGAAGAAATGTTTAGACACTCGTGGCTGCCATTTCCCTTGTGCATATGATATTAATAGTCTACCTGCAACGCAGGAAACATGTCAATATGAATCATACACAAGGAATTATTAATGAGAACAGATGCAAAACAATTATTGGCTTGGAACATATATGTATATGACAGGAAGTTCGCAGTTCACAGCATCTTGATACTCACAACTAAAAAAGGAACAAAATGAAACATTTTGCAGGCAAGCTAGTCTTTTGCAATTGAAGTTCTCAAAATAAAAGGTTTCCACAATGTAGTTACCAGTAAATTCTAGTAAGTTTATATTAGTCTACATTGAATCCCTGATTTCCAAATATGAAAAGACAGGTTATGCATACCATGTCAAGTTCTTAACCAAGCCATCAAAATAAGTCTGCTTGTCGTCACAATTCTTAGCAAGGAATTTTATATGTTAATCGACCACTCCTGAGTTCAAACACTACAGCTAGTCCAGAAATCACTATCCCAATAAGTACTCCACCACATTACCAGATATACACATCACCTAGTATCCGGCCTCAGAGTTCCAGCACTTGATCTGGTCTAGAGATCAGGACGCCCACTACTTAACCTCAGCACATTACCTAACATCCGGTCTCGTATGGACTTAATTCTGTCTATAAACACATTATGTTCCAACTAAGGACTTAAGCACTTCTATGTATAATTTCGAGCACATTGTACAAGAAAATAGTGTGTGAAGCCCTCCCTGACACTTAGATCAGGGTGTGTTTGGTTGAGTTTGAGTTTCTTTTGTTCATGACGAGCCCGTAACTAGACATCTCTGGGAGTTGGCCTGCTGGCCTCTCCTTGTTTTTTTTTCTAATTCCTTTTCAATGATAATGACACGCAACTCTCCTGCGTTGTTTGAGAAAAAAATTAGTATGCGAGTGACTACATTCAATGAAAAGACTAGCTCCAATAGAATATGGAGTATGGATGGTATTATATGTTCTCTGCATGAGTATACTATGTTCAGAACTTACATACATGGCTATATTACTAGTATAAATGTTACCTGCACAGAACTTGACTAAGGGCTAGCTGACTGAATCCTCTGGAACAACTGAATCCTGAATAACACGATCTGGGTCCAATTGACCACTGTAATAACTAGACGGAACTGCAGATAGTTCCAATTTTCCAGTCCACTCCTCGCCAGGCTTCAGAGTAATCGCCTTTTCTATAGCAGCTGCTTCCACACATACCATGCGTTTATATTCGTCATCCCCAAAATCTGCCATTGCCTTAGCTTTTTTGTCCCATGGGTTCCAAACAACTGTAACCAAGAAGAAAAGGAAGAAACTCTTTAAAATCATTCTTCAAAGATTATAATGCAATAATTTATTATAGTTCTGAGAAAACAAATGTAAGAGTTCACCATACCAGCATCTGGAAGGCCTCCTTTCCTCACAACAAATGTTCTTTTCTTCTCATGATCAATAATGGCAATTTTTGACGGCGTGCCCAGATATATTCTGTCCAACTGTGGATTTTACAGATGCTTGAGTTAGAAAGTGGGATGCAAAGAAAAATGAAAAAATAGTAATATGATTCAAATGCCTTGGTAACGCACCTCAGATTCAAAAACAATAGCATCGCCTTGTTCAGTGAAGCGGGCCCTATCTTGTAAGTTGTCTAGGTAATCCAGAGTTTCCAGGCCTTCTACTCGTATCTCACTGAAATATTAGAATGGAATTATGACGAGAGAAAAAAGAACTACTACAAAAATGAGGCAGTTAACAGATGTGGCAATTATGGAATGTTTAGATTTGGGACAAACAAATTTAGGATTTGGGACAAACAGTATTCTACTTCTGTTACGAGATCACTTCAAACTCTTGATATTGTTCTTTTATTCTGATAGTGAGCTGAAAAACATACCTTATATCAGAAATTGAGAAGTACGTGTGATATGCAAAGGTAAAAGAGAATGGCTTTCCATCTGCATTGGTATTCCTTATACGTGAAGTCAGCATCAGATCTCCACCAGGTCCAAGTGCAACCCTCAGACGGTACTCAAAACTACAACGAAAGAATTGCTCTTATGGATCCATTTGAAAACACAAATTATAACGAAAAAAATATGCCCAGTTTCTACAATAGCATGAATCCACTATAAGTATGCAGTTATTTAGGATGCCCACCTATGTGGCCAGATCTTTAAGTCTTCATCAGTAGGTTTAAGGATTAAATCGATGTAAGCTCTACTAGAGATTGGTACTGGAAATGGTGGTGGATCAGTGTCAACAGCCCAGATCTTGTTCCTTGCAAATCCATGAGCTTCCAGATGTCCGAAGTTGGAAAACTAGAACGGGGAAGTACTTAGCAAAAATAAAATCAGACAAAACAGAAGAAATTAATGAAGCAAAAGAGTAAAAAGCAGGTTCAGAAAACAAAACTCTCATACCTGAGGAAAGCAGATTGGTATACCTCCACGTATAGCTTTTGGAGGTTTGAAAATAGCCTGACGGAACAATCAAATCAGTCAAGCAAATATTAGGCAATCGAGAAGATGTGGGATCAAGATTCCAGTAAAATTCAGATCCACATATATTTTGATGTTGACAAGGCAAAATGAAAAGCAGGGAAATGCTAATTTGGAATATCGCCATCGCCACATCATAATGGCATATATGAGAAAGATGGTAATGAAAATTATGTAAAGATTGTTTGACTTACTGCACTGAGATGTCAACCATAACTCAAGATAAAACTTGCTATTGACAGCACATTTTTGCCCTAGCATCGAACGGATAAGTACTGAACTAGCTTTCAGAATAGATATGTATTTGTATGTTATAAAGTTCTGGATGATAATCAATTCAAGTCAGGACTTAGACATGATTGATAATCGAAACAATGCTGAGATAATATTTTAAAAGCACTGACATAATTTGAACTTAAGGAAAACAACGGCACCTTATTACTAACGAAAAGCAGCTCCTCCCCATGCTCATCTTTCCATGATGTTACATGGCCACCATACAGGTACACCTGGCAGAAATAACACATATAGGACTAAATAAGTAAATAGCTTTTTTTAGGGCTAATGACAGTGGGAACGGCTCCCACTGACCTTTTTCTTTTATTTTATTATTAAATGCCAGGGGTCAACTGTACAATTTTTTACATATGAGGGTGTTAGAGCTTGTAACAGGTTAACTAAAAAAATCTCTCAAAAGGTGGTCATAACTTCTTAAGTCACATTCATTTTGTATCTTCTTTTGAGGTTTGGAGCTCAACCCCTATTTTGGATGGGTAGTTGCTGTTTGTTTCTGTCAAAAGTTGTAACGGTCACACAGTTTTTTAGTCTGTTGCGACAATCATGAAATCCAGGTTCATTCTGTAGCAAATAGGACTCTGGAATGCACAAAGAAGTGGGCAGATACTTTATAGTAAGCTTGTTGTTCTATTTTAGTGTCATTTCTATTACTATCAGATGTCCATCAAGTGGAATATTCATGCCGCAGACTAATAATTATGCCATGAAGAAATACCTAATTTTTTTGTTGCAAAAGCATTCCGAATATCCCAAAGAGCAAAAAAACAATGTGCCCAACTATAGTGATCTGAGTGTTGAACTTCCAATAGCCAAGCCTTGTGGAACAGCAATAAAACATAGGTTACTTAGCCCATTCGTCTTCTTCGTATACATTTGATATGCCAAAAAATATGGACTGATATATCTAGTGCATCTCAATAGGAGCATGTCCGGACAGTAGGAAAAGCATGATTAGCGTAACTTCTAAATGACAGGTGGAATAATAACCATGGCAGTAGGGTCAGAAACTTAAAAATCAATCGGAACAACATCACAAATGATCGCTAGCTCACCACCCATCATTTCTGTACATCTCAAACTCTCACCTGGCAATTTTACCTATCCACTAGTGCCGACCTCATGGCCTTCTCCATGAATTGTAGCAGAAACTAACATCATGGCAGAAGCCCAAATAGCTGCCATACTCTATTCATCATCAATGTCTGGATAACTGAGTGATAAAGTAGGCAACAGGAGGTAGATCGGAGGAGGCTCGGATTTTTTTTAATTATCTGACCGGTTTGCTTGATAACCTCACCCATCACTTCTATGGGTACAGTATTGCAGGTTTGGAGAATCATATAACGATACGGTAAACTGAAGTACCAAAAAACAGAAAAGCATATGCCGTGCTTCACATCACTCCATTATAGATCACAGTGGACATTTTTTTTATCATGTTGTTGATTTCTCAATCACCATTAATAACTTAAGGCGTTTACTGAATGATGCAAGGTCCTAACAGTGAACGCAACAGGCTCAGACTTGGGTCATATCAACCATCGACAGCGTACACTGGGTTTTTTCCTTTCAAATAAACAAGGGCCAGAACAATCATCTCCGCCCCAAGATCAGTTCCCCACGGGCTCGACGCGATCGAGCGAGTCCCGCCTCGCATAGGAAAATCCGCCACAATAGCACTTCTGCCGGGAAAATGGTCGGGATCGGAGCAGCAATTGCAGAGGCTGCCCATACCATCCAGCCACGTGTCAGGCGGCACGGATCTGTGCCGAGATCTGGCCGCCGGAACGCCTACCAGTTGGAACTCAAAGAGAGAGAGAGGGGCAAGGTACGTTGCGCCTAGCAATATCTTACCTCGGCGGAGATGCGCCGGGCCTCGCGGAGGACGACCTTGTCGAGCCCGTTGGCGCCCTTGCGGTGCTCCACGGGCAGAGGGCCCTGCAGCACGGCGGCGACGGCGGCGCCCTCCTCGCCGGCCCCCGACGACGACATGTCCGGCCGCGGGATGGCAGCAGGAAGCGAGCGAGTGAGGTGGATGTGACGAGAGAGAGATCTCTTTTAATTGGGGAATTCTTCCGGGAAGGGACGGGACGGGACGGGACGGACAGTGCGTGCGCCGTTCGCTCCGGTGGCTTAAATAATTACTCTCCGAGTCACTCACAGATGCCTTTGCGATCGCGATTTATGGCAACTTTCTTTCCTTGTTTGTTTATTCATGTGCGTGTGCGCGTGATCCTGTTTTTTATTTTATTTAAAAAAACTTCTTCTTCTTTTTGAAAATACCCACCCTTGTATTAATTAATTGACACAAATGTTCGTACAATCATTCGTTACAGCTTTTGCCACGCAGGACGGAACACTATTAATAAGAATACTATTAGATCTATTTATAAAACTAAATTTTGCAATCTCATACGCCACCATATTCGTCTTCCTGTTAATCTTGGAGATTTTTAAAGAACTCATCATCTTGGAGACACTCAACGCTTCCATCTTCAGATCAACAAGATTTGACCTATCCAGGTTATCATTTGTAAAAACTGAGGCCACAAAAAAGTAGTCAGTTTCCAAAATAATGGGCTTGTGAAGAGTGATAACAATGTAAAGGCCTGAGATGGCCGCTCGAAGTTCTGCTTCCTCAGTGCTAAGACAAGTACCAGTATAATCCCAAGAAGAAATAGAACTTCTCCAGAATAATTTCTAACGACTAATGGCCTCCACAAAACTTGCATCAACATTAATCTTGAGGAATTATGAAGTGGGAGGCAGTCATGGAACACAAATCCTCTTCACATTACTAATGGGTTGTAAATCATCAAACACACCCTTACCTTTGTTACTTACCTCTACCTTCGTTTTTGCGTGACAAGATGAGAACGATGCCCAATAATTTTGAATAAAACTCACTGAGGCCGAGATAGATTCATTTCCTTTGCAAAAAATCAAATCATTTCTCAAATGCCAAGCTCTTCAGAACATGAATTTTTTGCTCACGCATAGGCGAACTTAACTGATCCAATAAAATAAGTAACTAGTCCGGCCCCGAGCAGTTTAAAATATCTTCATCCGGCAGGTTCCACACCTCCCTCAAGCCCGCACGAAACGCACGTACCTTCGGACAGCTTACCAAAGCATGAAAAACACATTCATCTTCAACACCACAGATTGAACATGTATCTAGGGTAGCTTGATGGTGTTTTACTCTATTAACTTGTACGCCTAGGCTATTAGATGCAGCCCTCCAAGCAAAGATTCTAATCTTCTGAGGTACGTTAGTGTAAGGGCATGTCCCTTCCTTTGTGGTTTTGGTGATGGATGACAATGCGTTTGCGGACTAATCACGTGTGCCAAGTGTTTCAGATACGAATCCAGAGGCACGAGACGATTATCTACTGCTAGGCTTTTGTTTTGGTGGACTTGAGTCGTAGGAGACACCGTACTATCAAGGGGGGGGGGTCCGCATTGGAAAGGCCGGGGTGGAATCATCACGTACACTCGTTTTTGCACCCTCAACCTCTCCCTTTTCCTAGCCTCTTCACTTCCTTGTGTGGGCGCGGTAGTACCGTTGCCAGGGCGATAGTACCGCGTAGACGGTCTAAGCGGTAGTACCGCTGTGGAGGCGCGGTAGTACCGCTCGTGCCTATATGCGACAGTACCGTCGTGGCTACCCTCCACCTCCGCGTCGATTTGGGACGAGCATTTTTCGTGTCGGGTTCTACGGTGGTAGCAACGGTAGTAGCAGCGGTAGTACCGCTGCCACCACCGCGACTACTACCACTCCTTTCCTTCGAACCTCGTCCCTAACACAGGGCGGTAGTACCGCTCGACCCAGCGGTAGTACCGCTCTGTGCGGGCTGAGAAGAGTGTAATGGTTCACTCTTCCCCTTCACTATATAAAGTGTTCTTTCTCCTATATAACACTCACCTCTTTTCCCCCAAGCTCCATTGTTGCTCCAAAAGCTTATTTCCGCCCGATCTCTCTCCCTAGCCAATCAAAGGGAAGGAACTTCGGTAACACATCCTCGTCTTCATCGGCTCCACTTTTGGTTATCTCTATCCTTTACTTGTGCAAGCTTTAGTGTGTTAGTATCTTGTGCTTGCTTGCTTACTTATCCTTATTGCATCATATAGGTTGCTCACTGATACGTCCAAAACGTATCTATAATTTCTGCTTGCTCCATGCCTCTTTTGGGTGATATTGCTATGATATTTATACACTTCCATACACTTTTGATCATATTTGGACTAACCTATTAACTCAGTGCACCCCAGTGTCAGTTTCTGTTTTCTGCTGTTTTTGTATTTCAGGTTTTCCCATTACGAGAACTGCCAGAAAAATCCCGGAAAAATTATATAAAAAATCAGCGTTCCAGAAGCTTCCCGGCACCCGAAGTACAGCCGGAGGGGGGCCACCAGGGATCCAGGCGCCCTGGTGGCGCGGCCCCCCTCCTGGCCGCGCCGGGGGGGGCGCCTGGGCCCCCCAGGCCTCCGTTGATGCCCCCCTTTGGCATATATTTATATCGTGTCCCGAAACCCTCGAGACGGGAACCCTTTTTCGCGATCTCATCTCTGTTCCGCCGCCGCCGCGCTTCCAAGATCGGGAGCACCAGGAGAACTCTTCCCGGCACCCTGCCGGAGGGGAGGATCACCACCGGGAGTTTCTCCACCACCATGGACGCCTCCCGGATGAGTTGTGAGTAGTCTCCCTTGGACCATGGGTCCATGACCAGTAGCTATGTGATGTTCTCCTCCCGTTCTTGTGCTTCACTAATTAGTCCTCGTGAGCTGCCCTTGAGGAGAGGAAGGTCACTCCTATGAATGCTATTCAAGTGCAAATTAATGAAAACATTAGGATGATGGCTAAACTTAAAGAGAGATGGGCTAGAGAAAGGGAGGAAGAAGATAGAATTAAGAGCCTTCCTACCCACCACACTGTTGCTACTATCCAAGTTGTTGAGAATATCCAAACTCTTAGCACCCAATGCACTCCTGGTCCCATTGGACCTATTAATGGTGATGCTATGACTATAGAAACTACCAAACAAGTGAACCTAAAGGACACCACTACCACCTTACTTGATAGTAGTGACCTTGATTTTGACAATTACACTCTTACCGAAGTTATTGATTTCCTTCACAAGATGTCTAGAGATCCCCGCACTAGCACGATTAACCTTGCCTTCACAGAGCATATCACTAATGCTCTTATCAAAGCTAGGGAGGAGAAACTTAGAGTAGAAGCCTCCATACCTAGAAAGCTAGAAGATGGTTGGGATCCTATGATTAAAATTAAGTTGAATAACTTCTCTTGCTATGCTTTATGTGATGTTGGTGCTAGTACCTCTGTT
Source organism: Secale cereale (assembly GCA_902687465.1). NCBI lineage: Eukaryota > Viridiplantae > Streptophyta > Magnoliopsida > Poales > Poaceae > Secale > Secale cereale. Next base: position 855,593,398 of record LR738710.1, on the reverse strand, counting down.
ATGCCCAAAAGAATATATGATATGCTTAAATTGAAACCTTTTGATTCTTGTTCTTTTGGTGTTCGTCTCGTTGATTCTTCCATAAAGAAACCTTTGGGGAGGATCGACGATGTTCTTATCATTGTCAATGGCAACTATGTTCCCGTTGCTTTTACTATTATGGATATTGAATGTGAACCTTCTTGTCCAATTATTTTGGGACGTCCTTTTCTACGCACCGTTGGTGCTATCATTGACATGAAAGAGGGGAATATAAAATTCAAGTTTCCTCTCAAGAAAGGGATGGAACACTTCCCTCGAAAGAAGATTAAGTTACCTTTTGAGTCCGTTATACGGGCTAGCTATTCTTTTACTCTTGATAAGACTTGATCTCTATGCATTATGCCTAGCTTAAAGGCATAAAAGAAAGCGCTTTTGGGAGGCAGCCCACATGAATAAATTTTATTTTGCTTTTGTTGTGTCTTGATGTTGTTACTACAGTAGCATCATCATTGTATCTTTGCTTTTCAATTTTTTGCCAAGTGTAGCCTCTGATTGCAAGAAAGTTCAAAAGTTGTGACGTGCTGTCCAGGAATCAGATTCTGTCATTGGATAGAAAAATTCGTATAAAATCACCAGATCATCTTTTTGGTCTGAATTTTTTCGACAGCGTGCTCTATATAATTGTATTTCGTGCGTCTGTTCTGAGTTTTTTTATTAGAGTTGCAGAAGTGCCCCGAAAAAATCATTTACTACCTGTTGTTCTGTTTTTCACAGATTCTGTCCTGTTTTGCCTTTCCTTCATTTTGCAAACCCAGAGCTTGCTTTTTCTTTGCAAAAACCTTTTGGCAATCTTGAGAAATAGTAGACCTTCAAAAATATCTTTATTTACAGCAAGGAACAATTATTTTATTAAGGGTACTAACCTCGCTAATCAGATTATGATGAGTTATGTATGAAGGGAGTTTTCAAGTGTGCGAGGGAAGATGATAAAAAGATTCAGGAGTGTCAAACGCTCAAGCTTGGGGATGCCCCCATGCACCCCCAAGAAATATTCAAGGAGACTCAAGCGTCTAAGCTTGGGGATGCCCCCGTGCATCCCCTTCTCCATCAACATTATCAGTTCGTCTTTCGTTCCACTATATTTTTATCACTTCATGTGTTATGTGCTATGCTTGGAGCATCTTGCTTTTAGTTTCCTTTTTAGTTTTCTTTAGCTTTTCATAACGAGTCGGAACTCAGCTTTCTTTATGTGGGAGAGAAACACGCTCCACTTCTACCTAGAACATAACATAGAATTTTCATGTCTATCTTTGCTGTGTGTGTTCTTTGTCTTTCAATAGCTACTATCATGTTCAGCTCTTAGTTTTCATGCTTATCTTTTTAAAGAGCTTTTGTTTAGTTGGTTGCTTGAACTCTCTTTAGTTATCATGCTTATCTTATTAAGAGATTTTGCTTCCGTTGCATTGGTTGATATGTCTATGATAAAGATGCTACGTGCATAATGGTGCTTAGTAGTTCATGTTTTCTTATGGTTAGTCTCAAGTAGCTGGGGGGTTCCCAATGTGTTATTGGAGTACCAACATGATTTGTTTGCCTATGATGTGGTATGGTTTAGTAATAGCTTCCTTCGAGAATTTACTTTGATTGACTTGGCGTATGCTCACGCATATTTAAGACTGTAAAGAAAGTCTGTCAAGCCTTGATGATCTTTTGTTTCTGAGTAGCGATATAACTACCATGCCTGATTCAATGTTGCTTTGTCGCTCTGCATGATTATGACCGTCATTGCTCTCTTAGTTGGTCGCTCCCAGTCTTTTGCTAACCTCCACCTGTACTAAGCGGACTGACTGCTTGTGCATCCAAATTCTTTTAAACCAGTTATGCCATATGAGTCCACCATACCTTCCTACATGGTATTTACCTGCCATTCCTAACGGAGACTTGCATGTACCATCTCGAAATTATTCAAAGAAAAGCATCCCTATTTTGTGCCTCTGTTTTAAGTTCATGAGGAAGTAGTAGTTAATTCATGATCTTTTTAAGTTGGACAAGCTTCACCCCGAGATTGCATGTATAATGTGCAAACCCATAATACGAGAAGGAACTGGCATTGAGTGCGCCCGGCTCAAAAATAATATAACAAACAAACCCTCCTTCACGCTTCGTTCATGATAAATCAGAAAATTTTGGCAGTGATAAACAAAGGAGATTAAGAGGATGTGATCGTCCTCATTCGGGAGCCGTTCCTCGAAACTTGTCCATCTCAAGAAGTGATTGAGTTGTCTGCTAGCATTCGTTGACGAAACATGCATAATCTAAAAAACTAATTATTACCTCTGTTTTTAAAACCAAGAGCTCTGGTACATGTTTTGTCTTTGTTTCTGACTACGGGTTTTCAACCTTGCCAACAAAAGCCACGGTTCGAGAGTCTCCACCTTCTTTTAAAAGCACCAACTACTGAGCATGATTGTCATTCTGAGTGTAATGTGCATTGTCCCAAAGTAGCATTGTCTTTTGCATGATTGTGATATCGTTTATTCTGAAATTATTGTATCTAGTCATCACTTAAACCTTGGAGGTGCCCCTGCATTTATGTTTTGCTTCACTAAAGGGGGCAAGCGAGATATTACTTTATCATATTTGCACACCATGCTCATTGCAAATCTATTTGATGTTTCAGTATCATGTTGTGAAACTTTCAGTTCTTTGTGATTTTCTCATGAGGCAACTTAATTACTACAGATTCATTGTCTCAGTAAGCTTTTGTCATATGACTATAAAAAGTCCTGAAATACAAAACGTATCTATAATTTCTGCTTGCTCCATGCCTCTTTTGGGTGATATTGCTATGATATTTATACACTTCCATACACTTTTGATCATATTTGGACTAACCTATTAACTCAGTGCACCCCAGTGCCAGTTTCTGTTTTCTGCTGTTTTTGTATTTCAGGTTTTCCCATTACGAGAACTGCCAGAAAAATTCCGGAAAAATTATATAAAAAATCAGCGTTCCAGAAGCTTCCCGGCACCCGAAGTATAGCCGGAGGGGGGCCACCAGGGCTCCAGGCGCCCTGGTGGCGCGGCCCCCTCCTGGCCGCGCCGGGGGGGCGCCTGGGCCCCCCAGGCCTCCGCTGATGCCCCCTTTGGCATATATTTATATCGTGTCCCGAAACCCTCGAGACGGGAACCCTTTTTCGCGATCTCATCTCTGTTCCGCCGCCGCCGCGCTTCCAAGATCGGGAGCACCAGGAGAACTCTTCCCGGCACCCTGCCGGAGGGGAGGATCACCACCGGGAGCTTCTCCACCAACATGGACGCCTCCCGGATGAGTTGTGAGTAGTCTCCCTTGGACCATGGGTCCATGACCAGTAGCTATGTGATGTTCTCCTCCCGTTCTTGTGCTTCACTAATTAGTCCTCGTGAGCTGCCCTACATGATCGAGGCACATATGTAATCGTTATGCTGTTGCTATGATGAGTTTGCTGGGATCCGATGGATTGTGAGATTATGTTCAGATTGTGTTTGAGTAATATATTTGATTCACCTCTTTTATATTTATGTTCGTAAGTAATTCTTGCATGTTCTCCGTTGTTATTTATTGCTTTGGCCAAGTAGTAGGTAGTGACTCCAAGAGGGAACGTTATGCTTGATTGTGGGTTCATGCCCCTCGATGACTAGCTTGAGTGACAGAAACATGAGTCTAGGGGATGTGCTGTTGCCACAAGGGGGAAAACAATGGTGCTTTTGCCCGCGGGTGCAAGGATTGTTTACTTTACGCAAAGTTCTTTTAATGCAGTTGTCTGTTGCTTTGAGTTTACACTATGGGTGGGACTCGCAACTTAATACCAGCGAGATGTTCTGGATAGATATCTCAAGGTGGATGATTAGTAGTAGATGCAGATGGATTTCGGTCTACTTGCCTTGGCGTACCGCCCATGCTTTGAACCTCTACCTTTCTTGCAACATAGTTAGCATTGGTTTGCGCACATAATTCTGTCAACTGCCGAGCTGTAATTCGTTTACCTCACATAGCTGTTTTATCGTCTTTTGGGAAAGAGACATCACTAGTGAACATCATGGGACCCCGGTCCATATTACCATCACTGATCACATCCGCTATTTACTTTCTGCTTTTTACTTACTACTGCAGCAATACCTATCACTATTATCACTTGCGTTTGATCCTTTGTAAACGACAAGGCCGGAGGGATTGACAACCTCTCTGTACTCGTTGGGAGCAAAGTTATTTGTATCTGTGTGCAGGTCCACGTTGATTGCTAATATCTGGCGCCGTTAGCAGTTGACACCTTCTTGTTGAAACTGGGAGTCTCAGGGAAATCGATCCTTGGTATCTTTGCCAAGGGAAAACTTCCGCTACACTGCATCTCAAACCTTCCACTTGGGGTAACCAACGAGGGGCGAGAAGCCATCACTCACCTAGTTGCAGATCTAGACAACCTATTTTGTTCCTAAGTTTAATTTGATCAAGAAAAGCTAAAATTGCTAGTTGCCTATTCATCCCCCCCCCCTAGTCAACCATATCGATCCTTTCAGTTAGCCTTCCAAATAATATCCCAAGACACACTAGTTCCTAGATCCATGTCCGAGTCCTTAATATTCAGGGCCAACCTATACGCACTCTTCACTGAAAACAACCCATTTTTCTCATGGTGCCAGGCGATGAAGTCACCCTCGTTCATATTCAGAATGCATAGCTTTAAAATTTCCTCCGCATCGTGAGGGTAAAACAGATGCCTGATTAAATTCTCATCCCATCTCCTTGAGCCACTCATGAATAAATCAGCAACCCATTTGACTCTAGTTCTGGTCCTCTTAGCAGAAGGTTTTAGGCCAGAATTCCTCGGAAGCCAATTATCCCTCCAAATATTCATATTAGCACCATCGACGACTCTCCAGATGATACCCCTTTTCAACAACTCAAGGCAATGCATAATACCCTGCCACGTAAGCGAAGTCGCTTGAGGGAAGACAGTATCAATAAGATGCCCATGAGGGTAATATTTAGCTTTCATCACCTTTGCACACAAAGATTCTGGGTAAACCAATAAACGCCAAGCTTGTTTGGCCAAAAGTGCTTGATTGAAAAGCCTGAGGTCCCGAAATCCCATACCCCCTTCACCTTTTGACTTCGTCAATTTTTCCCAAGCCAACCAATGAGTTCTTCTTCTATCCTCATCATCACCCCACCAAAAATTCCTTATAATTTGAGATAGTTCATCACAAAGAGACATGAAATTTAAAAATACTCATGGCATAGACTGTGATGGCCTGAATAACAGACTTAATCTGGATTTCCTTCGCCCCGCTAGAAGCATATTTTTCAATCCAGTCTGAACCCCTCTTAAGAGCTTTACCTTTTGTATATTGAAATTTGACAGCCTTCATACGACCTTCTGGAACTGGTAGGCCAAGGTATTTATCCTCAAACCCATCACATGTGATTTTAAGGATGATCAGAATAGACACCTGGATCTCAATAGGACACTTTTTGCCAAATAAAATGGAACACTTGTTTGGGCTTAATAATTGGCATGTACCTTCCTCATAAGCCGTCAAAATATCTTTAATAGCCAAAGCTTGCTCTAGAGAACCCTTAAAAAATAGGAGACTATCATCGGCAAATAGTAAATGAGATATACCTGGAGCATGTTTGTTCAGTCGGAAATCTTTATATACAACGAATATGAGAAATAATAAAAATTACATCTAGACCCGCGGATCACCTAGCGACGACTACAAGCACTGAAGCGAGCTGAAAGCGTGCCGTCGTCATCGCCCCTTCCTCACCAGAGTTGGGAAAAATTTGATGTAGTAAACAGTCAGGAAGTCGTTGTGCTAATGCTGCATAGGACCAGCGCACCAGAACAACAACCGTCGATAAAGAGTGTCGTGTGTAGAAAGGATCCACCCTGAAAACACACGATGTAGCCGAACGACGACCAGATTCGAGCAGATCCATCAAAGACAGATCCATCAGAGACACACCTCCAGACACCCACTGACAATGCTAGATGCACCACCAGGGCGGGAGTTAGGCAGGAAGAACCTTATTCCATCTTCAGGGAGCCGCTGTCGTTTTGCCTTCCTGAGCAGGGCACAAATCTTAATAACGAAACTAAAAAAAACTATAAACGATGCCCTCCTGCCAACAAGAGGTAGGATCCACTGCGCCTTCATGGCCCTAAGGCCACCGAAGACTAGACGGGCCGACGGCAACACCGATGAAAGGCAGAGGAACCCTATTTGGGGTGGGGGGGGGGTGTCAGGACTAAAACTAATAAACCAGGACTTCAAAGAGAATTTTCCTGTAGAGATCCTATCATATGGTATTTGTATATTATTCCTCCAAACCAAAGGACCGAGGGCTTTTTTCAAGGTGGTGATCTACTGGTCTTGCTTGTCTAATAAGTTTTTGTAGTGACTGTGCATATTATATTAATGAATAAAATAGTGGTACAACTGCACAAATACTTGAGGAAGCTGCCAGAAAGACCAGGACATGACAGATGTCCATGAAACTTTACGAAAAGAAGTCCACACAAAAAGAATATTACAAATAAATCTATTGGTGTCCCTACAAACAACCAAATCTGAAATCGCCGCCAACCACCAATGTCGTCGAGACGCACATCGGGGGAAGAGGCAGAGCACCAGCAAACCAAAATCCAAAGCAACGTCATAGCCTTATAGGCGCTGTGAGTCGAAGAACAGACCTGTAGAACATGCGCTTGACGATGTGGCGTGTCGATCGAGGATATTCCCCACGCCAACCTGGATCTAGATCTGACGCATTCTGTCGCCGTTGTCGGGGAAGAACGCCAAATCTGTAGCCGTCAGGCCACCAACCTTGTACCGGCATCATTTTGTTCCACTTGTCGGCGCCAACATGAGAGATGACAACCGCCAGACACAAGAAACATAAGGCCTACCGGTCCGAACGAACGGCAAGCAGACGAGATCATCGGCTCAGCGGCGTCGCCGGAAAGGACACCATCGCCGTGGTGAGGAAGAGGTCGGGGCCACATTATTCGATACAACACCAATCTCATCAAATTGGCTCTACTAGACGAAGGGGAAGCCCTAAATCAATGAAATAACAGAAAGATAAACACGAGCCCACCCCTCTCCACGAGCCGCCGGAATAAAGAGTTGCGGACGAGAGGGATGAAGATCTGCGCCCCACCGACGTTCAAAGAAAGGCATCGCTTCTATCGTCTCGAACAGAGTGGAGCGGTTCCTCTTACACTCAACGATTGGGCGACCGCTCCCACACAAAAGTACGGTGCATCTCAAAATGCTGATGTGCTAGCGTGGGGTGGCGGTAATAACGAATTGCCTCGGCGTTTCTTTCACGTAGTTTTGTGGGCATACCTATGTATTTTGTTTTCCCTTTCGTGTTATAAAAATTTACCAAAAATACAACGCATTTTATACATAATAAAATTTACATCGAGATGACCGAACACCCTACTGCCTTAGAAATTTAACCGTGTGCGTGCAAGTGAAACTCATTCCGCGAAAAAAAAAACTTGTATTTCCCAAATGAAATTTACAGGAGATGCGCTCTCGCGACCGCACCACACAAAGTGGCATTGACCTGTTCCTGTCAAAGTGGAAAAGCGGCACTGACTTTAGCAACGGGATCTTGCGCTCTCGATCGCGTGAAAGTCACGCTTGCGCCGGGGATTATATTCTCAATAAGCATCGAGCCAATCCCCAAAGCTCCCAAAAAAAAAAAAACTGGCAGAGTACGTGCAACCTGCGCCTCCTGCAGTGTGTATACTCCGAATTGTAACTGTTTTAACCAACGCGTATATCCGGATGGATGAGGTTGATCTCCTCAACTAATTCGGTTCAGGCCTCTTGGTCTCACTCAGGTTCGTTCGCGGTGACGTAGCCTCAGCTAGCCCAGTGGACAGACAGCGCCACGCCATTGAAAGGTTTGGTTGCCTCCTCCAATCATATCGACGAGCGCGAGCCGATCGCCACGGCGTCCAACCAATCGGTGCCTGCTAGCTAGTACGACTCTGGCTGGCCGGTGACGCCGACCCAAGTAGTACATGCATGCCCGATGCACCGAAGCTCGCCGTGCGTTTGCGCGCGCGCTGTACTTTGCACCACTCTCCGCCGCCGCGTCTCTGGATACGGGAGCAGGTGGAGGGTATCGTACTGCTCTCCTACAATTTGGTAGTAGTACTAGTTTTTTTTTAAAGGAGGTTAAACCCCGCCTATGCATCCATTGATGCATACAACCATCTTTATTAAATATTTAATAAATGTCTGACAAAAAAATACATCAAGTCACATGAAGCCATCACTATCACCTACAAACTCGATAATGTGGAATGCTCTCACTCCTCATATCTAAAACCAGTATCATTGCCGATCTATTCACCTAACGTATCGGAACCAACAACATGTGCAGCAAACCAAAAGCGCGCATCACATGCACACATTTTACTCCCTCCGTTTCCAAATATTTGTCTTTTTAGAGATTTCAATAAGTGACTACATACGAGGCAAAATGAGTGAATCTACACTCTAAAATATGTCTGCATACATCCGTATGTTGTAGTCTATTTGAAATGTCTAGAAAGACAAATATTTAGGAACGGGGGGAGTAGAAGCCAGAAGCCTCCAGCATCATCGGACCGCTGACCCATCTTCAGGATAGATCCGCATCATCCTTGCCCGGACATCCGTCGACGCCACCACGGCGCCCAACGGCGCCACCGCCCTGCGCGCGTCCATCCAGGCGCGAAGCCTTTGGAAGATCTTTCATGTGTAGCAACTGCCGAGCAGGCTTGACGCAGTGTAGCACCTGTCGGCCAGGCATGGCTTGACGTCTCCACCGAAGCTCCATGCAAGATTTAGCCGCTCCACCTCATGCCTCTGTCTTCCAGCGCTGCTCCACAAACAATGCTCCCAAGAGAGGAACGCCACCGCAGTAACGCCATCGTTCGATCTAGATGACAAGATCCTAGCCCCCC
>LR738710.1:855530972-855584250 GCA_902687465.1 Secale cereale | reverse complement strand
CCCCCCCAAGCAGCATGAGTGGGTCGACAGAAGTTACACGACGATGCCTTCATCAAGGCGACGACACAAAAAGGCGCCATCGGCTCGATTTTCACCGGCAACTCTATCTCTCCAGCTCGCAGCCGGAACTAGATGACAGATCTGAAGATCCGACCACCCGGCCTCAAGCTGACCATCTCCGGTGAAGGAGGTGGCCACCACCACCACGCCCAGGGCCGGAGCCCTCGACGTCCTCGTGATGCCGGTCGATCCCAGGGGCAGCATGTCGTTGACGGGACGATACACGACATCAGCAATAGAGGCCCACCAAAACCCATCTGGACCCAGATCGGGTGCCCAAGTCGCCGCCGCCGGATCCGTTGCCGAACGCCGCCGCCTGCCTGGCCGCCACAACCCCGCATCACTATCGTAGATCTGGCCATCGCGGACCGCCGCCGTCCTGACCGAAGCGTTGGCCGAGGAGAAACACCGCCGCTGCCGCTAAGGCACGCATGCTTTGCATGCGATGCCCCCAGCGGCGGCGGCAGGGGAAGGGGATGCGCTGGAGTGGACGGGAGGCGGCCGGCGGGGGCACTCAAGTGCGGCGCGGCGGTGCCGCACGGGAGCGGGTAGGGTTAGGGAGTGGGTAATGCTCCTGTTGCCCGGGTAGTAGTACTAGTACTGTTTTGCTTTTTCGAAAAGGGGTGGCTATGGTGTTTGTGGACTTTTTCGAGTGGCATCGAGTTTTTTTTGCGGGTAGAAATATTGTATTACTCAAGCCAACAAAGAGTTACAATCAGCAGTCACTAGCTCAAGAGCTCTCGGGGGTCCAGAGCCAATCCATATCATGGTTCTTCCTGATACGTCTCCAACGTATCTATAATTGTTGATTGTTCCATGCTATTATTTATGAAGTCTTGGATGTTTAATGGGCTTTATCATTCACTTTTATATCATTTCTGGGACTAACCTACTAACCCAAAGGCCCAGTCCAGATTGCTGTTCTTTGCCTATTTCAGGGTTTTGCAGAAAAGGAATATCAAACAGAGTCCAAACGGAATGAAACCTTCGCGAGAGATATTTTTGGAGAAAATCACGCACGGAAAACGTCAGGACCAACCGACCAAGTCAGGGGACAGCTGGGCTTCCCTCGAGGGTGGGGGGCGTGCCCCCTTCCCAGGGCGCGCCCCCTGCCTCGAGGTTGGCCCACACGGCCTCGGGTGCCCTCCTTCTTCCTATATATACCTACGTACCCCAGAAACTCCATACGCGGAGACAAAACCCTAATTCCACCGCCGTAGCTTCTGTTCCCGTGGAGATCCCATCTTGGAGCCTGTTCCGGGAGGGGGATCCATCACGAAGGCCTTCATCATCATCATCATCGCCCTCACCATGAGTTGTGAGTAGTTTACCTCAGACCTTCGGGTCCATAGCTAGTATCTAGATGGCTTCTTCTCTCTCTCTGGATCTCAATACAAAGTTCTCCTCGGTCTCCGAGGAGATCTATTCGATGTAATCTCTTTTTGCGATGTGTTTGTCGAGATCCGATGAATTGTGAGTTTATGATCAAGGTTATCTATGAAAGATATTTGGTTCTTCTTTGAACTTTTTATGTGTGCTCATAATTTCCTTGCAAGTCTCTTCGAATTATTGGTTTGGTTTGGCCTACTAGATCTATAGTTCTTGCAATGGGAGAAGTTCTTGGCTTTGGGTTCAATCTTGCGGTGTCCTTTCCCAGTGACAGTAGGGGCAGCAAGGCACATATTGTATTGTTGCCATCGAGGAGATGGGGTTTTCATCATATTGCTTGAATTTATCCCTCTACATCATGTCATCTTTCTTAAAGCGTTACTCTGTTCGTATGAAATCAATACACTAGATGCATGTAGGATAGCAGTCGATGTGTGGAGTAATAGTAGTAGATGCAGAATCGTTTCGGTCTACTTGTCTCGGACGTGATGCCTATATACAATGATCATGCCTAGATAGTCTCATAATTATTCGCTTTTCTATCAATTGCTCGACAGTAATTTGTTTACCCGCCGTAGAATACCACTATCATGAGAGAAGCCACTAGAGAAAAATATGGCCCCCGGGTCTATTCTCAACATATCAATCTACATCTACTTTACTTTTCTTGCTTTTATTTGCTGTTTTATTAAACAAAAAATATAACTATCATCTCTATCAGATCTCACTCTCGTAAGTGACCGTAAAGGGATTGACAACCCCTTATCGCGTTGGCTGCTAAGTTCTTATTTATTTGTGCAGGTGCGAGGGACTGGCGAGTGGTCTCCTACTAGATTGATACCTTGGTTCTCAAAAACTGAGGGAAATACTTATGCTACTGTGCTGCATCTCCCTTTCCTCTTCGAGGGAATACAACGCAAGCTCAAGAGGTAGCAAGAAGAATTTCTGGCGCCGTTGCCGGGGAGGCTTACACAAAAGTCATATACCAAGTACCTATCACAAACCCTTATCCTTCGCATTACATTTAGTTGCCTCTCGTTTTCCTCTCCCCCACTTCACCTTTGCCGTTTTATTCGCCCTTCTTCCGTCGTGTGTTTATCGTTCGCTTGCTTCTTGTTTGCTTGTGTGTTGGATTGCTTGCTTGTCATTATGGCTCAGAACAATACCAAATTATGTGACTTCTCCAATACCAACAACAATGACTTTATTAGCACTCCGATTGCTCCTATTACCGATGCTGAATCTTGTAAGATCAATGCTGATTTATTGAATCTTGTCATGAAAGATCAATTCTCCGGCCTTCCTAGTGAAGATGCCGCTACCCATCTAAACAACTTTGTTGATTTGTGTGATATGCAAAAGAAAAGGGATACCGATAACGATATTGTTAAATTGAAGTTATTTCCGTTTTCACTTAGAGATCGTGCTAAAACTTGGTTTTCCTCTCCGCCTAGAAATAGTATTGATTCGTGGAATAAGTGCAAAGATGCTTTTATCTCTAAGTATTTCGCTCCTGCTAAGATCATCTCTCTTAGAAACGATATTATGAATTTTAAGCAACTAGATCATGAGCATGTTGCACAAGCTTGGGAGAGAATGAAATTAATGATACATAATTGCCCTACTCATGGTTTGAATCTATGGATGATTATTCAGAACTTTTATGCTGGCTTGAATTTTGCTTCTAGAAATCTTTTAGAATCGGCCGCCGGAGGCACTTTCATGGAAACTACCTTAGGAGAAGCTACCAAACTCCTAGATAATATTATGGTTAATTATTCTCAGTGGCACACCGAAAGATCTACTAGTAAAAAAGTGCATGCTATCGAAGAAATTAGTGTTTTGAGTGGAAAGATGGATGAACTTATGAAATTGTTTGTTGCTAAGAGTGCTTCCTCTGATCCTAATGATATGCCTTTGTCCACTTTGATTGAGAATAACAATGAATCTTTGGATGTGAATTTTGTTGGTAGGAATAATTTTGGTGACAATGCTTATAGAGGTAATTTTAATCCTAGGCCTTTTCCTAATAATTCATCTAATAATTTTGGTAATTCCTACAACAACCCTTATGGAAAGATGCCTTCTGAATTTGAAACTAGTGTTAAGGAGTTTATGATCTCGCAAAAGAATTTCAATGCTATGCTTGAAGAGAAATTGCTTAAAGTTGATGAATTGGCTAGAAGTGTGGATAGAATTACTCTTGATGTTGATTCTTTGAAACTTAGATCTATCCCACCTAAGCATGATATCAACGAGTCTCTCAAAGCCATGCGAATTTCCATTGATGAATGCAAGGAAAGAACCGCTATAATGCGTGCTAAAAGAGAAAATTATATTAAATCGTGTTATTCTAGTTACCGTGAAAATAAAGATGAAGATATGAAAGTTATTGATGTGCCTCCTATTATATCCTTGTTTTCTAGTATTAATCTTGATGAGAACAGGAATGGAGATGATTCTATTTTAAGGTGTCCTAATAATTCGGAGTTTTTAGATCTTGATGCTAAAATTGCTAAAAGTGGGAGTGAAGAGATTAAAACTTTGCATAGTGATGAACCCAGGATTCAATTATGATAATTGCTTTTCGATTGATTGTATTTCCTTGTTGCAATCTGTGCTAAATTCTCCGCATGCTTATAGTCAAAATAAAGCTTTCACTAAACATATAGTTGATGCTTTGATGCAATCTTATGAAGAAAAACTTGAGTTGGAAGTTTCTATACCTAGAAAGCTCTATGATGAATGGGAACCTACTATAAAAATAAAAATAAAAGATCATGAATGCTATGCTTCGTGTGATTTGGGTGCAAGTGTCTCCACTATCCCAAAAACTTTGTGTGATTTGCTAGGGTTCCATGAGCTTGATGATTGTTCTTTAAATTTGCATCTTGCGGATTCCACTATTAAAAAACCTATGGGAAGAATTAATGATGTTCTTATTGTTGCCAATAGGAATTATGTGCCCGTAGATTTCATTGTTCTTGATATAGATTGCAATCCTTCATGTCCTATTATTCTTGGCAGACCTTTCCTTAGAATGATTGGTGCAATTATTGATATGAAGGAAGGAAATATTAGATTCCAATTACCGTTATGGAAAGGCATGGAACACTTTCCTAGAAAGAAAATCAAACTACCATATGAATCTATCATGAGAGCCACTTATGGATTGCCTTCCAAGGATGGCAATACCTAGATCTATCTTGTATCGTGCCTAGCTAGGGGCGTAAAACGATAGCGCTTGTTGGGAGGCAACCCAATTTTATGTTTATTGTTTTTTGTTGCTGTTAGGGAATAAATATTGCATCTATCCTCTGATTAGATGTGGTTTCAGGTTTTGTTTAGTGTTTGTGCCAAGTAGAACCTTTGGTAAGACTTGTGTGAAGTTTATTTGATCTTGCTGTGAAAAACAGAATCGTTAGCGCTCACTAAGGTAGTCTTCAGATCTTACTGCAGCGTGCTTTTTAGTTGATTTTTTTTGCTTCTGATTGTTAGACAAATTGCGCAAATGTACCAATTTAGTTTGAAATTTTTGGAGTTCCAGAAGTAGGCGAACCATGCAGATTACTACAGACTGTTCTGTTTTTGACAGATTCTGTTTTTCGTGTGTTGTTTGCTTATTCCGATGCATCTATGAGTAATATTGGAGAATATGAATCATAGAGAACTTGGATTACAGTAGGTTTAACACCAATATAAACAAAGAATGAATTCATTGATGTACCTTTGAGTAGTGGTTTGCTTTCTCTTACTAACGGAGCTCACGAGAATTTTTGTCTAAGTTTTGTGTTGTGAAGTTTTCAAGTTTTGAGTATTGCTTTGATGGACTATGGAACAAGGAGTAGCAAAGGCCTAAGCTTTGGGATGCCCATGGAACCCCAAGTAAAATCAAAATAAATCAAAAGCTTAAGCTTGGGGATGCCCCGGGAAGGCATCCCCTCTTTCGTCTTCATCCATCGGTAACTATACTTGGAGCTATATTTTTATTCGCAACATGCTATGTGTTTTGCTTGGAGCGTCTTGTATAATTTGAGTCTTTGCTTGTTAGTTTTGCCACAATAATCCTTTCTGGACACACCTATTTGAGAGAGTTAAATATGGCCTAAAAATTATTAGAACACTCTATGTGCTTCACTTATATATTTTGAGTTGAATAGTTTCGCTCTAGTGCTTCACTTATATCTTTTAGAGCACGGTGGTGGTAATATTTTGTAGAAATTGTTGAACTCTCATGCTTCACTTATATCTATTTGAGAGTCCATTAAAATAGCATGGTAATGTGTTTAGGCTAAATAAACTAGTCTTCACATGATAAACATCCAATGTCAATGTAGTAAAATTTTCACACCAAGTGCATTGAATTGAATGAGATGTTGGATGCTTGATAATTGTTTTGAGACATGAGGATAGTGATATTAGAGTCATGCTAGTGGAGTTATTATGAAATTTAGAAATACTTGTGCTAAGGTTAGTGATTCCCGTATCATGCACGTATGGTGAACCGCTATGTGACGAAGTTAGAGCATGAGGTATTTGTAGAGTGCCAACCTTTGTGTGGAGGTCGGGGGCGCGCGATGGTTAACTCCTACCAACCTCCCCCCTAGGAGCATGCGTTGATTGCTTTGTTTTTGATGACTCGTAGATTTTTGCAATAAGTACATGCGTTCTTATGACTAATGTTGAGTCCATGGATTATACGCACTCTCACCCTTCCACCATTGCTAGCCTCACTTGTACCGCGCAAGTTTCGCCGGTACCATAAACCCACTATATATCCTTCCTCAAAACAGCCACCATATTGTTCCTCAAAACAGCCACCATACCTACCTATCATGGCATTTCCATAGCCATTCCGAGATATATTGCCATGCAACTTTCCACCGTTCCGTTCATATGACACGCATCATATTGTCATAGTGCCATGCATGATCATGTAGTTGACATCGTAGTTGTGGCAAAGCCATCATGCATAATTTTTCATATATGTCTCTCTTGATTCATTGCTTATGCCGGTACACCGCCGGAGGCATTCATGTAGAGTCATACTTGTTGTAGTATCGAGT
Organism: Secale cereale; assembly: GCA_902687465.1. Lineage (NCBI taxonomy): Eukaryota > Viridiplantae > Streptophyta > Magnoliopsida > Poales > Poaceae > Secale > Secale cereale. The sequence goes on along the minus strand of LR738710.1, from coordinate 855,577,735 downwards.
TGTAATTTCGAATTGTAACAAAAAGTGTGATGATCATCATTATTAGAGCATTGTCCCGTGTGAGGAAAGGCCAATAAAAAAATGAGAAGGCCCAAAAAAATAGAGAGGGGCTAATAAAAATAAAAGAGAGAAAAGCCCCTCCAAAAAAATGAGAGAAAAGAGAGAAGGGTTGTGAGAAATCCATCCCCAAAACCAAGAATTGGATCTATTGTTTTCACTTTATTTCCCAAACAATGTATCTGTTGATACCAGAATTGCTTATATTGCTCGCCCTAAGATGGAAAATGCGATAGAACCCACTTTACATACCTCCATAGGAGGAGATCCCTTAGAAGAGAGTGAAACAGGTAGTACAGCAATTCACAAGCCATAGAGAACGAAACTCGGAAGAAGATCTAGTTTCAAGTCAGCTAGGAAGACCTCTTTCTTAAATTAAAGGGAAGGGGTCCACATAAGCCCCAATTATTCCCTAGCTTGTTAATCCAACATATCAGTTGGCGTGTCTGAATAAGAAAGAGTTGGGCGATGGTTTTAGAAAACCCGAAACTAGCCATGCCCTAAAGAAAGTGAATTCCAATCTATGTGAATCACGAAAGAAGCAAAGCCGGTCAAAGAATCGATTATATGCCTTCTCTTTCCATAAGACCGATGGCCTTAGTAACGTAACGCACAAAAGGAATAGAAGACAGAGCGAGGGGATATGTCACAAGCAAAAGGGATGAACAACTACCCCTGTATATGTAGCTTTGTGTAACAGGGGGAACGACTGTTGAGTCAAAAAGCTGAGTGAGAAGGAAGCAAAGGATCGGTTGTGGCGGGATACGAAGTGCTCTGCTAAGCCAATACGAACGTTTAGCTACTATCTTTTTCCACACTTATGCTTCAAAGTAGCACCATGATCTTCATTATAGAGAGTCACATGATTAGTCACTTTCATATACTACTGGGAATTTTCATTATAGAACTTGGCTTGTATATTCCAAAAATGGGCTTCCTCAAATGACCTAGGTCTTCGTGATCAAGAAAGTTGGATGCACACCCACTAGTTTCTTTTGTTGAGCTTTCATTCATATTTAGCTCTAGTGCATCCGTTGCATGGCAATCTCTACTCACTCACATTGATATCTATTGATGGGCATCTCCATAGCTCGTTGATACGCCTAGTCGATGTGAGACTATCTTCCTCCTTTTTGTCTTCTCCACAACCACCTCTATTCCACCCATAGTGCTATATCCATGGCTCACGCTCATGTATTGCGTGAAAGTTAAAAGGTTTGAAAAAATAGAGTATGAAAACAAATGCTTGGCTGAAATCGGGGTTGTGCATGATATGAATATTTTGTGTGATGAAGAGGGAGCATAGCCAGACCATATGATTTTGTAGGGATAACTTTCTTTAGCCATGGTATTTTGAGAAGACATGATTGCTTTGTTAGTATTGCTTGAAGTATTGTTATTTCTTATGTCAATATAGACTTTTATCTTGAATCTTTTAGATCTGAACATTCATGCCACAATTAAGAGAATTACGTTGAAAAACTATTATGGTTAGCATTCCACATCAAAAATTCTTTCTTTATCATTTACCTACTTGAGAACGAGCAGTAATTAATCTTGGGGATGCTTGATACGTCTCCAACGTATCTATAATTTTTGATTGTTCCATGCTATTATTTATGAAGTCTTGGATGTTTAATGGGCTTTATCATTCACTTTTATATCATTTTTGGGACTAACCTATTAACCCAAAGGTCCAGTCCAGATTGTTGTTTTTTGCCTATTTCGGGGTTTTGCAGAAAAGGAATATCAAATGGAGTCCAAACGGAATGAAACCTTCGCGAGAGATATTTTTGGAGAAAATCACGCACGGAAAACGTCAGGACCAAGTCAGGGGACAGCTGGGCTGCCCTCGAGGGTGGGGGGCGCACCCCCCTTCCCAGGGCGCGCCCCCCTACCTCGAGGCTGGCCCACACGGCCTCCGATGCCCTCCTTCTTCCGATATATACCTATGTACCCCAGAATTCCATACACAGAAATAAAACCCTAATGCCGCCGCCGTAGCTTCTGTTCCCATGGAGATCCCATCTTGGAGCCTGTTCCGGGTGGGGGATCCATCACGGAGGCCTTCATCATCATCATCATCGCCCTCACCATGAGTTGTGAGTAGTTTACCTCAGACCTTCGGGCCCATTGCTAGTATCTAGATGGCTTCTTCTCTCTCTTTGGATCTCAATACAAAGTTCTCCTCGGTCTTCGAGGAGATCTATTCGATGTAATCTCTTTTTGCGGTGTGTTTGTCGAGATCCGATGAATTGTGAGTTTATGATCAAGGTTATCAATGAAAGATATTTGGTTTTCCTCTGAACTTTTTATGTGTGCTCATAATATCCTTGCAAGTCTCTTCGAATTATTGGTTTGGTTCGGCCTACTAGATCTATAGTTCTTGCAATGGGAGAAGTGCTTGACTTTGGGTTCAATCTTGCGGTGTCCTTTCCGAGTGACAGTAGGGGCAGCAAGGCACGTATTGTATTGTTGCCATCGAGGATAAAAAGATGGGGTTTTCATCATATTGCTTGAGTTTATCCCTCTACATCATGTCATCTTTCTTAAAGCGTTACTCTGTTCGTATGAACTCAACACACTAGATTCATGCTGGATAGCGGTCGATGTGTGGAGTAATAGTAGTAGATGCATAATCGTTTCGGTCTACTTGTCTCGGACGTGATACCTATATACAATGATCATGCCTAGATAGTCTCATAATTTTTCGCCTTTCTATAAATTGCTCGACAGTAATTTGTTTACCCGCCGTAGAATACCGCTATCATGAGAGAAGCCACTAGAGAAAACTATGGCCCCCGGGTCTATTCTCAACATATCAATCTACATCTACTTTACTTTTCTTGCTTTTATTTGCTGTTTTATTAAACCAAAAATACCAAAAATATAACTATCATCTCTATCAGATCTCACTCTCGTAAGTGACCGTAAAGGGATTGACAACCCCTTATCGCGTTGGCTGCGAAGTTCTTATTTGTTTGTGCAGGTGCGAGGGACTGGCGCGTGGTCTCCTACTGGATTGATACCTTGGTTCTCAAAAACTGAGGGGAATACTTACGCTACTGTGCTGCATCTCCCTTTCCTCTTCGAGGGAATACAACGCAAGCTCAAGAGGTAGCACTTCCCTCGGTCCGAGCAAAGTTTGCTAGACTATCACTAACCTGATTTTGAGTACGGTTTACATGAGTAATACAACTTTCACGGAGAGATAAGAGATATCTAATCTCTTTGACTAATGAAGCATAAATAGACCTATCTTTCCCTTGTCCTTGGATCAACTTTATATCGACAAGTGAATCCATCTCAATGGCCACTGGACGATCACTTCGCTGGATTGCTAGAGATAATCCTTCCATGTAAGCACACAACTCTGCCTCCAAAGCTTCACGACACGAGTAAAGTGTTATGCATGCTGAAAAGATTAAGCCTCCCACCGGGTCTCGTAATACCATACCAGCTCATGCCCTACCATCATCAATAGATCCGTCCGTGTTTAGCTTTACCCACCCCTCCGGAGGTGCATCCCACTTGGGGATGGACGGTGAGGGCGCAACATTTGCCTGAATTAACGTACGGTCATAAGAGATGATTGATTTCCCCTTGGCTGGATCCATATGTGTGTTCATCTTAATAGCAATTAGCGACTCCATATTGCTCACAAGGAACCTCCTTGATACTTCAAGAGGCGGTGAAGTCTTTTTGTGCACTATCTCATTACGTATGAACCAACACCTCCAGAGTGTCATAAGAAGCATGGACCTCTCTTTTTCATGTAGTGGTTGTAGCACTTGGAACATCCATTCCTTCCAACACTCGCCACGGCATCCACCGGTGGAAGATTCCAAACTTCCGACATATACAGCCATAATTCCCGTGCTCTAGGGCAGCGACATAACGAATGGAAGTTGTCTTCTGGTTCCACGCCACATACTGGGCATATATTGGTGATTTCGAGGGTCCTCTTGTGCTTATTAACCCAAGTAGGAAGAGAATCTGAGACCACTCTCCAAGTAAAGTTTTTAACAGTTGGGGGAACATCCGTTTTCCATACCAAGTTCCAGATGGCCCGACAGCCCTCTGGGTTAGTGCTAGACGCAAGTTGAGTTTCTCTGCTAGCTTCTTGAAAAGCAAACTCATATGCCGACTTTACCGAGAATTGTCCAATCCTTCCTGGTCCCCATGCAATTTCATCATCCTCATGTTGGGGAACGTAGCAGAATTCAAAAAAATTCTACGCTTCACAAAGATCAATCTAAGGAGTCATCTAGCAACGAGGGGAAAAGAGTGCATCTACATACCCTTGTAGATCGCGAGCGGAAGCGTTCAAGAGAACGTGGATGATGGAGTCGTACTCGTCGTGATCCAAATCACCGATGATCCCAGCGCCGAACGGACGGCACCTCCGCGTTCAACACCCGTACGGTGCAGCGACGTCTCCTCCTTCTTGATCCAGCAAGGGGGGAGGAGAGGTTGATGGAGATCCAGCAGCACGACAGCGTGGTGGTGGATGCAACGGAATTTCTGCAGGGCTTCACCAAGCACCGCGGGAGGAGGGAGAGGTGTAACGGGAGGGAGAGGGAGGCGCCAGGGGTAAGGGTGCGGCTTCCCTCTCTCCCCCCACTATATATAGGGGACCCAGGGGGCGCCAGCCCTAGGAGATCCAATCTCCTAGGGGGACGGCGACCAGGGGGGAACTTACCCCCCAAGGCACATGGGGCGCCCCCACCCCTAGGGTTCCCAACCCTAGGCGCAGGGGGGAAGCCCAAGGGGGCGTACCAGCCCACTATGGGCTGGTTCCCCACCCCCTTCGGCCCATGGGGCCCTCCGGGATAGGTGGCCCCACCCGGTAGACCCCCGGGACCCTTCCGGTGGTCCCGGTACAGTACCGGTGACCCCCTGAAATTCTCCCGATGGCCGAAACTGGACTTCCTATATATAATTATTTACCTCCAGACCATTCCGGAACTCCTCGTGACATCTGGGATCTCATCCGGGACTCTGAATAACATTCGGGTTACCGTGTGCATATATCTCTACAACCCTAGCATCACAGAACCTTAAGTGTGTAGACCCTACGGGTTCGGGAGACACGTAGACATGAACGAGACGACTCTCCGGTCAATAACCAACAGCGGGACCTGGATACCCATGTTGGTTCCTACATGTTCCTTGATGATCTCATCGGATGAACCACGATGTCAAGGATTCACTCAATCCCATATGCAATTCCCTTTATCTATCGGCATAGTACTTGCCCGAGATTCGATCGTCGGTATACCAATACCTTGTTCAATCTCGTCATGGCAAGTCTCTTTACTCGTTCCGTAATACATCATCCCGTGACCAACTCGTTAGTCACATTGAGCTCATTATGATGATGTCTTACCGCGTGGGCCCAGAGATACCTCTCCGTCATACAGAGTGACAAATCCCAGTCTCGGTTCGTGCCAACTCAACAGATACTTTCGGAGATACCCGTTGCGTACCTTTATAGCCACCCAGTTACGTTGTGACGTTTGGCACACCAAAGTATCCCTACGGTATCCGGGAGTTGCACAATCTCATTGTCGTGGAATTAGCATGGCAGATGTCCGGTTTACTGGACTTAGTCATGAGGCCATCGCTCGGGTTAGCTTAAAGGGGTTAAAGCGGACGAAGGACACAGGGAATTTATAGTAGTTCGGCCCCTTCGATGAAGGTAAAAGCCTACGTCTAGTTTGGTGTGGTATTGCTTGGGCTTCGATGACCAGGGAGCGAATCCGCTTGCCTGTGTCTCGAACTGTTGTTTTCTTGTCCTTGAACCATCACCGGGTTGTCCCTTTATATAGGAGGCGACGCCCGGTCTGGTTTATAGAGTCCCGAGGCCGGCTCATAAACGTGTCCGCCTCGGTCTCTACTCTTTCTATCTTACATCCCAAGTTACATGGTACGCCGGTTTATAGACCATGGGCCTTATACATGGGCCCTAAACCTCTATGGGCTATGACCTCTTGTTATATATTCTACTGAGCTTCTGATAATATAACCTTGTCAGCGTAATCCGGACCCTCCTAGCCAGTTTATACCTGCTAGTAATATCCCTGACATTAGGCCCCAGATTGATTTGAACTTGTTCATGTCAATCTTCAAAGCTTTGTATGGATTTCCTTTCTGCAACTCTTGTATGCTTCATAAACCGGCCATGACGTCATCTCCTGAAATTGCTTCAATCTGTCGTGACATCATCTGCGCATTTAACGCCCACATTTGTTTGTTACCTTTCTTTATTGCCGCACCGAAGATCGAGGCGACAGCTCAATCTTTATCCGATTTCTGGCCTCCTCGATTCCCGCGCTTGCCGTTTTTATCCCCTTGGCCTGTAAATACAGTCGAGGCCCATCTCTTTCCCCCTTCTGCTTCTTCTTCCTTCGTATCCAGCGCCCGAGCTTCCACCGCCATCCTTCGAGCTCGCCGTCGCCAGCAAGTTCGGCCGCTGCATCAACCTGAACGCGACCAGAAACTCACCGCTTTTCCTTCGCTTTCTCGGGTACGCTTCCTTCTTCCCCATAGATGTCACTTTTAGGGTTTCTTCTGTAGCCTCGCCGCGAACCCTCATTCTTTGTAGTTCATCTCCGTAGGTTGATTTTAGCTCTAGATGCAAGACTAATTAGGTCATCCCTCGTTCGTATGCTTCTGCTCCATCATCATAACCTTAGTCTCCCTAGCATTGCTAGTTTAAATTGAATCTGTAGAGAACTTTTACTACCTCCACTGAATATGACTGTAATTGTTCTGTCTTTTTCCTGCATCGTAGATCCATACTTTACCTCTGCTTTATGTAAAAGCTGTTTCCCACACTTCAGATCTGCAGCTTGCCCGCTTACATCGCCGGTTTAGTCATAACTTGCGCTTCATATGCTTGCCCTGATGGTTTATATTTTTAAGCCTACCTCCATAATTGACGGTTTAACTTTCTTCATCTATTGCCTTAAACCGGTAGCTGTCTCGTTCATACCTGCTTCCGGGTTAATAGATACCATTAGTCCCTTGTTTAAACCGACAATTGAATCCATATCTTCAAAAAATGCGCCGGTTTATATCTAGCAGTTGGTAAACCGGATCTTGTATTATATTTCCAGTGTTCCTTTCTTGGAGAAATGGCTTCCACAACGAAACAATTCGTTGCCTGCAACTGGGTTCCGTCCCGGATTACGGAAGACGATTTAGTAGAAGCGACCTCAATCGGTGTTCTGGGCCCCAAGGAGGTTCTGCACTGACGGGCCCCTGGCAATGAGTGTCCTCCCGAGCCTAAGGAGGGAGAAATCATAGTCTTCTATGACCATCTGGCCCGGGGTTTTAGCCCTCCCGGTTCAAAGTTCTTCCGTGATGTGTTAACCGCTTTTCAACTCCACCCACAAGATATCGGCCCGAATTCTGTATCAAACATCTGCAACTTCGAAGTCTTCTCAGAAGCATATCTTCAAGAGGAGCCATCAGTGGATCTGTTCCGGGATTTCTTCCATCTGAACCGCCGGACTGAGTTTTCTGATGGGCCGCATACTGAGCTTTGTGGTGTCAGCATCCAGAAAAGGAAGGACGTCAGTTTTCCTCATGCCACTCTTCACAGCCACCCTAAGGATTGGAACTAAACATGGTTCTACTGCCAAGACACTTCGCCAGAAGGAGAAAAACCCCTGCCGGGTTACCGTGCTTATCGTCTAGCGTCAACTCATCCTTTGCTGTAGCGTCTAAGCGCCCAAAACCGGGCTCGATACGCCCCTCAACTTTCCAAGCTTAGGGCTTTCGCGGCGAATGGTTTAACTGGTGTTGACTTTGTTCGATGCTGGTTATCCTGGAGCATTCTTCCCTTAAGCCGGCGCTCAAGCTTAATGTGTGCGTATACCGGCAATCCGGATGATCCTCAGCGTCACACCGATATAGTACTTCCTGACAACGAAGTTACTGAGTCCGCAAAAAAGATGCTGAATATCCCTCTGGAAGACTGCAGCAAGACCGGTTTAGCTCCTTTCTGCAAAAACAACAGGCCACCGCCAGTAAGACTATTCTGTTCCTTTCTATCTATCTTAATCCGTTCATATCAGTTGTCTTCAACATGTTATTATTCCTTTGCACAGGCCAACGATCCTTTCTGGAAGAAGAAAGCACAGGATAAACCGGCGAAGCAATCACGCAGGAAAACCTTTGCCGTAAAGAAGAAAAAAGCTGCTGCCGCTTCCAGTTCAAACCCTGAAGAGGATGATCCGGCTTCTGAGGTACTATTTGACTCTTATGTCTTTTGATCTCCCTTTGTATGAATTTATGTTAATAATGTCTTTCCTCAGGATCTGGCGGAGGGAAGTAAAGCGGAGGGAGTTGAGGTAATTTCTCTCTCATCTGATTCAGAACCGTTGCCACCCAAGATCCCCCGGGTATCCCAGAAATATCCATTTTCTCACCCTTATGCTCAATAGGATCCCAACTTTCTTTTGAAGAAACAGCAGCATGAAGCTCGCCGGACCACGCGCCATAGCGGCCATGTGGTTGAATCATCCAGAATACCCCTTACGCCAGCTCGCAGACGTCGCTCAGAGGTTTTGCTCACTCCAACCCTTCTGTATCCAAAAGCAGGCCTTATATGTAAACCACTTAAACCGTCTGATCCCAACTATCAGGAGGCTCCTCTGTCTTCTTCCGGCGAGTCGACTCCTACGCAAGTCCCAGTGCTCAAGACCGTTCCTAGGTAAGTCCTTTGAAACGTCCGGTTTATCTTCCTGTTTTTAACTTTGTGATTCTCACGACTCCTTTGCCCTTTTATCAGAATGCCCAAGCCTAGCAAAAAGGCAAAAGCAAATAAACCGACTGCTGAGAACACCACTGCTAAACCGGCCGAGGACCCTGAAGCGGCCGATCCTCCAGAGGAAACTATTGAAGCTCAACACGATGACCCTACCCCAATGGATTGTGAAGATTTTGCTGCTCCCGGGGGTGATGTTATGGAGAACACGGCTGAACCGGCAAGCCCGGTCCGGATTAGTCCTCAATGGCGGACGTTGAAATAACTGGGACATGATTCTCTGCTCCTACCGAGCATGTTGCCTTGGCTAGGCATACTGCCAAGGAATAAAATTTTCAACAAGATAAAGGCAAGTGGATCATAGACTTGTCAAGCTATGCTCAGCTGAGTGCCCAGGAACTCCATTCCGGGTATCTGAACCGGCTCTTCACCAGCCGTGACTATGAAGCCGGCTTAATCAACATGATGAAAGATAAATACGAGGTGACTTTCTTTCCTCTTGCCTTTCGTTTCTGCTATGTACTTTGCAATCCTACCTTTAGGCCATAGTAGCCCCCAAGTGCCGGTTTAGCTTCCCTGTAGGTGAACCGGGACTTAACTTATGTCTGAGAATGAATGCACATTAGCCCCCAAGTGCCAAGGGCAGAACTTGTTTATGTGCTTGGGACTTGTCTGAAAAGTTTGCTTTCTTTACTTCAATTGTACATTAGCCCCCAAGTGTCGAGTGCATAACTTGTTATGTGCTTGAGACTTTGATTGATCTGTCCTTCTAACACGTTTGCTTTTCTTGCAGGCTGACTTGAACCGGAGAGCTTCGGAGGTAACTGAGCTCCGGAATAGCTTGGCCTTCCATGAGACTGCTTCAACCAAAGCTAAGGAAGAACTTGGCCTTGCTTTGACTAACATGGAAAAACTGAAGAAAGATTTTGAAGCGGAGCGGTCCACATGGGAGGTGCAAAGGGACGCTCTAGAAAAAAGAGCAAAGGATGCCGAAGCTGCTCTCAATCCGGTTACGCAGGAGCTATCCGGGTTGAAACAGCAAATAGAGAACATGACTTCTGCTATCTTCGGTGAGTACCTGTCTTTGTATGTTTACTTCCTTGCAATCTTTATTCTGCTCCGGTTTAACTCGCCAATTGTATATAGGGAGGCGCATAACTCATCTTGGAGATGATGTTCGGAAGAAGCTCAAGACTGCTTATACCCTGGTGGAGCAGCTCTACTCCGGTGCTCAAAGGGCTATTAGTGCCATGTCGCATAACAAACCGGCGCCGACCACCATCCAAGCCACCTTGGAAAAGCTTTCTGTCTTGCCTGCGCGACTTGTTGAGGTGAAGAAGTCTGATGCACGAGCTGGTTCTCTCCTGGCGTTAACCCGGGCCAAGGCATGGGTCCCCGACTTTGATCCGGCGGAGGCCATGAACGGCTATCCCAGTATGAAGGAGGACGGATCGACCTTTTCTGCTGAAGATCTCCGTTCTTTGACCAAGGACATGCACCCTCTTGCCAGTAAGCTTGCCGATGAAGCAGATTTGTCAAGGTATCACTCGGCTTACGATCTAGAAAACTCGTGGGTGGAGCGGCCGGTTTACGATACTGAAAATCAGATCCCACCAGTTCGTAAGCACACTTTCGGTCCAGACATTGATCCGTCAGATCTTATAAATGATGAAGTGTATTTCCGTGCCCTCTCCAAGATTGACTGGAGCGCTCCTGATTTCCAGCAGCTGCCAGAAGTCGACGAAGACCCGGAACAAGCTGACCCTCAGCCTTCGCAGCGTGAAGAAGAGTCATAAACCGTCCGGTTTAACTTTTAGTTGTTGAGTACTTTGCAAAAAACTTTGATCCATTCGGGCCTACGAGTGCCTTGTAATAGAATAGTTGAGATACTGCCTTTGTCCCACTGTCATGGTATTTTTGTGATTGGCGCTCCCAATTTATCATCTGTTTGCAATGCTTTAACAGCTTATATCACCTATGTCTGCATGAACAATGCTAAAAGATGTCCTGGCGGTTTACCACCGGATGGATTACACTGTCCTGACATATATTGTAGATAGATAGCTTTGAACTACATATAAACGCAAACATATACCATACCTCGATTAAGTGTGCTTGTAGACCTTAACCCGGTAGGAGTAACTTAAAGTGCAGGCGCTGATGAGGCCCTTGGCTCTCTTGTTGGTTTAGCATAATAGCTGATCCGGATTACAATGAACGCCGGTTTAATTCTCGCTGGTGTTCATGACCCAGACTTTAACTTAATATATATATGGCCAACCTTGGAGTTGTCCAGTCTCGCATCAATGGACTTGGTTAAAAAACCAATGATCTTGATGACAAAGATTTGTGAAATCATAAAAAATAAAAATAAGGTTTTTTGGGCAAATAAGACCATGTAGTCGAGGCTTTTTACGAGCTGCCAGGCTCCAAATTCGAGGCTTTTTATGAGCTGCCAGGCTACTGTCATTAACCATTTTAGCAAAGCCTGTCAAGATGCTCCGCAATCCTTAACCAAATCATCGATGAGAAGCTACCCAATGTTTCAAAATCTGGTAAAGATTTTGTCTTTAGGTAATCAACTCGATGATCGTCAATTTAATGTGGCCAAGTTTAGGGTCCTGAAGGATTGACTTGTGGCAGGTTTGACGGGTCATACCAGGTTTACCTAGACGGCGTGATTTACTGGAGGCAGGCAGGTTAATCCGGGGTTTTAGGTGCATGCACCGGGCTTCCAAGCCATGTTCACTACAAGGGTATTCAACTCTCTGCGAGCCCCCCAGTAGTGTGTGAGCCATTTGCTCGTCGGGGCATATGTTTGAGCTGGGTTAGGCACCAACACTCTCTTTTACCCCTCATCATCATGTGGAAATTGCCAACGCAACCGGAGCAGTGCTCTTATGATGGGCTTCATACCGCCGCCAGCTCAAGAGGCCATGGGAAACTCCCTTGCCCATGGAAGCCCCCATGTGATTCTTGTTTGTATATAGAATATGGCTGATTCCTTGATTTATCAAGGGCGCCGGTTTAGGAGGCCATGGTAAGCTTCTGTAAAAAGCTCTCATGTGATACTCCTTTGAAGAACACGGTTGATTCCTTGTTTCTGTCAAGGGCGCCGGTTTAGGAGGCCATGGTAAGCTTCTGTAAAAAGCTCCCATGTGATACTCCTTTGAAGAACATGGCTGATTCGTTGATTCTATCAAGGGCGCCAGTTTAAGAGGCCATGGAAGGTTTCTTTCGAAGCCCCCATGTGATACTCTTGTGCATAAAAGACACGGCTGATTTCCTGATTCTATCAGGGGCGCCGGTTTAAGAGGCCATGGAGGGTTTCTTTCGAAGCCCCCATGTGATACTCTTTTTGCGAAAAAGATGGCTGATTCCCCGGTGTTTGGGGGGCGCCAGTTTATTTTATTATAAAATATACATTTGTACATAAAGCGGAGCCAGTGGCTCAAGTATAGTAAGGTCGAAGAAGAGCGATGTTGCACGGCCGCTTGGTCTCCTCCTCTGTCGTACGTGAGTCCTTATGTTCTCGAACGTCGACAAGGTAGTATGATCTGTTGTGCAAGCTTTTGCTGACCACAAAGGGTCCTTCCCAAGGTGGGGATAGCTTGTGCATGTCTGTCTGGTCTTGGATGAGCCGGAGCACCAGATCTCCTTCCTGAAACGTCCTGGTCTTGACCCGGCGGCTATGGTACCAGCATAGGTCTTGCTGATAGATCGCCGATCGCGCTGCTGCCGTGTCGCATTCCTCATCCAGCTGGTCCAAACCGTCTTGTCTTGCTTGTTCATTATCCGCTTCAACGTAAGCTACCACCCGTGGTGAGTTGTGCCGGATATCACTAGGGAGGACCGCTTCAGCATCGTACACCATGAAGAAAGGTGTATATCATGTAGATCTATTAGGCGTAGTGTTGATGCTCCATAAGACAGAAGGCAACTCCTCTACCCAGCAACCTGGTGTTCTTTGCAAAGGAACCATAAGCCGGGGCTTGATGCCTCTCAAGATCTCTTGGTTGGCTCTCTCAGCTTGGCCATTGGACCGAGGGTGAGCTACTGATGACACATCAAGGCGAATATGTTCTCTTTGACAGAACTCTTCCATCTCTCCTTTAGATAGGTTGGTGCCATTATCAGTTATAATGCTGTGTGGAAAGCCAAACTGGAAAATCACCTTTTTGATGAACTTGACCGCTGTTGCCGCATCACACTTACTGACGGGCTCTGCTTCGACCCACTTTGTAAATTTGTCCATCGCTACTAGCAGGTGGGTTTTTTGATCTTGGGATCTTTTAAAGGGTCCAACCATATCCAGCCCCCAAGTCGCAAACGGCCAAGTAATTGGAATCATCCGTAGCTCCTGCGCCGGTACATGAGCACGCCGTGAAAACTTCCGGCAATCGTCACATTTTCTGACCAAGTCCTCCGCGTCGGCGTGAGCCGTCAGCCAGTAGAACCCATGACGAAAGGCCTTTGCTACCAATGATTTTGAATCGGCGTGATGACCACAATCCTCTTCATGAAAGTCTCGAAGAATGTCACAGCCTTCCTCTGATGATACACACCGCTGAAATGCCCTAGAAACACTGCGGTGATGAAGCTCTCCATTGACGATAGTCATAGACTTAGATCGCCGGATTATCTACCGGGCCTCAACTTCGTCTTCTGGCAGCTCACCTCGGCTCATATATGCCAAATAAGGGAGTATCCAATCCGGAATAACATGAAGAGCTGCAACTAACTGTGCTTCCGGATCAGGAATAGCCAAGTCCTCCTCTGAAAGTATTTGTACTGACGGATTATGCAATTCATCCAAGAAAGTATTAGGTGGAACCGGTTTACGCTGAGAGCCCAGCCGGCTTAATGCATCGACCGCTTCATTTTTTCGCCGGTCTATGTGGTCCACCTGATACCCCTTGAAGTATCCTGCGACTGCATCCACTTCTCGTCGGTAGGCCGCCATGAGCGGATCCTTAGAGTCCCACTTACCGGACACTTGTTGCGCCACTAGATCTGAGTCACCAAAGCACTTAACCCGGCTCAAGTTCATCTCCTTGGCCATCCGCAAACCATGGAGGAGAGCTTCATACTCAGCAGCATTGTTAGTACAAGGAAACATTAAACGAAGGACGTAACAGAACTTATCGCCTCGTGGGGAAGTTAACACGACTCCAGCCCCCGAGCCCTCCGATTGCCTTGATCCGTCAAAGTGAATAGTCTAGTATGTATGATCCGGCTTCTCCTCAGGTGTTTGCAATTCTGTCCAATCATTAATGAAATCCACCAGTGCTTGGGACTTTATAGCAGTACGGGGCACATATTTTAACCCGTGCGGGCTAAGCTCAATGGCCCACTTCGCCACTCTGCCAGTGGCTTCTCTGTTCTGGATTATATCCCCTAACGGAGCTGAGCTGACGACAGTGATTGGGTGGCCCTGGAAGTAGTGCTTCAACTTCCGGTTTGCCATGAACACGCCATATACCAACTTCTGCCAGTGTGGATATCTTTGCTTCGACTCAATGAGGACCTCACTGATGTAGTAAATCGGACGTTGAACCGGATATTTTTTGCCTGCCTCTTTGCGCTCCACCACAATGGCTACGTTGATTGCGCGGGCATTGGCGGCCATGTACAACAATAGCGGCTCCTTGTCAACCGGGGCAGCAAGGACTGGTGGTTCTGCCAATTGCCGCTTCAGATCCTCAACCGCGATGTTTGCAGCATTGCTCCAGACGAACCGGTCCGTCTTCTTCATCATCTGGTAAAGCGGGATTGCCTTTTCTCCTAAACGGCTGATAAACCGACTCAACGCTGCAATACGGCCCGCCACGCGCTGGACATCATTGATACACGCCGGTTTAGCCAAGGACGTGATCGCTTTGATCTTCTCTGGATGAGCTTCAATCCCTCTGTTTGATACCAAGAATCCAAGGAGCTTGCCTGCTGGAACACCGAAAACACACTTCTCCGGATTGAGCATCATCTTGTAAGCCCAGAGGTTGTCAAAGGTTTCTTTTAAGTCCTCTATCAGCGTCTCCTCCTTCCTGGATTTTGCCACAAAGTCATCAACATATGCATGGACATTTCTTCCAGTCCGCCCTTGTAGGCAGTTCTGCACACAACGCTGATAAGTTGCTTGAGCACTCTTGAGCCCAAAAGGCATGGATACATAGCAAAAGGCTCCAAAAGGAGTTATGAAAGCTGTCTTCTCCTGGTCCTTAACTGCCATCTTGATATGATGATAACCTGAATATGCATCCAAAAAACTTAGCCGCTCACATCCTGCCGTAGCATCGATAATCTGATCAATACGGGGGAGAGCAAAAGGATCAGTTGGGCAAGCCTTGTTCAAGTCTATATAATCAACACACATCCTCCAAGTTCCGTTTTTCTTTAGCACCAGCACCGGATTAGGTAACCACTCTGGATGAAATACTTCAACTATGAAGCCTGCCGCCAAAAGCCTAGCCACTTCTTCACCTATAGCCTTGCGCCTCTCCTCATTGAAGCGGCGCAAATACTGCTTGACCGGTTTAAACTTCGGATCAATATTAAGACTGTGCTCAGCGAGTTCCCTCGATATACCTGGCATGTCAGAAGGTTTCCATGCAAAGATATCCCGGTTCTCACGGATGAACTCGATGAGCGCGCTTTCCTATTTGGGGTCTAGGTTAGCGCTGATCGTGAACTGCTTGGATGAATCGCCTGGAACAAAGTCAACCTGCTTGGTTTCCTCTGCGGATTTAAACTTCAACGCCGGATCATGCTCTGTAGTTGGCTTCTTCAACGGGGACATATCTGCCGGATCAACATTGTCCTTATAAAACTTCAGCTCTTCTGTAGCACAAACTGTCTCAATATATGCCGCGTCTCCTTCTTCGCATTCCAGCGTGATCGTACGGCTCCCGTGAACCGTGATGGTTCCCTTGTGACCCGGCATCTTGAGCTGCAGATAAACATAACATAGTCTAGCCATGAACTTGGCGTAAACCGATCTCCCAAACAGAGCATGATATGGGCTCCTGATCTTTACAACCTCAAAGGTCACCGTCTCCGATCTAGAGTCCTGCTCATCCCCAAAGGTAACTTCCAGATCGATTTTTCCAACTGGGTAAGCCGATTTACCGGGCACCACTCCATGGAACACTGTGTTGGACTGCCGGAGCTTCTTATCTGTCAACCCCATACGTCGAAAAGTCTCATAGTATAGGATGTTGATGCTGCTGGCTCCATCCATAAGCACCTTTGTGAACTTATAACCACCCACCTGTGGTGCCACCACCAAAGCCAACTGACCCGGATTATCAACCCGTGGTGGGTGATCTTCTCTGCTCCATACAATGGGTTGCTCGGACCAACGCAAAAAACGCGGTATCGCCGGTTCAACAGAGTGTACTGCTCTCTTCAGAACCTTTTGATCCCGTTTGCACAGACTTGTGGTGAAAACATGATATTGCCCACTGCTTAGCTCCTTCGGATTATTCTGGTATCCGGATTGCTGTTGCTGCTGACGCTGTTGATTGCCTTGGTTATTGTATCCGCCCTGACCATGCTGCTGGTTATGTTGATGCTGATTGTTGCCATTGTGGTTATTGTTACCGCCGTGATATCCTGATCCGGATTCACCACCCTGGTAACCCGGACCTTGAAAACCCGGACCTGACCCGCCGGGGGGCCCGTGGTTATACTTGGCCTGTTTCATAAACTCTTGCATAATAAAACAGTCTTTCCAGAGATGCGTAGCCGGGTTTTCCTCTGTACCGTGCTTTGGACAAGGCACGCTCAACTGGCGGTCTAGATTAATGGGTGGCCTCCCGTTGCGTGGGGGCGGTCTACCCTTGCGGCGCTGCCCGTTGTCTTGAACATTGGTATTGGCCACAAAATCTGAGCTGCCCTCCGCTTTACGCTTGCCATTGTACCCTGTACCCACTAGATTGGTCTGTGCCGGTTTACCATTTTTGCTCGCCTTCCCAGATTTGTCTCCGTCTGCATCTGGATACTTAGTGTTATCAGAGTCTCCATACTTTACCAACGCGCTCATGAGTGTTCCCATGTCGTTGCAATCGCGCTTGAGCCGTCCCAGCTTCAGCCTCAAGGACTCAAACCGCAATTGTTTTCTCAGGTCACTATTGCCGTACTTGGATTGATGCTATTGGAGGAGTGCAGGATTTCAGATACTCGCCGCACCCAACTGCTTGTGGTCTCTTGCTCTCCTTGAACACAAGCTGCTAGGTCAACCACGGACATCGGCTGCTTGCATGTGTCTTTGAAATTATTGATAAACCGGCGATGCAACCCCCCCATGATCCGATGGAGTTAGGTGGTAAACCCTTTAGCCATGTCCGGGCCGTGCCCTCAAGCATCATTGTGAAGTATTTGGCAGACGCAGCTTCGTCCACATCAAGCATCTCCATAGCCATCTTATAACTTTCAACCCACGCCTCCGGAGCCAGATCCGCCGTGTAGTTGGGTACCTTGCACAAGCCTTTGAAGTCTTTGGGTAAATTCACGTTCCGTAAAGCGGGGATGAGACACTGCACCCCAAAGGAACTGGACATGATTCCTATTTCTGTGGTAGTGGGGTGAACCGGCGTCGCTTGACGGGTGTCGTCGCGGGCAGTATGCCTAGCCTGGTCCACCACCTCTTGGGCATGCGCTTCTGCTCCTGCCGGATTATCCTGCCTCTGCCGGTGCCGTCTCCGCGCGCTGCTAGATACAGCCGGTTCATCGAAGTGCCTCGTGTAACTCCGGCTCGGGCGGGGGGTTGAATGAATCCTCTCCCGGCTATAGGAATAAGGTTGCTGCTGTGTTAACGCCATGTCCAGCAACTCCTTAGCCCGTTGTGCCTCCATTGCGATGGGGGACGTCCCCTCAATGGGCAGAGCAGCCAGCCGTGAAGTGGCGGCGACAATGTTGTCCAACGGGTAAGAATAATGATCGGGAGGGGTGGGCATGCGCTGTGTCGGCACAACTTGGCGATTTGGCTCCGCGGCTGGCGGCTGAACTGACGTTCCTGTCCCCGGGGCTCCTCCCCAGTTTACCTCTGGACAGTTACTAGTTCCTGCTCCTGGTGTGCTGAAGAGATTCCTTGCCTCATAAACCGGCGGCAGACGAGATCGTTGTCTTGTGTACATTACCTCTTGTGAAGCGTTCTGATCTAGCCTGAGCCGGAAAGCTTGGGAGTCTAGCTCTGCCTGTCTTGTAGCCATCCTGGCTTTCTCCGCATCCAGATCCAACTTAGCTTGCTCAATCCGGCTCTTCAGCTGAGCGACCTCTGCATCATGCTGCGCCCTGTCGGCCTGGGCTACTTCTGTTGTTGCGAGTGCCGTCAAGGCATCGACTAAGGTGGATAGGACGTCAGAGGGCGACGGGGGAAGGTCTCCAATTCTGGCTCCCGCTGCCTCTGAGGTTATCGCCCTAGTCGTCGAGGGCTGCTGCATAGGTTGTGATCCGGCCATGAAAACAGCAACCATGTTTGGCGGATCAAAGGGGTTAGTAATACTATCGCCATCGGACACACCCTCGGACCGGCCGTCCTGCAACAGATACAAAGATTCGGTCTCTCCGGCTGAAGATTCATCGTCGGAATAGACAACTGTCTCGCCACCAGAATCCGATCCGTCCTCGACTTGTACTCCATGCACTGCTCCAATGAAAACATGCCTCATGGCAGGCTGAATCCGGGCCGATCTCGCACGCTGAGCCGGCTCGACGATGTTGGGGAAGATGTCTGACTCAGGTCCCGGTTCGCCGATCTTGCCGATGAAGACGTGGATGCCGCCGAAGGGGACCCGGTACCCGTATTCGATTGAATCGGCCTCGGGGCCCCAGCCTGCATCGTCGATGTAGATCCGGCCGCGACGACTCTTGGTCATCCGGCCCACTGCGTAACCCTTGAGCCCTTCAAAGCCGCCTTTCAAGAACTCGAAACCATCATGCGATAGCCCCACGGTGGCCGCGAACTATCATGGAATTAGCACGGCAGATGTCCGGTTTACTGGACTTAGTCGTGAGGCCATCGCTCGGGTTAGCTTAAAGGGGTTAAAGCGGACGAAGGACACAGGGAATTTATACTAGTTCGGCCCCATCGATGAAGGTAAAAGCCTATGTCTAGTTTGGTGTGGTATTGCTTGGGCTTCGATGACCATGGAGTGAATCCGCTTGCCTGTGTCTCGAACTATTGTTTTCTTGTCCTTGAACCGTCGCTGGGTCATCCCTTTATATAGGAGGAAACGCCCGGTCCGGTTTACAGAGTCCCGAGGCCGGCTCATAAACGTGTCCGCCTCGGTCTCTACTCTTTCTATCTTACATCCCAAGTTACATGGTACGCCGGTTTATAGACCATGGGCCTTATACATGGGCCCTAAACCTCTATGGGCTATGACCTCTTGTTATATATTCTACTGGGCTTATGATAATATAACCTTGTCAGCGTAATCCGGACCCTCCTGGCCGGTTTATACCTGCTAGTAATATCCCTGACACTCATGGTCTAAGGAAAAGATACTTGACATTGGAAAAGCTTTAGCATTACGAACTACACGATCTTGTGCTAGGCTTAGGATTGGGTCTTGTCCATCACATCATTCTCCTAATGATGTGATCTCGTTATCAATGACATCCAATGTCCATGGTCAGGAAACCGTAACCATCTGTTGATCAACGAGCTAGTAACTAGAGGTTTACTAGGGACACGTTGTGGTCTATGTATTCACACATGTATCACTATTTCCGGATAATACAATTCAAGCATGAATAACATACAATTATCATGAACAAGGAAATATAACAATAACCATTTTATTATTGCCTCTAGGGCATATTTCCAACAGTCTCCCACTTGCACTAGAGTCAATAATCTAGTTACATTGTGATGAATCGAACATCCATAGAGTTCTGGTGTTGATCATGTTTTGCTCGTGGAAGAGGTTTAGTCAACGGATCTGCGACATTCAGATCCGTATGCACTTTACAAATATCTATGTCTCCATCTTGAACATAATTCCGGATGGAGTTGAAACGGCGCTTGATGTGCTTGGTCTTCTTGTGAAACCTGGGTTCCTTGGCAATGGCAATAGTCCAGTGTTGTCACAGAAGAGAGTCATCGGGCCCGACGCGCTTGGAATGACTCCTAGGTCGGTGATGAACTCCTTCATCCAGACTCCTTCCTGCGCTGCTTCGCAAGCAGCTATGTACTCCGCTTCACATGTAGAATGCGCCACGACGCTTTGCTTGCAACTGCACCAGCTGACTGCTCCACCATTCAAAATATACACGTATCCGGTTTGTGACTTTGAGTCATCCAGATCTGTGTCGAAGCTGGCATCGACGTAACCCTTTACGACGAGCTCTTCGTCACCTCCATAAACGAGAAACATATCCTTAGTCCTTTTCAGGTACTTTAGGATGTTCTTGACCGCTGTCCAGTGTTCCATACCGGGATCACTTTGGTACCTCCCTACCAAAACTTATGGCAAGGTTCACATCAGGTCTGGTACACAGCATGGCATACATGATAGAACCTATGGCTGAGGCATAGGGAATGACACTCATCTTTTCTCTATCTTCTGCCGTGGTCGGGGACTGAGCCTTGCTCAGTCTCATACCTTGCAAAACAGGCAAGAACCCCTTCTTGGACTGATCCATATTGAACTTCTTCAATATCTTGTCAAGGTATGTGCTTTGTGAAAGACCAATGAGGCGTCTTGATCTATCTCTATAGATTTTGATGCCTAATATGTAAGCAGCTTCTCCAAGGTCCTTCATTGAAAAACTCTTATTCAAGTAGACCTTTATGCTCTCCAAGATTTCTACATCATTTCCCATCAGCAATATATCATCCACATAGAATATGAGAAATGCTACAGAGCTCCCACTCACTTTCTGGTAAATACAGGCTTCTCCCCAAGTCTGTATAAACCCAAACGCTTTGATCACATCATTAAAGCGAATATTCCAACTCCGAGATGATTGCACCAGCCCATAGATTGAGCGCTGGAGCTTGCATACCTTGTTAGCATTCTCAGGATCGACAAAACCTTCCGGCTGCATCATATACAGTTCTTCCTTGAGGAAGCCATTAAGGAATGCCGTTTTGACGTCCATTTGCCATATCTCATAATCATAGTTTGCGATAATTGCTAACATGATTCAGACGGACTTTAGCATCGCTACGGGAGAGAAAATCTCGTCGTAGTCAATCCCTTGAACTTGTCGATAACCTTTAGCTACAAGCCGAGCCTTATAGATGGTCACATTACCATCCGCGTCAGTCTTCTTCTTAAAGATCCATTTATTTTCTATGGCGTGCCGATCATCGGGCAAGTCCACCAAAGTCCATACTTTGTTTTCATACATGGATCCTATCTCGGATTTCATGGCTTCAAGCGATTTGTTGGAATCCGGGCCCGCCATCGCTTCTTCATAGTCCGAAGGTCCACCGTTGTCTAACAACATGATTTCCATGATAGGGTTACCGTACCACTCTGGTGCGGAACGTGTCCTTGTGGACCTTCAAAGTTCAGTAGTAACTTGATCTGAAGCTTCATGATTATCATCATTAACTTGCTCCCTAGTCGGTGCACGCACCTCAGGAACAACTTCCTGTGCTCCGCTACTTTTCGGTTCGGAAGGGGTGACTGTCACCTCATCAAGTTCCACTTTCCTCCCACTTACTTCTTTCGAGAGAAACTCTTTCTCCAGAAAGGATCCATTCTTGGCAACGAAGACCTTGCCTTCGGATCTGAGGTAGAAGGTGTACCCAATAGTTTCCATTGGGTATCCTATGAAGACACATTTTTCCGATTTGGGTTCGAGCTTTTCAGGTTGAAGTTTCTTGACATAAGCATCGCAACCCCAAACTTTCAGAAACAACAGCTTAGGTTTCTTGCCAAACCAAAGTTCATACGGTGTCGTCTCAACGGATTTAGACGGAGCCCTATTTAAAGTGAATGCAGCAGTCTCTAAAGCATATCCCCAAAAAGATAGCGGTAAGTCGGTGAGAGACATCATGGATCGCACCATGTCCAACAGAGTACGATTACGACATTCGGACACACCATTACGCTAAGGTGTTCCGGGCGGTGTCAATTGTGAAATAATTCCACAGTTCCTTAAGTGCATGCTAAATTCGTGACTTAAATATTCACCCCCACGATCCGATCGTAAGAACTTTATTTTTCTGTCACGTTGATTCTCAACCTCATTCTGAAACTCCTTGAACTTTTCAAAGGTCTCACACCTGTGTTTCATCAAGTAGACATACCCATATCTACTTAAGTCATCTGTGAGGGTGAGAACATAACGATAGCCTCCGCGAGCTTCAACACTCATTGGACCGCACACATCGGTATGTATGATTTCCAATAAGTTGGTCGCTCGTTCCATTGTTCCGGAGAACGGAGTCTTGGTCATCTTGCCCAAAAGGCATGGTTCGCACGTGTCAAATGATTCATAATCAAGAGACTCTAGAAGTCCATCTGCATGGAGCTTCTTCATACGTTTGACACCAATATGACCAAGGCGGCAATGCCACAAGTATGTGGGACTATCATTATCAACTTTACATATTTTGGCATTCACACTATGAATATGTGTAACATCACGTTCGGGATTCATCAAGAATAAACCATTGGCCAGCAGGGCATGACCATAAAACATATCTCTCATATAAATATAACAACCATTATTCTCGGATTTAAATGAGTAGCCATCTCGCATTAAACGAGATCCAGATACAATGTTCATGCTCAAAGCTAGTACTAAATAACAATTATTAAGTTTTAAAACTAATCCCGTGGGTAGATGTAGAGGTAGCGTGCCGACGGCGATCACATCGACCTTGGAACCATTCCCGACGCGCATCGTCACCTCGTCCTTCGCGAGTCTCCGCTTATTCCGCAGCTCCTGCTTTGAGTTACAAATGTGAGCAACTGCATCGGTATCAAATACCCAGGAGCTACTACGAGCGCTGGTAAGGTACACATCAATAACATGTATATCACATATACCTTTGACGTTGTCGGCCTTCTTATCTGCTAAGTATTTGGGGCATTTCCGCTTCCAGTGACCCGTTCCCTGGCAATAAAAGCACTCAGTCTTAGGCTTGGGTCCATTCTTTGGCTTCTTCCCAGCAACTGGCTTACCGGGCGCGGCAACTCCTTTGCCGTCCTTCTTGAAGTTCTTTTTACCCTTGCCTTTCTTGAACTTAGTGGTTTTATTCACCATCAACAGTTGATGCTCTTTCTTGATCTCCGCTGATTTCAGCATTGAATACACTTCAGGAATGGACTTCTCCATCCCTTGCATATTGAAGTTTATCACGAAGCTCTTGTAGCTAGGTGGGAGCGACTGAAGGATTCTGTCAACGACCGCTTCGTCCGGGAGATTCATTCCCAACTGAGACAAGCAATTGTGCAACCTAGACAATTTAAGTATGTGCTCGCTGACAGAACTATTCTCCTCCATCTTACAACTGTAGAATGCGTCGGAGACGTCATATCTCTCGACTCGGGCATGAGCTTGGAAAACCATTTTCAGCTCTTGGAACATCTCATATGCTCCGTGGTGCTCAAAACGCTTTTGGAGCCCCGATTCTAAGCTGTATAGCATGCCGCACTGAACCAGGGAGTAATCATCACGACGCGACTGCCAAGCGTTCATAACATCTTGGTTTGCCGGGGCGGGAGCGTCACCTAGCGGTGCTTCTAGGACATATGTTTTCTTGGCAGCTATGAGGATGATCCTCAGGTTACGGACCCAATCGGTATAGTTGCTACCATCGTCTTTCAGCTTGGATTTCTCTAGGAACGCGTTGAAGTTGAGGGTGACATGAGCGTGGGCCATTTGATATACAAGACATATTGTAAATAATTTAGACTAAGTTCATGGCAATTAAGTTCATCTAATCAAATTTAATGAACTCCCACTCAGATAGACATCTGATACGTCCAAAATGTATCTATAATTTCTGCTTGCTCCATGCCTCTTTTGTGTGATATTGCTATGATATTTATACACTTCCATACACTTTTGATCATATTTGGACTAACCTATTAACTCAGTGCACCCCAGTGCCAGTTTCTGTTTTCTGCTGTTTTTGTATTTCAGGTTTTCCCATTACGTAAACTGCCAGAAAAATTCCAGGAAAAATATATAAAAAATCAGCGTTCCGGAAGCTTCCATGCGGCCAAAGTAGGGCCGGAGGGGGGCCACCAGGGCTCCAGGCGCCGGGGGGCGCCTGGGCACCCCAGGCCTCCGCTGATGCCCCCCTTTGGCATATATTTACACCGCGTCCCGAAACCCTCGAGGACGGAACCCTTTTTCGCGATCTCATCTCTGTTCCGCCGCCGCCGCGCTTCCAAGATCGGGAGCACCAGGAGAACTCTTCCCGGCACCCTGCCGGAGGGGAGGATCACCACCGGGAGCTTCTCCACCACCATGGACGCCTCCCGGATGAGTTGTGAGTAGTCTCCCTTGGACCATGGGTCCATGACCAGTAGCTATGTGATGTTCCCTCCACTCTTTGTTCTTCACCGATTAGACCTCGTGAGCTGCCCTACATGATCGAGGCACATATGTAATCTTTATGCTGTTGCTATGCTGAGTTTGCTGGGATCCGATGGATTATGAGATTATGTTCAGATTGTGTGTGAGTAATATATTTGATTCACCTCTTTTATATTTATGTTCTTGAGTAATTCTTGCATGTTCTCCGTTGTTGTTTATTGCTTTGGCCAAGTAGTAGGTAGTAACTCCAAGAGGGAACGTTATGCTTGATTGTGGGTTCATGCCCCTCGATGACTAGCTTGAGTGACAGAAACATGAGTCTAGGGGATGTGCTGTTGCCACAAGGGGGAAAACAACGGTGCTTGTACTTGCGGGTGCAAGGATTGTTTACTTTACGCAAAGTTCTTTTAATGCAGTTGTCTGTTGCTTTGAGTTTACACTATGGGTGGGACTCGCAACTTAATACCTGCGAGATGTTCTGGATAGATATCTCAAGGTGGATGATTAGTAGTAGATGCAGATGGATTTCGGTCTACTTACATTGGCGTACCGCCCATGCTTTTGAGCCTCTACCTTTCTTGCAGCATAGTTAGCATTGGTTTGCGCACATAATCCTGTCAATTGCCCAGCTGTAATTTGTTTACCTCGCTTAGCTGTTTTATCGTCTTTTGGGAGAGAGACATCACTAGTGAACATCATGGGACCCCGGTCCATATTACCATCACTGATCACATCCGCTATTTACTTTCTGTTTTTACTTACTAGTTGCAGTAGTACCTATCACTATTATCTCTTGCGTTTGATCCTTTGTAAACGACAAGGCCGGAGAGATTGACAACCTCTCTGTACTCGTTGGGAGCAAAGTTATTTGTATTTGTGTGCAGGTCCGGTCGATCGCTAGTTGCACCGCTAGCAGTTGACACCTTCTTGTTGAACCTTGGAGTCTCAGGGGAATTCGATCCTTGGTATCTTTGCCAAGGGAAAACTACCGCTACACTGCATCTCAAACCTTCCACTTGGGGTAACCAACGAGGGGCGAGAAGCCATCAAGCAAAGTTTTCTGGCGTCGTTTCCGGGGACTCCACTCTTCAAGATAGGGGAGTTGCACGCTATCTTTTACCTTTGCTTTTTAGTCTTGTTAGTTTACCTTTCAGTTTTTGCTTTAGTATCTTTTATCAAAAATCACAAAAATAGTTATCTTGCTTGCTTGCTGCTATGGGTTCCACCGAGAACACCAAGTTGTGTGACTTCACTAGTCATAACAACGATGACTTTATCTGCACACCCATTACTACACCTGCCACTTCAGCACCTTCTTACGAAATTAAACCTGCTTTACTGAATCTAGTTATGAAAGATCAATTCTCCGGTGCTAGAGATGATGCTGCTTTACACTTAAACAATTTTGTTGAACTCTGTGATATGCAAAAGTACCAAGAAATAGAGGGTAATATTGTTAAGCTTAAGCTTTTTCCTTTCTCCTTGAGAGGAGGAGCTAAAATTTGGTTTCAATCCTTGCCTAGAAATAGCATAGATTCTTGGGACAAGTGCAAGGATGCTTTTATTGGAAAGTACTATCCACCTGCTAAAATTATCCAACTAAGGAGTAACATAATGAATTTCAAACAATTGGATAATGAACACGTTGCCCAAGCTTGGGAACGCATGAAATCTCTTGTCAAGAACTGCCCTACTCATGGTTTGACTACTTGGATGGTTATCCAAACTTTTTATGCAGGCTTGAACTTTACCTCACGGAACTTGCTAGATTCGGCCGCGGGAGGAACCTTTATGTCAACTACACTTGGTGCTGCCATGAAGCTTCTCGATGAGATGATGACCAATTATTCCCAATGGCACACCGAACGCGCTCCAACAGGTAGGAAGGTAAACTCTATCGAGGAGATTTCCTCCCTAAATGAAAAGGTTGACTTGATCATGTCTCTACTTTCCAAGCAATCTTCTATTGATCCTCGGGATGTCCCTTTAAATTCTTTGATTGCTCAAGATCAAGTAGATGTGAACTTTATCTCTAGAAACAATTTCAATAACAATGCTTATAGGAGTAATTTTGGTAGCAATCCTAGACCGTTCCCCTCTAACTCCTATGGGAACAACAATGCTTATCCTAGCACCAAGAACTCCACTTCTGAACTAGAGATTATGCTTAAAGATTTCATCACTACCCAAAAAGCCTTCAATAAGAGTGTAGAAGAAAAACTAGCCAAACTAGATGATCTCTCTTCGAAGGTAGACAATTTAGCCCATGAGGTAGAGTTGCTTAAAATTAGAACTTCCCCTCTTGAGGAGAGGAAGACCACTCCTATGAATGCTATTCAAGTGCAAATTAATGAAAACATTAGGATGTTGGCTAAACTTAAAGAGAGATGGGCTAGAGAAAAGGAGGAAGAAGATAGAATTAAGAACCTTCCTACCCACCACACTGTTGCTACTATCCAAGTTGTTGAGGATATCCAAACTCTTAGCACCCAATGCACTCCTGGTCCCATTGGACCTATTAATGGTGATGCTATGACCATAGAAACTACCAAACAAGTGAGCCTAAAGGACACCACTACCACTTTACTTGATAGTAGTGACCTTGATTTTGATAATTGCACTCTTACCGAAGTTATTGATTTCCTTCACAAGATGTCTAGAGATCCCCGCACTGGCACACTTAACCTTGCCTTCACAGAGCATATCACTAATGCTCTCATCAAAGCTAGGGAGGAGAAACTTAGGGTAGAAGCCTCCATACCTAGAAAGCTAGAAGATGGTTGGGATCCTATGATTAAAATTAAGTTGAATAACTTCTCTTGCTATGCTTTATGTGATGTTGGAGCTAGTACCTCCGTTATGCCCAAAAGAATATATGATATGCTTAAATTGAAACCTTTTGATTCTTGTTCTTTTGGTGTTCGTCTTGTTGATTCTTCCATAAAGAAACCTTTGGGGAGGATCGACGATGTTCTTATCATTGTCAATGACAATTACGTTCCCGTTGATTTTACTATGATGGATATTGAATGTGAACCTTCTTGTCCAATTATTTTGGGACGACCTTTTCTTCGCACCGTTGGTGCTATCATTGACATGAAAGAGGGGAATATAAAATTCCAATTTCCTCTCAAGAAAGGGATGGAACACTTCCCTAGAAAGAAGATTAAGTTACCTTTTGAGTCCGTTATACGGTCTAGCTATTCTTTTACTCTTGATAAGACTTGATCTTTTTGCATTATGCCTAGCAAGGCATAAAAGAAAGCGCTTTTGGGAGGCAGCCCACAATGAATAAATTTTTATTTTGCTTTTGTTGTGTCTTGATGTTGTTACTACAGTAGCATCATCATTGTATCTTTACTTTTCAGCTTTGTGCCAAGTTTAGCCTCTGATTGCAAGAAAGTTCAAAAGTTGTGACGTGCTGTCCAGGAAACAGATTCTGTCCTTGGACAGAAAAATTCGTATAAAATCACCAGATCATCTTTTTGGTCTGAAGTTTTTCGACAGCGTGCTCTATACAATTATCTTTCGGGCGTCTGTTCTGAGTTTTTTGATTTGAGTTGCAGAAGTGCCCCGAAAGAATTATTTACTACCCGCTGGTCTGTTTTTCACAGATTCTGTCCTGTTTTGCCTTTTCTTCATTTTGCAAAACCTTGAGCTTGCTTTTTCTTTGCAAAAACCATTTGGCAATCTTGAGAAACAGTAGACCTTCAAGAATATCCTTATTTCCAGCAAGGAAAAAATA
The DNA here is from genome assembly GCA_902687465.1 of Secale cereale. NCBI lineage: Eukaryota > Viridiplantae > Streptophyta > Magnoliopsida > Poales > Poaceae > Secale > Secale cereale. The sequence goes on along the minus strand of LR738710.1, from coordinate 855,549,650 downwards.
TTTTATTAAGGGTACTAACCTCGCTAATCAGATTATGATGAGTTATGTATGAAGGGAGTTTTCAAGTGTGCGAGGGAAGATGATAAAAAGATTCAGGAGTGTCAAACGCTCAAGCTTGGGGATGCCCCCATGCACCCCCAAGAAATATTCAAGAAGATTCAAGCGTCTAAGCTTGGGGATGCCCCCGTGCATCCCCTTCTCCATCAACATTATCAGTTCGTCTTTCGTTCCACTATATTTTTATCACTTCATGTGTTATGTGCTATGCTTGGAGCGTCTTGCTTTTAGTTTCCTTTTTAGTTTTCTTTAGCTTTGCTTGCTTTTCATAACGAGTTGGAACTCAGCTTTCTTTGTGTGGGAGAGAAACACGCTCCACTTCAACCTAGAACACAACATAGAATTTTCATGTTTATCTTTGCTGTGTATGTTCTTTGTCTTTCAATAGCTACTATCATGTTCAACTCTTAGTTTTCATACTTTACTTTTTGAAGAGCTTTTGTTTAGTTGGTCGCTGGAACTCTCTTTAGTTATCATGCTTATCTTGTTAAGAGAGTTGGCTTCTGTTGCACTGGTTGATATGTCTATGATAAAAATGCTATGTGCATAATGGTGCTTAGTAGTTCATGTTTTCTTATGGTTAGTCTCAAATAGCTGGGGGGGTTCTCAATGTGTTATTGGAGTACCAACATGATTTGTTTTCCTATGATGTGGTATGGTCTAGTGATATCTTCCCCAAGAATTTATTTTGATTGACTTGGCATACGCTCACGCAAATTTAAGACTGTAAAGAAAGTCTATCAAGCCTTGATGATCTTTAATTTCTGAGTAGTGATATAACTTCCATGCCCAATTCAATGTTGCTTTGTCGCTCTGCATGATTATGACTGTCATTGCTCTCTTAGTTGGTCGCTCCCAGTCTTCTGCTAACCTTCGCCTGTACTAAGCGGACTGACTGCTTGTGCATCCAAAATCCTTTAAACTAGTTATGCCATATGAGTCCACCATACCTTCCTATACATGGTATTTACCTGCCATTCCTAACAAAGACTTTCATGTACCATCTCAAAATTATTCAAAAAAGCATTTCTTTTTTGTGCCTCTGCTTTAGCTCATGAGGAAGTAGTAGTTAATTCATGATCTTTTTAAGTTGGACAAGCTTCACCCCGGGATTGCATGTCTAATGTGCAAACCCATAATACGAGAAGGAACTGGCATAGAGTGCGCCCGGCTCATTAAAAAATATACAACAAACAAACCCTCCTTCACGCTTTGTTCATGAGAAATCAGAAAACTTTGGCAGTGATAAACAAAGGAGATTAAGAGGATGTGATCGTCCTCATTCGGGAGCCGTTCCTCAAAACTTGTCCAGCTCAAGAAGTAATTGAGTTATCTGCTAGCATTCGTTGACGAAACATGCATATCCAAATAATAATAATTATTACCTCTGTTTTTAAAACCAAGAGCTCTGGTACATGTTTAGTTTTTGTTTCCGACCACGAGTTTTCAACCTTGCCATCAAAAGCCACGGTTCGAGAGTCGCCACCTTCTTTAAAGCACAAACTATTGAGAGCATGATTGTCATTCTGAGTGTAATGTGCATTGTCCCAAAGTACCATTGTCTTTTGCATGATTATGATATCGTTTATTCTGAAGTTATTGTATCTCGTCGTCACTTAAACCTTGGAGGTGCCCCTGCATTTATGTTTTGCTTCACTAAAGGGGGCAAGCGAGATACCACTTTATCATATTTGCACACCATGCTCACTACAAATCTATTTGATGTTTCAGTATCATATTGTAAAACTTTCAGTTCGTTGTGATTTTCTCATGAGGCAACTTAATTACTACAGATTCATTATCTCAGTAAGCTTTTGTCATGTGACTGTGAAAAGTTCTTATATGGTTAATAGCATGTCACCACAGAAATTATGCTTGTTATCATTTAACTACTCGAGGACGAGCAGGAATTAAGCTTGGGGATGTTGATACGTCCAAAACGTATCTATAATCTCTGCTTGCTCCATGCCTCTTTTGTGTGATATTGCTATGATATTTATACACTTCCATACACTTTTTATCATATTTGGACTAACCTATTAACTCAGTGCACCCCAGTGCCAGTTTCTGTTTTCTGCTGTTTTTGTATTTCAGGTTTTCCCATTACGTAAACTGCCAGAAAAATTTCAGGAAAAATATATAAAAAATCAGCGTTCCGGAAGCTTCCATGCGGCCAAAGTAGGGCCGGAGGGGGGCCACCAGGGCTCCAGGCGCCCTGGGGGCGCGGCCCCCCTCCTTGCCGCGTCGGGGGGGGGGGGGGCGCCTGGGCCCCCCAGGCCTCCGCTGATGCCCCCCTTTGGCATATATTTACACCGCGTCCCGAAACCCTCGAGGACGGAACCCTTTTTCGCGATGTCATCTCTGTTCCGCCGCCGCCGCGCTTCCAAGATCGGGAGCACCAGGAGAACTCTTCCCGGCACCCTGCCGGAGGGGAGGATCACCACCGGGAGCTTCTCCACCACCATGGACGCCTCCCGGATGAGTTGTGAGTAGTCTCCCTTGGACCATGGGTCCATGACCAGTAGCTATGTGATGTTCTCCTCCCCTCTTTGTTCTTCACCGATTAGACCTCGTGAGCTGCCCTACATGATCGAGGCACATATGTAATCTTTATGCTGTTGCTATGCTGAGTTTGCTGGGATCCGATGGATTATGAGATTATGTTCAGATTGTGTGTGAGTAATATATTTGATTCACCTCTTTTATATTTATGTTCTTGAGTAATTCTTGCATGTTCTCCGTTGCTGTTTATTGCTTTGGCCAAGTAGTAGGTAGTAACTCCAAGAGGGAACGTTATGCTTGATTGTGGGTTCATGCCCCTCGATGACTAGCTTGAGTGACAGAAACATGAGTCTAGGGGATGTGTTGTTGCCACAAGGGGGAAAACAACGGTGCTTGTACTCGCGGGTGCAAGGATTGTTTACTTTACGCAAAGTTCTTTTAATGCAGTTGTCTGTTGCTTTGAGTTTACACTATGGGTGGGACTCGCAACTTAATACCAGGGAGATGTTCTGGATAGATATCTCAAGGTGGATGATTAGTAGTAGATGCAGATGGATTTTGGTCTACTTACCTTGGCGTACCGCCCATGCTTTTGAGCCTCTACCTTTCTTGCAGCATAGTTAGCATTGGTTTGCGCACATAATCCTGTCAATTGCCCAGCTGTAATTTGTTTACCTCGCTTAGCTGTTTTATCGTCTTTTTGGAGAGAGACATCACTAGTGAACATCATGGGACCCCGGTCCATATTACCATCACTGATCACATCCGCTATTTACTTTCTGTTTTTACTTACTAGTTGCAGTAGTACCTATCACTATTATCTCTTGCGTTTGATCCTTTGTAAACGACAAGGCCGGAGAGATTGACAACCTCTCTGTACTCGTTGGGAGCAAAGTTATTTGTATTTGTGTGCAGGTCCGATCGATCGCTAGTTGCGCCGCTAGCAGTTGACACCTTCTTGTTGAACCTTGGAGTCTCAGGGGAATTCGATCCTTGGTATCTTTGCCAAGGGAAAACTACCGCTACACTGCATCTCAAACCTTCCACTTGGGGTAACCAACGAGGGGCGAGAAGCCATCAACATCTCTCTAGTCATCTAAGTGAAACATGATCCGAATCGACTAGGCCGTGTCTGATCATCACGTGAGACGGACTAGTCATCGACGGTGAACATCTTCATGTTGATCATTGATGGCTTCTCGCCCCTCGTTGGTTACCCCAAGTGGAAGGTTTGAGATGTAGCGTAACGGCAAGTTTCCCTTGGCAAGATACCAAGGATCGAATCCCGTGAGACTCCGAGGGTCGACAAGAAGGTGTCAACGGCTAACGGCACCAAATACTTAGCGGTTGACAGGACCTGCACACAGATACAAATAACTTTGCTCCCAACGAGTACAGAGAGGTTGTCAATCCCTCCGGCCTTGCTGTTTACAAAGGATCAAACACAAGAGATAATAATGATAGCTATGATTGCAACTAGGAAATAAAGACAGGAAGTAAATAGCGGGTGTGATCAGTGGTGGTAATATGGACCGGGGTCCCATGATGTTCACTAGTGATGTCTCTCTCCCAAAAGACGATAAAACAGCTAAGCGAGGTAAACAAATTATAGCTAGGCAATTGACAGGATTATGTGCGCAAACCAATGCTAACTATGCTGTAAAGAAAGGTAGAGGCTCAAAAGCATGGGCGGTAGGCCAAGGCAAGTAGACCGAAATCCATCTGCATCTACTACTAATCATCCACCTTGAGATATCTATCGAGAACATCTCGCTGGTATTAAGTTGCGAGTCCCACCCAAAGTGTAAACTCAAAGCAACAGACAACTGCATTAAAAGAACTTTGCGTAAAATAAACAATCCTTGCACCCGCAAGTACAAGCACCGTTGTTTTCCCCCTTGTGGCAACAGCACATCCCCTAGAGTCATGTTTCTGTCACTCAAACTAGTCATCGAGGGGCATGAACCCACAATCAAGCATAACGTTCCCTCTTGGAGTTACTACCTACTACTTGGCCAAAGCAATAAACATCAACGGAGAACATGCAAGAATTACTCAAGAACTAAAATATAAAAGAGGTGAATCAAATATATTACTCGCACACAATCTGAACATAATCTCATAATCCATCGGATCCCAGCAAACTCAGCAGAGCAACAGCATAAAGATTACATATGTGCCTCGATCATGTAGGGCAGCTCATGAGGTCTAATCCATGAAGAACAAAGAGGGGAGGAGAACATCACATAGCTACTGGTCATGGACCCATGGTCCAAGGGGGACTACTCACAACTCATCCGGGAAGCGTCCATGGTGATGGAGAAGCTCCCGGTGGTGGTTCTCCCCTCCGGCAGGGTGCCGGGAAGAGTTCTCCTGGTGGTCCCGATCTTGGAAGCGCGGCGGCGGCGGAACATAGGCTAGATCGTAAAAAAGGGTTCCGTCCTCGAGGGTTTCGGGACGCGAGGAGTATATATGCCAAAGGGGGTCACCAGAAGCGGAGAGGGGGGCCCAGGCGCCCCCCTAGGGCGGCCAGGGGTGGGGCCGCCTGGGCTGGCCGCCTGGGCTGCCCCTGGCTCCCCTCTGGCCCCACTTTGGTTTTTCTCGAAGCTTCCTGTACGCTGATTTTTTCTGTATTTTTCCCGGAATTTTTGGAGCACTTTTAATATGGGGGAAATCTGAAATAGAAAAACAGTAGAAAACATGAAGTGGCACTGTGGTGCACTGAGTTAATAGGTTAGTCCAAATATGATCAAAAGTGTATGGAAGTGCATAAATATCATAGCAATATCACACAAAAGAAGCATGGAGCAAGTAGAAATTATAGATACGTTTTGGACGTATCAACATCCCCAAGCTTAATTCCTGCTCGTCCTCGAGTAGGTAAATGATAACAAGCATAATTTCTGTGGTGACATGCTATCAACCATATAAGAACTTTTTTTAGTAAAGCAATCAAGGCATGTAATTCAATTCAAGTCATAACAAGCAAGAGTCTATATTAGCATTGTAACAAGCAACATAAGAACATAAAGGTGCAAGAGCTCTCGCTGTCCGTGACTCGAATGTCTCCAAATGGTGTTTGCGTGCAAGGAAGGGGATAGGGATATATGAGAGAGTAAAACATAGTTTTTATATTGTTGAGAACTTAATCTACTAAAGTTTCACACTTGGTATTCTTTGGAATCTTATCTTGACTCATCCCCAGACCGTCAGCCAGGTACAAGTCAAAATGATCCACTCCCTTTCGATATTTTGAGCACTCATGCAATGGATGAGCGTAAGCAAGAAAGTCGACACTTAGGATGGCAAAGAGAGAAAAATGATGGAGGGGGAAGACAAAAAAGGTGTGAAAGGCTCACATCAATGAGGACAATCATCGGCGAGAGAAAGCCAAATTATAGATATGATGTGAGGAGTAGGGATTGCCATGCAACGGATGCACATATGAGCTAAGGTAAGCTCTCCAATGGAACTAGTGGGGGTGCATCCAACTTGCTTGCTCAAGAAGACCTAGAGCTCTTTTGAGGAGGCTCATCATTGGAATATACAAGCCAAGTTCTATAGTGTAAAGGTCCCCACATAGCTATATGCATGAATGATAATCTCTATGGAGTACAAGGTATAAGATGGAGTACGAGTGTGGATCTCTAAAAAGAAATAGTAGTGTGCCCCCTTCTCTCTTTTTATTTCTTTTTATTATTTTTATTTTTATTTTTGTGTGGCCTCAATGGCTCTTTCTATTTATCTCTCATTTGTCCTCTTTGGGATCTTTTGATTTTGTCCTCTTTGGGATCTTTTGATTTTGAACTCTTTGGGATCTTTTCCTCACTTTAGGGGCAACACTCTATGTATTACAAGAAGTATAGAAGATCTTTCACACTTTACAAAAGTACTCAACATAAAGAAAATGAAACTATCATGATGTATGCAAATGTATGCCTCTGCCAGTGTAGCAGGATATGCAATGATACTAGCGCATCATGTAGCAATGATTAGGGCAATGCCCAACTAGCATGCGGCTCATCGATCAAGCAAAAAGCATGTATGACGTGAAGATCAAGTCATGAGAAGATGGCTGTTGCATGGCAATGTATCTCGGAAAGGCTATGGAAATGCCTTAATAGGTAGGTATGGTGGCTGTTTTGAGGAAGGATATAATGAGGCTTATGATGACAGAGTGTATCGTGCCAAGGATTTGGATGCACCGGCTAAGTATGCGCCAACTCTCGAGGTGAGAAAGGGCAATGCACGGTACCGAAGAGGCTAGAAAAATATGGATAGGTGGAAGTGTCAACTTTCGAATACTCACATTAGTCCGAAGAACTCATGCACTTATTATCGGTAACTGTCAATCTAATTAGGAGGTTCACAAAGAGACAAGTACCCCGAGGAGGAGTGTATGGGGGTTTGGTTACCCTTGCGCATCCTCGACCCATGGTACGTGAGTGTACTCTAATATTCGATCCCTCCAAAGATTAGTGATCCATTTAGTAGCTAAAGTTCTCAACTATTTTGTAGGTTTTCGAAAATAAACACAGATTGCCCAAAATACGACATCTATCACTAATAGGCTAAAGCTCTTGACACCAAAAGTTCAGACATTACTCATGGCAATACCTCAAAACTATTGCAAGTTACTACTAAAATTAAATAGCAACCTCAGTTACCTACTTTAAGTTAAGACACACAACTCAGTGCAACAGGAAAACTCTCTTAACAAGATAAACATGAAAACTCAAGAGAGTTCAACAACCAACTAAACAAAAGCTCTTTAAAAAGAAAAGCATGAAAACTAAGAGCTAAACATGACAGTAGCTATGGGAAGACAAAGAACACACACAACAAAGATAAACATGAAAATCCTATGTTGTATTCTAGGTTGAAGTGGAGCATGTTTCTCTCCCACACAAAGAAAGCTGGGTTCTAACTTGTTATGAACAGCAAGCAAATCTAAAGAAAACTAAAAAGGAAACTAAGAGCAAGACGCTCCAAGCATAACACATAACGCATGAAGTGATTAAAATATAGTGGAACGAAAGACGAACTGATAATTGTTGATGGAGAAGGGGATGCACGGGGGCATCCCCAAGCTTAGACGCTTGAGTCTTCTTGAATATTTCTTTGGGGTGCACGGGGGCATCCCCAAGCTTGAACGTTTGACCCCCCTGAATCTTCTTTTATCATCTTCCCTCGCACACTTGAAAACTCCCTTCATACATAACTCATCATAATCTGATTAGCGAGGTTAGTACCCATAATAAAATAACTTTTCCCTACCGGAAATAAGGATAATCTTGAAAAGCTACTGTTTCTCAAGATTGCCAAAAGGTTTTTGCAAAGAAAAAGCAAGCTCAAGGTTTGCAAAACGAAGAAAAGGCAAAACAGGACAGAATCTGTGAAAAACAGACCAGCAGGTAGTAAATAATTTTTTCGGGGCACTTCTGCAACTCAACTCAAAAAACTCAGAACAGACGCTCGAAAGACAATTGTATAGAGCACGCTTTCAAAAAAATTCAGATCAAAAAGACGATCTGGTGATTTTATACGAATTTTTCTGTCCAAGGACAGAATCTGTTTTCTGGGCAGCACGTCACAACTTTTGAACTTTCTTGCAATAAGAGGCTAAACTTGGCACAAAGCTGAAAAGAAAAGATACAATGATGATGCTACTTTAGTAACAAACATCAAGACACAACAAAAGCAAAATAAAACCTAATTCGTTGTGGGCTGCCTCCCAAAAGCGCTTTCTTTTATGCCTTTAAGCTAGGCATGATGCAAAAGGATCAAGTTGTATCAACCGAACCATCATCAAGATCATCAAAAAGCTCTTCAATAGTACAACTAGTCTTAAGAGGACTTTCAAATAAAGGCCTAGTAAAGATACTTCTAGGGAGAAAACCAAAAGGTGGAAAGTCAATGGGAGATTCATTTATAAATTTATCAAAGAGAGGTATTTCTTCCAAAGTTTTCACAGTTTCAACCCCTGTGGCAACAGATGGATTACTTTTGGAACGAGGAGCCTTTGGAACGTAAACGAACTTAGGTTCCTTCTTTGCCGGAGTTTCTACTTTTTTGGCTTTGATTGAGGAGAAAGTAGTTCCTAAAGTGTCAAAGATTTCCTCAATCTTGTCTATCCTAGAAGAATCCACGAAAACGTTTTCCATGGAGCGATTGTGTGGGATGTACATACGAACGGAAACGTTTAGCGGAGACTGACTGTGTGGGATGTACATGCGACCGGAAACAATTTCACCGTATAATTGTAGTTTTTTAGCTCTACTGTACGTATTTCCGTATTTGAACGCTCGCCGGTCGCATACGACCTCAGTTTGCCGAGCGTGTGTGCCAGGAGGGCATATCCCCGACGGTTTCTGGGTCGTGTGGGAAGGACCCCCTATTGCCCACACTCACTTGGCGACGGTTTCAAGTGCCGTCGCAGAAAGGGGTTAGAAACTGTTTCTTTAAGACGGACGCGTACCAATGTATGCTTCAATCTGTGCCTAAATATTTTTATGTGCAGAGCTTTAATACTCGGTGAATAGTAAAATCAAAAGTATAGGAAACAAATTCAAAAAATTCTAAATTTTTTTTGTGACATACTTTCACAAATGTTTGTTGTGCATACAAAATTTCATCACACAATCACATTGCTGCAAGTCGTGCCAAAAAACAAAATTAGAGCTCCAAAAAGCTTTTGTAAGTGACATTTTCAGAACATTGCTTTTGTTTTTTTATCACACCTTCCACCATTGTGATTTTGCGATGAAATTTTGCATGCACAACAAACATTGGTGAAAGTACGACACAAAAAAATTCAGTATTTTTTGAAAAAAATGATTTTACTGTTCACACCAAGAGCATTTGCTCCTGGGTGTAGAAACTCCATGTCCGACATAACAAAAAAATGTTTTCATCTATTAATATACTAATTAGTCGAACTTTCATTGGCAGCACAAAAAGAAAAACGGTGATGTGCGGCCCAAAGTAGACGTGGAGAATAGTGGCAGCAAGAGAAGCCCAAATGCAGAGAATGCAAAGTACATTGCCATTGTGAGCTTTACGCATCTCCTAACAGCCCCCTGTTATGACCGGACAGACTTACGTCCGTAGGAGGCCCACTGTGCAGGTTTAGTTAATGGTTTAGCCCGCAAGTTATCTATTTTATTTCCATCATGGTTATATATACTAGTTGTAAAACTCTTTAAGGATTAAGCAATAAGAAATAATCTATTGCCCGGCTCTAGAGGAGCTGGACCCTAAACCCTAGCTGCACCCCTCTCTCTCGCGCCGCCGCCTCCCTCCAAGATCGAGACGGCGCTTATGCGCCGGCCGCCGCACCCTCGCGCCCGGCAAGCCCCCGTCTTCCCCTACAACCTGAGGAGCAGGTCCGGTAGGACCCTGGGTTCTACCAATTTGGTATCCAGAGACTCGGGATCGATCATGTCTTCTCCAACACCAACGCCGCCACTGCCAACCACCACCACTGCGTCGATGACCACCGCCACCGCCGGTTCCCCAACTCTGCCGGCCCGGTCACCACCACTGCGCTGTCACCCGCTGTTTTCACGCCGGAAGAAGTCGCCAGCACCTTGCGGGATCTCGTGACGGCCGTCCAGGGCATCCGCCTGTACCAGGCCGGACCGCACGCACCTCCACCGGCTGCGCCCACTGCCGCCTACGGCTACCTCGCGCTGAAGTGGCAGTCCCCGGGCCCATCTGCAGTCAGCGGGCCACCGCTGCTGCCGTTCTAGGCGGGGCCGCCGCCGTTCCAAGAGGCCTCCGGCAACTCCAGCGAGCCACCCCCGCCACTGCTGCACCTGCAGCCGCCTCCAGTCGCGGCCCCCTTCTGGCCACCGTGGCCGACGACTGCCACAACGGCAACCGCCGTGCCCGCCCAACCTCCATAGTAGCCGCTGCAGCTCTGGGCGCCACCTCCCAGCTCCGGACTGCCGTCGCCCGCACAGGACGACATGCCGATACATCAGGTCCGGTTCCCGCCCTCCATGTCGCCACTACCGGCTTGGGCGGTCGGGTCTTCGCCACCACCGGTCTACACCACGGCTCCGGAATAGCCGACTCTGTCCCTGCAGTTCGGCGGGCCATCCGGCTCCGCGGGCCCCTACCCGAGGTACTCCGACCAAGCGCCGCCCGCCTCGCTGCTCCGCACCTCTGAGCCAGTCGGCCACGACGCTCCGACACAGACACCGCCGCGGTTCACCAAAATTGACTTCGCCACGTATCACGGCACGAAGGACCCCCTCAGCTGGCTCAACCAGTGCTACCAGTTCTTTCACGGGCAGAGCACCCTTGCATCAGAGCGTACCTGGCTCACCTCTTACCACCTCCGCGGCGCGGCACTGACATGGTACTACGCCCTCGAGCAAGACAAGGGCAGCATGTCCCCTTGGGAGTGCTTCCGCAAGCTCTGCCACCTTTGTTTTGGGCCACCGGTCCGCGAGAGCCGCCTGGTAGAGCTAGGCCGCCTTCCCATCACCTCCATAATGCAGGACTTCATCGACCGTTTCCAGGCCCTGGCATGCCACGCGTCCGGCGTGACAGTGCAGCAGCGGGACGACCTCTTCATCGGTGGACTTCTGGATCACATCCGCGTGGACGTGGAGCTTCGGGGACCCCAGGATCTCCAGACGGCTATGTATTATTCCCGCACCTTCGAGTGTCGCGCCCAGGCTATGCAGCAGGCAGCCCCGACCCGAGGAGGCTGACAGGCCGCCAGGCAGCCCCCTGCGCAGGGTCGGCCACCGTCGGCCGCTCCGGTGACTACCACCCCGGCCGCGACGCGGCCCTTCCGTCGTCTCACTCCGGCGAAGCAGCTGGTGTTGGAAATATGCCCTAGAGGCAATAATAAAAGTATTATTATTATATTTCCTTGTTCATGATAATTGTCTGTTATTCATGCTTGAATTGTATTGTACGGAAACAGCGATACATGTGTGAATATATAGACCACAATGAGTCCCTGGTAAGCCTCTAGTTACTAGCTTGTTGATCAACAGATGGTCACGGTTTGCTGACCATGGACATAGGATGTCAGTGATAACGGGATCACATCATTAGGAGAATGATGTGATGGACAAGACCCAATCCTGAGCCTAGCACGAGATCGTATAGTTCGTAATGCCTAAGCTTTTCCGGTGTCAAGTATTTATTCCTTAGACCATGAGGTTGTGCAACTCCCGGATACCGTAGGAATACTTTGGGTGTGCCAAACGTCACAACGTAACTGGGTGGCTATAAAGGTACGCATTGGGTATCTCCGAAAGTGTCTGTTGAGTTGGTACGAACCGAGACTGGGATGTTGTCACTCCGTATGACGGAGAGGTACCTCTGGGCCCACTCGATAAGACATCATCATAATAAGCTCAAAGTGACTAAGGAGTTATTCACGGGATGATGGATTATGGAATGAGTAAAGAGACTTGCCATGACGAGATTGAACAAGGTATCGGGTATACCGACGATCGAATCTCGGGCAAGTACCGTACCGATGGACAAAGGGAATAACGTACGTGATTGAGTGAATCCTTGACACAGTGGTTCATTTGATGAAGATCATCGAGGAACACATGGGAACCAACATGGGTATCAAGATCCCGCTGTTGGTTGTTGACTGGAGAGTCGTCTCGGTCATGTCTGCGTGTTTCCCGAACCCGTAGGGTCTACACACTTAAGGTTCGGTGACGCTAGGGTTGTAGAGATACATGCACATGGAAACCCGAATGTTGTTCGGAGTCCCGGATGAGATCCCGGACGTCACGAGGAGTTCCGGCATGGTCCGGAGGTAAAGAATGATATATAGGAAGTCCAGTTTCGGCCATCGGGTGAACTCCGGGGGTCATCGGGAGTGTCCCAGGACCACCAGAGGGGTCCCGGGGGTCCATCGGGTGGGGCCACCCATCCCGGTGGGGCCCCTAGGCCGCAAGGGGAAGGGGGCCAGCCCCTGGTGGGCTGGCGCACCCATATGGGCCCCCCTCCATGTGCCTAGGGTTGAAACCCTAGGGGGGCGCCCCCTATGCCTTGGGGGGCAAGTTCCCCCCCCCCTTGGCCGCCGCCCCCCTGGAGATCAGATCTCCCAGGGTCGGCGCCCCTCCTGGCCCCTATATATAGTGGGGGGGAGAGGGCAGCCGCACACCCAAGCCTCTGGCGCCTCTCCCCCCTCCCGTCACACTTCCTACTCCTCCGCAGGGCGCCGGCGAAGCCCTGCAGGTTTTCCTGTTGCATCCACCACCACGCCGTCGTGCTGCTGGATCTCCGACGACCTCTCCTCCGCCCTTGCTGGATCAAGAAGGAGACGTTGCTGTACCGTACGTGTGTTGAACGCGGAGGTGCCGTCCGTTCGGCACTAGGATCATCGGTGACGAAGAACGCGAAGAGTACGACTACTTCATCCACGTTCCTTCGAACGCTTCTGCACGCGATCTACAAAAGGGTATGTAGATGCACTCCAGTATGCTCGTTGCTAGATGACTCCTTAGATTGATCTTGGTGAAGCGTAAGAATTTTTTTGAATTTTGCTACGTTACACAACAGTGGCATCTGAGCTAGGTCTTTGCGTAGCATCTTGCACGAGTAGAACACAAACAAGTTGTGGGCGTTGAGTTTGCTCAATTTTCTTGCCGTTACTAGTCCAATCTTGATTCGGCGGCATTGTGGGATGAAGCGGCCCGGACCGACCTTACACGTACGCTTACGTGAGACTGGTTCCACCGACAGACATGCACTAGCACTACAAGAAATATGTCAACTTGTGACCACCACTATTGGTCACTGAATGGTCACAAATTTCCATTTGTGACCTTTTTGTGACCAAAAACATAAGGTCAAAAGCTGGCCGTCATAAACTGACTATAGCGACCTTTCTTCTGGAATGGTCGCAAACGTTTACGACCAAAACAAAAGGTCGTAGATTTAACGACCAACTGTTTTGGTCACTAGTAATCCGACCACACCACGTCAGATCCACCGTGGCAAGCTGACGTGGCAGAATTACGACCAAATGAAAAGGTCGTAAAATGGAATCAGCCCGGTCCATTTCAGCCGTCTTGATGGGCCAAGCCCAATAATTCAGCCCATTTAATTTTAATTATTTTCTCTTTATTTTGCTTATCTGCATGGGCCTGGCCCAATAATTTGGCCTTTTAATTTCCGGGAATGGAGCCTTTTTCTGATGAAATTGCTTTTTATTCCACTATTGTTTTGGGCCACAGCCTTTTTAGTCTAGTTCGAATTGGACCTTGGCCTTTTTATTTTCTGTTATGAAGCCTTTTTATAATTTTTTCTTACAGTCATTTCTTTTTTTAGGCCCAAGACTTTTTGGTCTAATTCTTGTTTGGGCCTTGGCCTTTTTAGAGCCCATTTCTCATTTTGCATAACTATAGACAGAAAGGGCACTAGTGATCCACAAGCCCAGGTGCACTAGTGATCCACAAGCCCACGTGCACTAGTGATCCACATAACTTCACAGAAAATAAACAAAATGATCCACAAGTGGTCCAGGTTCACAAGATCACATAACTTCACAAGTGGTCCAGGTTCACAAGATCACATAACTTCACAGGTTCACAGGTTCAAAATGCTCTCAGCTCAGACTCCCAGGTTCACAGGTTCAAAATGCTCTCAGCTCTCAACAAAATGCAACAGCTCTCAAAAAAATGCAACAGCTCCCAGCTCAAAGACAAAGAGGTTCACAGCACAGCTCAAACTACCTTAGCTCGAAAGAGAGCCATCAAGTGGGCTAACTGCTCTTCCTGCTCTTGAGACTTCTTGCGCAGCAGCTCAAGTTCCTTGTCGCGTGCAGCTTCAGATTCTTCCGCCTTCATCTTCATTGCCGCCAATTCTTCTTGCATCACTTCAGCTTGAAGCTCAGACATCTCCAGCTTCTGCTCAAGCTCACGAACATGAACAACAACTTTAGTTGTTGCTTTGCCGGAGTAGTTCCTAGATGACTGGAGCCCAACATTCCTGAGGAATGTGCTTTGCTTGACTTCGGTCTTGAGGACTTGTTCGACAATTTGAACAGCAAACTTTGGCTCTTCACCTTCTGGTACCGGCGCGTCCTTCATTTTTTCCATCTCAAGCTAGCATATGGAGGAAAATGATAGGCATTAGTGGGAGATCTATTTCACATTTTGCAAACCAAACCAAGCAGGAGAAACCAAACCAGCACACAAATGGATTATTTGAAATAACCAAACCAGCACACAAAATATATACAAGAAGATGATGACTAGTGACCTGGAGACATGCAATTGGAACAATATGATCACTTCATTAAGCCTAGAATGGTGGTTCTATATAAGATGGCTTCCCGAGTGAGCCGATCATCAAACTAACATTCAGATCAAATTTCATCATATCATAAAAAATGCATCAAATAGCTACAGCAAGTTCTGATATATTTGTTGAAGTATCAAACAACATCAAAGCATGGAACATAGCGTGTGTTCTTGACTGGCTCCGAATTAAACAACATCAAATCATGAAAGCATCAAAGCTGGCTGTGAATCAAACAGGGCAAAGCATGGAGTGACTTACTATAGCAGTCTTGACTGGCTCCGAAAACCCGTGCTTCTTGCTGTTGTGGGTGGCCTTAAACAAGTCAATCGCAGACAGCTCCTCACCCTTACGCTCTTCTTTCTGAAATGTTTTTCAACAAAAATCAAAATGTTATTCCGCAAGAATCAGAAATGTTATTCAATGAGGATCAAACGGTAAGGTCTCTAGAGAAGAGTTCTCACAGTGGCAAAAATGTGTGCTGTGTAGTGCCTGGAACCAGTTCTGTGATTGTACACGACTTTTTCTCGATTCATCTTGTTCGACACACAGGTTTCCTACAAAAAAGCACACTGTCAGCATGATCTAGCACTAGCATATCATGTGCAGAACATAAAGCATCAAACAAAGCTGAGACAAACCTTGTGTCTTGGGGTAGGCCACATCTCCACCAGAGCTTGCCATTCACCATCCGTTAGATCAGGCACCGGAGACTTAATGCTGACTTTATTTGCGGCTACGGTATCAAAATACTTCTTCTTGATCTGATGGCGTCTGTTCTTTCAATATTTCTGCAGAATATCTTTGCACGAGGTATTGATGGTGTCCGAGTCCGTGTTCATCTCAAAAATTTGCCTACCAATATAGCAAACAAGGTAGGAACAATATTAGTGATCATGCATAGGTGTAACAGAAAATAGATAGCGCATTAAGTATGAAACAAGTAGCTTACAGCAACTTTCCCAATGTAGTTCTCCAATAGAGTAGCATCTCTTTTGTATAGCTTGAAGTGAGGAAGAACCGGAAGATGGCTTTTTGCAATGAGTCCACACTCAGAAGCAAGCTTTGCTGCCTGCAGAGGCTTCTCTGGACGAATCATCCCTTCGGCAATTTGGATAGGCACCTTGCTACCAAGCGACTTGGTGATCCTCTCTAGCCCTCTGCCCTTTCTAAGTCTAGTCTTGGGATTCATTGCATCTGAAAATGAATCTGAACTCATAAATTAGAATAGAAATCGACAAAAGCATACATGATCATTCCATTTGGAAAATGCACTAGTAAAAGATAGCATTGCAAAGGTCAACTTGCCTGATTGAAGCGCAAGCTGCTGTTCTTCTTCATTGATGACAGCGTTCCTGTCAATAGAAGGTGCAACAGGGCTGAGGTCTGTGTGGACAGTGCCTGCTTCATCAATGCAGATGGTTCCTGCTTCATCTAGGCAGACAGGGCCACATCCATCCATGCTAAGAGTGGTTCCTTCATCCATGGGTGGCAACTCATCACCCGTTTGCACCGAGGTCTGAGAGTCCATGCGCAGCATACTTTCCTGATGGTCCGTCGCAGTCGCCATCATTGCTTTCTGCCTTGTGACTCTATCAAGGGCAGGTTCATCAGGTTCCAGGATCCTCTTTTTTTGTCCTGGAGCTGGGGCCATCACCCTTCCTGGAGGCATTGCAGCAGATGTTTCTAAGCTCTTGTTCTTCTTGCTGACTGTCTTCTTAACACCGGGCCTCTTCTTCCTAGATTCCTTCAGTGCCTCGTATGAACAGCACGGAAAAAAGCATTAGATCACAAGATAAATATGTGAGCACAAGGAATAACATAGAATAACAGAACCCCAACCCTCCAAGCAAGATAGAGTTTGCACCTTAACAATCTTGTTGACTACAACATCATCCACTTCCTCTCCATCAATAACTTCATCCTCCTTAGGATTGTACTCGGGGTCATCATTGATAACTCCACTACCCTCTTGAACCTCATCACTTCTACCTAATTGTACACCATTTGTTTTCCTAATCATCGACACTATTGCACCAATGACAAGGGACTGGAACATCCGATTGTTCCTCATGATATTTCTAGCCCTAACCTTCTCGTACTTGGTGAGAGGCTCTTCTTTGCATGATAAAGGAAACGTAACTATTAGTTGAATGTTTGGAATGCATGGACAGGCAGCCAAACATATCTTATGAAATTTTATTATCATTTAATCCTAGTTATTCAGGTAAGGAAGACTAACAGCACACAGGCACAATTAAGCCAGCTTATTCAGATTGCAGCAATACATTTCACTTAGCATATTAAGACACAGATTTGATGAAACTGACAGTATAACCACAAGGAGCAAGTTGCATACCAACGGTTGGCCTCATGCTTGACCTTGTCATCCTTGCCATGGATGATCTTGAGGTGGTGCTTGCAAAATAGAATAAACAACAATCATATACAACAGGGATAAAGTAAAATGATGCACTTGTATCAATAAAGGAAAGCATTTGGACCATCATGCACATACAGTGATGTACTGTTATTAATTAAGCAAACATGTAAGTGCACTAAACAAGCATGCATGTACAGTGGAAATATATGTACACTAAACAAGCAAGCAAGCAAAGTGCTACTAAAGAGCAAACATGGGAACTCAATGCAGGTTTGAGTAATATATCACATGCATGTTTGAGTAATATATTACTCACAGTTTTGATGTACTGTTATTGTGTAGTGTTCTTCAATGGAAAACATCACATGAAGAGGCAAGAAAAACAAAGAAGAAACAATGAAGAATTAAATAAGGATGATCATAGTCAGATTCAGGGAACCACAGTACAAGATATATATGCTACTTCGGTTTACACTACACACTGATTAGAATTCAGAGTGCACCACAAAGCATAGTGTAGTAACAGCAAATGGTCGAAATACTCGACACTATGCGATTAGTAAGCTGAACACCATAGATTCACACGGCATCGAGCGGTCAGGGAAAACAATCACAAATTTGAAGTGCATAAGTACTATTCAGATAGGTTGGGAAGCAATTTCCAGGAAGAAGGATGCTCCTAGAATTACTTAAAACACATCTCTGCACAACAAAGTATTGATTTGTTAACAGAGCCATTTGTCAAATCGTAGTGTCATGCAGTAGCCCTAAAGCAACAGCAGCTAACAACACATGAAAATTCCAAAGGTTCGAGAGACCGCGTCCTCAATCAAGTATGGTAGCAAAACGGATTCGTTGCTCCATGGAAATCAGCAGTGAGTCACTCAGTCAGGCTGTCTCTTAACGAAGTCAGGACAGTAGGCATTAGCAGCACAAAAATCAACCCTAATAAATATTTCACATACCCGGTAACAAGTTAGTGCCTATACTCATCCATCCCCATCCCCTAAAATCATGCACTTCCTCTCCATCATCATGAACCCTAAACCATGAACCAGAGGGAGGTCTCTTCCTCAAACCCTAGATCGACAAGAACAAGAACAATAACCGCCAGGAGCTCGTAGATCAACCGAATCCTAACCCTAGATTGACCTAATCCTAACCCTAGATCGACCGAATCCTAACCCTAGGTCGACCAGGAGGGGGATCTACCGAACCCTAGGGGGAGAGGGGAGAGGAGAGGGGTACCTGTCGCCGTCGTCGATCGTTGATGATGTGGATGATGTAGCGTTGCGGTGCGGCGTGGCGGTGCGGCGTGGATTCGTCGTCGAAGGGAGAGGAGAAGGGAGTGGATTCGTCGGCGGCGGGGCGGCTCGTGGCGGTGCGGTGCGGCGTGGCGTGGCCGAGCAGGGGAGGGAGTGGTCGTCGGCGGGGCGGCTCGGGGA